>CM054938.1:4404652-4427600 GCA_029168755.2 Tillandsia fasciculata | reverse complement strand
TTTTGAAGGAAAATCTATATTATTTTTTAAATTTTGAAAGATATGTTTGAAATTGCCCCACCACCATAATTTATATTATTACCATTTGGTTCGTTATCAATTTTCACAATTCTTTAGTTTTCTAATAAAATATTCAGTTATCAAACCAAAAAGTAATAAAGTGAAAAAATACTTAAGTACAAGGGGGGCTAATAAAAATCTATCCTAAAATCTATATCTATATTATATCTAGGTAAATATATATAGATTTTATCAGCCCTCCTCATTTTTTTTTAATTTTTTTTTTAAAAAAAAATTTGAATAATTTTAGTGAAATAAATAAAAAAGTTTTCTAAATTCAGCATAATTTTGTTAAATTTAATTGCTCTAATTACTTTCTTGCAAATGAAACTATAATAATTAATAATTAACCAATAATAAAGCTATAAAATTTAACCAAATATTTAGCAAATTATAACAACTCAAATAAAAAATATTGGAAGTTGAGGAGGTATTGTAAAACAAAAAATAAAATTTTGGACCATGATTATTCGAAGCTCAAAATTACTGTTAGTATCGGGCGTGGGCTTCAGTAGTTCCGGATACAAACCCGGCCCATTTTAGACCAAACACTTTTGTACAAATAAATAAAAGGAGAGGTTTTTTGGCCACGTGTAAAGAAAATTTTCAGTAGTAGAGAACTCTCCAATTACATCTCGTTAAGATGCTACAATTAGTCTTCAAGTATAATTTTTTTTTGTCTTTCTTCAAAAATTTATGATTATTCTCTCTAAAATTTAAATTTAATATTAAATTTTAATATTAAAAGACAATCAACCAAATATTATTAGATGGAGACAAAATTCATCACTGAAGTTTTATTCCATATATTGCTTTTATTCCATATATTGCTCTCTTTAATTCCCATCTCCGCTCTATTCTCTTCCCTTCTCACGTATGAAAAATTATTATCTGCACCAGGTTAATTAATACATAGTAAAATTTAACTAAATTTTTAATAATAATCTTTGTCATGCTCTGAACCTACAGCGGAAGTTCTAGGACACACAATAGATCCGTCACGTATACGAGGACGCACCCCACACATGCGAAGCGCCCAAGACTAATCTGTAAAAGAACTAACATTTACAGCTAAACATGTATCGAAGCGGAAAAAAAAAAAACTATATTACAATCTATCACTGTACAAAATACAAATAAGATCCATCTCCAAAAAAAAATATATATATATAAGTAAAGAATTTTGGCCTAACCAATTTTCAAAGTACAATACACAAAACTAAACTATTAATAGGGTAGACTAACTCTACCAAAATATCACTGGATAGGGGCTGCCATCTATGGTATAAACCTCTGACTTCGATTCCGAGCTAGCTCAAATGGCCCTGAAAAAGTAGATAACAAGCGGGCGTGAGAACTACAATACAGTAATTTCCAATGGGTACGGTCGTCGACAACCACGGTCTATCACTATACAAAACACAAACAAGATCCACCTCCCAAAAGAAATAAATATAGTAAAGAGCCCTGACCTGACCAATCCCAAAATATAATGCACAAAACTAAACTATCAATAGGATGGACTATCTCTATCAAAATGTCACTGGATAGGGGCTGCTATCTATGGTACAAACCCCTCACCTTGTTCAGGAGCTGACTCAGATGACCCTGAAAAGTAGACCACAAGCGGGTGTGAGAACTACAATACAGTAGTTCGCAGTGGGTACGGTCGGCGACAACAACAGCCCACCCATTAGGTCTACCAGAGGCTAGATAGTGAAACATCAAAATAAGCGAGTAACAGAGGATAATCGAGAATAAAATAAAATAAAATAAAATACAACAATACGCTATTATACCTCTACAACAAAACCCAAAACATCTCTACCCAAATCTAAATGCAATAGAAAACTCAATACTAGTCGTCCCAATGGTATATCGAATCCAATTCTGAAATGACCATCTCATGCAACAGCTCGATCAAGTCTGCGCCGCCTACAAATAGGCCACTGTCAATCTCTCCATACTGTTTGGGTTGCACCCCAGGAGGTGGCCCGTCAACAGTAGACACTAGCCTATCTCCTAACCTCCTCAATCCGATCCCTTAGCCGAATTAGTCCCACGTAAAGATCAAAATGGCATGCAGGCAATGATCAAGTAGTGATCCCATGAATTATCAAAGATACAGACACACGCGCTAAAGTCAACTCACGAGCCCCCAACACTAAAGTACCACTCGCCTCGAAACTCGTGGCCCTAAGCACACACAATCATGCGTACTAGCCCACAGCTCACGAAAACTCAAAATAATACAACCTCTATATCAACAGGACGTGACACAAATATCACTATCAATGATCTACTCATCTCTACTACCTAACAACACCAACGAAAGGTCAACCCCAAACGACAACATGAATCACCAGACAATCAGGCTAACCCGAACATGCTATAAAAATGGCATCTACCTCGATAATCCACACCAAAACAAAAACACCCTAAATCACTAACATGGATCCTCTAATAACATATAAATCCAAACATACTATAAAAACACCTACCTCAAAATCCGCGCATCCAAAAGATCCCAAAACCCTACTAATAATAAAATAATAACATTTTTAAACCCGGGTCCCAAATAGTCTAAAATAGGTAAATCATACAATTCTTACATCTAAAAGTAATAATAAAGCAGATAAAATCTCTACATCTAGTATGCATACATAATCAATAATCCGTCATTTTCGACAACACGAAATACACATGGAACGCAAATCTTGGTAGAACTCGGTCAACAGAAAGATTGCACGTCCAACGATGATCACCACGTGCAAACGGCACAATCCAAAAATCCCAACGGCACACCGCACAACAAAACAGTATAAAAAATTACGTTCCTAATAGTTAAAAAAGGCATAGAGTTCAACATCTAAAACACTAACGGGCTACTTGTAAAGCAACCCAAAAACTGTATCGAAAAATACAATAAAATTAATAAAATAAAAGGAACCTATCATTAAAATTCACGTGCGCGCCCGTGCTCGACTCCTTGGATTGAACAGCGCGCTTTCACGGCTCTCTCCGCACTTGCACACCCTTTCAATTCCCTCCCACTCCCTCGCTTTCTATATCTCTCTCTAGCACCCTACAAGAGAAGAATGGACGAATTCCTGAGCTTTTTAACCCAAAAAGTTAGATTCGAGCACCCAAAATCATCTTTCGGGCGTCCGAAATTTTCCAAACTCCTCCAAAATATACCCTCGGGCTTCATTTTTTGCGTTATTTCGTATCCAAACAGTTCCGACTCGATCCAACACTCTTCAAACATGTTGACTGACCAACATACTGCGAGTTTATAATTTACAAAAGTTCAATATCTCACTAATCCTAAAGATGTATAAAAATATACTGAATTTAAAGTTTTATAATTGAGTTTAGAAATTCAGTTATATATTTGATGTATAAAATAATTTTCTATTTCTTATCCCATGCCTCATTGAATTTTTATAATTTCTTTCCCTACTTTTTTTTTTTTTTTTTTTTTTTTACACATGACTTTATAAAATAAATTTAATTACTAATAAAAAACTAATTTTAGTTACTAATAGTTCTTACATTCCTTTTCTTCTTCTATTTTTTAGCCAACTTTATTTATGTTTCTTTAAATATATTATTTCTCATTGATTATATTTCTAATTTTATAAAATTATCTAATCAATAATGAGTTCTTACAAAAATTTTCTTTACACAAATATTGTGATAAAATTATTTAATTAAATATTATTAATATATATCTATACATATATCATTATTAATTAGTTACTCTTACAAAAAAATTATTTCAGACCAGTACTGTCACGCCCCGAGAATCGAAAAAGGGTCTAATTTTTTTTTTTTTTGTAAAATCAGAGTTAAAACTTGAATACTCCAAGACGTGCACAGACCGCCACACATATAGGAAAGCCTCTGTACAACGGACAGAGTCCTCCCTATATATGCTCGGCTAACCGATACAACCCATCAGAGTAGATACAGATATACTATAACTAAATAAGTTCTACTCTATTACATCCACAAGGTTCATAAGTTTATACAATCCAGTTTCCAAAATATAAATAGCAGCTTACTAAGCAAAAGGTAAAGTCCTACCCGGGACAACTCTATCTCGGATCCTCACACAGGACGTCCCAATGTCCCCGCACCCACCAGACCTGAAAAATGATCACCCGAGGGTGTGAGACACACATAAGTGTATCCCAGTGGGCACGACGGGCCGGAAAATAGCAAGCCGTACCTACTGGATACAATAATAAGCGGAATAACAAGTAGGATAACTGAAACTGAAAGGTATACTGCAATTATATGATCTAAGCAGAGTACCATGAATCATGGATTAATCAACAGAGCAGTGTAATCATATATATAAAGCTGATCATGCTATAACTGATAATCTGACAAGCAGGAATGAATATACTATAACTGGCAAGCAGGAAATAGTCATGCTATCACTGATAATCTGGCGAGCAGTAAATGATCATGCTATAACTGATAATCAGACAAGCAGGAATGAATATACTATAACTGGCAAGCAGGAAATAGTCATGCTATCACTGATAATCTGGCAAGCAATAAATGATCATGCTATAACTGATAATCAGACAAGCAGGAATGAATATACTATAACTGACAAGCAGGAAATAGTCATGCTATGACTGATAATCTGGCGAGCAGTAAATGATCATGCTATAACTGATAATCTGACAAGCAGGAAATAAGCAAGGATAATGCATCAAAAGTATCATCACAAATATACCCAATCTAATGCCACTGTTGGCCACGAGGGCCTCAGGCTAAGCTGCCATGGAGCAATAGGACCTCAGGCAATCGCCACTGTTGGTCATTGGGTCCTCAGGCTAATGCCACTGTTGGCCTCAAGGGCCTCAGGCTAATGCTACTGTTGGCCACAAGAGCCTCAGGCTAATGCCACTGTTGGACACCCATCATGCTATCATAACCCCAAGGGCTCACGGGTCAATGTGACATCTCTACCGGGAAAGAACACCATGACGGTGGCCAAACCGTCGGTGTACGTGACTGAAAGCTGGCTCAACGGCGATCATAATGCTGATGCTCAAACCATGGTTCAACGACCAAATAGACGGCAAAAAGCCGAGGAAAATCCCCCACCGGGATACAAATACTGAATATAACATGCCAAGCACTGAAACAGTATCTCCTATTCTAAACATGTAGTGAAGAATAGATACAGATATAGAACTATGCTAGAGACCAATCACGCATGGCATGTGTCCAGGAATATACATATCTACTGCTGGAAGGAAGCATAATATATCTCAATAGAGTAATCGAACAACTGCTGGAATGTAAGCATGATATATCTCGATAGAATAATCGAACAACTGCTGGAATGTAAGCATGATATATCTCGATAGAATAATCGAACAACTACTGGAATATAAGCATGATATATCTCAATAGAGTAATCAGCAACTACTGGAATGTAAGCAGGATATATAATAATGGGGTAATGAATCAACTGCTGAATATGAGCATGATATATCTCAAGGAAGCAAACGAACAATCAAATACCAAAGGGGTCCGTCCTACTACGGTACCCGTAGGGCCGATCTGATAAAACACGGACCGAAGATAAACCCACCTCAAGGTAGACGGCCGCGATCACCACAGGACAGATCACGGGCTGGCTCCTGATGACTGGGACCTACAATAATACCACAAGTCAACACAGGATCCCACAAAATCCTCAAAATGCGCGCTTAGCGCGAAACCACCGTTAAATCGACCATTTCATCGATTAACGTATCGTTAAGCAAATCTAGCTTTACGAGAATCCCGGGAATCCCACCGAAAGGTCAATGATGTACATTTTATCTCTTCCACATGTTACAATTGCAGCAAGCCCCCCGGGCTTTTCCATATTGCCCACTATACATTTACTTAACCCCTTTTCGACTCGTTCTCTTAATCGGAAAGTTATTTTTACGAACCGTCACCTCCAGTAGGTGACCCTCGACTTGCTGAACACTGTGCTCACCAATTTACAGCAGCACGGAACCCGAGGAAAACTTCGGGCCATAATACTCTTCTCTAACATAGCCTAAAGGCATTTTATTTCTTCGGCTTGCCAAAACTCAAATCCGACACGAGCATCGCGTCCAGTGACCCCAAAATTAGCCAGGAGCTCACTGTCGCGGCTTTGCAAACAGCCCTAAACCAGATCCTAAGACACAACCCTCTTTTAGGGCTTTTCACTTCCCAACTCTAAATATACCAGTGCCAAACCCAAACCAACTTGAGAAATTTGCTCAAGGCATCACAGGGATTCAGGGGCTTGCCCTAGTGCAGCCCAGAAGCTGCTGGATCACAAGGATCCAACCCCTCGCTCACTTACAAGTTCACAATGTTCCATCTTATTATCCAGACAGATCAACTTTGATCTGAAGTGAGCATCAAGCTCAGGGGACTAAATGGAGCAACTTTCATATTTTAATCGAAGCCCAATTCTCATTTTTTCTTCACTGTGGCATTTTCACAAACAGTTGGTGTGCCCCAACCTGTGAACAAGGACCCAAGCAATGCCCGAGTTGGTTCTTTGCAGAGGGAGCTCCAAGGTGGTTTATTCTTGGAAGGAAACACATCTCCAGGTTGCAGGAGCTTTTCCCTGCAACCTGGACCCTTGCCCAACCTCGGTTTGGCCGAAGCTAGAGGTAGGAGATGAAGCTTCAACATCGAATTTGGTGACAGCCCAACCACTGGTTCTGGGCCTCAACCAAGTGCACCAGCAGGTGCTAATACACATTACAAGCTTACCTGGACCCATGCCCGGCGACAGGGCACGGCGGCGACGGCGGCGGAGCAAGCTCGGATTGGAGCTTCTTCACCATTAATGGCGGATTTCTACAGAGGCATTATGAAGCCCTCCAACATGGATGGAAACATTCTACTAGCCCACACGAAGCTTCCCGACCAACCCACCCCGGCCGGAGTTGGCCGGAGCGCCGGCGACCAAGTTTTGGTCCAACTTCTTCTTTCTCTCTCTCTCTCGGACTAGATCTCAAGGGGTTATGTTCCACAGCCACTCCAGCACTAGGGACTGGGTCTGGGAGATGCAAAAGACCCAGATGATGCTTTGGATCCCTTGCTGACCCCTCGTGCATGCACCCCAAGGAGACCAAAGGCCACTTCTCATAAATGCAAGATTCTTGCAAAAATTGCCATGAACCCTGTTCACACTTAATCTTAAACCCTAGAAAGCTATCTGTAGATAACAAATGTACCCAGAACCCTAACCTATAAGCCTCTTTAATTTTGGTACATAATATAATAGGATTTCTTCAAAAATACCCCCTTTTTCGATACTTTTTACGCATTTCGAGAAAATCCGTTCATCAATTTGCGAAACGGACTTCGCCACGACGTCCGGCTCGTCGAGACCTGTCAAGTAGCATATTTGCTTGCTTGATTTGGCACTCGTATAAAATCTCGGGCCATAAAGTTCGGTAAAGTGCGGTACATTGCACGCACTCCGATGCACCCGGGTCACCAAACGCGAAAACCGTCAGTGTCATCGCGCTCAGAACGTCAAAATTAGCTAGGATTGACTACTCATACCCCTATATTAGGGTTCCAGACGGCAAAACGGCCGTTAGTGATCAAAAAGAGATTTAAAATAGGGGTTTACTATTCACTTTAAGTTGTGGGGCCCGTCCAGTTTCTTGCTGATTTCTGGATAATCCGATCTTCGGATCGAAGACATATGTATATGAAATTTTCATGTTTTGACGAGACGGTCGCAACGATGATCTCGGATTTTCGAGATCAAGCTCCGATCACAAATCGGTATTTTCGGGCTACTATTCCATTATTATTTATTTTTACTATTTAATTAACCTAGAAATTATTTAAACTTAAATTTTGAATTTTAAAAATCACGGTTACTACAAGTACCAATATAAAATATTTTTAATTAGATTAATTTAATTATTAAGTTAATTTTATTTAAATTATTTTAATTAATAGTTTGAGTTATTAATTATACTAAAAATATATATAAAAAGTAAAATTTATTATTAAAGTATTTTATATCTGCAGCATCGCGCGGTTCTCAAACGAAATCAAAATAGGTGACACGTTATCCATTTATGAATTCAAATTTAGAGGTAAATAAATTGGCTAAATTGATATTTAGCTTTTCCTTAACTTCCACCTCTTCAATTTTTCAAAATCTATGGCAGTGGAGATGGTTAAGTACTTGATAGTTGCTTTCGAAATTCTCACTTTGGATACTTCACATATTTTGCTGAGTTTATTTAAAAAAAAAAATAAAAAAAAAATGAATTAACATTCTCTTAAAAAAAAAGAAAAAGAAAATGATAATATTTATGATGGCTCTACTTATCATGATCCAATGACTCTTTATGTCCTAATAAGTTTTGTAAAATTTTTTTCACTTTAAATTTTATTGTAAATTCATACTTTTCAATATTATGTTCTCCAAATAGCATAAAATGTATTAATAAATTAAAATTAAAATTAAAATTTAAGATTCTATAATAAAACTGTTGATTTGTCATTCATTAGATTAGATCTCATAGTTGAAAATTAATTCATTAAAATTATTTTTAAAACATGACTTTGAAATCTATGATTATTAGTGATAGACTATAAAATTAATGGGTGAGATTATTTGGAGCAGAGTGATATTAGTGGACATTTTTTTAATACAACTTGTAGCAAAACTTTTTTTTATTATTAGTATTGTATAGATACAGTAGATCGATCTTTAGTTTTTCTTAATATTATCTGCTACTGCTTTATTTATTTTTTAAAAAAAATAAATTTAGTTAAAAATATAAAGTAATTGGATTTCGGATTCGGAATCTCGGATATCAACCATCAAACCTTTTGCTATTTGCACTAAAAACGGTTAGTTATATTAAAAAATTAATCTAGAATTATGTCCAAATTAATCGTAATTCCGACTGCAATATTTAGAAAAAGTTATTTAAAAAAGATAAACTAACTTTTTTTTATATATTAACATTTTAAATAAATGTTTTCTTTTTAGTTTTGTTTTTGTTTTTTTTTTTTATATAACGGGTAAACTCATCATACTATATATATAAAATAATAAAAAATCATAAACACACTTCCAAACTTGTACAATCAAATAAAATATTTATATTTACAACATTTTATACTATATTCAATTAAATAAAATGCATCTGATTATAATTACTGTATTTCTAACTACATGCATCTCCAACTGTACTGTATTTATAATTACGTCGATCTAAATGGCCCTAAGTATTTTTGAACTATGCACACACTAATCAATGAATTCTTCAAAGAATTAATTTTACATAAAATAAGAATTCTCTTGTAAAACAAAAGGATCATAATTTTTTATTTATTCCACTTAAGAAACAAGGGATGAAAATATATTGTGATGTGTGTACAGATCTGCAGTTTTTCATAATCTTAGCATTATAAGCTACTAGTGTAGTTAACCGTGCGATGCGACGAATAAATATTATTAAAAAAATATTTTTATATTTTTTATTATTATAATATAAATACAGAAGTAAAAGATTATATAAAATAATTTAAAACGCTGTTTTAAAACATCTTTTCTAATATATATAAAAAAATCATTTTCAATCCTAATATAAGAACCTATAGTACCAATCAGAGTAAAAGATTAATCTATTCGGGATTAAATTTAAGGCATATGTGGAAATGTAATAAATTTAGAAAGAGAGGGAGAGAGAGAGAGAGCTCACGTTCTATGAGTTACGGCAGTGTAGAGTTTCGATGAGATCGAGAGTAAAAAATTTTAACCTTGGAGGAGGAGAAGGAGGATGAGGGCAAGAAAGCTTGGAGGTTCTTCACGGCGGGAAGGAAGAAGTAAGAATCGAGGGTGGAGGGGTCGAGGGAGAGGGCTTTGTTGCGGAGATGGCGAAGAGGGAGGTGGTGGCGTAGAGAGAGAGAAAGAGAGAGAGAGAGAGAGAGAGAGAGAGAGGAGAAGAGCACAAAAATAGGGAGAGTGAGAGAGGAGAGAATCATGTTGGTCATAGTATAAGAGTTTTTGTGGTTGGATGTGAATCGTGTAGAATTTGATTTTAGGTGTATAAGTGATTCATTAGGTTTGGAGTTCACAATTAATTCATTGAAGGTTGGGAATGAAAAGAGTCCACAATTAATTCATTGTGAGTTTGGGAATAAAAAGAGTCTACAATTAATTTATTAGGAGTTTGGAATAAGAAAAATCAGAAAATTCTCAATTGTATAGATGAAGGAAATGGTTACACGTGGCAAAAAAATAAGAGAAATCATATATAGGTATAGATAGATTGATATATTAACAAACACGTATGACACTTTTGAACTAATCTATGTTATGAATACCAAAATATTATAAACAATATAGACCTAAAATAACACTCATTAACCACTAAATTTTCATTGGTGGTATGAATTCGAAATATTTTATATTCATATCTTACTTCGATTCGATCCGGATCCGATCTTCTAATTGGTAGGATCCGAAATAATTTTTAAATCCGGATCTAGATCCGAATTCGGTAAAATACCGGATAGCGATATCGAGTAGAGTATTATAATTTTTTCATAATTCTTATATTCATAAAAAATGATGTAACTTTTTTATATTCAGATATTTTAAATAAATTTTATTGGAGTAGGTGCAATGCATTATAATATGAGTTTTTTATAGTAAAAATTTTTATGATTTGTTTGACTAATAAAATTTATAAAAAATATCTACATATAGATACTTATATCTTATCTAGATTTGATTCGTATTCGGTTTTAAACAAATAATATACGAATAGCCACTCTCTATATCTAGGGTGGCAATCTAGCTCGCTGTTCGTGAGCCAGCTTGTGTTCGGCTCGAAATTAGCTCGAGATCGAATCGCTCGTTTAGTAAACGAGCCGCACACGAGCCGAATTTTTCAGCTCGTTTAATAAACGAGCCGAACACGAGCTGGGGTCAGCTCGCTCGTGTTCGGCTCGATAACAGCTCGAATATATATATATATATAATATATATATATATATATATATATATATATATATATATATATATATATATTACTATTTAGATTTTAGATCATTAATTTTATAAATTTTAATTATTAGATTAAATTTTAATTTTTATTTTTTTTTCAACTTTACACCTAATAATAGAAATGAAAATCAACCTTGTTATTCGCGAGCCAGCTCGATATATAAACAAGTCAGCTCGTGTTCGGCTCGTTTATTAAACGAGCCGAACACGAGCTGACTCCAGCTCGCTCGTGTTCGGCTCGTTGATACCCCTATCCATACCTACTTAGAAAATTAAATATCCAAATTTGAATCCGACTCCAAGTTAAATAAGTGAAATATATTTTTTTCTTTGTTTTTTTATTTTTTATTGTTTTTAGAAGGATACGTATAAAATATATCAACTATGTAGACCCTACCACGTCCACAGACATTTCCATAGTGGAAGGAATCAGTAAATTTTGCACAAAACCCCCCAACAAAGAAAAGAATTAGTGGATCATAAAAGGGTGAACCCTCCGTTTCCTCTTTTGCTTTACACCTTTTTCTCTATATACATATTTCTCAGCTTCTCCTTTTTCCTTTCCCTTCTCCAAACCCTCTCCTTTTGATTCGCCGTCCAAAGCACTGCGGCCACATCCAACTCACCGACACGCCAAAAAAAGCATAAGAAATTGTTAGGAAATGTGAGAAATTTGGCTCTTTTAAGATCCATTTCTGCAAAAACCCACCACTTTTTTTTTTTTTTTTTTTAGGTTCAATACCCAGAATTTTTTGTTGGGTTTTGGTCATCTGCTTCAATCGTCCTGTTTCTGTGCCAAAGATTGGATTTTGATCGTCGCTTGAGGTGGGTGTTTAATTTGTTGCTCTTGTTGTTGTGATTCTGTGATCTGTAAATTATTTGGATGTAATTTTTTGTTGAAAAGATCGGATTTTGATGGGTTATTTGAACCGGGTGTTTTTTGGTTTAAGCTTCGATCATCATCATATTACTGTTGGAATTAAGTTTCTGTTGTAAGTTTAGGTAATTGTTGCTCTCTTTTGATATTTTTGAGGAAATTTTGTGATCTAGTTCGTGTAGTTAGCTATGGCAATGTGAAAAGGAGGAGGAGAAATGGTGAAGAGATTATGGCTACTTACTTGCTTGTTGTTTAAGATTTCTTTAAAAATAATTACTTGTTTATGTTCTGTTTCTGGTGATTCATGTGCCATGCTTTTGATTTACCTCTCTTTCTGTAATATGGTTTGGTGATTCATAAGCATTTCAGTTGATTTACCCCTTTCTAGAAGATTCTGATTCAGAACTGTCTTGGAAGAGTTCTTGCTTAAATTTATGAGTTAGCTCTTCTTTAAACTTTATATTCCTGAGTTTTATCCTTATTAGTGTCAGATCGTTGACGTCAACCATTAATCTCAAAAGTTCGCAATTAATTCACTTAAAGTGTACAGACATAACATCCACATAACATCCACGTATCTCGATTGTGACTCGGCCAAACAAGCCTCACGCCACTTCGAGCATAACTTGGCCCAACCCGGCCTCCCGCCGTTTCGAACGTGACTTGGCCCAACCTGGCCTGGCCTCCTGCCACAGGCAGAATGCTGGCTCATTTAAGCCAACAATTAGTAAAATACTTCAGGTCAAAGAGTTGAGTGCCGTGGCGCGGGGTCATGCCGAACATTTGCTGGCATAGTATGGCGCGGTGCGTGCTGTGCTGTGTTGATGCATATTGGTCATAAATAACACCTGTGTGCTGACGCGCATTAGCATGAAATATTTATTTTCTTCGACACCAATATATTCTAATTGCTTATTATATATTCTTATTAAATTTTAATCATTTTATTGAGATAACTACTTTCTAATTTCAAAAGAAAAGAGGGTTTTGGACCGTGACATCGGTACGGGAGTCGTATCGCGCCACTATCTTGTTGGCATGGTATCGGACGGTGGGCACGGCCTGTGCCAATGGAGTGATGAACACTTAAATCTTTGCTTCAGGTCCGATCTGTTTATCAATTCATTATATCTCAACAAAATTCACTCTTCGCAGAGCTCAGAACTGCTTTGACAATTGTAACTACATTATGAATTTGAATAATTTCATGATTCGTATATTCTATTTTCTTCTAGTCCGTTCTTTGTTTTCAAAAGCCTAGAACTTGAGTTTTCTTTGATTTTACCTGCAGTTTCATTCCATATTTTTTAGAATGGTGACGATCTGATATTAACTTGTTCTTTTCTACTTGCAGATTTCACGACTTCAATAGTAAAACATAGAGGATTATTCTATGGCTATTGAGGCGAAGGATTTTGGGTTCCATACAAGAAGAGTTCTGATTATTTCCATCAGAACTGTTTACAGATCTGTTTGCGCTCATCCCGCTCTTTCCAGTTTGTGTCTTTTCTTGCTTGCACTATACGAATTATTTCCTTCTCTATTCACTTTTCTCGTTTCCTCCTCTCCCGTCCTTATCTGCACTACTCTTCTGCTCGGAACCCTTCTAAGCTTCGGAGAACCAAATATTCCTGAAATTGAAGAAGAAAATAACAAGACTCGGGAAGTTTCATCTTTGAAAGCTGGGCCTTCTAGCAATGATCTTCGTGTGCACCAAGATGAGAGTGTTACGGCTCAGACCCATATACAAAATGGATTGATGAATGAGGAATCGCCATTAGAAGAGAGTTCATTTAGTGAGGAAACTGATAGTGTTCATAGTGATGGAGAGGAGCATGTTCCTCTTGTGAAAGAGATGATGAGGGAGATGAGAAAGATGATTCTTCTTTGGCTGCGTTGCATTCCGTTAAGGATGATGGTGAGATGATTAATGTTGAGAACCTAATCAGTAAAGTAAGAGAAGTTCATGGTCTGGAAAAGGCTGAAAAGATCGAGGATCCTGTCGCGAAGCAAGATGAAAATATCGCAGTTGGTGAAGCTGTCCATGATTCTTCCAATACCAATGGAAAGGAAGTTGAAGACCATGGAATGGGGATTGATAAGCCCGAAGCAGATAACGAATTTGTTTCTCTTTGGGTTCTAATTGGCAGCACATCAGCGATCGTGATGATGCTTCTGATTCCGAGTCTGATCGGGCCGAGAGCTCCTCTCCTGATGCTTCTATGGCCGACATTATTCCTATGCTCGATGAGCTCCACCCACTTTTAGATTCTGAATCTGCTCCTCCAAATTTCAAACATGACTCGGCTTCTGCTTCTGTTTCAGACCGTGAA
Organism: Tillandsia fasciculata; assembly: GCA_029168755.2. Lineage (NCBI taxonomy): Eukaryota > Viridiplantae > Streptophyta > Magnoliopsida > Poales > Bromeliaceae > Tillandsia > Tillandsia fasciculata. The sequence goes on along the minus strand of CM054938.1, from coordinate 4,413,256 downwards.
TCTGATGGTCACCATGACGACGACGATGACGACGACGACTATGATGATGTTGAAGATGATGATAGTGTGGAAGAAGGGGCTGAAAATAATGGTGCCGAAGACAAAGAAGCGGAGGGAACGAAAGAAGATGAAAATGAAGCTGTAGTCTCGTGGACGGCAGATGATCAGAAGAATCTAATGGATCTTGGTTCGTCCGAACTTGAAAGGAATCGGAGGTTGGAAAGCTTAATTGCGAAGAGGAAAGCAAGAAAGAATCTTCGGTTTGATCTCGAAAGAAACTTAATAGACCACGACGGCAACAATTCTACGGAGGAGTTATTGCGCTTTCGGCTTGCACCCATTTCCGCACCCCGAGGTAATCCTTTCGATCTTCCCTATGATTCGGAGGAAACAATGGATTTACCCCCAATTCCCAGTTCGGCTCCTTCTGTTTTACTTCCTAGGGGTAATCCATTTGATCTTCCTTATGATCAACCGAATGGAAGTGGCAATGCCCTAAGAGAGACTTGGAGCCCTAGGGAGACTTTCGTGTCGGTTCCACAAAGGGAAATGCTTTTCAGAAGGCATGAGAGATTCAATGTGTCTGGTGGGGAGCTTCGGCAAGAGAGACGTGCTTCAAGGTTGCAAACATATTTTGTTGCTGAGGATATGGATACGGAGGAACGAACATCTGCCACTTTTAAAAGGCAATACAGTGATAAGAGTGATTCGAAGTTGAGTTCAGTTCCAGAATCGGATATCATTTCATCAGTTACTGATTTGGATTATAATAAGGACTTTGTTGAGCAGGAATTTCATCCTGAGGACGAAAATGAAAATTTACCCTTGGATGAAGTTGAATCAGTAGATGTTGAGCAAGAGACGAATGAAGAATTTTTTGCGGCCAATGTCCATGGAATTCACTTGAATAAGCACATGATCATCGAGGAAACTCAGCAAAATGTTCAATTCCTTGGATCTTTGGAGGAACATAGCGGTGAAGCAATAAATCTAAGTTCAACAATTTCGGATGCTGGGGAATTTGGAGGAAGTGAAGAGAAACATGAGGATTTGATCTCCACCTCCTTATCAGAAGCAACCACTAAAGGTTCCATGGAATTTCATGACCAGGTAGATAAACTGGAAGTGGCACGGAACTCCATGCTGTTAGGTCGTGCGGATTCTGATCTTATTAGCTGGGAAGACAAAGTTGGCGAAAATCAGCTCGCGTATGCCGTCTACGATTCTAGTCCACCAGCAACTGAGAAATCCCTCTCTAATGTGTCAGCACTTAATGAAGTGCTGTTTGATGCAGGTGGGAAAGTAAAATTTTACTTGCTAGATATTTACTTATGCATATTAGTTTTTTTTGTAAATTTGAATATTCTTTTTCCTTTGCAGGTAAAAGTAGCCTAAATGCTAGTTCTTTGTTGGAATCAAACATGGAAATGAATTTAGAGAAGGAATTTTCTGAAGTTGGAGACTTTCTATCAATTAATAGCAACCCGGTAGGAGAAATGGCTTCTGACGATGAAAAGAGTTGGGTAGATTCATCAAGTATACCTTTAATCTATGGAATCGAATCAAAATCAAGGGAGATTGGCGAATCCGATGTTCCTGAGGTTGCTTTATCAACGATTCATGTAGGTTCTGAAAATCATATTATCCATCAGTTGAGTTCAGATTTAATGGAGAGCAATTCGAGTTCAACTACTCTAATCGACATTGGTGATATCCATCAAAATAAAGTTGATGATCTTAGTTATCAAACGTCTAATGCGAATAACTTACTTTCGTCGGACGATTTGATCTCAACTGTTCTGCCATATGAAGCTCATTTTGAAATGTCTCTTATCAGTAGTATGGACTTGCATTCGATACCCGAGGAGAAGGTAGAAGATTTTAAATCTGAAAAGGATCAAAATAGCAAGTTATATTATGATTCGCTTGTTGGTTTAACTGGGTTTCAGATCATAGAGGGAGAAAATATCCATGCATCTGATATTGAACAAGAATTGTCCTTCATTGATGGGAATTATGTAGTGGGATCTGGTAATAACAGTGATGAAAGCAAACTGATAAATGAGGCAGAGGAAGGAGGTTCACCGTTTGTTCCTCCTCTTGTTCCTGTTCATGATGGTTCAACAGTGCTGAAATATGAGAATGTGATTGACTCTGGTGTTGATTTAATTGAATCAAGAGATGTGATTGAAGGCAGTTCTTCAAAGTATCTATATGACTTGAACGAGGAGCTGCATGTTCATGAAGCGAGCTCTGTCGAGGAGCTCAACTCACTACTTAATCAAATCCATAGAGGAGTGCAAGTGTCTTATGTTTTAGATTCCACAGCGAAGGTTGAAGCCGAGCCGATTGAATTGGGGCTTCACAAAAGTAGTCCAGAGATAAGGGAGAGTGATTCGGGGATGCTTGTTCTCGAAGCGAGATCAATTGAAGATATAGATTCAGCTCTGGATACAGGTCGTGATGAAACTAAAATTTCGGAAGTTATTCTAGGTAGAACGAACTTGGAGCTGATTGATGTTAATCCAGAGACGAGAGAGACTGATTCGGAGTTGCTAGTTCTTGAGGCGAAATCGATTGAAGAATTGGAATCAGCTTTTGAACATTTAAACAAAGGTCTTGACAAAACTAAAATTTCAGAAGTTGGTTCTCAAGAAGCTAAAACAGGCAGAATTAAGTCGGAGCAAATTGAGATTAATCCGGAGCTAAGGGAAACTGATTCGGAGTTGTTCGTTTTTGAAGCGAAATCAATCAAAGATTTAGAGTCAGCTTTTGAACAATTCAGTAAACGTCTTGATGAAACTAAAATTTCGGAAGTTACAGCACGAGCTGTAAATTTGGAGAAAAATGAGATTAATCTGGATTTGCAGGTTGTCGAAGCAAAATCTCTTGACGACTTACATGAAGCTTTTAAGCAGCTCTCTGGTGAAGCAGAAGCGAAAAATGGCCGACATTTGGAACAAGAAGATAAAAGATATGATGAAGTTGCCGCCACAACAGCTGTAGTTGGTTCAAACTCGAAGAAGACGGGCGGCAAGAAACACAAATCCAGGTCAAGTTCAAGCTCGAGTTCGAGTTCGAGCTCAAGTGATTCTGAGTGATTCATGGTTCAAGAAGAAAAAAAAAAAAAAAAAAAAACTCTCTCTACAATGCATGTGTGTTCATCGATTTCACGGGTGTATGGCTAGGAGGCTTGTAGTGAAGGTCGCTATTTTGCCACGCGATTACCTCAAAACTTTGCGTAGATTTTGGTTGAGGGTTTTTTACCTTTTTTTTAGAACTACTTGTAAGAATTAGTTATTTTTTTGTTTGTGTGTTGTGTGTGTGTTCTCTTTTGCTTGCGAATATTTCTCAAACTGTTTTGTTGCTTGGATATATAGATGATTGAGGCTTGGTTGTCTTGTAATTTATGTCTGTTAGTGTAATGGAATGGCAAAAGACACTTTTGTGAATGAATGAATGAATGAAATTTTCTCCTCTTGTTGCTGTAATTATTGTGTGTTAATGTACTCTCCCCCTTTACTATACCTAATGAACATTTCATAACATACCAACTTTGTCAACACCTTAATGGCACTGCATAATCCTCAATCAATCAGCTTCATCATGGTGTGATGATTCTATTGTGGAAAAACATATCTGGAGCCATTGTTTACTATGACTATTGATTTAGGAACCAATTAGTTTTGTTGATATTGGGGTTCCCCAAAAGATCGATCGGCGATTAGTCTTAAACATCTACACTCAGGTGTATGATAGAGATCAGATGAATCATACCACGTGCACTACTTGAATAATTGAAGGGGTAAAGCAGAAAACGACGACTAGTCTTAAATATTTTTACTCTTGTGCATGATAGATATTACGTGCACCAATTAAAAAGATAATTAAAATGACAACAGAAAAACTGACAGAAATATAAGAATCAATTTTAAAAATTTTTAGAAATTAAGGAGGTTTATATGCAAAGTACCATAAACATAACAATTAATTGGTTTGGTTCATGCATTGTAGATAAAGGTTACATGCATTATTAATGGAACATCAACATTTGAACTCCTTGTGGTACGATGGAATCATTTTATACGTAGTGAGTTCATCAAAAGTTTTCACTTTTAATGTTCCTACAAGTTGCTCTCAATAGTATGCTTTGTATGGTGCACTTTTTGTGTTGTGGGGTTTGGAACATGCATACAACAATTCATACACTACCTTTTTTTTTTTTTTTTTTTTTTTTTTTTCCTTAAATAATCTATCAGTGCTTCCATCTTTTGGTGACATTTATATATAGTTGGCAAGTGAGGGGCTGCTCATTAGGCATTGAGATAACACAGTATTTTATATATTATTTTATATAATATTATTTTTGAATAATAATATTCACTAAAACACCTTGTTTAGAAATACTCAAATTAGTGAATCACATGCTCTAATTGTTTAGTATGTTTTTTTTGTCTGCTTTTTGTGGCATCGTTTTTTTTTAAAAAAAATAAGTTTGATTCCCCGGATAAGTTTGTTCCTGAGTTTGAGCTCAACTTTTAAAATATAGGGTGTATTTGTTTTACCGTAAGTAGAGAGAGTGATTTATGATAAAAATTGATCATTTTTACTGTTTAATTCGCCGTAATAAAAATATAGTCTAAACTTGAATTATCGGTAACTTCGCACCATCGCGAAATTTAATTACGATAAAAAGATAAAATAAAATAAAATAATACAATTGATAATGATAAATATATTTGAATATATTTTATGGTGTTTATTAATTATTACGGGGCTCCGTTGTAATGAATCAAATAGGCAACTTAAACTTTTGTCTCCTCTCCTTTTCTTTTTGGGCTATTTACTCTTGGTTTAAGAATTTGTATTTAAACAAGAAGAAAAAAATTATACAAACAAAATTGTAGGATGTACCAACAAAATTATACACAAAAAACATTTCCCAACAAAATTTTGGTTTTTAGGACCAGTTACGTTTTATAGTACACAAAATTTTTATAAAAATAAAAATTTTTAAAAAAATTCAACTACTATGCTATCGATAGCACTAAGCATTTAGTACTATTAAGTTTTTTACCGTTAAATCTACCCTTTGATCATTTCCACCTCTTAGATCATACTATTTTTTCGATCGCCTACTAAATTTTAGAGATCCACTATCATCTTTACCGTACATCACTTTATTCAAGAATAAAAAATCTAATAGCACCAAGCCGATATAGTAGCCTAGTTCTTTTTGAAATTATTATTTTTAGAATTATATTCTGGCTCAGAGGAAAATTATTTGAATTTTAGAATATGAGAATAAATTGCATATCAACAAATTTACTGTAATACTTTTATTAATATGAATTTATATTTATATTATCCATTATTTTATAATTAATAGGACTATCAGTATTAAATTTGAGAAAGAATATTTTAGTCCTTTAAAATTAAATTTGTATGAAAAATAGAAATACCATGAAAAGAGGTTTAGGGTTTGAATTTTCATATTTTATGGGTTTAGGATATGCCCCGAAAATCGCATCAAATTTATGTTATAAATTAAACAAGAAAATATACAAGTATATTCTCAATTTTTAATTCATATTTTCAGCAATCTGATAGTGTAAACCAAACAGGCTCTTAAAACTATTCTCAGTAAATGTTATTTGGGATAACGCTAGGATTTGATTAGATTTGTAATTAAATTCTAATTGGATTAAAATTAATATTTAAATTTTAGAAAGACAAGTTTGTTAAGATTTAAATATTAATTTAAAAAAAAAGTATTCAGATTAGGATTTGTATAGTTTTTGTTGTAAGCTATAAATATAGTATAGATACTATTATTTGACCGTGATTATACCCACGGTGGTGATAATACTCATGGAGGTGGTGAGAGTTAGAATTTAGCAACACCCATATAATGGTATCCATACCTACGGTGGTGGTAACACCCATGAAGGTGGTGAGAGTTAGGATTTAGCCACACCCGTAGTCTTCTAGGTTTATAGAAGAAAAGAGAAGGATGAGAGAGGTTCAGGAAAGTGCTCGGGTTGAAGCTACTCTATTGCAAAAGAGGAGCCGGTTTAATTGGTGTAATTTATTTCTTGGTTAATGAATCTTATTTCATCCGTATATTTTCTGTTTTGATTTTTCTTTTCTTGATAGTTGTGCTAGTTCCAGTTATGTTAAGAGGACGGGTTTATAGTAAAAATTCGATTTGACATTTTCGCTGTGTAATCCCAACATTAGGCGGTACCGGCGTGGATTGCGATACCGGAGCGGATTGCGGATTCACAGAATCTGGTATCGAGGCGAGTACCGAATTTCTCAATAATTGGTATCGGAGCTAAAGATTATCAATTCTCAGAAGAGATCAACATCAAAATACTGAATTACCGATCATCATGAGAGGCGATTACAATTTGATCTCGCTAGGCATGTTGGACTTGAAGGTATGCGATTTTTCGGCTTCAGGTGGAGCTAAGAGGGTTCAAAAACGAGATCGGATCGTACAGAGATATAGTTGCTCAAGGTGAAGCGGATGAGAGCTCGATGTAGCGATTGAATATTACAAATCAAATTAAGATGGAACTTGTTAGGATTTGATTAGATTTGTAATTGAATCCTAATTGGATTAAGATTAATATTTAAATCTTAAATAGACAAGTTTGTTAAGATTTAAATATTAATTAAAATAAAAATCTATCTAGATTAAAATTTGGATAGCTTTTGTTGTAAGCTATATATATATATATATATAGTATATGTGCTATTATTTGACGTTAGTTATATCCACGGTGGTAATAATACCCATGGAGGTGGTGGGGATTAGAATTTAGTAACATCCATATGGTGGTATCCATACCCACAGTGGTGGTAACACCCATGGAGGTGGTGGGGGCTAGGATTTAGCCACACCCATAGTTTTGTAGCGTGGGGGTTAGGATTTAACCACACCCATGGTCTTCTATGTTTATAGAAGTCGAGAGAAGAATGAGAGAAATTTAAGAAAGGACTCGAGTTGACGCTACTCTATTGTAGAAGAAGAGTCGGTGTACTTGGTGTAATTCTTCTCTTGGTTAATGAATATAATTTCAACCGTATATTTTGGTGTAATTAATGTAATTTTTCTCCTGTTTAATGAATCTTATTTCACCCGTATATTTTCTGTTTTGATTTTTTTTCTGCTTGATGGTTGTGCTAGTTCCAGTTATGTTGAGATAACGGGTTTATGATAAAAATTTGATTTGACATTTTCGCTGCGGAATCCTAACAAAATTCCAGCATTATACGGTACCGGCGTAAATTGCAGTACCGGAGCGGTTTGCGGATTCTATAACAGAATCTAGTACCGAGACGAGTACCGAATTTCCCAACAGATATAGATAACCATGTATGGAAATTTATATGAACTACAAACAATTTTGATTTGGCCATTTAATCTTTTAAAATTGTAATTTTTTTATAATTTAATTTTTTAATTTGTTTGATTTGGGTTAGTCAACGTCACTGCAACTTTAAATTTTGAATTGCATTATTATTTATTTTTACAGAAATTACTATCCTTCGTATAATTTTGGCCAATTTGCATAAAAAAAAAAAAAAGCATGGATTTTCAAAATTTAATACACTCTTTTGTTTTATCGGTCCTTAAAATTTTTCTTTGTTATCTGTTGTATGTTATAATATTTTAAACAATAAATTAAGTTTTGATCATTTAAAAGTATATAATAACTCTACTATATATATATATATATATATATATATATATTGAGAGAGAGAGAAAGAGAGAGAGAGAGTTGACCTGCAATGCCATTAGTAGTAAACGGTCTCTGTTGCCACTTATTTATTTTCGATGATGGAGCTTCCAAATCGACTATCGACAACGTTGACCATGATCTAAACTACTGAAAATATCTAAAAATTAAATTTCAAATTTTTCAACGTTATTGATCTAATAATCAAAGAGTTGCAAAATTTATAATTTTAATAGTAGAAATTACTCTTTTCCTCGTTTAACAGTATAAAGATATCTAAATTAATTAAATTTTTGTTAGCAAATTTTTTAAACTATTTAAAACAATATCAATACTCTTGATCTTAATTACAAGACTTCTATCATCACTCTTTGAGGAATATTTATTTTTAGTCATTCATTTTTGTGTCCACTTGATGGACAAGAAAAGAATATCGAAAAAATATAAAATTTAATTTTCACATAGTTTAAATAGTCTAAATCATATTTAATGATGTTGATCGTCGTTTTGGGTAATCCATCATCGAAAACAAATGGGTGGCAATGTAGACCGTTTGCTATTGATAACATTCCAACCTCTCTCTCTCTCTCTCTCTCTCTCTCTCTCTCTCTCTATATATATATATATATATATATATATATATATGCTATTATACTATCAATAGAACCAAGTCATTTGTGCGATTAGGATTTTAGGCCTTGCATTAGGGAATGTATGGTTAGGATGATAGTGGGCTCCTAGCTAGGATTTAGTGAATGGTAGGTTGAATAGTATGATCTAATGGTTGGAAATGATCAAAGGGTTGATCTAACGGTAGAAAACTTGGTACCACCAAATGCTTGGTACTATCGATAGC
>CM054938.1:4142152-4402152 GCA_029168755.2 Tillandsia fasciculata | reverse complement strand
GATTAAAAGTATAGAAGAAAGCCAAGAAACTTAACGACTTCGTTGACAAGGCCCGACTCGCCATCGGCATGTTGGACCGAAAAGAGGCCCTTTTCTTCTGCTACCTTCGATCGGCCCACGGGCCATGGTAATGCGCAATATTTCGAAAATTACAAAAATAAGCAACATATTTTCAAAAGCAGCTACAAAGAATGTATTAGAAGGTTCTTGACATATTAATACCACTACATTGATACTAGACAATAAATCTACCTTTTATAGATATAATTCTAACACTATGATGCTTCAAAAGCCAACAAAACGATTATAGCAGACTCAAAGTTCGACAGAACAATCATGCGAAGAAGTTATGGATCGTCACGTTAAAATAGCTGATTAGAATTAGAACTGTGTATTTACGACGAACGAAAAAAGATGGCTGACAAATAAAAAAAGAACCGATGACCGACTGAACTCCTAATGGCGATGCTTCTCTAATGACCGACTTTCGACGACAACGCGAAAGAGAATTTTCTTCCCTAGTTGATATATTGGCACAACCCGAATCCACTAGTAATGAAAAGCATGCCCTAGGTTGGTGTGTACTTTTCAAATAAGTGTAACAATGTATGTATGTAAAATGAAATGGCTTAATTACACTATATTTTATTTCACTTTACAGTTTTTTAACTTTTTACATTGTTCTTTTTTTTTCTTTCTTTTTTTTTTTTTTTCAAAGGAACAATTTGACTATTAATTTTATTTTTTAATTCCTACACTATAAGCAATAAATCTATATCTTTAAATAAAATATGTTAAAAGAAATACTGTTTGAAAGTGGCGGAGTACATATTCAATTTGTTTCCTACAAAAAAAAAAAAGGTATATAAAAATAATAAAAAGTAGTTGAAATAACTTGATAGAAGTTTTTATTGAGTCTTTCATAAAATTTTATTTTATATTTTTTTTATTATTTAATTAGTGTATTTTAATAAAATTAATAAATTTTTATTTTAAACAATATATTTATTAACAGTAATGTAGAGACTGGCGAAAAAAAAAAAAAAAAATATCGTCATATCTATGAATAAAAAAAAATAGTATAAGATAGAAAAATAAAAATAAATCTAAAAATACAGCGGAAAGATTGATTAAATATAATAATATAATTGTGTATTTGAAAAAAAAAAAAAAAAAAAAAAAAAAAAAATCAAAGTGTATTAGGTTGTAATTAAGCCAAATGAAATCTATCAAAGTTAAGGTTTCACCATCAATCAACTTTTTACACTTTTCTTTGCTTTTAATTCACAACTACTCACTCTCTTACATTTCTTTTTTTGAAAATTCAACTTATACTTGGTCCTCCAATATATATTATCAATTAATGTTTCAACATGACTAAGGTGAAAATTTTCCCTTACACTTTACTTGTTTTGGTGGTCCATCAAAGACTTATTGATGTGGGTGGCATTGTCATGAAATTGTATATAGTTGATCTAAATTTTGCTTGTAATTGTTGGATTTAATTTTTTTTATATATGGGCTAATATATAAATTTATAATTATATTATGGGCTATCTAATTTAATAGGGTCATTAAGTGATTTAATATGGGCTCTGAAAACATCTATTGGGTATGGGTTATTAATGTGTAGAAACCCAATACAAGTCTAATTAGGGTTTATGGGACTCTAATTAAACATAGTATATAAGGAATATAAAAGGGTTGTGGTCCCGAGTTAAATTCCTGCCGTCAATTTGCCCTGCCCCATTCAAAGCAAAATTAATTAGACGACGAATCTAGACTTGGAAGCATTCAATTCAGGCGATTTTATTGTCGGTGGTTGAGGAACGATAAAATCTGAGAACGCGTTTCATTAGGCATGAATTCCGGTAAGCGTTTATAATGTTTTCAAATAGATGAACGATTATCTAATAATTTACATATATTTTTTGGGTTATTTCGCATTAATTTGCATACGGATCTTACAGTAATACGTAACAGAATCATAAGGCACCGTTTGGTCCAGATACAATAGGCGCAGGGTGAGGGGGCGGGAAAGAATAAGTTGATATTCCCTCTCTTCTACACTAACACTATTTTAAAAAAGAAGAATAATTCAAACACTAGTTTTTGAATTGTTCTCTTATATTCTAACACTATTCAAACACTAATCTCTTTATTCTCAAAAATAATTTAATTTTTATCGCAACGCAAAATTGGTTTCGTTTTCGAATACTCTAACACTATCTAAACTGTAATTCCCTCCTTTATACTCTTAAGACTATTTTAAAAGAAGGAGAACAATAGTTTTTATTTTTGGAGAATAAGCTAAAATAAGTTTGAAACGATTGTTCTACTTTTTTTTTCTGAAAAAAATTTATTCTCACTTGAAAACAAACTTAATTTAAATAAAGTTAATTTTAATTATTGTATTAATTTTTTAATTAATTTAATATGTTGACTAATTTAATTATTATATTAATTAAATATCTAGCTATTAAATAATTACCTAAGTAATTTATTAATTTATTAAATTATTTATTGTTAATAAAATTATTAATTAACCATACTCATTGTTAATTACTTTATTAATTAATATTTTGAATTATCTAGTAGTATTCATGATTAATTAATTAATTAATTATGTTAAATTATTATTTAATTAATATTTTTATATTAGCTAATTAGATAAAATATTATTATTGTAAAAATATAATTACTCTTAATCTCACTATTCTAATCTAATAACTATCCAAATACTATTTTTTTTTTTATATTTTCAAAAATAATCTAATTTTTATCTAAACATAAAATTAATATTATTTTTGTTTATTCTAAGAGTTATATCTAAACCAAAAATAAGCCGTTCTTACTTATATCAAAATCAAGCTTATTTGGATTAGATACTAATTTAGTTTTTACATTTTTGTGCCTCATCGGAAGAGTTTGTTTCGATTCATCGAAAAAATTGTAGCTGCAATATATATATATATATATATATATATATATATATATATATATATAGAGAGAGAGAGAGAGAGAGAGAGAGAGAAAGTAGAGCTTATTAAAAAATTTAACTATATTTATAAATTTTTTATTATTAAATTTGTATTTAAAAAAAATAAAAAAATAAAAAACCAAAAATATGAATCACGTAAATCAATGTGAATGAGAGACATGGGGCATTTAAGTGAACATAGGACTTGGTCATGTTTTAAGGACTCAACATAATTGGACAGAGTCAACAGCAGAGATTCAAAGGTGATTACTTATTAATTATTACAATAACTTCAACTTACCAACAGCTATTATTATCTAAATATTTAGACCTTTTTTTTATTTTGTTGTTGTTGTCCCCTTTTTTTTTTTTTTTTTTTTTAAAAAAAAAAATACAAATTTTATCTAAATTTTGTATACTACAGAAGTTTTTAGTTTTTTGGTTATATAATTTATTGGATTGCAATACATTCCGACAAAGTAATGAATAACGACTTTTTTTTTAATATATATATATATATATATATATATATATATATATATATATATATATATATATATATATATATAAATTAATTTTGATATAAGAATTTACATAAAATTAATTAAAATTAACTTAAAAAAAACGAAATCAGCAACTCTTACGTACTTTGATGCCATATAAAATACTTATTATTTTCTAAAAAATTAAACTAGTAGGAAATGGTAGTTTAGTATCTTATATTAAAAAAAAAATCAAATAAAAACAAAAAAAAAATATAATAAATTCAATATCTGCTTCTATATAAGCTTGAGTGATAAGAGAACAAGATTTTTTATCAGCCCCAAAATAGATTTAAATTAAATGAAAAAAAAAATGAATTAAATATTTTACATTGTTATATGTCTCACGGTCCCAACAAAGTGTTCCAATCAATCACTGGATATCCCAACTTCCTAAGATTGAAAATTTTGGGTGAAATGACAAATTAATTAATTAAAAAATAATAATAATAATAATAAGGTGTGAATAGTAAGCGCTAATTAATTTGATAAAAAATACGTGTTGATAAGAATGACTCATCCATCATACTTAATGACTCAGTCAAAGCACTTTATGAATTTTGATCTAACTTAATTCAGCTGAACGTTAGATTTATTATAAGCCAAACTCCTACTTAAATTATTGAGCTTATTTAACTCAATTTATTAATTTTTTAAATATTTTTTTAGAAAGTTGAGATGAAACATTAAATCTATTTTAATTAATAAATAATCAACATAAGGCACCCAATTTTCTCCCTTACAAACAAAAACTTTGAAAATATGAAGGTGGTCATCTGATGGCTAGCAGCTAGCTACTATTAATTGTTTCTTTACTTACTAAAATTTAGGTAAAATATGTAATTTTTTTTTTAAATTATAGATCATTTTAAGTTTACTATTTAATTTTTACAAATTTTAATTTGTTTAACTTCGAAATTTAAGCTAGTTGCTTACTTTTAAGAATTTTTATGATTGCTATAATTACATGAAGTGTGCTAATTAAATCTGTAAATATAAATAATACATTCAAATTTTGAAGTCGATGCGATAATGTTGACGGATCCAAATCAAACCTATTAAAAAACTAACTAAAAAATAATAATTTTGAAATATTGGAAATAATTTATTGTTCAAATAAGTTTTGTACGTTTTTCACCTAATATTTTAGGTATTCAATTTGAAATAAACTTGAATTGGATACAAAATCAATATTGAATTGGACTTTGATTGATACATAATGCAGAAAATTTCTATGTGAAATGTGTAGTAAATCACAAAGTGAAAAGTATTGTGTAAGGTGTAGTAGTACTACATATATATATATATATATATGGTCGCGAAGAATCGAACAAAATAAACCTAAAAACTTTAATTAATAGGTAAAAGTATCCATCACACTATATACATGTCAAATTTTAAATTTATATTCAATAGGGGACTAATATCCTTAACAAATCATAACAATCCAATCTAAACTCTCCAAACTAATGAAAATTTTTCTGAGTTGAGATGATCTTAAACTTGTCTGAAATTGGTTCTATAGCTCAAATTTCAAAGCAACAAAAAATATAAAAAAATACTTTCTGTACACCCTATAAAATTTGTATTTCTTACATCCCATCTATTCAAAGGTGGGATGAATTTTACCGATCATTTCAAAATGACGAGTGAAGGACATTCCATCCTTAAATAGATGAGGTATGCATCATATACTTCTTTGGAGTGTATGATTAGCATTGCTCGAACCTATCTGGGGTGTGCGATGCACACCCCATTTATCTAAGAATAAGGGTTCCTATACTCGTCATTTCGAAGTGACGAGTAAAATTCATCCTATTCTGAAATAGATGAGGTGTAAGATGTACACACATTTTGGGGTTTACTATTAGTATTTTTCTATTGAAGGTAAGTGGAGGAAAAAAAATAAAGTGCTCACTACAAAAAAAAAAAAATTAAAAAAAAAATTAAAAAAAAAATACAGTTGTAGAGGCGGTTGTTAGTTATTGTAGAGACAGTTTAAATTGTATCGACGAATCATAGAGGCGGTTCCTACAACCACCTCTAGACCGTTGTAAAGAAAGTTTTAGCGGTCGCCGGGAGTACCTAGAGGCGGTATATAGAGGCAGTTTAATTCGCCCTAATATTTCTGCTTAATTTTTTTTTATTATTCTTATGTTAGTAATAATATAAATACGTTTTGAACTGCCTCTATAAATTTTAATATGCAGAGGTGGTTTGAACCGCCTTTACTTTTAACCTATAGATGCGGTTTAAACTGCCGCCTCTACAATCATTATTATGCACAAACAGCATGTTATCTTACAAATATAATTCAACATAATATTAACATTTATTTTGATCTAACTAACAATACACGAAAATTATTATTTAATCAAAAAGATATATTAACAATACGAACAAAACAATACGAACAATTCTTAACAAATAACAAAAACTAATTCTTTATCATGTAATTCAAAATACAATTCCATTCAATATATATTCAATAGTAGCAACATATATAACATTCTAGATTCATGACTTGCATTCGATGATTGATGATTTGAAGAGAATGCATCAATCTGATTAGTATTACCATCCACAACCTATAAAAATATCAAACAATATAAAAATTGTTATTTATACTAAAATACAAAACTATTCAAATATATTATCAGTAATAACTTGCTATTAAATTGATATACCTGATAATTGGAATCTCTAACTGACAGTAGTATTTTTATACTATCCATTTGTGAGAAATATTCTTCCATTTTGTTTTTAATTTGTTACAATTACTCTTTGAGTCTTTCTAACTCTTCTGATTGGCTTCCGCTTGATTCGCTCTTTATTAGCAAATTAATATAGTCACACCATAGTATGATCTTAGCGTAGGTCCCAATAACCCTTTCATACGTCCATTATGCTCAGCACCCATAGCATTAAGAAATATTTCATCCATCAACTTAAATCTTGAGAAAGTTCATCAAATTTTTTACGCGCTGTATTCTATTAAATATTTGAGAAAAAAATATTAGTATTCCACAAATCATATGAATATTAATTAGATATAATAATACAAAATAAAATTATAATTACCAAAATATAATTTCATGCAGAAACTTATAAGCGAAAGTTTTATTGAATTGTTGTTAACTATTGTAAATTGCATAAAAAAGTATTGTTTGAATTTTTGAACCTTTAATTATTTTGGAATTAAATAATCTTAGTAAAAGAAAAGGATATTTTTTTCAAACTTATTGATAATTTTATCAAAATTCAATAATTATAAATTTTTTAGTTATATAATTAGAATAATTATTGAATAATAACTAATAGAGTTATTAAAGTTGGTACATTTTTAAGCTAACTAAGTATATAAGAGAAATATTAACGCTTTGAGGGGTCCCAATCAAAAAAATACAATTTGAGCGTTTCTGTAAGAATCGCCTATAGTTGAGGGGGCCTTCATACATTTTTTTTTTATTATTAAATTTAAAATTTATATTTATTTCTAACCTTTATTGCATTACTATTATAATAAAATTTTTAAATTTATTTAACCAAAAGTTATTTAATTTTTAAAAAATCAAACTAGAAAGGACCTCAATAAAATATTATTACTGGGGAAGCCAAATAGAAAATAGTTGAGAGAGTCTTCATACATTTTAACAGTAAATAAGATAGTAATATGTCAAGTGTTTTAAAAGATGTATAAGTATATTTTTATATATTTTTACTCTAATTTTATTTTATTTACTAATATTAGATTAATTTTAAAACAGATTATTAAAATTTATTCGGTATTAGGACTCATCTTATGCTAATAGAAAAAACAAAATTCAGACAAAAACACATAGAAATTAAAGTTATAGAAAATATATCATAATCTATTATAATCCTAACCGTATATTCCTTCATCGAAGAAATTTTACTCATAAAAGTATAGTAGTCGGACTCATATATAGCGTAGGGTTACTATTCTCTTATGAATATAAACTTTTTTGTACTCATAACTTTTTCGTCTTTAAATGAAAGAATCTGCGGTTAGAATGATAGTGGTCTTCCTAAAATTTACTAGGTTGTTAATGAAATTGTATAAATCTTAGGAATTACTATAATCCTAACCGCGCATTTCTTCATTCAAAAGTCGAAAACTTATGAGTACGAAAAAATTTTACTCATAAGAATATGATAGTCGGACCCTTATATATATATATATATATATATATTGATAGCACCAATCTAACTTTGCCACCCATTTTGTAGTCCTTGGATCGCATTGAGATTCGTGCAAGACTTTTAATTAAAAAAAAAGTTTTTTACTTTTTATTTTTTCTTTTTACTTTTTCTTTTTTCTTTTTTTCATTAAAGAGCCTGCACGAATCTTAATGCGATCCAAGGGCTACAAAATGGGTGGCAAAGTTGGGTTGGTGCTATCAATAGCATTCCAGCCCAACTATATATATATATGCTGGAATACTATCGATAGCACCAAGTCATTGGTGCTACTAAGTTTTTAGTCTTTGGATTAAGAGATGTCCGGTTAGGATGATAGTGGTCCCCTAGGGTTTAGTGGGTAGTTGGTTGAATAGTAAAAATCTTATGGGGCCACTATAATCCCAACCATACATACTTTCATCCAAGGGCTAAAAATTTGATAGCACCCACTGCTTGGTGCTATCGATAGTATTCCAGCCAGACTATATATATATATATATATATATATATATATATATATATATATATATATATATATATATATTAGTTTAGTACTGAAGTCTATGTAATGTTATTATATAAAATAAAATTGGGATGATAGTGGTTCCTTAGAATTTAGTAGGTGGTTGATTGAATAGAAAAAAAATTTATGGGATCACTATAATAACAACCGCACATTCTTTTATCCAATGACTGAAAATTTTATAGCATCAATTACTTGATGTTATCGATAGTATTCCAGTCGGACTCATATATAGAACTAGTATGGAATACTATCGATAGTACCAAGTCATTAATGCTATCAAATTATTAACCCTTAGATTAAGTGATGTGCGGATAGAATGATAGTGGTCCCTTAGATAGTAAAAATTTTAGAGGACCACTATAATTCCAACCGCGTATTCTTTTATTCAAATACTGAAAATTTTGTAACACCAATTATTTAGTGTTATCGATAATATTTCAGTAGAACTATATATATTCTTTACTAGACAGAAGAAAATATATTATAAACAAAGTGAATATTTAATGTAAATATTCAATGTAATGTTATTGCAATCCCAAACACTGTTGTAATGTTATTGCAACACAGTGAACGAAAATTTATTCTAATTTTTAGTATCAGTTTTTTTTTATTTTCGATGCTCAAAATAAAAAATAATTAAAGTATACCTCTTAAAATTTAATTTTAATTTTAAATTAAAAATTTTATATTTTATTTAAAATTTAGATTTTAATTTTATATTTTATATTTAATTTTTAAAATTTTAACTTTAAAAAAAATAGTGAAGAATTTTAAATTTTAATATTTTGAATTAATGGTATACGGGTCCTATATATATATATATATATATATATATATATATATATATATATATATATATATATATATATGTATATATAGCGTACGGCTACTTAAACTCTTATGAATATAAATCTTTTTGTACTAGTAAAATATCTATTTTGCCCTTACAAATATATTTTTCTAAGAGTCATAATTATAATATAAAAAAAATAAAAAAAATAAATTTATTTTTTTTATCTAACTAATATTAATTATTTAATCTATTCTTAGCTAGATTTTTTAATAGAGATAGACGGTAGGAATATATATATATATATATATATATATATATATATATATATATATATATATAACGTTAAATTTTTTTTAAAATAAATATAAAAAATTAAATTTTATAAAAATATATTTATTATTTTATATATTCTTAAGAATATATATATAATTAATTTTAAAATTTTTACTTCGAAAAATAGTGAAGAATTTTTTAAAAAAAAAAAGAAAAACAAGTTAAAAACACACGCAAACAGCTGGCGTGATCACGTATGATGTGATTGACTCTGGCAATCGTACGGTCGTGATTTATTTAAGAGAGAAGGGTGGTGATCACACTGCGCTTTTTCCTTAATTATTAACACGGTTTATAGCAAACGAAAACATTCTACGTACGTCTCCGGAAATTGTACAGCTCATCTCCAGCAGCTGCCCGGAAATTGTACAGCTCATCTCCAGCAGCTGCCCGGAAATTGTACAGCTCATCTCCAGCAGCTGCATCGTACAGGCCACGTGTGTACACGTCGGGTTTTTTTTAAAAAAAATTAAAATATGAAAACATATATATACACAAATAGTTGCGTTTAATTCGAATATATAAAAAAAAATAATTATTTATAAATTCAGTTACAAGTAAAGATTAAAATAATTTTGTGTTTGGTTGGGTATAGAAGTTGTACCAGAAATAAAAAAAAAAATTATATTTGATAAATTAAAAAAATTTAAGAAAAATAAAGAAGATTAAAATTTATAAAATAAAAAAAATTAAAATTTTATAAATTTAAATATCTTATACTTTAAAATTTTTTAATTAAAATAGATAAATAAATAAGCAATCTGTTCCACCTGTTGGGTAGAACAACCGTTCTATCCTTATACCGGATAACCCGGTAGCTATTCTCCAATCCAAAATCATGTTTGGATATAAAAGAGGGAATAACTTTCTTATCCTCCCTTATACCCAATATCAAACACAACTTATTTAAGGCCCCGTTTGGCTCGGGGATAAATTTAAGAGGTATAAATTTTTTTATATCTGGGATAGCTTGCTATTTCGGGATAATGAAGTATAAAAGTTAAATTGCGTTTGGTTGAAAAGTTGGTATTCTCTGGAATAGTTAAAATTGCGTTTGGTTAAAATTATGGAATAGTAGAGGATAGTGAAAAATACCAACTTTGCCCTTAGGTTTTTTTATAGAAAAATTAATTTAATTCTTATATTAAATTTGAAGCAATTTAATTATAAATAATAAATTATATCTTATGTTAAAAAAATAATATTTTTAATTTTATATTATATTTTAGTAAATGCAAAATCTAAGTTTCAGATAGCTATAGGTTGGAAGTTAAACTGCAAATTTAAAAAAATCAGAATTCACATAACAGCAAATTAGAACTAAAGCTAAATTATAGTTCACATAGCCATTAGTTCATATAGCCTGAGATCGGAAGGTAATCTACAGTGAAGAAAACATCAAAATTCCATTCACTGCCCCCAGAGATAAAACCCTATTCTATGGGGGGGAGAGGAATAAGGCTTAACGGGTTATCCCAGGATAACCCGTTAAGCCAGGGATAAAAAAAAAAAATTTATCCCATGCCATTTTGTTACACTGTTTAGCATGAATTATGGGATAAAGGGAGTTATTCCCCCTTTATCCCCCAACCAAACGGGACCTAAGAAATACAAATTTATTCATACTTGTAAATTTTTTATTATAAAATTTGTATTTGAGTCCGAGTTATAGTAAAGACATTTAAGAAAAGAGAAAACAAAATATAATTATACAAATTTCAATAGAAATTTTATAATAAAAAATTTACTAGCACAAATGAATTTATACTTTTGAAAATATATAAGCTCTACATATGCATAAAAAGATAAAATAAAGGGTTAATTGCATACATGTCCCTCCAAATATGTCGAATTGCAAATATATCCCTACAAAATTCAATTTTTCATATTTATCCCTTCAAAAATCCACCGTTATTCAAATATGCCCCTACCGTCCATCTATGTTAGAAAAGTTGATTTAACCCTAGGTTAAATGCTTAATCTTGGTTAGATTAAAAATTGAATTTATATATTTACCCTTTCTATATTATACCTTTATACTTTTGGAGGGATATACTTGTAAGGGGCAAAAAAATAATTTCACATCGAATCTGTTAAAAAATAAACAGATTCCAAACGGGGATTAACCAGAGGGGCATATTTGAAGAACTTTGGATATTTGAAGGGATAAATATAAAAAGTTAAATTTTACAGAGATATATTTGCAATTCGACATATTTGGAGGGACATGTATGCAATTAATCCTAAAATAAAATATGTACATATATTTTTTAATTACATGCACTATGAATTTTTATTAAACGTACGTATAAGACGTGTTCATATCAAATACGAGTTCTATGCGAACCCGTGAGATTTATAGAAAAAACTTTTCAAGAACGTGTTGCTAAGTCCATAATTTACTAAGAAGTCCATAATTTACTATCACATATTAATTTTGTTTCTATTTAATAGTTTGTTAGATATTTTTTAATACTGATTTTAAAAAATATTAAATAAATAAATTGTAAAGAAAAAATTATAATTTTTGAATAAAAATAAAAATAACATGTGTCGATAAATTGAGAGCTTTTTTTTTCTCAAGAGCAAATCTTTACAAATATAAAAGGGTTAATTGCATACATGTCCCTCCAAATATGTCGAATTACAAATATATCCCTATAAAATTCAACTTTTCATATTTATCCCTTCAAAAATCCAAAGTTCTTCAAATATGCCCCTCTGGTTAATCCCCGTTTAGAATCGGTTTATTTTTTAACAGATTTGATGTGAAATTATTTTTTTGCCCCTTTACAAATATATCCCTCCAAAAGTAATACCATTATACTTGTTACAAATATATCCCTCCAAAAGTATAATATGGAAAGGGTAAATATATAAATTTATTTTTTAATCTAACCAAGGTTAAGCATTTAACCTAGGGTTAAATCAACTTTTCTAACAGAGATGGACGGTAGGGGCATATTTGAATAACGGTGAATTTTTGAAGGGATAAATATGAAAAGTTGAATTTTGCAGGGATATATTTGCAATTCGACATATTTGTAGGGACATGTATGCAATTAACTCAATATAAAATATATTCTTAAATTTTAATTTTCAGATATTTTTACTGAATCATATCAAATCTAGTTGCCATGCGTTTTACCTAATATCAAATATTTTTACTAAATCAATAAATCCAACGCGCCTAATTCAAAATAAATTATAATTCAGCTAATTAAGTGCCATGCGTTTTACCTAACACTTATAAATTCAATCTAGTTGCCTAAAATTTGGTGCTCAACAACTTTTCTATCACTTTCCAAATAAAAATTCAAATAAAAATTAGGCTACGATTTTTTTTTTTTTTTTAAATAAAAAGTAAATTTACTTGTACATTGCTTTGCGACTTAGAATATTTAAATTGACGATCGATATTATTAAATTTTATTAAATATATCTGTTCCTTTCACGTGTTAAAATTTCATTAGATATTAGGTAATTACTAATAACAAGTCACTAATCATGCATTAATTATGTACTCATTTAATTATCACATGAAATTAACTTGACCATGTCAAGTAAATTGTCTTTAATTTTACCTAACTTTAGACTAGTATATATATATATATATATATATATATATATATATATATATATATATATATATATATATATATATATATAATCGCTATCAACGACTTCTTAAACAATTTGAAAGTGATCTAAATCGTAAACTCTAAATTCTAAATCAATTTTATGGCTCATAAATTATTAACATTAATTGTGCTATACAAATAAAATCGCCCATTTTTTTTAATATAGTAATTTATTTAATTATTTCGCTTTCCGATCTGATCTGATCTTCTAAAATTGTAGTTTGTGATTAAATTCAGTTGCTTATTGAATAAACAGATAGTTATTTATATTTTTTAAAGTTGTTAAAATTAGTAAAAAATAGTGACAACATTAGTAAAAAAAATTGGTCCTTGTCTTCTAAAATAATATAGTAAAACTTTTTTTATAATGAGGATGAAAATTGTCTAAGTCATTAACAAATAATGTTATATATATATATATATATATATATATATAAGTTGAGTGACAAAATAGTTTAATTTATCCAAATCAAAACACGCGCAATAGAAGTTGTTAGCAGTTGAAAATACATGCAAAAATATTAAGAAAAAGTCTTTACTACATTAGTGCGCGTTTGCTACGCAGTCAAAATATAATAAAATGTTATTTATATAAATTTTTTACTTTAATTTTAATTATAGGTAAAAGTATATAAAATTTATTTAAAATTATTTAATTTTTAAAATAAAATAATATTAATTATTGATCGCTCAAATTATATAAATTAAAAAATTGGTTAATAAAATTAATTTTTTTATAAAATTTAATCGTAAATTAAAAATAATTTATAAATATATACTTTACTAGTTTATATAAACTTTACAGAAATGCAAATAAATTCGGATTACTGGAGCTTCCGCTCCGATTCGTTCCGAATTCACCTCCGATTCGAAAAAGCGAATCTTTATTTGATCTATTTTGATCAGCCAAAATTACGGTTCTGTTCTAATTTGCTCCGAATAAAACAACAGATGGAGATAAAAACTAAAATTAAAAATTAATTCATTTCAAATTCATTCTGATCCAATAAAAAATTCAATAGAACGTAGGATTTGCATCTATTCATTTCGATTCGAAAAGCTAGCGATAGGCGAAAGATGTTTTTTTTTTTGTTTGATTTATTTTGATCCGTCAAAATTTAGCTTCCTTTCTTATCTGCTTAGTATAAAAATTTAAAATAAAATTAAAATTAATATATTTCAAGTTCGTTCTACGTCCCCACGTTTTCCCGCTAAATAGAAAAAGCCGGCGGCCCACCTGCTCATGCTCGGCAAAACCAGACAGACATTCATTCCCAGCCGACACCAAATTACCAACTTCATATTAATAAAATAAATTAAATAAAATAATTATATATATATATTAGTTGGGCTGGAATGCTATTGATAGCACCAACCCAACTTTGCCACCCATTTTGTAGCCCTTGGATCGCATTGAGATTCGTGCAGTCTCTTTAATGGTAAAAAAAAAAAAAGAAAAAGTCAAAAGAAAAAATAAAAAATAAAATACTTTTCTTTTTAATTAAAGGACTTGCACGAATCTCAATGCGATCCAAGGCTACAAAATGGATGGCAAAATTAAGTTGGTGCTATCAATAGCATTCCAGCCCAACTCTATATATATATATATATATATATATATATATATATATATATATAATAAAAGGCTTAAAAAAAAATTTGCATAGTACTTGGTAAACGGGCATGTCCACGTGTGAACGGATGATCACATGATACTGCTCGTTCAAATCCATTTTAATAAACTTTATTATTATCAATTTAACTGTAGCCAGTTGTTTTCCACTACTCCAATGTACTTTAAAAAAAAAAAAAAAAAAAAAAAAAAAAAAAAAAAAAAAAACTTGGTCCTTCTTCAAATTTGATTGCTCTTTCAGTGTGCTTACGCGGTTTTTTTTTTTCTTTCCGTCCTTCAACTTCATTTGAAATTGCAAACCATATGTATTGACATTAAATATTTTTTTTAAAAAAAAATTATATATATATATATATATATATATATATATATATATATATATATATATAGTAGAGCTTATATATTTTTAAAAGTACAAGTCAAACTGTATATGCTTGTGAATTTTTTATCATTGAGTTTGTATTGAAATTTGTACAATTGTAAAATCAATTAAAAAGAAAGAAATAAAAAGTACAATTACAAAAATCTCAATACAAATACTAATAATTAAAAATTTACAAATATGAATGCACTTTTATTTTTAAAAACATATCAATTCTACTATATATATAAGCAATATTTTATTTATTAAATAGATAGAATATAAAATATATATATATATATATTTTTTGAATGTGCAAGTACTTTTTTTCCAGCAAAAAAATAATGTATAATATTTCGTATCTAAGTAGTTGATGTTTAAGATTTTAAATTTAAAATTTAATTATTTTATATTTTTGACTAAAGAATACTGTCTGTACATTTTATTAAATATCATCATTCGAGATTTTAGAATTTTTTTTATTTATTTGTAATGTTAAAAAAAAAAAAATGATCGGACAAGTGTGTAAACTTAATACTTTTTGAAAAAGTTAGGATATAAATAAGAGGTGTAATAATATTTTAATAAAATTTACTATTATAAATAATAAATATATATTATTATATTAATAATATTATATTTTATTAGTAGTATTCATGTTGTTTTAATTTGTATTCTAATTTATCTAAAATATAACGAATAGAATATTTATACAAGCAAATAAGATCTTAATTACTCTAAATCATTAAACTCTTAATTAAACTCTTATTAAGGAACAACATTTTAAAATTATATTCTCTATACAGCAACTCATATCCGTGTCTCTTCGTTATTCATGCCTCACCAATAAAATTTGCCATGCATGCATGCATGCATGCATGTGTATAAACTATCATAATTGAGATTTACATACAAGCAGAGCATTATTTATTTATTATTTTATTTTTATTATTATTATTATTATTATTAAAAATGCTTTGAATTTTCCACAAAGAATCTTTCATTGAATATTTTGATAGTTTGGCAAATTTCCAAGACACTTTAACCAATAAAATTAATTAAGCTCCCTGAATTATATTTGTAATATACCAGTAACCTACAATAACAGCTAGCATTATCAGAAAATAAAATATTTTTTTTATTTTAAAAATTTTACAGTATATATATTTTTTAGTTTTCGAAATAGTTTTCTCAATAAATAAATACAAAATCTATAAATAAATATTGCTTTACTCTTATTTGGAATCTATATATTGCGGTGTTCTTAGTTTTTTAGATATAAATCTTATATTATTCTACCCATTTAATGATTAATATTTTAAAAATTATTATAAAATAATGAGATATAATTTTTGAAGATTACGTAATTATAATAAAGTAAAAATAGATGAGATATAAGATGTATATTGTAACGACCCGGCCCACTAGCAATAATAATCTGTTGGGTCCAAATCACAGCCCAAAATACTTAAGTACAGTTATTATTATTAGTGTCAATATCTCATATAAACATATTCAAAATTTCAACCACATTTGATGTGGAACTATTGGGGCGTCACATATATTTTTATACTTTTATTAATAATAATATATATATATATATATATATATATATATATATATATATATATATATATATATATATATATATATATATATTTTTTTTTTTTTTTTTTTTTTTTTTTTTTTTTTTTAAAAAGGTCTTGAAATTCAGAGATGCTTGGGTGGTAAGGTTCACACACAATAATTATAATAAGGTGTACAAATAGCAATTCAAAATTTCTTTTACCAACTGAATTAATTGCTTGATGATTGTCTCTTAATGTGTTTTGCGTGTCGTTTTCGAAGCGTCCAGGATACCACCATTTATTTAATAAATAAAACTAATAATAATAAATTCGAGGCCGAATATGACCGTTTCTCTCCGTTCCCTTCACCCCCTCCCCAACATACTCTACTCCCCAGGCGAAGAACAAGTACTACTACTTAGACGCGCTCTCTCATCTCCTCCTCGATCTCTTTATATATATATATTTCTTCTGAAACTTAACTTTAAAATTCCATCTATATCTCTCTATATATATATATAACACACGAAGAAGAAGAAGAAGAAGAAGAAGAATTAAAGAAGCGCACCTTCCATGGCGGATCGTGTTCACCCCGTACTCTATCCCCCATGGGAGGAGACGAAGCCGGAGACGGAGACGGAGACGAAGATGGAATCGGATCAGGTATCTGATCGCCGCAGTAGCATACCGGAGAAGGAGAAGAAGGACGAGCACCTCCCCAGCTTCGCGGAGAAGCCGAAGCCACCGCCGGGGACTTACCTCATCCAGATCCCCAAGGACCAGGTCTTCCGCGTCCCGCCCCCGGAGAACGCCGCCAAGCTCGCCTCCTACACCCGCCGCTCCGCCTCCCGCCGCCGCCGCTGCTGCTGCGTCGTCATCGCCGTCGCCGCCGTCCTCGCCGTGGCCGTCGTCGCCGCCGCCGCCGCACTCTACTTCGCCCTCCGCCCCAAGCTCCCTTCCTACTCCCTCACCTCCCTCGCCATTAAAGGCGTCGACCCCTCCTCCTCTAACTCCCCCCTCTCCCCCGATCTCGCCGCCGCCATTCGCGCCCGGAACCCTAACTCGAAGATCGGCCTCCGCTACCTCCCCGGGGGCTCCGTCTCCGCCGCCTACGACGCCGTCACCCTCGCTAACGGCGCCTGGCCGTCCTTCTACCAGGGCCACAAGAACGAGACGGAGTTTGTAACGCCGTTAGCGGGATCCGGTATCCGCCTATCGTCCTCGATGCGCGCGTCCATGGTGACGGCGCAGCGTAACGGCGCCGTGCCGCTAACGGTCGACGCGCGGGTCCCCGTTAGGGTCAAGGTCGGCGCCGTCACCACCTGGACGTGGACCGTTAAGCTGCGCTGCGACGTTACGGTCGACGAGTTAACGGCGAACGCGACGGTCGTTTCCCAGTCGTGCCACGTTAAACTGCGGCTTTGACGGCCGTTTTTTTTGGGGCCCCCCCTCCGTTACTCCGCCGTTAACGGACGTTAATTAATATTATTATCATTGTTAATTATTATTATTATTATTATTATTATATCATTTTTGAGCAGTTAATTTATATGAATCCATTAGACAAGTTATAATCGTAGTAGAGCAATGTACATTTTAAACAACAATGATTATACAATTATTTGCATGTAATAATAACTATAGGGGAAATTAAACATGAGTTGCTTATTGATGTTCCCATGCATGAGTTTACTTAATTGGAATAAAAAGTGTGTTTTTCAAAATCATCGATCAGAGTTTTTTTTTACGCTATCATTTGATGATGAATGTTTTTAATATTTTATTTTAAATGTAATCTAAAATTTTCATTTTAGCCTTTGTTGGCCTCTTGGGGTCAAAATTAAATAAGCTTTGTTCTAGTGAAACATATATTGTGTATGCTTTAAATTTTAAATTAAAAAAATCATAAGTTGTAGTAGTTCTTTATATTTTTTCACTTTCTCTGAGAATCATATTATTCGTACATTCAAAAATGAATGTACGATATACATTTCAGAGATGTTGTCTTGATTATCAGTTATTTTAACTCACTGCTGAATGAATAAAATGTATATTATACATCTATTTTGGGTGTATCAAAAATATTTTTCTTTCTCTAATGCCACTGTTAATATTTATTTTAAATTTTAAATGTAATTAAAATTTTTCATTTTAGCCTGCAGCCTCTTGGGGGTTCAAAATTAAATGAGCTTTGAATTATCTATTACATATGATTTTAGTTCTAAATGAAAATTTCATTAGTTGTAGTAGTTTTTTATATTTTTTATTATCTGTCTATTTAGGATCGATTGTGAAGAGATTGAGTTACGTGCAATGAAAAAATATAAAAAAAAAATATTTGATTATTTTCGTACGGAATATCGCATCCAGCATATTGCATTAAGCCAGTTATAATATATTCTTTTCGATTTTATCAAAAAACGTAAAAACATATCTGTACATATTTTTACTTCAACTCTATTTTATTTAATTGCATTAGATAAACCTCAATTTCAAATTAGTCCTAAGTTATTTGCTTATGTGATAATTAAAGAGAGTGGTGTCATTCATTCATTCACTTATCACATGCATTGTGCATGCAGTGTTGGCTAGCTAGCTAGCTAAATTCACCTACACTTAAATTTATCTTTTAATTTTTTTTTTTATATTTTAAATTAATTATATTTTAATTTAACTGAGAATGGCTATATTTGTGGTCCAATTAATTATTGGCATCTTCGCCCGTATTAGTTGCCTACTGTTGTTGCCTTGAGGGGTTTATTATGTTTTAATTTAACCTAATAACGACTATATTTGTGGTCCAACTAGCCGTTGGTATCATGGCACCTATTGGCTGCTTGTAGCAGCTGCTTTTATTGGCTACCGGCGGTGGCCCCTGCATTTACATAAGGAGAAGGGTACAGAAGGGGGTGGATTGCCTTCTTCTACATACTTCTCTGACTTTTATATTATCCTTCACTAAACTTTCCTTCATTAAGGGATTTATTAAATTTTAACCTAACCAGAAGATAGATATTTGTGATTCAACTAGTTGTTGGCATCTTGGCCCCTATTGGTTGCCAGTTGCCGCTGCCCTTATGGCTATCCATGGCAGTGCTTGCATCTATATAGGAAGAAGGGTAAACGAAGGGAGGGGGGAGGGACGGTGGATTACCTTCTTCTATATACTTATCTGAGCTTTATAATATCTTTCACCGAACTTTACTCCTCTACTAAAAGGTTTATCACATTTTAAATTAACCATAGGGAGAAGGCTGCATGCGGGGTGTGGATTATCTTTTTCTACATACTTCTCTGATCTTTATACTACCATTTACTAAACTTTACTCCTCTGTTGAGTTTTATTATTTTTCTAAGCGTTTACTCTATTTGCTGGATTTCCGAGAGTCATTCTCGTTCACATTGTGCTATCTTGAAGACGTGCCGACGGATAGCTCGTGGTCATTGTATTATTAGAAGTGATCGCCGACACCTCGCACTTAGAGGGACGATCGACTTTTAAGATAATGTTTAACACGTCTCGATTCAAAAGGCTGATATGAACTCTTTATCTCTATGACATTTTGACATCAATTCTTGCATACGATTAATTTTTCAAAAAAGTTATTTAATGTTTTCAAAACAAAATATTTAAAAAGATATATTTCTACTTAAAAAAATAGATTTACTTCCTACTTCCTATCTAACATAAATGATGTTTAAACAAAAAAGAACGGATCCAAAAGACTTGATCCAGCATACTTAGATAACAAAAAAGAACGGATCGATTCTTGTCCTATATCAAGATGGGCCCATTAGCCCGATTGGCCTGCCCGACCCATTTAGAGTGACATATTTAATCTTAGAAAAACAGTGTAATCAATTATCAAGCTACGTACTTATCAGCACAAAAGAAACAAATTTCTCTCTTAACTATACTATTTTCTCTACTTTGCTGGACCTATGCAGGTCTATATTTTGGGTTCGAGTTGCGCTATTTTGGAAACGTGTCGACGGAATAATTCGTGATCGTTGTATCGATCGCTAGAAGTGATTACCGGAATCTCGCATATGACGGAACAATCTCGTTTCTAAAATAGTACTTTATATATCTCGACTCACACGCCTTGTCTAAATCTTTTATCTCTATAGTACTTTGTTATTAATTCTGATGTACGTGTTAAAAAAGTTATTTAAAGTTTACGTATCGAAATATTTTAAAGAACAATTTTTTGTACTAAGAGAGTAGATAGTTTTTCCAAAATGGCCTAAAGGCCTAGTCCTACTAATCTTTCACTGATGATAGATAGGCTTAAGAGATTAAGAGAGTTGAGCGTGTTAGAGCTAGAGTAGTTGTAAAATTGATGATCTTATGGGAAGTTGGAGCGTCACACAACAAGTCGAATTCAGAGCAAATTTTTAAAAAAATTTGAATCCGAATTTGACTATCAAATATGAAATCCGAATTCGAAATCAAATCCGACATATTTTAAAAATTTATATCTAAATCTGAATCCAATCAAAAATTCAAAACTAGAATCCAAACTCGAATTTGAAACAATTATTTTTTTTATAATATTTCAAAATATATTACATTAAAACTAAAATTTTAAAATATAAATTCAAATATAATATTAAATATTTATATATATTATAAAATATAAAATCAATTCAGATTCAGGCTGGGTTCGAGTTGGGTACAGTTAAAATTCATATCCGAATTTAAATTCGTCGAATTTTTATTTTTTATATTCATGTTCGAAACTTTATATATTTAATATGGACTAAAAATGCTCCATTAATATTTAGATTCGAATAAAATTTTAAATATCCGTACCATTTGACATCCCTACAACAGAGACATGCCGTGCAACTTCGCCCGCTACTCGCCATACAAAACAATAGCCATCTTGAATAAATTAATCGGGAAAAACTATGTTAGGTCAAATTGCACGTTTGGTCCTCAAACTATGAGGCGAGTAATATTTCAATTCTCAAATTTTAATTTAAATTTATTAATTTATTATAAATATGTTTCACAATTCAATTTAGTTGACTAAAACTTTGTTTGAGATTATAGAAAAATTATATTACGTGAGGTAAAAAAAAAAATATGATAAAAAAATATCATATTTGTTCACGTACATAATATTGCGTTAATATATTATCTCTTTATATACTTTTGTTCTAACTCTATTTTATCTATAGCATTAAATGGATCTCAATACCAAATAGACCCTCCATGTAAAAATAATATAATATCTTAATCATTATGGTATGCATATCTTCTATCTCAGTAATTTGTCAATATTTAGCTAACTAAATTAGATTATAGGACTTGATTGTAATAATTTAAAAAGTTAAAGTTAGAAATTATAATAAATTAAATTTTGAGGAGCAAAGTGTCAACTGACTCCTAGTTTGGGAACCAAACATGCAGTTTACCCACGAATTTAGTAATTAGCTTTTTTAAGTTCTAAATATTACAACAAAATTAGGTTATAGAGTCATATTTTTATAACACTTTTGTACAAATATTCTATTTATATTTCATTTATACCCAACATTAGGTTATAAAGATATATTTTTAGAATACATTATAATAATGTGTCGCTATACATCCTAGCAACTGCACATATAGCGACACTAATAATAAGTGTCCAGAGTTTAAAAATATTTAAAAATATCACTATAGCTTAATTTTATTATAGTGAGGTATGAAATGTAACTAAATATTGTTTATAATAAAATGCTAAGGTAGTCGCAAAGTATTTTTCTACTGGAACATCTGAAACAAAATATAATTAGTTCACTATTACGATTAACTTGTTGGGCTCAAACTATTTGTTCAAAATACTTAAATTCAATTTCTGATCCTTTTATTTCTAATTATAATTTTTTTTACATTAAATTTAGACATTTAAAGTCTAATAGAAAATTATGATAAATTTAAGTTTAAATAATATTTGAAAAAACTTTAATTTTATTTCCTTTTTAACACGAATGGAAGTGTTGGATTAAATTTTTTTTGTTTTCATATGAAGTACTCATCTAAAGTTTAAAAATAATTTATATATCCCTCCAAATTTTAAATTGATTTGCATATCCTTCTAAACTTGTAATACCTAATGGAGGTACCTTTCAACTAAATTTTTGTCAATTTTTTATAAATTTTTTTTAAGCTGCATCTCCTTTTTCTTTTTTTTTTTTTTCGCCCGTTAAATCCGTTTCTTTTTTCTTTTTAAGTTCGTATGTTCATAATTTTATTATAACGAAAAAGCTATGTTACCCGCAGAAGATTCTCTTCTCGATTTAAAAATAATTTGAAATTGAATGGAAAGAAAAAAAAATATATAATTTGATTATGCGATACTCCTCTCAATTGGGATAAATTTTTTTTTTTACCAATTAGATTGGAAGGTGAGGTGAAGGATTAGAGAACGATAAGAGAAGAGAAAGGAGGAATTTAAAAAAAATAAAAATAAAAATAAAAATAAAATTAACAAAAATTGATAAAAATTTAATTTGAAGGGTATTTTCGTAATGTACCACAAGTTTAGAGGGGCATACATATTAATTTAAAATTTAGAAAAATATATAAGTTATTTTTAATCTTTAGAAATGTGCACAGACAAGCACTTAATTCGATTACGAAGAAGATTTTTTTCTCGTAAAAGTTGTATTTATAAGCTGATTTATTAATTAACAACAAAAAAATATATAAAAAATTATATATGAAATTAATTTAAGATAACAACAAAATGATATTTTCATCTCTTTATTAAAAAAAAAAAAGAGAGAGAGAGAGAGAAAGAGAGAATTAATTCCCCTTCCTCCCCAATTATCATCCCTATCATTAGGAATTTAATTTATGCATTTAAAATCATGGGAACCATCACATGAAACCCCTCTACAGTTTCCATACAAAAAATAAGCTGTACTCTGAAAATGCCTTCATGTGGTTTGCCTAACTAAAAAGGGAGAGAGAGAGAGAGAGAGAGAGAGAGAGAGAGAGTTAGACAATTAGTACCATGCATTGTAGCTGAGAGAGAGAGAGAGAGAGAGAGAGAGAGAGAGAGAGAGAGAGAGAGAGAGAGACTTAGACAATTAGTACCAAGCATTGTAGCTGTGTGAGAGAGAGATCTAGAGAGAGAGAGAGAGAGAGAGAGAGACTTAGACAATTAGTACCATGCATTGTAGCTTCACATGCTCCCCAAGCATGCACAGATGTATTTCTGTTGGTTTGTGGACCACCAAGAGATTAAATGGTGCAATTAAGGATAATTTGTTTGAGCCAATTTATGAAAGTTTTTTTTTTTTTTTTCTTGTTTAATTTATTGTTTTTTTTTATTAAAACTATGTTATGTATGTTTTCAGAAAGTTTTCGATATAACAGCTACACCATTTATAACCTATAAATCTATAAATAAATATATATTAATTTTTAATTTTTTTAAGTTACGTTTTCACATCTCCTTTTTTTTTTTTTTTTATTCTACACGTAAGTTACACATTTGAAAAGTCGAAGGAACACGAAATTTTTTTTTCATCCAAATTTGAAAAATCGAAGGAATGCGAGGTATTATGATTTAACTACGCCTAATTGAATCTCAAGAAAAAATAAAAATTAAATTTCAACTGTCGTGATTGCGAAGAATTAAAAAAAAATGAACGATCAGATTTAGTTTTGAAATTTATATTTTTCTTCTGTTTATTTAATTGTATATAAAATTTTCGGAGCCAATATAGTTTGCGCATCTTTTTTTTTCTATCTACTTGTAGGTTATAAATTTTGAAAATCGAGACACAAAATATTTCTTCATCTTATGCGTAGATTATAAATTTTAAAAATTAAAGGGATACGAAAAATTATAATTTAACTGCACCTAATCGAATTCTAATGAAAAATAAAAAATAAATTTTCACCGGTAGAAAAAACGAACGACAACATTTAGTTTTGAAATTTATATTTTTCTCTACTTTTTTTAAAAGTATATAAAATTTTCTAATCAATATATAGTATAAGAAAAGACTTCCCTCCAATACCTTCGTTGAGCCGTCGACTCATTTCTCTCTTAATTATTCAATCTTTCTTTTGAAAGAAAAAATCGATTAATTTTTATCTTAATCAAAAATTATGATTTTTCTTTTTTTTTTTTTTTTTTTTTTAAGTGAACTGTTCGACAACGCGATCATTGCATTTGGCACTGCTTTATCCCTCCTCTCCCCCTCCCACACACACACTCACTCACCCACTCACTCTCTCTCTCTCTCTCTCTCTCTCTCTCTCTCTCTCTCACACACACACACACACACACACACACACACACACGCACACATAATTTTTTTTTTTTTTTCTTTCTTGATCTTATTTGATTCTGAGTCATCTATTTTATTCTTTCACGTGCAGCAGAATTTTTTTTATTAATTTTATTTTATTAATAAAATAAGTTTTATTCATCATACTGTGTATATTACACTAGTATTATTTATTTCTTAGTCAATTATTATTTTTTTTTTTTAGAAAAAGAATATAATAAATTGGCACATGCATGGATAAACTGGAGAGATAAAATGTGATGATTACTTAATGACACCACGTTATGATCCACGTGTCTGTCACATTCTAGATCATAGTTAGTTAATTCGCGAATTATTCGCGAATTATTGAGAATCCGAATTAAACGTTCCGTTTCCGACTTTTTTCAAAAGTTCGAAATAATTTGCGAATTTTTGAATCAAAAGTTATTATTCGCGAATTATTCACGAATTACGAATTTTTGGATGAAAAATCCGTTCTTTTTCAAAGCATAGTTAGTTAATTCACGAATTATTCACGAATTATTCGCGAATTATTCGCGAATTATTGAAAATCCGAATTAAAATTATGTCGGGAATAATTTTAAATTTTTTTTTTTGTTCTAAATGAATATTTATTTATTTATAAAATAAATTGATTAAATTATTTTAAAAAATTATAATTGTTTATACTAATAGTATAATTTTTTTAATTTTTTTTAAAATTTAATAGCCGAATTTTTAATTAGTGAACGTATTATTTCCGTATAAATCACGTATCCGAATAATTGACGAGTCCGTTTTTTAGCCGAATTTTTCAACGAATTTTAAAATTATAATACGAATTTTATCCGTATTATATCCGTACCGAATTTTTGCCGAATCCGAATTAACTAACTATGTTCTAGATATTCTCATCATGGAGAGAAGAAAGGAGAGATGAGGAACCAGAAATCATATTTGTGAGACTACGCAGCCTGCAATTCAGATAAAAAAAAAAAAAAAAAAAAAAAAAAAAAAAAAAAAAAAAAAAAAAGAAGAAGTATGTTGAATTGCATTACTTGCTCCTCAACCTTCTCGTTAAGTAGTTTTGTTTTGTGCCACAAATTAAAAGTATTTCGCTTTAATTTTTATTTTTTTTAAAAAAAATTACTGATACGTACACACCTAATATATTTTGTATGTTTGTTCACTACTGCAATTCTGTTCGAATTTTTTTACACATCTCATGAAATAGCTTGTACTTGCAACTATCCAATTTCTAGAGGGAGAAAACGTTGCACAAATACATGTATATATAGATTGTCGCAAAGTATATGCTATATATAATTATTTTTTCAGTAATAATTAATTCTCGATAAATAACAAAGTAAAAAATTTGTAACTGTCGGGCCGAATTGCGTCACTGATCATGGACCTGGTCCGGTCCGCGATCGATCTCCGAATTAACCATCTGAGTGTGATACGCCGCATGCCAAACGATTAGGCCGATGAGGGATCCACTCGGCCGGATTCTTCTTAATCGAACTCTTAATGAAGTTCGGTCTGGAAGGGCCGAACTAAGACAAATGGGTATTGATCAACACGGCTGAATAAGCCGATTCGCTTTGTATTCCTCGAAAGAAGGGTTACAAGGGAACGATTACATGTAAGACTACTCCTAGAAAAATTGTAAAGGAAAGTAGTAAATGTTTATATGAAAATCTATATATTTAGAAAAGCTATAGATGTAGATATGAAAGGTATTGAAAAGTATGGGTGGTCACTAGCTTACAAGGTTGCAGAACCTCTTTCTCTTCTATGGTTCGCTTATTTATACTTGTCCGAACCACGTAGACAGCTATGTATATCGTAATTTAAGGGGAGTCATCGCATATCTCTCAGCTGCTTTCTTCTGAGTTGATTCTTCTCGGTTGGACAGTTGCTCTTTTTCGTCCATATTCATCCCTAAGATTTGCGCGCCGAAGTATGATCCCCAGCGCTTCTCGATGCGGGGCGCAGCTTGCCAATTTTACGTCAGTTGCATGATTCGTGCCCTGAAGTTCGTGTCTATCTTCTTCAAGATCTTTCCCTTTGCGGCTCAAGCAGCCGATTCTCGATCCTGATTTCGCCTTTTTTTATCGTTCAGTCGAGACAAGTGATGATTTACAATCAGTCGAAGTCGGTCATGGTTAAGATGCGATCACCCTTTTATCGGCTACTTCTTTTATCAGCTGATATCCTCAGCCGATGGTTTGTGCCACATGTCGCCTCCCGACTCGATCGTGGCATATTCCAGGTGGCGACAAATTCGACCTCAACATAAACTAAACAAAACTAAAAGTTTAGAAACTAACGATTTTGAATCGTTGGCGCTAATTATTAATTTTAAAAATTTGAGTTGTTAGAAATATACAACTAATTCACTTAAAGTCAACATAACTCGATCCAATCCCGTCTCCTGTAATTTCAAATATGACTCGATCCCACCAGACCCGCCATAAAGTAGGATGCTGGTCTTTTTAAGTTAACATATAATACTAGTGCAATTTACCCGAAAAAATTATTTTTGGTGCCACGGTAGTTCTACTCCTATATCAGGCACTCTACCGTATGGTGTAGCGTCCAAAACTATTGTAACACCCTTAGGATTTGGAATAGTCTTATATATGAGATATAATAGGGCTAAAACCTCTTAACTCTGCTATAGAATTTTGGGTGGTAGCTAGGCCTAAGAGATTAAGAGGATTGAGCATGCTAGAGTTAGAG
Source organism: Tillandsia fasciculata (assembly GCA_029168755.2). Taxonomy (NCBI): domain Eukaryota; kingdom Viridiplantae; phylum Streptophyta; class Magnoliopsida; order Poales; family Bromeliaceae; genus Tillandsia; species Tillandsia fasciculata. The sequence goes on along the minus strand of CM054938.1, from coordinate 4,374,547 downwards.
TAGTTCTAAAATGGGTGACCCCATGTGAATTTGGGGCGTTATAGTTGGTATCAGAGCCAACTCCTGCCGAAAGTGTGAGATAAGTCTTGGCTGAGCTAGGGTTATACAGCGGGCAGAGCGCGGCTTCCCAACTGATGATCGCTGTGGGTGGAGCATGACTCCTCACGAGGTCAGTTAAGGCTAGCAAGACGAGTCTCACATCGCCTGATGCTTGTGACTGTTCATGAGCCTGACGAGAACGTTAGGGCTTAAAGGGGGAAGAAATGTAATACCCTCAAGATTTGGAATAGTCCTATATATGAGATATAATAGGCCTAAAATCTCTTAACTCGGTTATAGTATTTTAGGTGGTAGATAGGCCCAAGAGGTTAAGAGGGTTGAGCGTGCTAGAACTAGAGTAGTTCTACGATGGATGACCCACTGGGAAGTTGTGTGATGATTCGGACTTTTGTAGAGATTTTTGCAGCGTTAACGGCAACTATAGGAAGCTTACACAGTGTAATGGAGCTTGTAGTATCGAAATCGGAACCCAGAATTGGACCCGGCGCGAAAATCGGATCAAGTGGGCTTTTTCAGAGGCTTTCAGCAAAATTTCGGATGAGAATTTGGCAAAACGGACAGCGAATTTGGACTCAACGTGCGAAAATGATCAAAATAGGCTATTTACTTGTTTTCGGCACAAAATTTACTGTTCACATCGGAACAGTAACTCCGGCTGCCGGAAACACTGTCCCGGCGACCGGCGACGACCAACGAGCAGCGGAGCACGGTGGAACGCAGCGGCGCAGCTGTAGTGTCCCAAAATCCCCTGTTGTTTTTCCCATGTTTCGGGGTGTGGAACACCTATTATTGGTGTGTTGGGCCCCAACATGTCACAAAGGATGTGTTGATTGGACTCAGTGCGGATTTGGGATCAAGCCTGAACTTCGGCTGCTTTTGCCGAATTTTAGAAGTGGTTTCAGGCTAATCGGAGGCCGTATTTGGATTCAGCGCGGAAAAACGCTTGAAAACGGCTATTTATTTGTATTTTTCTGAGTCCGGATGCCCAAAAACGGACACCCGGAAATTTTCTGTGCAAATTGGTGCACGGGGGGGGACCGTGGACCGGCCTGGACACGTGGCGGTCTCTCATTGGGCCGGCGCACGCCTCCCGGTCCACGGAAGTGGGCCGCCGGTGCACCGTGGACCGGCGGGCCACGTGGCAGCGTACGGTTGGTCCGGCGCAGTGCGATCGGCTCACGGGCGAGTGCGCGGGCAGCTCGGGCAGGCCGGGCAGGCGCGGGAGGACGCGCGGTGCACGGTGGACCGGGGCGCGCCACGTGGCGGCCCTGGGTTGGTCGGCGCAGGTGCGCGGGGTGCACCCGCGGGCGCGCGCCTGCGGCCGTACGCGCACGCGGGCGTAGGCGCGCAGGCGGCGCCGGCTGGCGTGCCGGCGGGGCAACGCCAGCCACGTGGCGCCACGCCAGTGGCTGGCGCCACCCACCCCCGCCGCCCCGCAGGGGGACGGGTGGCCGCGTCCGATTCGTCAGGCGCGCTGTCCCCTGTGCGGGGGACACGTGGCGTGACCTGGGGCGGGTCGGACGGTCGCGCGATCCGGCCGGATCCCATGTGCGCTGGTGGGCTTTGCGGGCCGGGCCACTGTTTGGGCCCGGTTTCGGGGCCCGAAACTTTCGGGCGCCCGAAACCGGGGACCCAATTGGAATTAATCCAATTGTTGGATTTGCCTATAAAAGCAGCCCACCTCTCCCTCTTCTCTTCCTTTTTCCGCAGTTTAGAGAGAGAATGGGAGGGAGAACTCTTTAGAGAAGTTGTTCATCTTGCTATTTTACATCTTGTGGTGGATTTCCAGATTTTTCGGAAGCTCGACAACGGCGATCCGGATTTTACAGTGCGCCTCGTTTCTCCCCATTTTCGGCCCATTATCGTCGCATCTCAGTCCGAGAAGCCCCCTGCGCAGTACAGGAGTCCGTTTTCGACGATTTCTTCGCCGGTGTGTTCCTGAGAGGTAGGACTTCATTTTCCGTGCTGGTGATTTCTCTGGATTCCGAATTATTGGCATGGTTCCTGAGGTGTTTTTGACACCCCATTTGCTGTGTGGAATTTTGGACAGCGGCTACTTCTCCGATTTATATCTTGGCGTAGGAGCATCGGATCAGGCCTACTCTTCGCGAGGAACGCAACCGTGAATTTTCTGGGATTTTTGGAGCTCGGGACAGAGGTGAAATGCCTCGTTTTGTGTGCTGGTTGTAAAAACAGCAAAAGCTGTGTTTTGGGACTTGTATTTTTACACCGTGTGCAATGTATGTTGTTGTAGGACACTGTTTTCGGCAGACGGCGTTCTTAGAGGACAGCGGGCAGCGGGATGTTTCTTCGGATGCTGTGCACGCTTTTCGAGGTGGGTGGTTGTGTTTTCCTTACTGCTGACATGCTCACTAGTATTATCAGAGTTTCCCAATTTAAATGTGACGATCTAATATTTGATGTGAGAACCTAATATATTGATCCCACAAATCAATTGGTAGCTTCTATGTGTTAAAATTGGAACAGTTATGTTGGACATATGTTATGATGAAGCTTGCGTTCAAGGATGACTTAAAAATATTGGGACACTTAAATTGCTCTCCTAAAAAGAATAATAAGTGTTTTCTCCTCTAGTTTACAAAAGTGAACATTTGCATGCTTGTATGGACATCTAGTTAGGCCACTATTTATTGCTACACAATCATATTGGACTTGACTTAGGAGAAACCATGATTGTTTCCTTTCTCCTTTGCATTGGGACTTTTGATTCATGTTGCTCGGGTTTGAGCAGGGGTTTGGGATAGTGTAGCTGGGACCTTAGGGTCAGGGACAAGTGGAACTTGATTATGGGTATTGCGGCAACCGCGGATAGTAGGCGGTTGACCGGATATTGTTATCTTATCAGATTATGGATTGTGGGGCATTGTGGTAACCGCGGACATTAGGCGGTTAGCCAGATGTTGATTACTTTATCAGATTTTGGACTTGTGGGGTGTTGCGGTGACCGCGAACATTAGGCGGTTGACCGGATATTTACTTATGCATCAGATTGGGTATCAGATTTCTCTAGTGGATGGGAGTTTCCCACTTATTGGGTACTATTGCATCTGATTGGGGACCAGATTTCTTTAGTGGATGAATTTTTCCATTTTGATCATAGTCATGATCCAGTCCTGCTATATTGAGATACTTGACAGAGACACTTGTGATACTGGTGACAGAGTTACTTTACTCGTGTGGGTCGCTCCCCTCGAGTGCCACTCCTGAGTAGGCTTTAGACCGTGATAGGTACCGGTCCATCTGATTGGGATTTCGAGCCTTATGTGCTGGTCCCCTACTGGGTTCTTGAGTTCGACAGTAGAGCAGGCAGTACCGGGTTTCATACCGGTCCATCTGATTGGGTTTATTCAGACAGCTAGCATTATAGTTGCATGCATACAGTTATCTTTTTGGCACTGCATTTAGAGGCATAGTAGTGGTAGTTTTCTTTTTCAGCAGCCTTTATAGCTTACCACTGTTCTTTCCTTTTAGCCTCTTATAGCCCTAGTGGGTGCGTCAGCATTTGAGGTTTTACCCACTAGGGGAGGCTACTGGTTTATCTAGTAGTTCTCACCCCCATTGTTGTTTTCTGTCCTTTTTTTTTTCCCTTTGTTTTGCAGAGTCGTCTGTGGGAGCTGCTGGGCCTTCAGCTGCAGATCGAGGTAAGAGGATCGCCGACTAGCTAGATCATCTACCCCGACCGAGTGATTAGCTAGACTTTTATTGTATCCCCTTTTTGTATCTCAGACTACAGTAGTTTACTTTTGGGTCTGGCCTTGGCCAGCTGGTTGTATATTTGTGGTGAGCTGGGAGTTTATTGTACTTTTATTTCAGCTTGTATTTTATTTCAGTCTGAGATTACTTTTAGTTCTTTTAGTTCAGCTCTGTTTATGCTCTTTTATTGTATATTTTATATCTGAGCAGGTTACCAGCGCTTCGTGTACATGAAAAATTCTGTGTGCACGGCGGATCTGTTGGCGAGCCCGGGTTCTGGTTTACACCCGGGGCGTGACAGCAGCGGCGGAGCGCGGCCGCGGGCAGCACAGACAGGCGCGCAGGCGGCTGGCCCACAGGAATGGCGTGCACCGGGAGCTTGGAGTTTTGGGTTTGCCACATGGCGACTCCTGATTGGTTGTATTTCGTTGGCGGTGGGGCGGCGACACGTGGCAGCATCCTATTGGCCGACAAGATTCGAAAGACCCGGCGCGTGGATCGGGCGCGTGCGCTCTGTGAACCTCGTGGCCACTGTTCATTGGCGGGCTCAGAGCCGCCCACGTGCGCCAAGCGCGTGGAACACGTGGGCGGTTGGCGCTTCCCGGTTGGCTTTTCATGGCCGTTTCGTGTTCTGGGACACGCGGCACGCTCTGAATGGCCGGATTTGCCGAGTAAAGTATCTCAGTAATAAGTATCATAAGTGTCATAAAACATCACGACTCTGATCAAAGTGGGAAAACCCATCCACTAAAGAAAACCCCGATCCCAATCTGATGCAAGATAAACATCCGGTCAACCGCCTAATGTCCTCGATTACCGCAATGACCCACAATCCACAATCAAGTACAACCTGTCCCAAATTCCAAAGTCCCGACTACACTATCCCAAACCCCTGCTCGAACCCGAGCAACATGAATCAAAAGTCTAAATAAGAAGGAGAAAGAAAACAATCATGGTTTTTCCTAAGTCAAGTCCCAACATGATAGTGTAGCAATAAATAGTGGCCTATCTAGATGTCCATACAAGTATGCAAATATCCTCATGAAAGATAAAAGAGTGTATCAAATAGTAACTCCACATAGATATAACCATCATTCCAAAATCACTAACCGACTACATATGTCTAAAATCCATGATCCATAATAAATCATCAAAATAGCATCCGCACCTCAATATGTCCTCCTGTTCCATCTAATCATCCATTTTCATGAAAGGTTAACATGGCATGCTAACATATCACCATCATAGTATAACAATCCCACAAAATAGGCCAATGATTAATCAGGATCATTTAATTAAGCATGATTCCTAATGGGGTGCCAAATAAATTAGGGGTCTCTCTAATAGTCCTAGTGAGTAAATCGCAGTAAGAGGTTGTCGGATCGTTGGCGCTAACCATTAATCCCAAAAGCTCGAGCTATTAGAAATACGCAACCAATTCACTTAAAGCGTACAGACACAGCGCCCACGGGTCTCGACCGGACTCAACCCACCTGGACGTTGGGTCTATTGTTGGGCCTCTTGCCGTTAGGTCTATTGTGGACCGCAGCCCCACTCAACTTATTAGGCTCACCCAACTCAACTTATTAGTCTCCTGGGCCTATTGTCACGGGGCAGGACGTTGGACCTATTTTAACCCATAAATAAATAGCCAACAATCCCCCCCCCCCAACACCTGCACCGTGTGGGAATCGGACCCGTGCCACTGGCTCTGATACCAAATGAAGGATCAAATGACAACTAAGAGGGGGGGTGAATTAGTTGAAAAATAAAAACTCAAGTAAATTAAATCTAAGATAAGAATTGCACAACCAAATAAAAGAGATAAAAGAAAGAGAAGCAAACTCAAATGACACAGATGATTTATCCTGGTTCGGCCTTTTCGCCTACTCCAGTCCGGTCCTACTTCTCCTCGAGGCACCGCTTTAATCACTATCACTTGGCCTTTTAAACAGGGCAAGACCAAAGCCGCTTACAATCACACTTTACAATAACCTCTCAATAAACCTCACAATTACAAAATAACAAATCAACCTTAGAGTTTTTCTCGATATCAAGTTGTGTCTCAAACAACAACCAAGCCCCCTTTAAATACACTAGCCATCACATCAAAAAATGGAATAGAAGCATGATTAAAGATAATTGATATTAATTTGAATTTCAACCATATTTGCAAATGTATTTGAATTAATTCCAACATTATTTTGAATATGTTCCACATTTGCAAAGCTCATTTGAAATGTTACTAAATTTGAAAAGATCATTTGAAATTATACCACAAATATAAAACTATTTTGAATTCATACCATATTTATAAAGTATATTTCAAATTTACTAAATTTGAAAAGTTTATTTGAAAATATACCACAACTGTAAAATCATTTTGAATTCATACCAAACTTATAAAAAATTATTTATACCATATTTCAAACTTTTGAAAACATACCATAATAAAATCACATTTGAATTTATACCATATATCAAACTTCTTTCATACCATATTAAAAATAATAGCTAATTTTAGCTTAAGCTCAAATCAAACCCATGTGATGGATTTGTCAAGATGATTCGGTTGACCGGCTCAAATCCGATAAAATTGCAAAGAAATCCTTCAAAGTATTGTTGTGGCACTTGTATCCAATTTGGTACAATTTGATCTTGTCTGGACCATTTTGACAATTGAATTGATAATTTACCTTTGATCAAATCCGGTTCGGCTTACGTCATTTCAAATCCAATTAAAACCTGAAAATACTAAATGTAAATCTAAAATTTATTTGTTATCATCAAAATTATTATTGGATGAAATCCAACAATCTCCCCCTTTTTGATGATGACAAATAATTTGAAAAGGTGATAAAATAAATAAATAAACTCCCCCTCAAAATAAGCACAAAAAAAACTTTCAAAAAAAACTGAGATAACCTTTTCTTCTCCCCCTATTTGGAATCAATCAAAAGAAATTAAAATGAGAAGAGAAGAAAAAAAAAATTACATGAAAATCATATAATTTAAAAAACTAAATAGAGAACAAAAAAAAATCCAACAATTACAATGTCTCAATATCTAACATTCCTATTTCTCTGCGAAAGCAATCAAATTTATCAAAATTAAGTGGCTTTGTAAAAATATCGGCCAATTGCCGATCTGTTTCAACAAATTCTAAAAACACATTTTGTTTGTTTACATGATCACGTAAAAAGTGATGCCTTAAATCAATATGTTTAGTTCTACCATGTTGAATAGGATTTTTAGAAATATTGATTGCACTAGTATTATCACACCGAATAGGAGTATTAAAATATTGAAATCCAAAATCACTTAGAGTTTGTTGCATCCATAAAATTTGAGCACAACAACTTCCGGCAGCTATATATTCAGCTTCGGCCGTTGAAAGTGCTACAGAATTTTGCTTTTTGGATGACCAGGACACAAGCGAATGTCCCAAAAATTGACAGGATCCGCTTGTACTCTTTCGATCAACTTTACAACCTGCAAAGTCGGCATCTGTATAACCGATTAAATCAAAAGAGTCTATCCTAGGGTACCACAAACCTAGGGTTAGAGTACCCTTAATGTAGCGAATTATCCTTTTAACCGCAATTAAATGCGATTCTTTAGGATTCGCTTGAAAACGAGCACAAAGACAAACAGAAAACATAATATCGGGTCGACTAGCAGTTAAATATAATAAACTACCTATCATACCTCTGTACAACTTAGTGTCAACCGATTTGCCTGATTCGTCCTTGTCTAATTTTGTTGTTGTACACATCGGAGTGTTGGTAGGTTTTGCATTGTCCATCCCGAATCGCTTAATGAGATCACGAGCATATTTTGTTTGACTTAGAAAAATTCCTTCATGCGTTTGTTTTATTTGAAGCCCAAGAAAATAGTTCAGCTCGCCAACCATACTCATTTCAAACTCATCCTGCATCATCTTAGAAAAGTCTTTGCACAAAACTTCATTAGTAGCACCAAAAATAATATCGTCCACATAAATTTGAACAATTAAAAAATCATCATTAAAATGTTTAATAAATAATGTGGTGTCAACTTTACCGATCCTAAAATTTTTTGAAATTAAAATGAGCTTAGTCTTTCATACCAAGCTCGTGGTGCTTGTTTTAAACCATAAAGTGCTTTAGAGAGTTTAAAAACATAATTTTGAAAAGTGTGATTTTCGAATCCGGGTGGTTGTTCAACATAAACCTCTTCATTAATATAGCCATTTAAAAAAGCACTCTTTACATCCATTTGAAATAATTTTATATTTTTAAAAGAAGCAAAGGCGAGTAAAATTCGAATAGCTTCAAGTCGTGCCACCGGTGCAAAAGTTTCGTCAAAATCTATTCCCTCTTGTTGGTTGAAACCTTGAGCCACTAATCTGGCTTTGTTTCGAACCACGACACCATCTTCATTTTTCTTGTTTCGAAAAACCCATTTCGTACCAATTACGGGATGGTCAACGGGTCTTTCTACAAGGGTCCAAACTTGGTTTCTTTCAAATTGATTCAATTCCTCTTGCATAGCAATGACCCAATTTTCATCATTGCATGCTTCATTGAGATTTTGAGGCTCAATTTGTGAAAGAAAAGCCAAGTTGTTGCAAATTTCTCTAACGGAGGCTCTAGTGTGTATACCATCTGATAAATCACCGATAATTTGATCAAGCGGATGAGAGGACTTATGCTTCCAGTATTTTGGAATGACTTCACCATCTATAGATGGTTTTTCACCTTCTTTAGATACGATTTCAGCACCATTTTGTGATGATTCATTATTTTTTGTGACAGATTGAATAAAAGTCCTACTCATCATCTTTTTCAATTCATCGATTTCTTCATCATTGGAGTCCACTCCAACGTTAGATTCATTAAACATAATATGCATGCTCTCTTCTACTACTAAAGTACGCCGATTATAAACACGGTATGCTTTACTAGTAGTTGAGTATCCTAGAAATATACCTTCATCAGATTTTGCATCAAATTTTCCCCGATAGTCCTTAGTATTTAAAATAAAACACTTACAACCAAAAACGCGAAAATATGAAATTTTAGGAGATTTTTCATTCCAAAGCTCATAAGGAGTTTTGTCCAAAATAGATCGAACAGAAACACGATTTAAAATATAACAAGCTGTATTTACTGCTTCGGCCCAAAAATAAGTAGGTAAATTATTTTCTAAAAGCATTGTACGGGCCATTTCTTGTAGGGTCCTATTTTTTCTCTCAACAACTCCATTTTGTTGAGGGGTTCTAGGAGCCGAAAATTCATGCTTAACACCATTCAAAGAACAAAGTTCATCAAAATTTCGATTAGAAAATTCACCACCATGATCGCTTCTAATTTTTGAAATTTTCAAATCTTTTTCGTTTTGAACTCTTTTAATAAAAACTTTAAACGATTCAAAAGCTTCGTTTTTGTGTGACAAAAATAAAGTCCAAGTAAAACGAGTGAAATCATCAACAATCACGAAAACATAATTTTTGCCACCTAAACTAGTAACACTAATAGGACCAAATAAATCCATATGAAGAAGTTCTAATGGTCTATTAGTAGAAACAAAATTTTTAGGCTTAAAAGAGGACTTGACATGCTTTCCTCTAGCGCATGTGTCACAAAATCTATCTTTCGAGTAGTCAAGTTTAGGGAGACCCTTAACTAATTCTTTTCTCGAAAGTTTAGATACGACATCCATGCTTGCATGTCCTAGCCTCCGATGCCATAACCAAAAATCGTTATCCAAAACCGAAAAACAAATCTCTTTACTAGGAAAATTTTTGCTCAAAACGATTGTGTATACATTTCCAGTTCTACAACCTTTAAACATAATACAGTTTGAGTTAGAGTCAATTATGCTACAATGGGTTGACTCAAATTTAACAATCAATCCTTTGTCACATAGTTGACTAATACTCAACAAATTATGTTTAAGTCCTTCTACTAAATAAACATCATTAATTTTAAAACGATCGTTACCGATTGAGCCTTTTCCAATGATACGACCTTTGGAATTATTTCCAAAAGTTATGTCCCCGCCCTCTTCATATTCAAGCGACGATAGGTTTGTTGGGTTGCCCGTCATGTGCCTTGAGCAGCCGCTGTCTAAGTACCATTTGTCGCTTGATTTTGTCGAGTGCAGGCATACCTACAAAAAAAATCAAGTTAAGGAGGGTACCCAAGTGGATTTGGGTCCACTGGTGTTAGAACCTTTCACTACCCAAACTTGTCTAAGTTTAAATTTATTCTTAAATTGACATTGGGTTATATGATGCCCTATTTTATTACAATAGGTGCATAACACTTTTTTATCATCATTTGAATATTTTGCAAATGGATTAAAAATATTTTTCTTTTGACTAGACTTGTGTTGATATCCAAGTCCGGTCTTATCCAAATAGGATCTTTGATTGCCCAATATCATATTTAGAACTTTAGTGCTACCAACAAATCTTTCTAGAGTGTTTCTTGATTCGATCAAGTCTCTCTTTAAAGATTCATTTTCAGTCTTAAATAAAATAGATTCTTTATAATTTTTACCACTACTTTTGGTCTCAACTTGCTTCTTTAATAAACTTAACTCATTTTTTAAACTTTTATTTTCAGATTGTAATAAGTTTGATTTTGAAATTAAAGATGTATTTTGTTTCTTTAAAGAAGCATATTTGGGGCCAAATTTTTGGAGATCATCATAAAGATCATAAAAAGCATCTAAAAGTTCATCGTAAGTTAGATCTTTTACCTCATCTTCTATATTTGCCATAAAACAAAGATTCGAAGGTGCATCATCATATGTAAGGCTTAAGTTGGAGACCTCTTTATTTGATTCCTCATTGTCGGAGTCGCTGTCGTCACTCCAAGCGGCGGAGAAGGCTTTATTCTTCTTTTTCTCCTTTCGGGGAGACTTACTTTGATTTTGACAATCATAGCTCATGTGCCCGGTTTTGTTGCAATTGTAACATTTGACGTCCCTTTTAAAAAGTTTGATCTACCATTACCTTTGCCGGACCACCTAGCTCCGTGTTTTCTTTGTATGATATTCTTTAATTTTCTTGTAAGAAATGAGATCTCGTCGTCAGTGGCATTGTCGGAGTCGCCTCCATCTCCCTCGTTAGAGTTGAGTGCTATATTTTTTGTTTCAGGGTGAATGATGGAAGTAGAGGGCTCCGTCTTCAATCGCAACTCATAAGTCATAAGGGACCCTATGAGTTCCTCCAGTGAAAATTTGTTGAGATCGCGCGCTTCTTGAATGGCAGCCAACTTTGGTTCCCAAGGTCCATTTTGAGGAAAACTCCTGAGTATTTTTCTAACTAAATCTGCATCAGAAAAATCCTTTCCCAAAGCTTTTAAATTATTAATAATATTTGTAAATCTAGTGTACATATCAGTAATACTTTCATTTGGTTGTACACAAAACATTTCATAATCACGCGTAAGCATATTTATCTTAGACTCTTTTACTTGACTTGTTCCCTCGTGAACAACAGCTAATTTATCCCAAACTTCTTTGCAGTTTTGCACGTAGAAATTCGGTTGAACTCGTTTGGATCGAGAGCACAATGAAGAGCGTTCATCGCTCTAGAGTTCAAATTAAATTTAGCCTTGTCCTCTACTTTCCACATGCTAGTTGCTGTGGTAGGCTTGGTGTAGCCATTTTCTACAATATCCCAAAGATCAAAATCTAGGGATTGTAGAAAAATTTCCATCCGCACCTTCCAATAGTTGTAGTTACTCCCGGTAAAGAAAGGAGGACGGGAGATGGATTGACCTTCAATGTTACCATGAAAAGTTGCCATCTCACGAGACAGTTAGTCTGCAACAGTGAGACCTGCTCTCTGATACCACTTGTCGGATCGTTGGCGCTAACCATTAATCCCAAAAGCTCGAGCTATTAGAAATACGCAACCAATTCACTTAAAGCGTACAGACACAGCGCCCACGGGTCTCGACCGGACTCAACCCACCTGGACGTTGGGTCTATTGTTGGGCCTCTTGCCGTTAGGTCTATTGTGGACCGCAGCCCCACTCAACTTATTAGGCTCACCCAACTCAACTTATTAGTCTCCTGGGCCTATTGTCACGGGGCAGGACGTTGGACCTATTTTAACCCATAAATAAATAGCCAACAGAGGTAAGCAACAACCACCCACCTCGAACAGCATGCTCTACACCCAAAGAAGCTTTACACTGCCCACAGTCCTCAAAATCCACTAACCACAACCAACTGCGTCTCACTGCACTAAAACAACTCATACAGTGTAAATACTAACACTTAAAAATCCACACTTGTTGTTTTTTCAAATAGCACGGAAAATGATGCATTTCACCTCTATGCGGAGCTCCAAAAATCCCAGAAAATTCACGGTTGCGTTTCTCGCGAAGAGTAGGCCGAAAACGACTCATTATACGCCTTGATCCGATGCTCGTAGCCCAAGATAGAAAATCAACAAGCCCGTGCTGTCCAGAAAATCCATCACAGAAAAGGGGTCAAAGGTGCCTCGGGAATCATGCCAAAAGTGCGAAATGGAGCAAAGTGGTCAACACGAAAAACGAAGCCTTACCTCTTAGGAACACGCTGCCGCAGAAATTGCTCAAAAATTCCTCCCGGTTAGCACACATGGATTTTCCGACTGAACTGCGACGGAAAATGGGCCGAAACAGAAAATTATCGCAGCGCGCCGCACCGCAGATAACTCGCTGTCGGCAACTCCAAAAATTCTGAAACTTCTAGGGGAGATGGAGGACAGAGAGAGAAACAACTTTTATATAGGCCACAAGCTCACTTTCTCTCTTTAGAATTGGGAAATGGCAAAGAGAGAGAGAAGTGGCTTATATAATGGGCCAAAATTCCAATCGGGCTCCACACCAAATCCGGGCCAAAACAGAAAACAGCAAATCCGGCCATTCAGAGCGTGTCGCGTGTCCCAGAACACGAAACGGGTACATAAGAGATGGATACTAATAATAGTAACTGAAAAGTATTTTGGGTTGTAGTTTGGACCAAACGAATTATTATTGCTAGTAGGCCGGATCATTACAAAATCATAGCTGAAAAATAAAATGTATATTTTATTAATAAAATACCACATCTAAATTAATGTTACAACATCAAAATTAGAAAAATATACTATATATAATTTTTGGTTTGAACTTTCTAAACTATTGCACTTAAAAAATTAAGAAATTACTAATATAGATACATCACTTCTATATTAATAATTTATCAGTATATACTCAAAATAATGAATTGAGCAATTTGGTTATAATAATTCAGAAAGTACAAATAAAAAATTATAATAAATTAAAATTTAAGCACTAAAATATTGCGCATCCCATAGTTTGATGAGAATCAAAGCTATAATTTTACCCATGATCAGTAGATGAAGCCATGCATTTTGAACTTAACCATACAACCTCCAAAAAAAAAAAAAAAAAAAAAAAAAAAAAAAAAAAAAAAAAAATCTACATGAAGTTACTACTAGCGCAATGCTAGGTGTACACTCCAAATGGAGTGTATATTCTACACACATTCTATCCTGAAATAAATATTTATTCACTCATCATATCGATATGATAAGTAAAATTTATTCTATTATAAAATAATGTGGGTGTAAAATGTACATCTAACATTTTTTTACTAAAAATAGTACTATAAGATTCGCACATGTTTTTAACCGTTGGTATAGAAGTGATCTAACTCTGACGCATATCAAACGAGTGGTAGTAATAAAGAAACAGGGATCAAATCATGTGCTACCAAATTGAGTGGTCCTTAGCTCTGCATGCTGATCTGTTTAGTGGTTGGATCGATGTCAGTATATGTAGTACGATACTTTCTAAATATCTAAACTAAAGAGTGAAGTGGGTCAAAGCAATAAATTTATAGATAAAAAATTTATAAGTATTAAATATTTAATATTTTTAAATTAAAGCACTGATAAAATAATATTAAAGTATTATTAATAATATTAAAATAATATTTATTATTAATTTTTTAATTATTGGATAGTTAGGATTGACTGAGGGTTGATGTGAAATAATAACAATCAAATAATGAAATAATTGAAAGTAAATATTATTTATATGTTACTGATAGTATCTTGGGTGAATTTTATATATATATATATATATATATATATATATATATATATATATATATAGAGAGAGAGAGAGAGGTTACTATTATGCTATCAATAGCACAACTCATTTGGTGTTATTAAGTTTTTCACCATTAGATTTATTCTTTGGATCATTTCCACCCTTTAGATCATACTATTTTTCCAATCATTCACTAAATCTAAGAGACCCACTATCATCCTGTTGAGATCAAATTTTTCACCACTTAAAAGAGTGACACGTGGCGTCTATTTTCGGCTAAAGGACATCAGCCGACGAAAGAATGACTCACCGAAGAAGGATCAACGTCCCGGTCCGGACCGATCTAAGTCGCGTAAGAACGCTGCACGCAATGCATGCCATCGGCTGAAGACATCAGCCGATGGGAGAAGCAGCCGACGAGAATATTATCGCCTCATCCAGAAGCGATTTCGGCCAAAGAAGGACAGCAAACCGCCCCGGTCAAACGATGAAAAGGGCGGATTCAAAATCAGCCTTCGGCTGATCAAGCCGGGGAAGGAAGGCTCTAAAAAGGAAATGTACGAGATTCGGGGCACGAATCTCGCAACAGATTCCGAAGAGGCAAGCGACGCCCAGTATCGGAAAGCGCCGAAGATCACGCGTCGGCGCGATAATAAGGGGATGAACCTGGACAAAAGAACGATTGTTATGCTATTTGAGAAAGTTTCAACTCGAAAGAAAGTAGTTGATGATTTCACGATGACCTTTCCTAAATTACGCCGATAATTTGAATCGGCGCCTTAAGTATGGTTCAGGAATTGTATAAATATCTGAACCATCGAAAAATAAGGGGTCCTGTAATTTCGTAAGTCAGGACCACCCCCTACTTTTCATATCTTCATATCTACATTTACCGCATTTTCTAGGAATAGGCTTAGTTATAATTTCTTCCCTTTTCTCTTTGTATCCCCTTTCCAATCAATACAAAATTCTAATCGACTCCTTAGCCGTGTCAAATTATTGTCTCTACTATCTGGTTCGGCTAGTCTAGGCCGGATTCAGCCTCTCTCTATCTCCATATTCCGATTCGGCCAATATAAGTCGGACGGTCGCGAGAGTTTAAGTGAGAAGAACCGGGCCGAGCAGATCCCTCCTAGGCCCGATCACTTGATCCATTGACACGCGGCACATCACATCCTATAGGGTCAATCGAACCATGGGACCGGTCGACCACCGACGTTTTCGGCCCCGACACATCTTAATCACACATCTTCTCATCCAAGGATAAAAAACCTAATATCACAAAAGACTTGGTGCTATCGATAGCATAGTAGCCTAGTTCTCTCTCTCTCTCTCTCTCTCTCTCTCTCTCTCTCTCTCTCTCTCTCTCTCTCTCTCTATATATATATAATATATATATATATATATATATATATATATATATATAGTTTAGATACTATGCTTGTAAAAGCACCACGTAATTAGTGTTTCTAAGTTTTCTACAGTTAGATTTACCTCTTTGACTAATTTCACCTTTTAGATCATGTTATTCTACCAACCACCCACTAAACCTAAGGAGGTCCATTATCATCCTAATCACACATCCTTTCATTCAAGAAATAAAAACCTACAAGTATCAATAACTTTGTACTTTTAAAAACATAGGAGCTCAATTAATATATAAGGAACACAAATTGCCACTACAATCAAATTATGCTATAGCGATACTTTTAAGTGTTTCTAAAATCTAAAAAAGTATCGCTGGCAAAAATACCAACACTTATTGTTAGTATTGCTATATGTGCCGTCGC
This sequence comes from Tillandsia fasciculata, assembly GCA_029168755.2. NCBI lineage: Eukaryota > Viridiplantae > Streptophyta > Magnoliopsida > Poales > Bromeliaceae > Tillandsia > Tillandsia fasciculata. The sequence continues at coordinate 4,358,880 of CM054938.1, read as the reverse complement.
TAGGATGTATAGCGACACATTTTTGTAATGTGTCCCAAAAATATATCCCTATAATCTAATTTTGAATATAGATGAAATATAGATAGAACACTTATACAAAAGTGTCATAAACATATGTTTCTATAATTCAATTTGGTTGTAGTGTGGATGGCTTTTTTTTTTTTTTTTTTTTTTTTTTTCCATACTATCTCGAAATTCTAACTTGATTTTTGTACTTTTTACGTGTATATTTTACTATACGAAGATTCTAGCGAAATCTGTTAATTAATTATGTTATTTTCTAATTTGGATGTTTAATTGGGTGGAATTTTCGAAGTTTTTATTTACTCTTGTAACACCCAAATTAAATGCTGTTATTTTGGGAGGAAAAAAAAAAAAAAAAAAAATCCCAGATTGGGACTGTGAAAATAAATTAATTAACCAGAGTAAATGCCAATGGCAACTTGTTGAGAATGATACACGATCCCAGCACTTGTGTCAGTAGTATACATTGATCGAGCTAGTTACCAAAATAAATGAGTGGGTCAAATTTTGACAAAATAAATGAGTGGGTCAAATTTTGACTATCGATATTTTTAGATGCTGTCGCTCATATTTTATCCAGCTTACTGTAATTTTATTTAAATGAGTGGGTCAGATTTTGACTGATACTTCTCGATATTGTCGCTCACTTTATTTAAATATATAAAAAAAAAATTTATTTTGACCGATACTTTAGGATCATCTCTAGTATATATATATATAATTATATATATATATATATATATATATATATATATATATATATATTATATATATATATATATATATATATTATTTTATAAATTATCGCATTGGAAAACGGTCGATGAATCAGAAGCATAAATTCAAAAATAATAATAAAATTTTGATACACATCTAATATGGAATAGTATAATTAATTATTTCATAAGAAAAACTAAGGATAAAAATTAAAAAACTGCAACATATGTGAAAGCTTCTTGACTAAAGTATTTAAATTAAAATTAAGTATAAAGATCAACTAGCAGCACCAAATAATAATGGGACAATCAATATATTTTACAAAAGAAAACACTATTCCTAATAATAAGAGAAATTTTTGTTGCAACCCCAGTGCTTTTGAAAGCTACAACCTGCCTCTCTCTCTCTCTCTCTCTCTCTCTCTCTCTCTCTCTCTCTATATATATAGAGAGAGAGAGAGAGAGATATATATATATATATAGAGAGAGAGAGAGTCCGGCTACTATATTATCGATAAGGTGCTATCAAGTTTTTTCACCGTTAGATTAAATTCTTTGATTATTTTCATCCATTAGATCATACTATTTTTTCAATCATCTATTAAATTTTAAAAACCCACTATTATTCCAACCACACATTTCCTAATTCAAAGGTCAAAAACTCTGTAGCACTAATAATTTTGTGCTATCGATGGTATTCCAACCTAATTCTCTCTCTCTCTCTCTCTCTCTCTCTCTCTCTCTCTCTCTCTCTCTATATATATATATATATATATATATTAGTCCGGCTACTGTGCTTGTACAAGCACCAAACAATTGGTGCTTGTAAGTTTTCTACTGTTAGATCTAACCCTTTGATTAATTCTATCCCTTAAATCATATTATTATACCAACCACCTACTAAACCCAAAGGAGCCACCATCATTCTAACCGTACATTGCTACATCCAAGGATATATATATGAATTGTAGCTTTTCAAAGGAGCTAAAAGCTAATAGTGGAAAGATTATGATAATTATTATTTATTAAAAATATAAATGGATAAAGATAAAGAGTTGTGTGTGTGTGTGTGTGTGTGTGTGAGAGAGTTAGATAGACAGATAGATAGATAGATAGATATAAAATCTTATCCTCAAATCATGATGTTTTGGAGTAAACAAAACATTTGGACAATTATAAAGTAATGGTGGGTCTAAGATGGCAACTATTTATAAAATAATTTAGGGTTTCTTAAAGATTCTTCTCCATGTCATTTTCATCTACATTGCATGACAAATATTTCCAAACTTTTGTGGGAGATTAATGATGCCATTTAATTTGAGTATTTTTAAGTCAATAAAAAGACTAAACATAAATAGTAATAAAAGACTACTACATAACACTATGTTTCAAAACATATCACAAACAAAATTGAGGAAGGGAGAATAAATAGATTTTCCTTTATATATTTGTTAAATAGATAGTGCTTCAAAACTCCAAGTAATGTAGATGGTACAATAACTTTTGTTTGTTAATTATGTATTTAGCTGAACCATCACCATTAGGTAAATATTAGTTAACTATCTTTTAGAATACTTTTGATTTTTTTGAAAGAAATATTTATGAATCAACCAAATCTGTTAATTGTTGTGAATATATCAATTCTGCCATATATTCAAGAAGCTAATCGTTTCACTTTGCTTGCTAATTTTAGGCTGCGTTTGGTTCAGATATAAGCTAAAACTATTTATTTCAAAAATAAATATAAGTTCAGGAACAAGTAGGAATAAGACTAATTTTACGTTTCGATGAAAATTGAATTATTCCTAGGAATAAGAAAAATAGCGTTTGAGTAGTTAGATTGGAATTGTGAGAATAAAAATAATTATAATTTTAAAAATAATAATATTTTATCTAAATAATTAATATAAAATATTAATTAAATAATAATTTAACTTATTTAATTAACTATTGTCAGATAATCCTGAATATTAATTGATAAAATAATTAATAATAATGAGTATTATTAATAAATAATTCAATTAATTATAAATAATTAGATTAGTAAAAATATTAGATTAATTAAAGAGTTAATATAATAATTAAAATTATATTTACTTTAATTAAATTTATTCTTAATTAATTGATAAAATAATTAACAATAATGAGTATTATTAATAATTAATAATTTAATTAACTATAAATAATTTAATAATTTAATTAGTTAATTATCTAAATATTTAAATAATTAGTTAATAAAATAATTAGATTAGTTAAAATATTAAATTAATTAAAGAGTTAATATAATAATTAAAATTATATTTACTTTAATTAAGCTTATTTTCAGTCAATTTATAAAAATAATTAACAATAAGGAGTATTATTATAATAAATAATTTAATTAAGCACAAATAATTTAATTAGTTAATTATATAAATACTTAAATAATTATTTAATAAAATAATTAGATTAGTTAAAATATTAGATTAATTAAAGAGTTAATACAATAATTAAAATTATATTTACTTTAATTAAGCTTATTTTCAGTTAAGTTATAAAATAATTAATAATAATGAGTATTATTAATAATAAATAATTTAATTAACTACAAATAATTTAATAATTTAATAATTTAATTAGTTAATTATCTAAATACTTAAATAATTAGTTAATAAAATAATAAATTAGGTAAAATGTTATATTAATTAAAGAGTTAACACAATAATTAAAATTATATTTATTTTAATTAAATTTATTTTCAAATAGGAACAAGTCTTGTTCCAGTAAAAGACTGGAACAGTAGTTCCAGCCTTATACCAATTTATTACAGAAAAACGAGAGCGATTGTTCCCATCCATAACTAAATGCGTTTGGAGAACAAGGCTGGATCAAGATCTTATTCCAGGCCTTGTTCCCGAAACAAACAAAGCCTAAGCTGCGTTTGGTTCGGGTATAAACGAAAATTGGTTATTCCCGGGATAGGTATAAGTTCAGATACAAGCAGAAATTAAAGTAATTTTGTATTTGGTTGAGTATAAGAGTTGTATCGGGAATAAAAAAATTGTGTTTGATAAGTTAAAAGGGAATAAGAAAACAGAGAGATTAAAATTTTAATTTAAGATAAAAATTTTACTGATATGATTTTAAATATTTAATTTAAAATATTTATTAAAAAAATTATTAAAATTTATATTTTACTTATATATAAAAAAATATTAACAAATTTTGGATTTTTGAAAATTTATAAATTTTTAAAAATTTAAAATTTTGTATATAAAAATAGGTATACATTTTAAAATTTTAAAAATTTGGTATAAATTTATTAAAAATTAAAGTTAAAAATTTTAAAAGCTATAAAATTTAAAAATTCTTTAAAGTTAAAAATTTATAAATGTTAAAAATTTTAATTTTAATTGTCTCAAAAAATTATAAAAGTGAGTAAAAATTTTAATTTTAAAATTTGTATAATTTTATAAAATTTTATTAAAAAATTTGTATAAATTAATAAATTTAAAAAAAATTAAAAATTAAAATTTTTAGGTTTATTAAAAAGTAAAATTAGAAATTTTAAAATTTATAAAATAAAAAAAAATAAATTTTAAATTTTATAAATTTAAATATCTTATAATTTAAATTTTTTTAATAATAATAATAATAATAATAATAATAATAATAATAGTAATAATAGTAATAATAAATAAAAAAAAATAAATAATAATAATAATAATAATAATAATAATAATAATAATAATAAGCGGTGGAACAAGTTGGAATCACCAAATGGGGTAACAGCTGTTCCCCCTCACTAAATGCTGTTTGGAGATAACTGGGGGATAACCTCTTTATCTCCTTTTTGTACCGATTACCAAACGCAATTTAAAATTTTGCTTGAGTATACCGAGGAGTATAGAAATTTGGTCAGATTATTAATTATGAGAAAAATATAGTAATCTTTATAATAGAATAACAATTTGAGATGTTGGATAAATTCTGTATTATAACATTTTTTACATTTATTTCACATCAAAAAAAAAAAAAGAAAAAAGAAGGGGGGGGGGGGGGGGGGGGGGGGGGGGGACCCCTTTTTTTTCCAATAAATATCCTAAAAAAAAAGACAAATATATTTCTTTATCAAAAAAAAAATAAAAAGGAAATGATGTGTGGTTAACTATTTGTATAAAACATTTTTTTTAAAATTTTTTTTATGTTTGGTACACTAAAGCAAGAAGTTCAACTACCAAAAAAAATGGAAACACTCTAAATTTATTGAACCAATTATAACTAGATTTTCATTAATGTGGGAACTAATTAGTTTTACCTATATGTCTAATTATTTCACTCTCTTAAAGTCACCATTAATTATGTGGCTTTTAGATAATTAATAAATATTCTAAACACAAGCGCACTCATCTATACCTATACCTATATATTATTTTCATAAATTTTAGAATTAATTACATACAGATTCTCGAAAACAGATCGAATATTAAATATATTCTACAAAATTTAACTTTTCATATTTATTCTTTTAAAAATCTACCGTTATTCATATCTATCCCTACCGTCTATCTTTGTTAAAAAAAATTAGTTAATTATAGATTAAATACTTAATCTTGGTTAGAATTTACTTTTTACCCTTTGTATATTACAACCTAATCTAAGATGAGCTCTCAGCGACGGAAGAGTAAAAAAATTATTTCACCTCTATTTTGTTAAAGGGTTAATTGCATACGGCTCCCTGCAAACATATCGAATAGCAGATATATTCCTATAAAGTTCAACTTTTCATATTTATCCCTTCAAAAGTCCAACGTTATTCATATATATCCCTCCGGTTTATTATCGTTAGTTCACTATTTATTTTTTAACAGATTATATATGAAATGACAATTTTACCCTTTCAAAAATATTCCTTCAAAAAATAATACAGAAATATCTGGAAGGGTAAAAAGATAAATTTACATCACTATCTAACCAGGATTAAGTATTTAACCTATGGTTAACTAAATTTTTCTAACAGAGATAGACGGTAGGGATATATATGAATAACGTTGGACTTTTGAAAGAATAAATATGAAAAGTTAAACTTTGTAGGAATATATCTGCTATTCGATCTGTTTGCAGGGAGCCGTATGCAATTAATCCTTTGTTAAAATATAAACTGTTTCCAAACGGTAATAAATCAGAAGGGTAAATATAAATAATTTATAATTTTTGAATGAATAAATATTAAAAGTTAAATTTTATAGGAATATATTTAATATTCCATCTGTTTTCAGGACCCGTATGTAATTAACTCTCAAAATAAATTTATAATTAGTATCATATTAGTAATGTCCTCAAAATAAATTACAAAAAATCAAATTATCTTAACTCGGAATTTCACAGGTGCACTTTTTATCAATCCAAATATATTCATAGAGAAATTTCATAAAACAAAAAATTTATTCTACAACTTTTATTTTAAAATTCCTAAGCAAAAAAGAAATAAAAATGAAAGCCTATTAATAAAACTTTTATTTTGAGCAAAATCACAGGGCTATTTTTATAATTATAAAATTAATAAGCTTTTCCCGAAATTATTTTTATAATAATTAAAATATTTTTTAAAATTTATTAATAAAAAAAATATTTTTTAAAAAAAAAAAAATTGCCACCAATATTGTGGACAAGGACATAGTACTGTAATAAAGATATATTTTGAGTTTTGATATTTATACTCCATCTTTTCTCAAGTTGATTCACATGTTAAAAAAATCTGCGATATTTATTACTACGGACTACGGAGTAGAATCATAATAAAACGGCGAGTGAAAATATCACAGTTATTTTCCAGCAACAATTGGGCCACTTGTCGCACCCACCCCACGCCGTTAACTTTCTAACGGCGTTACTTCACTATCTAAAGTAAATAATTTATTTTACATAAAAGGGTACCAAAATTTTCTAAATTACGAGTCATTTATAATTTCTCACCGTTTTAATTTTATTATTCAGTCCTTTAATTTATTTAATTTAAGTCCGTCAAAATTTTCGGCTCCAGAATTATATGATTATAACTAACTAAACATGCAAAGTTAAAATACTTACTTTAATTAAATAAATTTTAAAAAATTAATAGTAAAATTAATATTTTAAAAAAATCAAATAATTAATTTAAAATTATTCATAATTCAAATAAATTCTATATATTTTTATCTCTATTTTAGAATTAATTTCCTAAATATCCCTCCACTCATTCCTAATTATGTGAAAGCACTTCGATTTATTCTATAGATGGCTTTGAGGCCCCTCAAATACTAATATGCAAAATAAAGTTAATAAAGCAAAAATACACATGGATATATTTATTTAGCCTAAACTATACATACATACATATATATATATATATATATATATATATATATATATATATATATATATATATATATATATATATATATATATAATTAACAATATTTATTTTTTTTTTTCTGATTTTTAAAAATTTATATTTTACTCTCTTAAAACTTAAAAAATGTTCACAAAAAATAAAATTACCTTCGTTTTGTCTCCTCCCTGCTTACTCTTTCTCCCCCTCTGTTCTTTTCTTCTTATCAACGAACAGTACAGTAAGGCCGCTGTCAATCTCGAAATCGATGTCTCGTATGAGCATGTCGTCGGCGGAGACCTTAGAAGAAGCGAAGCAGAGAGAAGTGAAGAAGGTAATCCTTGCTGAGGTGAGAAAAACCGCTGCTCTGGCCAGGAACGAGAAGGAGGAAGGAGAAGAGACGAGACATAAGTAGAAGAGCAAGAAGCAGCACCGTAGAAAAAAATGAGGTGTGGAGAGGGGCCAGTGAACGAGCAAGGCGATGATGGAGCACAACCCATAAAAAGAGGGTATAAGAGTATTTTAGATATAAAAAATTATATAATATATGATATAGATGGAATCCTACTAAAATACTGACGCTAGTCCGAAAGGGAAAATGAAAAAGTCTGTATTGACATGAGAGTATGTTTTAAATAATTTAGCCTTTTTTATTATTTTTAATCGAATCGTAAAAAATATATTATAATTAATTTATTATAATATACGAAATATGATATTATGTAAAAAAAATAAATAAAATATTTTTTTATTATACTTTTTCGAGACGCATAATATAATATTTCTGTAATTTCAATAAGTACCGCGAACAAAGAAAAATAATAATTACGAAATTTTAAAAAAAATCAAAACTGGCATTTAAAATTAGAAAAATTACTTATTTTAGGGTCAATATTTTTTAATACGCCTCAAATTTAGAAAAATTATTAAAACTATTTTGTTTAAAATATGGCTACAATATCCGTTTCACCCTTCATTAATAAAAAGATAAATGATATTGAATTAAAGATAAATTAAATTTTATTAATTAATATAAGTATTAAACTAAAAAAAAAAAAAAAAGGAGATGGCATAAATTGAACAAAAAAAAAAAAATTAAATACTAAATAAAAAAATTGCCCTAAATGATACGAACTAAACTGTAGTGAGGAAAATTTTAAACCATTTCACATTCTAACTCCAATAAAATTCTAAAATAAATTGATGGAAAAGGCATTTACAATATAATTTATGAATTTATAGGAATAATATTGATATTAATAATTTAGAAGGTGTATTTGTGATATTTTTTAAATTTTGAAGTGCATGAGTGAAATTTTCAATATTATTTTATTTATGTAAAAATTATTTTACATAAAAATATATATATAAAAAAATTACTAAAAAATAATTAGTGTATTATAAAATTACGAGAGTAATGCTATAATGCTATCGACTGCATAAATCCTTTATATTATTTTTTATATTTTTAATAATTAAGCTTACAAATCACCACACTATTAAATATAATTTAAAATATTTAAATTATTCAGTAAACAAGTTTTATAATTGCGCAATATTATTTACCAATGTACCAAGAGTCAACAAAACTGAAGAGCCAAATTATTTTTAGGGTTAATTGCATACATGTCCCTCCAAATATGTCGAATTGCAAATATATTCCTCTAAAATTCAACTTTTCATATTTATCCCTTCAAAAATCCAAAGTTCTTCAAATATGCCCCTCTGGAATCTAAAGTTAATCCCCGTTTGGAATCTGTTTATTTGTGAAATGACTTTTTTGCCCCCTTATAAATATATCCCTCCAAAAGCAATAGCAGTATACTTGTTACAAAAATGTCCCTCTCCAAAAATCATAAAATTCTATCATCAAAATAATCCTTTCTTTTTTTTTAAAGGTATAATATGAAAAGGGTAAATATGTAAATTCAATTTTTAATCTAACCAAGGTTAAGCATTTAACTTAGGGTTAAATCAACTTTTTTAACAGAGATGGACGGTAGGGGCATATTTGAATAACGGTAGATTTTTGAAGGGATAAATATGAAAAGTTAAATTTTACAGGAATATATTTGTAATTCGACATATTTGGAGGGACATGTATGCAATTAACCCTTATTTTTAATATTAGAAGAGGGACGTAGAAAAATCGAAAACTTTTCTCCGGGGTATATAAGTAATTAGCGGAAGAATCTAAATCTGCAAATGCTGACGCGTACTTAACGGCGCCGTTTGGGCTCCGTTATCATACTCCGTTCTTAAACAGCATAAAGCGCGTGAGGGGAGTAGCTGCTTCTTACTTCGTTCTAAACAAAAAGAGAGAGAGAGAGAGAGAGAGAGAGAGAGAGAGAAGAGAAGAGAAATTCCCAAATCTGAAACCCTAATTCGTCGTCAAATCTCCCAAATTCGCTTTTAGATTCGCCCTTTTTGATTCGGCCGTGCGTGGAGTCGCTCGGCGGTAGAGATTCCCTCGCCTCTCGCCCGATTTTGGGGTTGGATTTAGGGTTTTGTTACTGATTTGAGCTCCAAAGTGATCTGATCCGGTTGAGAGAGAGGAGGAGAAAGGTCGGATTTTGTAGCGTTCGGTTTGGATCTCCGTAGGGTTTGTATGATTTAGGTGCCTCAGTGACCGTCCTAGATCTGTTAAAGGTGATCTCATTTTTAATCCGATTCTAAGCTAGGTTTTGTTTTATTTTGATTACAGCTAAATTTTGAGCTAAAAATTGCTTGTTTTTTTAGTAATTTTGGTGACAATTTTGCTCATTATTATCTTTGATCTGAGGATTATATTCGTCGTTTAGAGGAATCGTGCGCATTTGTGGATAAATCTTTCCGATTTTTTAGGTATAATATTTAGTATGTAGATCCTAATATTCATTGCAACCACTTCTTTTGACAATTTAATCCATCAATTTCTTATGTTAATTAGATTTGTTCCATTAATGCGTTGCGTTGCTTCTGCTCGGATTGTTTTCTCAGATCATTGCATCAGTGGAAGGGACCATTTTCACAGTTCATGTTCTTGGTTGTTCAATTTTGAGTTCAAAAATTCAATCTGGGAAAGTAGGAATACTCAGATTCTTTCGAAAAAAGAAGAAAAAAAAAAAAAAAAATGCACCCAAAAGCTCGAATCCACGCAGACCCATCACTCGAAATGGACCAATTCGACAGCATACCGGACTCTCTAATCCTCCTCATCCTCAACAAGCTCGCCGATGTCCGCTCCCTCGGCCGCTGCTTGTCCGTCTCGAAGCGGTTCAATGCCCTCGCCCCTCTCGTGCACGATATCTACATAAAGATCGATCGGGTCGTCACCGTCGACGGTGATTCCGACGAAGCCCTCAACTCCTCCGCCCCGAAACCGCGGAACCTCTTTTCGCAATTCTTAAAGCTAATGGCTTTCACACTCCTAAAGCCGTTCCACCACCTCCGCGGACCCAATGGGGGGAGCAAGCCCCTCTTCCCCCAGCTCTCCCACCATTCCCCTGCCCAAGTGCTCAGGAACTTCACCCATGTCCGGAACCTCCGAATTGAGCTCCCTGCCGGAGACGTCGGGACCGAGGAAGGAGTTCTCTTGAAATGGAGGGCTGAATTCGGGAGCACGCTCCAAAATTGCGTGATCTTGGGCGGAACCCGAGTGAGCCCTAAATCAGGCAACTCGGAGCAAGAAGCTTCGTCGGAAGACAATGGAAGCATACCCGAATCGTTTTACACCAACGGAGGGCTAAAACTGCGAGTCGTGTGGACGATCAGTTCCCTAATTGCTGCTTCCACGAGGCATTATCTTCTCCGACCGATTATTAAGGACCACCCAACACTGATGAGCTTGGTTCTCACGGACGCCGACGGGCAAGGCACGCTGTTTATGGGGGTTGGGCAGCTTAAGGAGTTTCGAGAAAACCAATTGGCGGCTTCGGCCTCTTCCAACAGGACTCAAGTTCCGGCCTCCAACATGAAGTTGAGGTACGCGCCTTATCTCGAGCTTCCGGAAGGTATGGGATTGCAAGGGGCCACCCTGGTGGCGATTAAGCCTTCTCCCGAGGGAAGCAGCGGTAATATCCATAGTAGTCGGAAGGAGACCGATGCCTTTGTTTCGGGGGCATTCGACGGTCCGTTTAAGGTCGCCGCGAAGGCGCTGATGAAGAGAAGAACTTACCTGCTGGAGATGAATGGTTTTTAGTTCTGTTGTTGTTTTCGTTCTTCGTTACGTTCATCTTGCTTTTCTAGTAAGATTAAGATGCAGCAGCAGTTCGCATTACGAGAGATGCGAAGCATCTCTGTTTGATTGAGTTCTGTACAGTTATGTTTTGTTGTATGTCTATACAGTTTCTGTTGCTCATTTTCTCGACGACGACTCTAATTTTTGTAATCTTTGTTGGTTTCACTGTTATAAGATATATGCCATTATGATGCTTACTTCAGTTGCTCATGTGTCAGTGCTGTGCTGCAATTCCATCTCTGTTGAATTAGATCCAACTTCATATTTTGTTTGCTTGAAGAACAAGTGAACGAAATTGCCTTAGAGAACACTGCATCATTATGGAGAAATCAATCATTCTGATTGCACTGTGCCATCCGTCGCCTAATTTAAGAAATATTAATTGCGTATAAAGTAAGTTTTGCTGTTAGATTAGTGCTGTAGATAGTTTTTCTAAATATTTTATCACATTTTGTAGGTGGAGTGTTTTGTGTCACCCTCAGTTTTTTGCAGATAGTGAAGTAAGGAGTTTCCACCAGTTTCTAGTGTGGCCAGTAGTAATTGTGCTGTCAGCAGGTGCAACTGCTGTAGTAGGCTAAAACTAAGAAGAAACTGGATGGTTTTCCCTGGAAAAATATCTTGTACAATTTCCACTTATCTACAGTAGACATTAGGATGGGAATGTGAATACATGTTATGATAAATGCAGCTTCTATAGACATATAATTCTGGTAGTTGCACAATTTGAAGCTATTTATTACTCTCTTGTTTTCACTTTGAGCGGCGGTGTTTGGAATTGTAGTATTGCTGTTGTGATAATATTCCAGATGACATCTTTGATAATGCTCTGTTGTTGTAGACATTATGATTGATTAGCAATGTTCAAGTTTTTCTGAAACCAAACCAAAATAGAGTGCACCTCAGTAGTAACAAACAGCCCCCTAGCTCCAGTACTGGGGCTTGAGGAAACAGTTAGCTCAGAGTAGTTTGGGTATTGGAGGTTATGAAAAACAACTAATTACAGCACCCACAAGTTATAATTAGGAATTATTTTGTTTAGACAATTAAATGGTGACCTTAATTTACCGTCGACGGCAGAATTATTGTCAATTGAGGTAAAATATCCCCTTTCAAACTCTCCTGCAGAGGCAGCAAACATTCAGGGCTCCAAAACATCTAAGACAAAGCCACTGCAGGTTATGCAAGATTTACTAGATCCTGAAATTGAAAAAAAAAAAGGATCAAGAGAAAGAAACATGTGAGGATTAGGTGGGAAACAGCAACACTAATTTCTCTGCTAATTAAAGAAATAATAAAGTTATCCGAAACTGCTTATGTTACTTGTCTTGGAAGAATCATTCAGACCAAAATAAAAAAATAAAAAATAAAAATACAAATGGCGTATTAGGTATTCGTTATTCTTGTCGATTCTGTGTTCTTGGACTCTGGTAATGCCTTGAATCAATTCCAAACCACTCTACAATTTGCTGGTAGGTGAGAAGAACCCTAACCGAAACACGCAGATGCTTAAACCAAATTTATCCTTCCTCAGTCATTAAGGTTTGACATATTGTCACAATTAGTACTTTATATATCACTTTTAAGGTAGTTAAGGTTGGTTATACAACTCTTGTGTTTACCACCAAAGAACGTAGAAAAACTTGTCCTAAATTGAAGACAACTTGATATAGTATCCAAACTTTAACCAACTTTTATAAACCTACCAGTTTAAGAATGAAGTAATTTAAAACTAAATTGCTACTACAAATGTGCATGCGCATACGCACACGCACATAACACGTAAAAAAACACACCTACTCGTGCAATAATGGTTAGGATTATTTTACTAAACATAGTCATTGAGATAATTGAGACTAAATATGTACTAAACATCTAATCATATATATATATATATATATATATATATATATAGTTAGACTACTATATTATTAATAGCACCAAGTTTTTAGTGCTATCAAATTTTTTACCCTTAAGTAAACTCCTTGTAATCATTTTTACCCATTAGATTTTACTATTTTTTCAATCACCTATTAAATTCAAGGGGCCTGTTATCATCTCAACCACATATTCTTAATCCAAAAATTAAAAACTTAATAGCACCAATGACTTGATACTATTAATAGTATAGTAATCAAAAATTATTCCGTACAGTTTTAATATACTTTTCACAAGTTTTGATTGGTTTGGTTTGTGTAGATTGTTGAATTAATTTGGAAATTTTTTCAAGTGAATACCATAAATAAAATTTTAGTACAAAGATATTTGAATTAAAATATAATAAATTAAATATGATCTAAAATATTTGTAAATAAAAAATTTATAAATTTTAAAATTCTATGGACTGAAATTAGCTTATAATAAAGGGTAATGAATAGTATAGCTAATAACCTACCTCTTCGATTTTAATTAATTTCACTGTTTTGATGTAACAACAATATAAAAATAAAGTTGCATGACCGCAATACTACGTAAATATTCCGTTAGAATTTTATGATAAAATTTAATTGTAATAATTAAAATTAATTTGAGTTTTTTTATAAACTAAATTAAAGTTTAAAAACTAAAATAGGTGCGGTGAAAGTCAAAATAGTCCAAGTGTAGGGAGATTTTAATTGTAGGATTAAAATAATAAAATTATTAAAAAAAAATTAGAATTAAATTACTACAGCTTGAAAGTATCAAATTTTCAATATTTTTATATTATTTTCAATGATTAGAAATACAAATCTACAATCAACCTAATTAAATATAATAAACTTTTTACCAAATTACTTACCAACTAATCAAGTGATCTTAAATATACTTTATTTTTTTTTTATAGAAAAGTATTAAATTGAAATTACTTAAATAACATAATAATATTAAAATATTATGAAATTTGATTTTTAAAAAAATTGTGAATTATAAATTATGTTTAATGAAGTTAATCGTTTATTCCGATATTTTATGAACGGAAATGATGCGGAAGTAGTTTTATAAATATTCTAACTCAATTCAAAACACTTAAAATGAGGTTTTAATTTTCCTTTTGTTTTTTTTTTTAATTCTGACGTTGGATTGTTAAGGAGCTTACACAAATATTTCTTTATTTTTTTTTTATGCTATTTTAGCTTTTAGGGATAATTGCCTGTGTACCCCTAAAATATGAAGAAATATCTGATTTACCCCTCTTATTTTTCTCTTTCGAATATACCCCTCATACGTTCCACCATTATTAAAAATACCCCTACCGTTTCCCTTTGTTAAGTTATTAAACTAGAGTTAAATAATAATTGAAGTTGAAAACTATCAGATATACCTATTTTGCCCGGGTTTAGGGTTTAGGGTTTAAGATTTTTTAGTGTTTTAGGGTTTAGGGTTTAGGGTTTTTTAGGGTTCTAGTGTTTAGGGTTTAGGGTTTTAGGGTTTAGGATTTTTTAGGATTTTAGAGTTTAGGGTTTAGGATTTTAGGGTTTACGGTTTAGGGTTTTAGGGTTTAGTGTTTAGGGTATATTTGAAAGGGCAAAATAGTAATTACACACAGATAACGGCAGTTTCAAACGGTATATTTTGGAAAGAAGTAGTTTTAATATTAGCCTTCTAAGAGGGGTAAATCTGAAAACAGGGAAATTTTTAGGGGTACGTAGGAAATTGGCCGTTTTTTTTTTTTTTTTTTCAATCTAAATCCCAATTTTTTATTTTATTATAATTAAATCTAAACATTAAAAGATCCGTTAAATTTAACAAAGACACATATCTGCTCCAATTGAGCACCTATTTGGTTTTTTTTCTTCTTTTTTTTTTTTTTTTTTTTTTTTTTTAGAGAAAGCAAAAAAAAAAAAAAAAAAAAAAAAAAAGGTTAGGATATAATAGTGTAATTAAAATTTTAATTTTAAAGTTAAAATTTTGAATTTAAATTTAAAGCAACAAATTTGATTTAAAATTAAATTTAAAACTTGAATTGAAATTAAAAAATAAAATTGAATTTCACTTTAAAATTGAATTGGAATTTTGATTTCAAATTTTGAAATTTAATTTTAATATTCAGAATCAATACTGACTTTAAATTTGAATTTGAACCCAAAATCTAAATTTAAAATTTTAAGTTAAATTAAAACTCTTAATTTGAATTTCTAATTTGAATTCAAAATCTGAATTAAATTTCAAAATTTTAATTCAAAATTAAAATTTCTATTTCTATTTCTATTTGAAATTTTAAATTCAAAATATGAATCTGAATTTGAATTCAAAATATGAATTTAAAATTGAATTCAAAATCTGAATTAGAATTTAAAATTTGAATTTGAAATTTGATTTCAAGTTTTGAATATGAATTTGAAATTTAATTTCAAACCTTGAGTTTGAATATAAATTTTGATTTTAAATCTAAGTTTGAATTTAAAACTCAAATTCAAATTCACATTTTGAATTTGAAATTCAAAATCTATATTTGAAATTAAATTTGGAAATTAAATTTAAAATATGAATTTGAATTTAAAATTAAATACAAAGTCTGAATTTAAATTCAAAACTAAATTTGAAATTTAAATATAAAATTTAAATTTAAATGTAAAATTTGGATATAAAACTAAACTTAAATACAAAATTCAAATTCAAAATAAAAATTTAAAATTGAAATTTAATTCAAATATAAATTAAATTTAAAACTTAAATTTATAATATAAACTTAAATTTAACTAATATAATTAGTTGGCATGATAGGTCTAACATAATAGTTCCGTGAAAATTACCCTATCTTTACTTGAGACTTAATTGCAATAAAATAAAGAGTAATTACCCTATCTTTACTGAGACTTTAATTGGAATAAAATAAAGAGTGAAAAAAAAAATTGATTAAAGATTTGATTGTAGAAAATTGAAGTTGAGGACGAGAGTAAAATTATTTTTAAAAAAATTAAAGATAAAAATTAGCCTTTTTTATTTATTTATTTTTAATTCTTTTTGGTTTTCTAATTATTGGTATTATAATTATTTAATGTTCCACCAACTAATTTTTAATAATTGTTATGCTAATGACCTGTGTCGTCAAAACGAAAACAAATAGAGAGATGCTAAATGTACACCCTTTTAGGGATGTATATCCTACACTCCACCCCATCTCATTCTGGGATGGATATTATTTCACTCGTCGAGTGAAGAGTGAAATTCACCCAATCCGAGGATGAAGTGGGGCGTAGATATACACCCCTAAAGAAATGTATACTTATATATACCCAAACAAATAATATGATTGTCATGTCATTGTTAAATCATACAAATACATTCTATTTCTATTTATAAAATTTTATCCAAAATATTTTTAAAATTTTTCCAAACATCTTAATTATTATTGTTGACCCCTAATTTCAATATCAAAATGAAAAATAGATTTTGCCAAAAGTATAATATGAATCTCAACAAAAATAAATATATCGAATATTGTTCCAAATAAATCCTTCAATAGAATTTGAAAATACAAAAAAGATATACTAAAAAATTAAAATTCAAATAGTAGACGCTCGAAAAATTCAGAAGCAGCTGTCAAAAATAATTTTGAAAAGGAATTAAACTGTATTGCGACTTGTCGGATCGAATTGTTAGAAATATGTAACCAATTCACTTAAAATACACAGAAAGTCTATAATTACATTTATTATATTGATAGAATGAAAATAAGATTTGTATTTATAAATTCTATTATTTTTAGATAGAGCAATGAATATTTTAATTATTAATTAAAATTTTATATTTATATATAATTATATATGTTATAAAATTATATATTTATAAATAATAATTAATATTATAAAATTATATATTTATTGATGATTGTATATATAAAATATTAAAAAATAAATATCAATTCAGCAAAGTGTAGAAAAAAAATCACACATTATTTTTTTTTTTGAACTTATGAGCAGCTATAATTATATAATTTTATTTTATTAGTCAGTTAAATTTACCATTTATAAATAAATAAGTGAACATATGTAATATTTTTATATTTTTTAATAAATTTTTAATTTATCTATCTGAACAATTTAAAATTTCCAATCTATTTAATTTTAATATATAAATCAAATTTAAAAAAACTATTATTCTCTCATTTTCTTTATCAAATTTAATAATTATAATTAATTAAAACTTATTAAGTTAACATTCACAATCACATTCTATAAAAATTTAAAAATAAAACTATTTATATATTTTAAATAAAACTAATTTTAAAAACAAAATAATTTTTTTACACAGCTTATATTGCTTAAAAACTTTCATTAGTATTTATTTATCTACAATTATTTTTATTTATCTATATACAAATAAATATATATTAATTATTTATTTATTTACTTATTTATTTATTTATTATTAGTGATTCTATTCCTCAAGAACAGTTAGAATTAGTTCCAACTACAGCACTTGTTGGACTCAACTGTACCAAATCAAACACATAAATAAAAATTAGGGGCAATTTTCTATATACCCCTAAAAATTTTCCTGTTTTCAGATTTACCTCTCTTAGAAGGCTAATATTAAAACTACCTTCTTACGTTCCAACTTCTTTCCAAAATACCCCTGAAGTTAAACTCTGTTAGTGTACCGTTTGAAACTGCCGTTATCTGTGTGTAATTACTATTTTGCCCTTTCAAATATACCCTAAATCCTAAACCTTAAAACCCTAAACCATAAACCCTAAACCCTAAAACCCTAAACCCTAAACCCTAAAATCCTAAAAAACCCTAAACCCTAAACCCTAAAACCTAAAACCCTAAACCCTAGAACCCTAAAAAGCCCTAAACCCTAAACCCTAAAACCCTAAACCCTAAAATCCTAAAAAATCCTAAACCCTAAACCATATATCCTAAACCCGGGCAAAATAGATATATCTGATAGTTTTCAACTCCGATTATTATTTAACTCTAGTTTAACCCTAGTTAACTTAACAAATGAAAACGGTAAGAGTATTTTTAATAACGGTGGAACGTATGAAGGGTATATTGGAAAGAAAAAAATAAAAGGAATAAATCAGATATTTCTTCAGATTTCAGGATTACACAGGTAATTATTCCTAAAAATTATATATATTTGCAACTGCACAGCAGTTACAAAAGCACGCAACCAAACAGCCACGGATAATATTTGAGAGATAAAGAATGTGATCAATGTCTAGCATATCATATTCAATTTTCAAATTATTTTTTTAAAGTAAATAAATTATCTCATAAAAAAAATTATACTATTCTATCACATCATCGACAACAACAATCTCTCAAAGAAAAAGAAATAATCAAACTTAAAAGATCTTGTGATAATTTTTTCTAAAGATTATTAACAAAAAAAAAATTATGTCAAAAAGTTTTTTAAAAAAATCAGTAATCCATGTGCTGGTGGTCTGATTAATATGAGAGAAATTTTAAAATTGTCAAAAAGCTAACACATATCAATAGTATAATAAATCAGCTTCCAAAACTAGGCCTAGGGGAAAAAAAAAAATTTAATTTGCATTCAATTACCAATAAATAATTATAATATGCACCAAGCGAAGAAGAAAGCTTTCCCTCTCACAGTAATTAATTCATGTAAAAATAATAACATCCAATCTAAAAATACTTCTCTTGAAGTGCTAGACATGTACTATAAACCAAAGCATCCAAAAAGTTTAAGGATATCCTATCGGGAGAAAAGTTTCAGGTAAAAAAGCATATAATCTATTCTTCGATGCAACTGTAAAAATTATATCTTAATCCTGCATGATGTTGGATGAAAACAGATAGAAGTATTTTTCCCTCCTACTTTTTGAGCATGCGCAACGCAGCTCAACTTGCAAACCCCAAACGAAACCAAAGTTTCCTAGCCTGGCAAGTGAGACCTCTTTGCAATCGATTAAACCTCGACGTAAGTTGACACAAATTCTTCTTAAGTTAGCTATAGGAAACTATGTTTACTAGAATGATTTACTGTGCAGATTATTACCATTTATCCTCGAATTCCTTGAGATGTTCCTCAGTGGCGCGGAGAATAGGGGCCCTAATTTTAGAAGGCCTTTCCGAACTGTAATGATTGACAGCGGAGAAGATTATGCAGGCAATTCCATCTACATCGACATCCTGGCGGTATAACTGTTGCCCTGCAGCAAAACTGCCGAGCAGCTGATAAGATCTCTCGGAGCCATCCATCGCCAAACAGAGCTCATCAGTACCTGCACAATTGCAAAATAACAGTTCTCAACTCTTTGTTTATTTCGTGTGCTTAATATTCATACTACAGTTCTAGTGTCATTTGTAATATGTAGCATGAAAAGAGAACAAAAATATACTGTGGTGCAAATAACCTGACGTGAATACTAGCAACATAACGATACTGCGAACATGAACTAAATAACAGAGAAGGCGCAGGTCTTTATACTTACGAATGCATCGCTTGCTTGAAAGCAAGAAACAATATAAAGAAAAGTACTGGTAAATGTGCAAAAGCTACACAAATTCACTATTGAAGTACTGATTGAATTAAGTTTTGCAGCAAGTGCAAGACAATTCGTTTGATCTTTTTCTGAAAATCAAAACCTATAATGCATGCATCTAAACAGAACGGAAAAAAAATTATCTCATTTTTTTTTTTTTTCAGAAAGCATACAAAACACATTTCCTAGAAGGATCAGTACATTAAACATGATAAATCTTCTAATACAACAACCATCCACTAAATATTTTATAAATTGCTCTTCATTTCTGCACTTAACACACATGACTTATTTTAAGAACTAGAAAACAGAAAAAAAAACAAAAAAGGGCAAGTGAGAAACCCACCCGGTTATTAGTGTAAGTAAATTCAAAATGACATTCTTCTTCCAAAACAGCAATCTATAGACAACATTAAGTTTATATATCATTTGGTGCTCATTAAGAAAGCTATTTAGAAAGAGCAAAGTAGAGTTTGCTAATATTTACCCATTTATACTATCAAATTATATTGGTTGGGTTAAAAAGAAGTCATTAAAGAATTTGCTCCATTATGCAAAACAATAATAATAATAATAATAATAAAAAAAAGCAAAAAACAAACTTCACATTCTCCTTCTTCTCTAACTTTTTTTCATATTCATTCTAATTTGTAGCCGGTGGTTTTTAGTAATTTATACTATGTAAAAAAGAATGAAAAACACTTTTAGATCTTAAATTATCTCTCATACTAAACACTCTTATATTGATATTTTACTATGTTTAAAATATATTTATCCTCATTACATATCAACACATTTCATTCCAAAATTAGATTTAAATATTCAAATAGTTCTAATAGAGAAGCATATTTGTTATAATTTTTTTAACTATATTTTATGGATAATATAGATTTAGACAACAATTTCTTCATAAAACTTTTATTTTATTATTTTAATTTTATATAAATTTGCATTTGATTTTCACATAAATAGAATCAAGCTGTGTTAAGTGGTTGGTTTGCAAGGAGCATTTGAAAGTTCATTGCACCCAATCGACAGCAATAATAAGTAGAAAAGGAGATATTGGTTCATTTAATCGTAGGCCCTTTTATTACAAAAAAAATTCCCAAGAATTCCATCGAGTATCACTGTTTTTGAACTTTAAAAAAAAAAATAGTCTCTCAATACAGCAATTTTCTTTCCAAGATAAACAATTGATGCTATTATCTTACTGTAACAACCCGGCCCACTAGCAATAATAACTTGTTGGGCCCAAACCACAGCCCAAAATGCTTAAGCCCAGTTATTATTACTAGTGTCCATGTCTCATATAAACCTAATCACAATTCCATCCACATCCGATGTGGGACTATAGGAAGCGTCATATTTACTATATTTGAAATATTTTTATTCTTCTTATATACTTATACACTTCATCCCTAAAATTAGCTTTAAATATTCAAAATTTTCTTTTCCTCACAAAGCAGCATCTTGCGCATTTTTTCCAATATATTTTATGAATAATATAGATTTATACAATACTTTATTTATAAAACTTTTATTTTATTATTTTAATTTCATATAAATTTGTATTTAATTTTTTTATAAATAAATTTCAGTAATTTTTTTTTTTAACTATAATTACTGATTCCAAAAAAAAAATCACATGAAAGTGACACTAAAAAAAAAAAAATAAATTAAATTAAAATGGTATTACATAATGCGTTTGGATGAATATTTATTTTTTTAAATTTTATTATATAGTAAAATATGAGTGTAATAGAGAAGATAAATTGTCACCCACATCCACCATTTTCATAACTTTGTGATGCATATTTTTATCCCTCAGATTATTATGTATTTGATGTTAGTTAAATGGACATTTCCATTTCATTGGAAAATTTACTAAAATGACTATACTGCAAAAATGTCCAAAGATTAAGCACCTAACTAATTATCAAATTTGAAAGATAAATTACAAATATAAAATATCACCAAAATATTAAAAACCAGGAACTAATGGTGTAATTTATTATAAAATTCCGATTGAACTATGAAAAAACAAAAACGAACCATGTGCTTTAGCCTATCCCTAGTTTACACTCTTATATAAAAATATTGCATTAGCTGATTTTTTCCATAAAACCAAAATCAGTCCAAATCTATTACCTTGGCAATCAAAAGAAAAGGAGTATGTATTACAATGGTGTGAATTGTCCTTCCACCCTAGTATTTTTATAAGCAAGCAATGGTGCTAGTTAGCATACTAGGAGCTTAGCTTGATTTCAGAGATACAGGCATAGAAACAACAGCTTATCAAACTTTTTCGAAAAGAACTTTGAACCACATGCACCTTTTCACTCTATCAAATGGTCCCAAAAATTTAAAATAATTATTAATTCGGATGCAAAATTCAGCATAATGAATTATCATATCATGTCTATAACAACCCGCCCACTAGTAATAATAACTCGTTGGACCCAACCACCGGTCCAAAATGCTTAAGCCCAGTTATTATTATTCATGTGCATAGTCTCTTATAAACCCAATCACAATCCTATTCCCATCCGATGCAGGTTTCCCTAGCTGGTGATACTTTGAGCAGCACATGATCACCAACTTAGAACTCAAGGTCGCGTCGGCGCTGGTTCACGTAGCTTTTCTGCCTTCTGTGTGGTCAACAATCGCTGCATCGCAATACGAACCTTGGCTTCAGCATCTTCAACCAAGTCCTACCCGATGATCCATCTTTGAGAGGATTTGAGCAATGAGAAAACTCCGATGTGGATCTTAGCATGTGATGAAAAGAAGCTGTGGAACAGGACAATCCCCTACATAAGGTTCAGTGGGAGAACCATGAGGAACGCAAAGCCAATTTGGAGCGTGAATCAGACATGTAGGAGTGTTTTTCTTATTTACTTACATCGTGATTGTATTTAAGTTTCAGGGACGAAACTTTCTATGAGTGAGTGATGTAATACCCGTAAAATTTAAATTCTACAATTTGAATTTGATTTTCTGAAAATTTTATAATTAAAAATTCGAATATCGGGGGTGTTTCTGAAGAACCGACTAATACAACCTAACGAGACCCAAACGCGATGAAACGAAATCGCTACCTGATCGGTCTCGTCGAGCTGAACAACGTGGTGACGTCCGTTTTTATTTCGGTGAGCCGAAAGCATCGAAAAGCGTGGAAAAACACTATTTTTACAGCGTGTTATTGCAAAATGCCCAATATTTTATGCACCGAATTGCTTGAAATTGAACATTGAGGAGCTTCTCAGCATATTACATCTACAGTAGAGGACCCATTAAAAAATATCGAGAATTCGGGGACCAATTGGCAACTTATCCATCTAGGACCAACTAGTTCCCCACTAGAGGGAAGACAAGAAGGCAGCAATTGGAGTGCTCTAGGTAGTAGAATGCAGGCATCTGTTCGAGCACTTCGAGCCCTTCATAAAAGAATACCTAGGGTTTCCAGAAACCCTAGCCGCATCTACCCCAAGCTCCCATTGCCCTCAACCTCTTCCTCCCTCTCTACTGCTCCTTCCCCGAACCCTGCCACTGCCGACCGCCACCTGCCCTTGCCGGAAAGAGAAGCAAACTACCCCCTCACCTTGATCTCGAGTTTAAAAGGTGAGGAGAGCACAAAACCTCACCCAACTTCATCTAGAGCACTCTGCGGCTTCCCTTACCCTTAGTGAATCATCCCTGTGCAGCGCCGCCGCCTGCTGCCACCGCGGGACGCCGGAAAGCTCAAGCTTTTTTTTTTCTTTTCGGGACAGAGGTAAACCTAGGCCCTTTTGTCTTCGTTTTCTTTGCCTCTGGAGGTCTCCACCATCCTCCTTACCTCCTGAGGACTCCTCTGTACAATCGCGACGCCTGGAAGCTTTCGAGTTGCCGACGAGAGCAATCAGTTGGCTGGAACCCTAGATCCGGCCGTAGCAGCTCGTGCGCTGCCTCCGACGCTTCGGCACGGGAACGAAGGGCTCGGCCACCTTCTACTGGACTTTGGGAAGCTTCTCTGCAACTCCCAAGCCTCCCCGATCAGCCGCGACTCGAGAAAAGGAAACCCTAGTTTCCTATTTTCTTGCCGTGGCCGAGCTCCGCCGTCCACCGCCACCGCCGCCACTTCCCGCCGCCGACAAACCACCCTATGCCCTTGCATGATCCCCTAAGCAGCCAGATCTCTAGCTCTCTATTCTTGCTCTAGGCGCAGCCGCAAGGAGAGATCCCAGCCATCTGCCGCTTTCCGTCGCAAAAGTTGGACAAAGGGGAGTGCATGGCATCTCTCTCGACCTCTTGGAGCTGCTGCTTGCCTTCCTTGCCCCTCTAGACCCGAGCCTGCTGAAGAGCTCCAACCCGAGCCCTAAGTAATTTTGATTTTGGCCACCTTGCTCCGGCAAGCTTTTCAGCGACTCTCCGACCACAGCAAAGTGAGCCCTTAACCCTCCTTGACCTTCTGAGCATGATGCTCACCTCGAGCTCCAGAGTTATTGGTTAGTTATCTGAATCTTGATACTTGGACTATTGTTGATATTGTTGGTTGGCCGTAGGCTTTCCTCGGACTCCGGGCCACCCTCGGACACCAAGCATGGGACTCAGCGTGTTGAGACCTATCTGCTGACACCTTCGGTTCAATCCGAAAGACTTTGGATTAAGGTAATAAGCCAAAAGAACTTATATATGCTATTATTATGAAATTTTATGGAATTGTAAGGGCTTAGTTGCAATTATAACCACCTGGTCTGCCTTGGGCAGCGTGCGCATGACCTCTGAACTTTTTGTTCGAGATTTGGAGGCTTTCGTTAAGAGAAATTTGAGTTACGAGTCGCAAATCGACAAAATAGCCGGTTTATCGTAGTTTCGGCGCAAAACTCACAATCCTAACATATTAGATGATCATTTATGATCGCCAGGTGTCCTTGGCTGTTCCCAACGCTATCCTGGCTGGTCCAGTGACTTCCATTTCGTTCTGGTGACTTCCAGAACCGAAATAGGCATTTTCGAAAGTGTTTTCGGTAATTATCGCACAGTTAGGGATATTTATGGCATGATGTTAGTCGTTGCTGCCTAGACGCCTTAAACGAAGCATTCCAGGGCAGCAGGTGAAGTTTCGTGAAGTTCAGTAGCCTATGAGCACTGTTCGGACCATTATCGGTTGATCGGCGGATTACCGAAAATTTCGGCGGATTCCGAAACTTAAGCTTAAGTCCGCAATTTAGTTGTTTTACACAGTGTGAGTCAGTAGGTCGAGTTTGTGAGAGTCTATGACTTACCCATGATTTTTGGTTTAGGCCTAAGTAGTCGGGAGCCCACACGAGAGTTAAGCAGTGGGTTTCAGGATCACCTACACTAAAGTGGGTATTTTGATCCGGGCATCAGTATAGTATCACCTCACTGAGTACTGTACTCAGTCGAACCACTATGATCTTGCTAGCCCTGGTTTTATTTCTATGATTCATATTGCTTTTGGTTTTCGTACCACCTAGTTGTACTATATATTGACATATACCATGTGTGATTGGTCATTAGTTAATCAGATATACAGTTCTGATTACTTTGTTATCTCCTTATCTTGTGTTGCATGATAGAGTAGGAGATCAGTTATTATGATACAGCATGAAATGATTGCACAGTTGTTTAGCATCCTATTTAAGAGTTTCCGGCTTATTGCCATTTTTTCGGTCTTTAGACCGTAAGCTTGAGCATCAGCAGTATGATCGCCACAGCACCAGTTGTTCATTCACAAACACCAGCGGACTAGCTAACTATGGTATTCTTTACCGATAGAGTGATCTTTTCGATCCGTGAGCCCCAGATAGTACCAAGTAGGTGCGGGGTTATATGTCTGCCAGATATGTACCAAATAGTGGCATTAGCCTGAGGTCCTTGTGACCGATATTAGCTTTGATTGAGTATTTTGGTTCCATCATTTGATGCATAGTTCTACTATTACTGCTCTGTTATTCGTTATTGGCATGTTAATTTAAGTATATTTCGCTACATGATTATGCTTTAGCAACATGATTATTTGTACCCTTTTATACAGCATTGTGATTGATATACATGTCATTTACCTGCTTTCATACCTGCCTAGTGCTTTTATATTACCCGTCGATTACTGTATACCGATAGATACGACTTGCTGTTCCCCAGCTCGTTGTACCTATTGGGATCAAGGATTTAAGTGTCGTGGCACGGGTCATGCCGAAAACTTGCCGGCACGGTACGACACGGTGCGTGCCGAGCTGTGCCGATAAGTGTCGGTCACAAAAAATACATGCGTGCCGACACATAATGGCATAAAGTATTTAATTTCTTTAGCAACAAAATTTTTTAATTGCTTATTATGTATCTTTATCAAATATTTTGAACTTGATTAAGAAAATTATTTAGTAATTTTAAGAAAAAAGGGTTTTGAACTGTGTCAGCTGTATCGTGCCGGTATCTTGTTGGTACGATACGGCACGGTAGATACGGCCCGTGCCTGTGGATACTTAAATCCTTGATTGGAATACATTCAGTTGTATCTCACACCCTTTGGTGACCTCTTCTTTTCAGATCCGTTGGGTGGTGAGGTATCAGGACGTTGATGTGAGGATCCTGCATTAGAGCTGTCCCGATATGCTAGCTAGATAGATGGCCTGCACCTTGTTTACCGCATTTGTTTATAATATCAGAATTATGGTCGTTTTTTTTTATCAGTTGTTATCTAGATATTTAATGAGCATGAGTATGAGTAGCTGTAGATTTTGGATTCATTATGATGTTTAGTTATCGACTAATTTGGATTATAAGTTGGCTGATGTTATCTTTTGGTTTAGTAACTTGCCTAGCCATGAATGTATAGGAAAAACTCTGTCCGTGTAGACTAGGAATTCCTTAAGCATCCCACGCTCTGGGGATTTTTGTTTTCAACTCTGATTTATAAATATATATATATATATATATATATATATATATATATATATATATATATCGCTTTTAAAATTCGAGACGTGACCGATTTAGATGATATCAAAGAAATAGGTATACAGTACCTAGGATTGGTTAGGATTGAGCCCTAAGATGACTTGTGACATACGTGAGAGAGCGAGGTGTTTGTTTAGGGGTTAGGAGCTCAAGTGTATTATTCACTATCGAGTATATCCTAACCTGGTTGTTTGTGCTACAGATTATGGCTCGTCCACGTGGTGGTGGTTCAGGGCGTGGTGCTAGCAATGACCGTGGTGTCGGCCATCCGCGTAGAGTTCCAGTGGAGCCAAAGGGGTCTGACAGACTGCAGTAACTCAAGGATCAGCTTGCCGCATTGGCTGGTCTAGTCCAGCAGTAGGCAATTGTTCCTGCCGCACCAGCCCCACCACCAGCTCAGGAGCCCGGAGGAGCCGTTGATCCTACAGCTGCCCCCGTGCCACCTGTGGTGATAGCTCCGACTACCGCCACGACTTATGGAGCTATACCGGAGATCGCTACTGCTAGCGACCCCCTTATTGCTGTTGTCGGAACGACTTCTCTTCCCTCCCGACCCAAGACACCTATTACCACTGACGATGAGGTTCTGGCTTTAAGGGCCCGATCTATGACCGTGTTGGTGGAGTTCAAGAAGTTCAGGCCACCTACTTTCGTCGGGAGTTCCGATGATCTATAGGCCGTTGAGAAATAGGTGAACCACATGGAGAAACTCTTCAGTGATCTATATACGGAGGAGCGCGACAGGGTTCACGTTGCCGCACATTGCGTCGATGAAGAGGCGAGCAGTTGGTGGGGGGGGGGCCTGCTAGAGTACCGCCACGAGAAATTGCCTGAACTCTCATGGCGAGAGTTCAAGGACGCGATCTACCATCGCTACTTGAAGGATAGCATCAAGAAAGGCCTAGAGCGTGAGCTGGAGAATATTCGCCAGGAAGACCGCTCTGTAGGAGAGTACGTGTGAGAGTACGAGCGGGAGTTCTCCCGCAATAGCGCCCTAGTCCCACAGGCTATACGGGGTGATAGGCACAAGGTCCGGCTCTTCTCCCAGGGGCTGCGACCTGAGATTCGTCGACTACTATCTTCAATCCGCATTCGAGATTTCAACGACTGTGTGGAGCGTTCCCTCTTCATACAGGCCGACATAGAGGCTACTCGTGCCGAGCGACATGCTGCAGAGAAGGGAGAGGAGAAAAAACGACCTTTCTCTAGGAATGGGGGTGGATCCTCAAACTTCAGGAAGCCACTAAAGCACCCTCGATCTCAGGTACAGGCCAGGAGTGCACCATCAAGCAATCAGCAACGGGGACCACGACCCTGCATCTTCTGAGGAGGATCATGCCGAGTGATCAGCACCATGGTCACCAGGAGTGCACCATCAGGCAGTCAGTAACGGGGACCACGACCCTGCATCTTCTGTGGAGGATCATGCCGAGTGATCAGCACCATGGTCGTTGCTTCGGATGCGGCCAGGCCCGGCATGTTGTGGCCAACTGCCTGCAGAGATCCACACCAATGCAATCCACTGCCTCCGCTTCATCTCGATGACAGGGCCCTTCACCGAGTACTGAATTATCTGGGCGTCCCCCTCTTCCTTGTCAGTCTGAGGGGGCGCGCCAGACTTTCGACGGACGAGTTTATGCACTGACCCAGTATGAGGCCACCACGAAGGAGAATTTGGCAGCTACGATTACTTTTTTCGATAGACAAGCAAAGACACTACTTGACACAGGAACTTCACACTCTTTCATTTCTACCTATTTTATTACCACCCACGGGTACACGACCCCAGCCGATCAGATCCAGATATTGGGTGGAGATACCTAGTCATAGTGTTACTATCTATAAGGAGCGTCGATCTTGTCTAATTCGTCTGGGCGAGAGAGCTTTTCCTATTTCGATGTTGGTTCTCAAGTTGCGGCGGTACGACATTATTCCGGGGGTGAATTGGCTGACGAAGTACAGAGCTACTATAAATTGCGCCTTCCGAAGCTTGACGCTTGCACCGCCTGGTAAAGCGGAGATGGTTCATTCAAGATTTGAGCCCTCGGCAATTCTTGGGGATGTGCTCAGTGTCCTCTGTCCAGCGGATCAAGAACGGATGTGTGGCGTTTCTTGCCATGGCTGTCGACACCCATATAGAGGCGTTGAAGATCGAGAATATTTTTGTGGCACCCAACTGGAAATACATCAGGGAACTCCTATGCCACATGAATATCCTCGATTTTCAGTGCCTCTACACGAGTGTCGACGGCCATGGCAAGAAACACCACACACCCGTTCTTGATCCGCTGGACAGAGGACACTGAGCACATCCCCAAAAATTGTCGAGGGCTCAAATCTTGAATGAACCATTTGAACTCTCGCCACGAGGGTTCGGGCAATCTCTCGTAGCGGCGCTCCAGCGAGTCCTCCCACCAACTGCTCGACCTAGGGCCTTTTCCGCCATATCTGCATCGTCAGCGGTAACAGATGTCATCGGTCGGGAGGGAAGAGAAGTCGTTCCGACAGCAGCAATAAAAGGGTCGCTAACAGCAGCAACCTCCGGTATAGCTCCAGAAGTCGTGGCAGCAGCCGAAGCTATCACCACAGGTGGCACGGGGGCAGCTGGAGGATCAACGGCTCCTCCGGGCTCCTGAGCTGGAGGTGGAGGATCAACGGCTCCTCCGGGCTCCTGAGCTGGAGGTGGGGTTGCTGCGGCAGGAACAGCTTCCTGCTGCTGAACCAACTACTGGACTAGGCCAGCCAATGCGGCGAGCTGATCCTCCTGCCGCTGCAGCCTGTCAGAGCCCTCTGGCTCCACTGGAACTCTACGCAGACGGTGTTACGGGGTCAGCTGGAGGATCAACGGCTCCTCCGGGCTCCTGAGCTGGAGGTGGGGTTGGTGCGGCAGGAACAGCTTCCTATTGCTGAACCAACTACTGGACTAGGCCAGCCAATGCGGCGAGCTGATCCTCGAGCCACTGCAGTCTATCAGAGCCCTCTGGCTCCACTGGAACTCTACGTAGACGGCCGACACCACGGTCGCTGCCCGCACCGCGCCACGAACCACCACCGCGTGGACAAGCCATAATCTGTAGTACAAACAACCAGATTAGGATATACTCGATAGTAAATAATACACTTGAGCTCCTAACCCCTAAACAAACACCACGCGCTCTCACGTATGTCACAAACTCTCACGTATGTCACAAATCATTCTAGGACTACCTACTGCTCTGATACCATCAAAATCTGTCACACCCCAAAATTTTAAAAGCGGTAAAAAACTTTAATGTAACAGCCCGCCTACTAGCAATAATGACTCGTTGGGTTCAACCACCGGCCCAAAATGCTTATACCCATTTATTATTACTCATGTGCATGGTCTCTTATAAACTCAATCACAATTCTATTCCCATCCGATGTGGGACTATTGGGGTGTCACAATGTCGGTTTAAAATACGTAACTCTTTTGACTAAAGATATCAAAATTGATCATTTATTGGACAATATATACAAATTATGTGATTCCGCTGCATTAAATATAAGTTAATATAATCTACTACCTCGTTCCTTTTATATTTTATATCCAAGTTTACTAATTATCCCAAATTATTCGACTTATTTGAGATAGTTGTAAGGTATGGAATTGAAATTGATGCAACATTTTATTCGGGGTCAAAACAAGACATGAGCTAAGGTGCAAGGAAGGTTTTCTAAAATGGTCTAATACACCAAAAACCGTGAATTTCTCAAAAATATTTGAGAAAATAAGCCTTGCTTGAGAGGGGAAGATAAAGATATTGATCATAAGCTAATAACAGAGAAGCAACAAATGTTGAAACCTAACATGCAGCGAGCTCCTTCTGCGTCTGGTACACAAACTCCAACACCGCGGAGACCTCCTCCTCGAACTGAAGGAATGGCCCGCCATCAAAACCCATCTTCCGGAGCTTGCACAGCCCCTCGCCCAACTCCATCATCGCCCCTCTATGGTTCTGATCAATACCAACTCCAAAAATTTAAAGAAAGAATTATGTACAGAAAAATATAATGATATCCCCTCAGCTAAAGGTAATTTTGATTTTTTTTTTTTTTTTTTTTTACTGAAGTTATTTCTATCAATTAAAGAGATGAAAATGCAGTTTTTGGTGGCAGTTAACTGCAGATAGCTGACTGGACTGTCAATTTAAATTTTGATAAATATTGGATTCAAGTTAGATTGATTACCAGTAATAAGCAAAGTAAAGTTCAAGTATAAGATTAAAAAAAAAAAAAAAAAAAAAAGGTATATTTCAAAATGGTCTATAGCTGAGGAATGTTCATACATTTTTCACCCAGAAAAATCAGAAACCCTAAAACCCCAGGAATCTAAAGAGAAAGAAAGAGATAGGGTTTCCCGACCTCACCTGATTGAAGAGATGATGCAACCCCACGGCGCATTGGAGAACCCCGTGGAGGAGGGTCCGGATCGGATCCTCGGCGCCGTACCAGAGCTCCTCGAGCACGTCGTGGCAACCGTAGTAGTCCCCGCCATTGAAGAGCCCCACGGCGAGGTCGAAGCTCGGCCCCTCGCCGTCGCCCTGCGGGGGCTCCGGAGGGACATCACCGCCGGATAGCCGGTGGCGGAGGAGGAATCCGGCGCCGCCGCGGCGTTGAGTGGCCGCCGCCGCGGGGTGATTGGATCGGGGCGGAGGGAGGAAGGGGGAGGCTGGGTATGGTTTCGGAGGGGAAGGGGGAAAGGAGGAGGAGGAGGAGGAGGAGGAGATGGTTCGAGGCCACGGGAAGGGGAAGGAGGAGTACGCGAATCCCGAGGCCGCGGAGGAGGACATGACGAGCGCGCCTCGGGAGCCGTTGCCACTTTCGGGGCGGTTCCCGCCGTTCGCTCGTTGGATAAGAGAGAGTCCGTGTTGACTAGTTACAATCGCACTCGTTGGGCTCGCTATATCGGCCCATCTCGGCCCAAAAGAAAACTGCTTTAAAAAGGTACCCTTCAATAATAATACTTGAGAAATACCTTATTTATCCAATTTTTTTTTTATTTCAAATATACCTTTTATATATTCTTTCATTATTTAAAAATATCGTGTTGTTAGTGCCGTTAAGTTATCTCTAATTAATATTTTATTCGAGTTAAAAAAAAATAAAAATATTTATTTTATTCTTAACTTGAGAGAAAATAAAAAAAGTTTGTGAATATTTGAAAACGTAAAAAATTAAAATAATTCTATTGTCTCTAACTTAAGAATAAATAAAAAAAAAAGTTTGTTACTGTAGTAGGGTATATTTGAAATGGCAAAATAATAATTTTCAAAGATAAAAGCCATTGTTAATCGTTCACTAAAAGAATATTGAAAGAACTTGAAACATTAAGAAAGTATTTTTAATATTAATTTTTTTAAGAAAGATAAATAAAAAAATCTCATATTTAAAATTAATTATTATTATTATTATTATTATTATTATTAGACTTCTTAATTTTTTTTTCTATTTAATCTGTAACTATTAGCACATCAGTCCTTTTTAGTTATCTTTCTTTAATTATGTTTGATCAGATTGGAATAAAATTTTAGCACATCATCTCTTAGATATAAAATTTACACTATTTCTTTAGCTCAGCTTCCAATCTGAGATTATATGAATCTGAGGCTATGTGAACACTATCGAAGAATACAATATATTACAATATATGATAAAAGAGAGAACCAAAATATAGCTCAAACACAACCTGGGCTTTTCAAATAACAAATTTGCAATTAAAGAGAATATAATAATCTGATGAGTAATTAAAGAAACTATATAAATCTGTTGATGTGTTTGTCTTACCTCAATTTTCTTTCAAAAATTTTGGGATCACAAGAAAAACTGCTCAAAAACAAACAAAAAATGTTTCTTTCAAAAATTTTGGGATCACAAGAAAAACTGCTCAAAAACAAACAAAAAATGTATCCACGCCCACAGATAAAAGCCAACCGACAGAAAAAAAGTTTTTCAGAAGTAGTTCATAACACTTTACCTAATAGTCGCATCAATTTATAGAGGGAAAACTCTCTTGAATACAAAACCCTAATAACTCGCAGCAAAATTCAACAATCTCAAACTCGCAGTAAATACCGAGATGACAACACAATAAAGGCAGCAAAGAGGTAGGAGTAGTAATAAGAAAACATTACTGTAGAGGGAGATAGGGGCCTCTTCACACGGAAGAAAGATATGGAAGAGATCTTGCATAATGATACCGGTGGTTGAGAGAGGTTGCGGGAGTGGAGAGGATGAGGCGTCCGAATAGAGAAAATAGAGAGATTTAATGGTAGACGCGAGATCTTTGCGTCTGATCTTGCTCATTCATAGCGGCAGTAGAGGGAGGAGGTGAGAGGAGAGGAGAAGAGGAAGACGACGGTCCAATCGAGGCGATGGAAAAAGGCGAAGGTGGGTGGGAAAATCTCAGCGAAGGATCTCCTTCATTGATAGCTTAGCACCGCCGAAGGGAGAAGGTGTGAGAGGAAGAAAAAGAGAATGAAGACGACGGTATCGAGGAGATGGGAAGGGGCAGTGGGTGGAACATTAAATCCCATTCACTGCCCCTCGGGGATAAGGGCTATTCCGAGGAGGGAGGAATAAAGCTTAATGGGTTATTCAGAAATTATTTTAAACTTTTATACATGGGCTTTTTTTATACCTGGACTTTTTTTCCTCTTATTTGACAAGAATTGTGCGATAAAAGGGGTTATTCCCTCTTTATTCTACAACCAAACAAGGCCTTATAGTCAAAAAGCTTTTATTCTCTATATATATCATATCAATTTTTTTTAAAATTAAAATTTTATCTATTACATGCTATATAATGTTTTAACCTCTATTGGCCTTTTTTTTCGTAAAAAAAAGAAAAAAAAATAGGCGGTTTGGTTCACAGAATTTAAAATTTAAATTGAAAATTAACTTTTCAAAAGTCCATTTTCGTGATAAAATTTCTGTCTTAGCAAAAATTTTATATTTAGGAGTGCGGTATGCTTTTATAAGCACATAGCATTCTGAGTTGATAAGTTATTTTCGATATTGAAACTTTCGAATCGACGATCGACTGCTTATATTTGATTTAGAATATTTGAAGTAACTAAAAAATATATTTTGTAATTTTTTTCATATCATTTGTCTAGTAATCGAAATAGGTTAAAATCAATAGCTAAAAATAAAAATCTCATAAAATATGATGATATGATGCTAAAATTTTAGATCAATAATATTGATCTTGTTTTATATAGTATAAAATTTTTTTATCAAAATTTAACGTGATTTGAATATTTCTATATCGTTAATTTTGCAAACGGCTCACCATGACTATTAAAATTATTGATCTTTAGCTTGAGTCCCTTTGATCACTAGGCAAATGATATCGAAAAATAGCGAAATTTATTTTATAGTTACTTCAAATACTCTATATCAAGTCTAACGGAGCCAATTATCAATTCGAAAAGTTTTAACATCGAAAATAACTTATAAATACGAAGGCTCGTATTTATAAAATCATATCAGCTAAGCTAACTTTATATTTAGTACATATTTTATAATATATGAAAATAATTATTTCTATATTTGATTCAACATAGATTTATTTAGTTATATTAATAAAATTATTATAATACTTATGTTTATAGAGACTAACAATATATATCATTTTACACTAAATTAATTATATAAAATTTATTACTATTTGAACATAAAATCTATTCAAAAATTTATAAATTTAGGAATTCATTATTTTATTAAAATAATATTCTCTATATTTCTTAATACTTTAAAAATATCTTATTTATCTTTTTTTTTTTGTTTCAAATATATTATTCGTATATTTTTTCGTTATTCAAAAATTTACTAGAGTTAAAAAATATTTAAATACCTATCTTGTCTCTAACTTCAAGACAAATAAAAAAAAAGTAGTGACGATAGAGTAGAATATTTGAAAAAATACTTTTTTATTCATAACTTAAAAACAAATAAAAAAAATCGATGATAATAAGAGAATATATTTAAAGAGCAAAATAGTAATTTCACAATCTTTTACTTAAAATTTTTTGTATTTTTAATATTAATCTTCTAAGAGATGTTGGAACTTTTAAGAGGTATATAAGTAATTGCCCTTTTTTTTTTTTATCTATTGTGCTTAATTTAATTTTTCAAAAAAAAATATTTATCCAGAAAGGAGTTAGATATTTAAATCTTATATTTTTGAAAATTATAAAATTACATAAAACTTTTTTATTTTTGTCTCGTTAGATTTTATAATAAAATAAATATAAAATTTTATAATTATGTCTTAAAAAAATACCATTAACCATACATGTTTGAGTTAATGCAAATAAGTTAAAATTTTAAGAATCCGATCCATCTACCAGATAAATCCGACCCGTCACATCTTACCTAGCCTGTTTCGAATCACGAGCCCGAGTCCGAGCCCGAGCCCGAATTGGATCCGATAAAAATAAAAACCCTCGCTTCGATTCTCGAGCTCGGATTCCGCCATTAGCGCTGCTTCATTTCCCGCCACAAAAGAGGAGAAGCACGCGCTCGCTCCGAAGCCGATCAGGGTTTTCGCCTCCGACTTTAGGGTTCGATTCCATTCCGATCCTTTTTTTTTTTAGAGAAAGGCAGCATGCTGTCGCTTCATTCATACCAGCATGAACTAAGCTACAAGATTAGAGCAACCAGGCCCCGGAAAAAAAAAAAAAAAAAAAAAAAAACTTCAAGCGCAAAACTTCGTCCAATCCGCCCGGGAGGACCGGATATCCGCCAGCAGAACCCCGAGGCTTCGCTTCTTATTTTCAAAAATTCTGCCGTTCCTTTCCAGCCAAATGTTCCACCAGGTTGCCGCGATGGTGGTAAGTTCCTTTCTTCCCAAAGAACCCCTGCTTTTGCTTGCTCCCCTCCCAAAGCTTATCGACAGCAGCACAGAACCGAACTTCTCGTTTATTAGGTAGCAAGCCCTCCAGAATAGTTTTCGCAAAACCACAAGTTACAAAGAGGTGATCCGCCGTCTCCACTGATCCAGAACAGAGACCACAACATCCAGGTCCATTCCAACCTCTTTTCATTAAGATGTCTCTGGTCAGTGCCCTTCGTCTAAGGACTAGCCATACGAAAACCTTGACTTTCAACGGTATCTTGATGCTCCAAAGCTGTACAAAGCGGTCGTCGACTACCCCGCTGTTAAGTAGAAAACAATACAAAGACTTGACTGAGAACACCTTGGAGTTGGTCCAGCGCCAGTAGACTACGTCCCTGCAGTTAGTGAGAGCCAAACCAGATAGGACCGCTTTCAAACTATGGATTAAATCCACCTCACGCGAAGTGCTAGTACCAACCCCCGCTAAAATTTTTCTCCATCTCCAACCGTTTCCTCCATAGCACTCTTTCACATGATAGGAAGTGTTGTGTACCATGCCGAAAATACTGGGAAATTGAGTCGATAACGAGGAGTTCCCCACCCAAATATCTGTCCAAAAACTCGTCCTTCCCCCATCTCCCACCGAGTGAGCGGTGCTGCACTTGAAAACCTCCCTCGTTCCAATCACACTCCGCCACCACTGTGAAAAGGGCTTGAACGAAGCCCCTTCCTTCAAAGGTCTCCTGCGTTTATAGTAAAGTTCATCCAGGAGTGGCCCCCAGGGGAGCTCATCTTCAGAGAAGTATCGCCACCACCATTTCACCAGAAGGGCAACGTTCATACAGTCCAGATTCTTGACCCCTAAGCCCCCATCCCTCCTATCCTTGCATACAACCTTCCAGTTAACCAGGCAGTTACCCCCCGAGGTGGAGCTTTTACCTTTCCAGAAGAAAGCCCTCCGAAGAGAATCTATACGTCGGATCACCCAACCAGGAGCTTTGAAAACGGTGAAATAGTAGAGGGGGAGATTCGAGAGGACCGAATTAACCAGGGTGAGCCTCCCGCCCAATGATAGCAATTTCGATTGCCACCCTTCAATCCTTTTCTCTGCATTGCTTAAGATGCTCCGCCAATCCTCTTTCCGAATGTTGCCTTTCATCAGAGGGATCCCCAGATGCTTGAGTGGGAGCGACCCCAACTTGCAGTCAATCATCGCCGCGAGCTCCTCACCTTTGTTTTCTCTACTACCCAGATAAACTAACTCCGACTTGTTCTTGTTGATCTTGATCCCGGATGCCCACTCAAATAATTGCCAAATGAAGCGAAGATTTCGTACCTGCCTTTCTTTAGCATCACAGAAAAATAAGGTATCGTCCGCATATTGTAAGATGGTTGTTTTAGTCGAATCAGAGGGACCGACACCACGAATTAGGTTGTTTTGTGCGGCTCTCTCAGTCATTCTAGCCAGTCCTTCTGCCACCAACAAGTACAGAAAAAGAGATAAGGGGTCCCCTTGGCGTAGACCCCTCTTTAATTTAATCCATTTCGAGGGGATTCCATTAACCAGAACTGCTATCTTACTATTGGAGATGCACTGATCTATCCAGCCACACCATTTTTGGCTTGCCCCCAGGCATCTTAGCACATGCTTAAGATAATCCCAGTTTACTCTGTCATAGGCTTTTTCGAAATCCACCTTAATGCCCACGCATTCAATGCGCTCTCTCGCCCCCCAGCTAATGAGCTCACTAGCTGTAACGAACGAGTCGAAAATAAACATGCCTTTTAAGAAGGCCGTCTGCGAGGGGGAAATGATCTTCTGCATCTTGCCTACAAGTCTGTTCGCGAGCACCTTAGAAATAATCTTTTGAACACAGTTGATAAGGCAGATTGGTCTGAAGTCGTTTGCTGTAATGGCACCCTCATATTTGGGAATCAGACAAATATGCGAATAGTCGATAGGACCAGTGTTCAGCGTGTCCTCGAACAAATCGTCAAAGATTTTAATAAGATCGTCTTTGATCACTGTCCAGAACTTCTGAAAGAATATCATACTGAACCCGTCAGGGCCCGGTGCTTTATCCCCGCTCAACTGAAAGGTAGCTAATTTAATTTCCTCCACCGAAAAAGAAACAGTAAGGTCGTCCGAGTTCAAGGCTGCGTCATCACTGAAAAGGTCGCTCCAATCACCGAGAGAAGAGATTGACTGATTAGCAGGCGCGAATCTATCCTTGAGCTTGGAAAAAAAATAATCACATTTGTCCTTCTCCCTAGTGAGTCTAATCCCCTCTTTCTCAATAACCTCAATGCGGTTAGTTCTGTGTCTCCCGTTAGCCATTACATGGAAAAATCTTGTATTTTCATCCCCTTCTTTGAGCCAATGTTGTTTGGCTCTGGCCTTCCAGAGCAATTCCTCTTCTTCTATGATACTCTTCAGCTGCGCCTTAAGCCTTCGTCTCGTCTCTTGCTCGCTAGGGGTCAAGCTATGTTGCTCCTCCTGCAAGTCCAGCCTGTGTATTTCCTCGCTTGTCACCCGCTTCGTGCCTAGAATGCTATGAAAGTTAGAAGAACACCATTCTTTGATCCTTCTGCGGCAATGCCGAAGTTTGGCAGCAAAAGTGAGCACGTTCCCCTGTCTAGGCTCAATTTCCTTCCACCAAACAGGTATCATCAAGTTGAAATCTTCTCGGGTGAGCCATACCTTCTCGAATCTGAACAGTCTGGGTATCTGGCTCCGTTGCGTCGCAAGTAAAAGAGGCGAGTGATCCGAGATAATTCTGGGAAGCGCTGTAACCTTGGAGAGGGGGAAGAAGAGGTCCCAATCAGTTGAGATCAGAAAACGGTCTAACTTAGCTAAAGTTGGATTACTTTGCATGTTTGACCACGCGAAGCTTTGGTTAGCCAAAGGCAGTTCCACCATCTCAAGTTCGTTAATCATATCGGAGAACATTGTCATAAGTCGACTACTCCAGCTGCGGCCCCTTCTCTCATTCTGATTTCGCGTCAAGTTGAAGTCCCCACACATCACCCAAGCACCTTTGCAGATAGCTCTGAGCGCTACCAGTTCACGGCAGAAAACGTCCTTACCTTCCCACCCAGGCGGACCGTACACATTCGAGAGATAAAACGAAAGACCACTGTGAAAATGCTTCAGACGGAGCGTAAGCGAATGCTCACGCACTAAAGGTGACAGTACCGTGCAAGTTAAAGGGCTTTGATGGAATAAGGCTTCCTTTTCCCCGGGCCGCTTAGAACGCGGCCAGCTCCGATCCCGGCTCGGACCGAAATTCCTTCATTGTTCGATTCCGGTCCAAACCTGGCCCAATTCCGGTCCAATCCCGGTCCGGTTCCGGTCCAATCCCGGTCCAAATTCGGTCCGATTCCGGTCCAATCCCGGTTCGATCCCGGTCCAATCCCGATTCGGCCCGTCCCGGGCCCGGCCTAGTATATTTTTATTTTTTGTTTTAAAATTTTTTATCTTTAAAAATATAAAATAATTTGAATTTTTTTTTCTAACTATTATTAAAAAATTATTATGATTAAAAATAATCAAGATTTTAAAATTTTTAATTATTTATATACAAAAAAATTAAAAATTGCAATTTAAAAACTTTTGAGTCACGTGAAATTCTAAATAAAATAAAAAAATATACAAAAATAAATAAAAATTTAGTTTGATGAATAAATTGATTTAAAAATAGATATGTCAAATCAAAAATTGTTTAGATTCAAATAGTAAATTCAAAATTTAAATTATATTTTAATTTTTATTCGTAAATATAAATATAGTTTCTAATTTAATTTCAATCCACTTTAATTAAAATTTGTTAATTGTTATTTCAAATTTAATATGCAAAACTACATTTAGATCACAATTTAAACTCAAATTTTAATTTTAAAATTAAAATTTAAATTAAATAAATAAATTAAGATATAATTTATATATTTTTAAATTACATATAATTTCATTATTCTTTTAAATACGTATTAATTATTCGGTTATTTTCATCTATGATGAATCCAAAATGTAAGTATGCGTTTTTAAAATAAATGTTTCAAAAATTGAATTCTCATTCAATTAAAAAAATAGAATTTAATTTTCCTAAAATTTGAATATTTTTTAATTCCGATACAATTTAAACTCGGAACTTAATTTAAAAATTATAAATTTTATTTCAAAATATATAAATAAATTAAGATATGATTTATATATTTTTAAATTTGATATAAATAAACTAAGATAAATTTATTTTCATCTATTTTTTAAAATACATATTAAGTATGCGTTTTTTAAATAAATGTATCAAAATTTGAATTCTATTTCAATTAAAAAAAATAAAATTTAATTCCCCTATAATTTAAATATTTTTTGAATTTACTTATGTCATTATGATCTTAAATTGAAATATAGATTTTTTATGAAAAAATTTAAAAATTTTAGATTTCAAATCACAAATTGTAAATGTCAAAATTCAAAATTTTCTATTCTAAATTTCGAATATTAGATAAATTATAAAATTTGAAAAATTTAAAATTTAAGATAAAACTAAATTTTGAAAATTTAATATTTAAATTTTAAAATTCAGAAGTTTAAATTTAAAGGTTTC
The DNA here is from genome assembly GCA_029168755.2 of Tillandsia fasciculata. Lineage (NCBI taxonomy): Eukaryota > Viridiplantae > Streptophyta > Magnoliopsida > Poales > Bromeliaceae > Tillandsia > Tillandsia fasciculata. Next base: position 4,318,705 of record CM054938.1, on the reverse strand, counting down.
AACTTTTAGATTTTTAAAAATGCAAATTTCTAAAAGCTCAAAAAAAAAAAAAAAAAAAAAACCAAAAAAGGGCCTAAATTTCGTCCAGGCCCGATTTTATTTTCCGAGCCGGAACCGACTGGGCCGTTCTGGGCCCGTTTAGGCCCGGAGTATAATGTGATGACCCGAATCTTTATTGGGGGTTTATGGCTTGGTCAGTGGCTTCTGGAGGACTATCTTAGGAGATAGGAGTGCTTGGGTGTGTATCGGACTCAAGAAATGGACTCACTGCGTTGAATGGATTCCGAGTGTATTCGGGTACCCCCCATTGAATTTTGGGAGGAGCTTTGGGGAAAACGGAGGCCGTATTTGGATTCAACGCGGAAAAACGGCTATTTACTTGTATTTTTCTGAGTCCGGACGCCCAAAACGGAGACCCGGAAGTTTCTGGTGTATTTTGGTGCATGGGGGAGCCATGGACCGGCCGGAGGGACACGTGGCAGCCGCGGATTGGCCAGCGCACGCGTCCTGGTCCACGGAGCAGAGCGCTGGAGCAGTGGACCAGGCGGGAGGCCACGTGGCGGCCCGCCATTGGCGGGCGCCAACCACTCCGTTGACCAGGGCGGGCCACGCGGCAGCACGGGAGCGGCTGGATCGGTTGTACGTTGTTCGGGGACACGTGGCAGCATCAGGTGGATTCGGGCGCTGGATGGACGGCTGGGATTGAGTACTGTGCGGCACTGTAGCAGCCCGAAATATTTCGGGCGCCCGGAAATTGGGACACAGAGGGAATTTTCCCAATTGTTTGGAATGGCCTATAAATACCTCCTCCTTTCCCTCTTTCTCTCCCTTTTTTCGAGCTTTAGAGAGGGAATGAGAGGGAGAGCTCTATACGAGATTTGTTCCCCTTGATATTCTTGATCTCGTGGTGGATCCCCGGAATTGTTGGAGGCTCGGCAACGGCGATATCGATTTTACAGTTCGCCTCGGTTTTTCCCCCATTTCGGCCCATTATCGTCACAGTTCAGTCAAAAATTCACTGTGGGCAAACCAGGAATAATTTTTGGGAGATTTCTATGACACCGCGTTCCTAAGAGGTAAGGCTTCGATTTTCGTGTTGATCACTTCGCTCCGTTTCGCACTTTTAGTATGGTTCCCGAGGCATTTTTGACCCCTCTTTTTCTGTGATGGATTTTGGACAGCGGAGGCTTGTCGATTTTATATCTTGGCCTAGGAGCATCGGATCAAGGCGTATAAGCACTCGATTTTGATCTACTCGTCGCGAGGAACACAGTGGTGATTTTTCTGGGATTTTTGGAGATTGATTCGAAGGTGATAATTAAGCTTTTCGTGGATTGGTTGCCACAGAATTTTGGTTGTGTGGCGTTGCGGCTTACCGCGGTGTTTTATTTGTAACTTGACCTACAGGTATCGGATCGGAACGTGCGAGTACTCGTTTCGATCGGCTCAACGCGACGATCGCAGCGGTTATTTTTCTGGATTTTTTAGAGGACTGCAGAGAGGTGAAAATCCCTATTTTCACTGCTGATTTTCAAACAGCAAGGTGCTGTTTTTTTTTTTGAAGTTGGTTTGTATACCGGAAGTGACTTTTGTACAGTGGTTTGCTGTTTTTGGTGTTTTGCGAGGAAATGGGAGGTTGGACAGCGAGGAGACTTTTACGGCTGTGGATTGCGCTTTTCGAGGTGGGTGGTTGTTGCATGCCTCAACTTCTGACTTGCTCACTAAGTTTATTAGAGAAGCCCACTATTGAACATATTGATTGATTACCATGCATGATTGACTGAAATAAATATGAGCCTATCATTTGAGATTAATTTTGTGGATATAGTATGTTGGGAATCTTATTGGGATAATATTATTGTGGAAACATGATTGCGGGGACATATTTCATAGTGATAATTAACATGCCATATTAACACATAGATTTTATGAAAGTTGGTTAAATGGACTAATTATTGGGACATGATGACATATCTATGTGCGGATACCACTTTAGAATTTATTATGAATCAGGGATTATTTACATGTGTAGTTGTCTGATGATTTTAGCATGATGGGTATATCTATGTGGATCTATTATTTGTTACACATGTGGAACTGTTATTTGATATTCTCTCTTTCATCTTGCATGAGGACTTTTGCATGCCTGTATGGACATCTAGATAGGCCACTATTTATTGCTACACTATCATATTGGGATTTGACTTAGGAGAAATCATGATTGTTTCCTTTCTCCTTCTTATTTAGACTTTCGAGTCATGTTGCTCGGGTTCGAGCAGAGGTTTGGGATTGTGTAGCCGGGACCTTAGGGTCGGAGACAGTGTGTACTTGATGTTGGATTTGTGGATTATTGCGGCAACCGCGGACAGTAGGCGGTTGACCGGATATTGATTATTTTACCCGATTGTGGATTGTGGGTTATTGTGGCGACCGCGGACATTAGGCGGTTAGCCAGATGTTGATTACTTTATCAGATTTTGGGTCTTGTGGGGTATTGCGGCGACCGCGGACATTGGGCGGTTGACCGGATGTTTACTTATACATCAGATTGGGCATCAGATTTCTCTAGTGGATGGTGTTTCCCACTTATTGAGTACCATTGCATCAGATCGGGGTTTCATTAATGGACGGAGTTTTCCACTTTGATCATAGTCCTGATCTAGTCCTGATCTAGTCCTGCTATTTTGAGATATGTGTGACAAGGTTACTTTACTCGTGTGGGTCGCTCCCCTCGAGTGCCACTACGGAGTAGGCTTAGGACCGAGCCGTGTGCCGGTCGATTGGACATCTTTAGATCGAGCCGTGTGCCGATCAGATACTGGGTTCTTGAGTTCGACAGCAGAGCAGGCAGTACCAGTTTTACTGGTGGCTAGATTGGGTTTATTTGGTCAGATACTGTTTCCTGATGCATTCATACAGTCATTTCTTTCGGTATTGCATTTAGAGGCATACTAGTGGTGGTTTCCCTTTATTCAGCAGTTCTGTTTACAGCTTTACCACTTATTCCTTTTCTTGCCTCTGGTAGACTTAGTGGGTACGCCGGAGTTTGAGGCTTTACCCACAGGGGGAGGCTACTGGTTTACTAGTGGTTCTCACCCCCATTGTTGTTTCCCTCTTTTCTTCCTCCTGTTTTGCAGAGTCTTCTGCGGGAGTTGCTGATCCTTCGGTCGTTGTTCGAGGCGAGGGAGTCACGAGCTAGATCCTTACCGCCCAAGGAGTGTAGCTGTATCCCCTGGTTGGAGATTCCTTGTAGCTGTCAGCTGGTTTTTACTGTTTACTTTGGAGAGGGATCTTTTGTATTTGGAGAGACTGATGTACTATAGTTTTAGTTTATCTCCCTTTTATAGTTGAGAGATGCTGTACTGAGGACATTGTATGATGATTATCTGTATTTGAGGAGATGGATATTGTATTTTATTTCATGTTGTACAGTGACTGGATTTTTATTTTACATCATTTTATTTCCGCTCTGATATTTGCGTAGCTATAATACTATCTTTTGCAGGTTAGACGCTTCGCCTATGCGGGATTTTGCATAGGTGGCGGATCTGTTGACGAGGCCGGGTCGCAGTTTCGACCCCGGGGCGTGACAGTATAATTTAACATTTATATGAGTATGGTCACCACCCAGTGAGCTCACCTCCCTTCATAATGTCCCTCGACTAAAATATTTATTTTGCGGGTTGTTTGTTAAATAAATTTGAGATCAAGATTACCTAAAGGTGACCATACCATGCAAGTTAAAGGGCTTTGATGGAATAAGTGGGCTTTCTTTTCCCCGACCCCCTTAGATCGCGGCCAGCTCCGATCCCGGCTCGGACCGAAATTCCTTCATTGTTCGATTCTGCTCCAAACCCGGCCCGGTTCCGGTCCAATTTCGGTCCGATTCCGGTCCAATTTCGGTCCGATTCCGGTCCAATCCCGGTTCGATCCCGATCCAATCCCGATTCGGCCTGTCCCGGGCCCGGCCTAGTATATTTTTATTTTTTGTTTTAAAATTTTTTATCTTTAAAAATATAAAATAATTTGAAATTTTTTTTTTCTTTACTTTATTTTTTCGTATTTAAATAAAATATTATATTTTTAAAGAATTAAAATAATATAATAATATAAATTGAATTAAAATTTTTAATAATATAATAATATGCAAAAATTTTAAAAATTTTAAAAATTTTATTTTGAATAGATGTTAACAATGTATATGATATATATATATATATATATATATATATATATAGAGGAGAGAGAGGAGAGAGAGAGAGAGAGAGAGAGAGAGAGAGTCCGGCTACTATAATCGATAGCACCAAGCATTTGGTATTATCAAGTTTTCTACCATTAGATCAACCCCTTTAATTATTTTTACCCGTTAGATTTTACTATTTTTCTAACCATCCATTAAATTCAAGGGGTCCACTATTATCTCAACCACACATCTTTTAATTTAACGGTTAAAAATTTAATAGCACTAATGGTTTAATACTATTAATAAGATTCCAGCCCTCTCTCTCACTATATATATATATATATATATATATATATATATATATATTTTATAAAAATGGATGCAAATTAGGGTATAAATTTTTTTTGTAAACTTAATTATGACAGATGTATTAAGAATATGAAGAAGACGGAGGAGGAAGATAAGGAGGAGAAAGAAGAGAGAAAGAAATACTTGAAAATATTATGCGGTAAAGAAGGTTGACGGTAATGGAGAGACGTTCTTTTTCACTCCCTTTTTTTTTTTTTTCAAAAATACTCTAAAAAATTCATAATATGCTATATATATATTTTTTATTTTGGTGGGCCATCCAAACCGACCAACTAATATTTATTTATTTTATTTTTTATTATTATTATATTATTAATGTTTTTTAAATGATATTCAAATTTTTAAAAAATTTTGTAAATTTTTTAGCCATAATTTTCATCATTATGTATACATCACATGAATAATTTGAATTTAAAATTTAAAATTCAAAAATGTGAGTTTGAATTTATATTAAATTCAAGATATGAATTTAAATTTCAAAATTAAATTTAAAATTTAAATTCAAAATTGCAAGTCAATTTGAAATTAAACTTAAAATTAAAATTAAAATTTTAAATTTTAATTTTCAATTTCAAAATAAAAGTTTGAAGTTATATCTAAAACTAATTCGAAATCTAGATTCCAAAGTAAACTTAAGTACAACATCTTAATTTTAATTCAAATATAAATTTTGAATCCAAAATTAAATTTAAATTCAAAATTCAAATTTAAAAGTAGAATTTAAATTTGAGCAAAACTAACACCAAAATTAAAATTAAAATTTGAATTTTAAAATCTAAATGCAAATTTTGAAACTATTTAATTAGGAGGTAAAATTGCCCTAGCATTGTCAATAGGTTTCGGCCAACGTAGTGGTCTACTCTGGGCCCCACGGGCTAGTCCAATAATGAGATGGTTCAACCAAGTCCCGTATCACATTCGTACTCGGACCCGACCCTATCCAAACCGTAACCCTAACCATATCCCACGCGTATACACCCATTCCTCTGCCCTAGCTCTCTCTCTCTCTCTCTCTCTCGCCCCTCGCGTACCCCGCGCCACACTCTCCTCGCCGCGCCGGCGAATATCTCCGGCGAGTCCGCCGCCGCCACAAACGTCGCCGCCGCCGGAGAAGAACCCTCCGTCGCCGTCGCCGGTGACCAATCCTCGTTCGGAGCCCCTTCCGACCAATGAAAGGAGAAAGCATATAGAGGTAAGTAGCAATTCATTCCTTTTTTTTGTTTTTTTTTCTCTCTTTTTGGCAATATGATGCGTTGTTCATGTTTTCGTTTTCCTCCAGCTTTAGATTGATAGTAGTTTGTGTGATTTAATTGAGAAAACTGTGTGTAAAACATTGATATTGAGAAACTATATCTTTAGATAAGACGTATGATACAAGCTGTTTCAAATTTGTTGAATTGTGCGGTAGTATGAAGTGATATGCTGCACCTTAGTTAGGGTTTATACCATTTGGAAAGAGGCTGGGAGTACCATGAACCATCGATTTTTTTGAGCAGCACAATGAGGTCGACACTGCGGCGGTGCTCGGTAAGGTAGGGAACCTTAAGGTTGTCAAAGGCGTCGCGAAAGTAACAGTGGCTACCTAAGATCACTACTTGCTCTTTGATAGTACAAAAGAGTGCCTTTTTATCATATATAAGGGTTTTAGCATGTTCCCACTTAGAACATAACTCGTAACAATGCCATTTCTCTTGCCATATATTTTGTTGAAATTATTGAAATACCCTTATACCAATTTTTTCAATTAGATACGTGGTCACTAATTGGTACAATGCCACAGTTCGTTAGTGTCTAATGAGTTTATCTCCCTAGGGTTGTTTTTATAATCTTGAGCTCACTGTGTATAGATGTTAGCTTCATATATTTCATTATTTTGTGGAACAAGTAATATCTAGCAGCTATCATGTTCAAAATGCAAAACTAAAACTAAAAATTTAAATTTTGTGCTACTTAGTTAATAATTTGAGATTTCTGGAGGATCAAATGTTATAATGTTGTGTTATGCTTAATAATATGCTTTTACTGTGCAAAATACCATTTTGGCAAATTCGCCATGATGTTTACTCATAAGGAGCTTCTTTATGCAGCATATGCAATACGGGCTCCTTAGCTTAAAACCTTCGCCAATGAGCTTTAAAGTACGTTAAGTAAACCTCACCTCTAGGTTTGAGGTGAAATCATCCTCAAATAGATTTTTCTAAATCTTATAACTTGACATTGTTTTTGAAACCTGTTGGAATGCTCCTTGAAATAATTCTGAAAATTAAACCCCTCTTGAGAAAAGTTACCGTTATTGAGTTACCACATGCACAATACAAATTAGGAGGTTTGATCTATGAACACACATTATATTCTGTCTTATTTTTTTATCCTCTCTTTTTTTTTTTGCAAATTTGTAGAATTTGCCATATGAGCATATATTTCACTGTGGTCTCTATACTAGCCTTGCAGCTTTTTTTTTTATATGAACTTTTTTCAGTGAACATCTCATTTTAGCAGAAATAACAAAATTTTCTTGTTGTCTATGTTTCTGTAGGACCTGTTCTGTTTTATTATTTTAGCAGAAATATCAAAATTAGTTATTAACTTTGTTTTATTTTTTTGGAACAGGATTTTGAGGTTTGCATAGCAATGACCAATACAAAAGCTGAAATGAACAGTGCTTTCAGTGATCAAGTATTAGCTGAGAAGCTTTCAAAGCTCAACAATTCACAACAGAGCATTGAATGTATCCTCTGTTTGTATGGATTTAATGTGAATGGCAATTATTTGTTTTTCATGCTTTATTAGTTTATAACTATTTGGCTTTATTTCGTTTATAACTGTACATGAACCAAATAACCAATATAAATAACACAATATATAGCTTGTGATATGTTGTACTCAGTTCACTGCAATTTATGTTGTTTTATTCAGCAAGAATAATAGCATCTGACTTCCTTCATGTTATATGCAACCATTTTTGGTGCTTCATGTCATTCCTGCTGTTCGATTTACAATTATCAGATTTTCTATAGTGTATTGCTCCAATTGTGTAAGTGAACATAGATAAAGTTGAGCTCTATGAGGGGCATGAATCATGATTTCTGTTGCCAAAACCTCATGTATGTCATTTCTTTGTTTACTTAATTTCATTCTACTAGCTGTATTTGATCATTTTTATAAAAATCGCCCCTGAGAGCCACCTTGCGAGCCATTGCAAGTTCCAACACCTGTTTGCCCTCCCTCCTCGCGAGCCGCCTCCCTTTAACGTAGAAATTAGGGTTTCAGAGAGTTCCCCCTTGGTTGCCTCCCTTTTACTGAGCTCAGTGGAGGTTTAGGGTTTTGGTAAATCCCCTGGGAGGTGAAAATGGCGCCTTTAACTTGGAGGCACCATACCCTTATACAAGCTTTGTTGAGCCGTGGGCCGTTAATGGAGGAGGAGTTCCATGAGATGTTCTTGGGTATCAGTGGGAAAAACCCAGGTAATTTTGTTGATTTATGCAGAGGTATATGGTCTCTAATGTTAGGTTAGGCAAATCATATGCATTTAAGCTTCTGTAGTTGCAGATGCTATGAATGTAAGATTCTGTTAGTGGCGAGATTATGTTGAATTTAGTCCTTTTATAAGCCAAGTTCTAATCTTTAGACATTAATTTATAGTTGTGGATCCTTTAAATAGGGATAAATTTAATGTTGGGGACTTGAAAATAGAGGAAAATAAATGGTAAGAGAAATAAATGTAGAAAACAGGCAGATATTTACATGGTTCAGCAAATGTCCACGTCCACGAAGATGGAGAGAGTGAGAAAAATGTATTTTACTATATGAAGAAACAAAAGTACAAGCTTACACTTTATGTTTTTTCCAAATAAAAAATCATGAGCCTTATAGTGGAATCCATCCTTCTCTTCTTCCCACAAAAAACTCCAAAAAAGTAACCAAAGAGTTTTTCGAAAAACCTTAATTAGAGAAGACTAAAGTAGAGAAGCATCAAATTTGTGGCTATAATTCTTTGTATTGTTGTTTCGGGTAAAGCCTAGCCACTCAAGCAATTGGTCGAGAACCTTTGCGCTGCTGCCGACCTCACATGACGTCGCATGCAAGCTGTCGAACACCGCTCCTCTTTGCTGTTGTACACTCTCAGGACCGGACCAACATCACCTTAATTAATTAGTCTCTACTAATTTGCCCCGGCCAGTACCATTAGCTCTGGTCGATACCACATACACATATATATATAATGTAGTGAGGTTCTGTCAAAATCAAGTATGACTTGAAGCCCTACTCGAAACTCAACCCGACTCACCTGTATCGCTGCAATATCCACCAATAGGGATAATAGTTCAATTCCTTTATAAACTCTATGAACCGAGTAAATGTGACCAAACAAAAAAAGGCACCACTTAATATTCTCCATTTTGACTTCTTTTGTATTTCACCACTCTCTCTCATCTTATTTTTCTTTTTCCGAGAAAAGCTCAAACAAAATACCGTACCGAACTTTTCTAAATCTTAAAAATTCAAGGTGTTGTTAGTGGCCAAGGACTATGCGCAGATAAAGGGAATCGACTTCAAGGAGGTGTACTCGTCGGTGGTGAAGCATGCGTTGATTAGGATACTTTTAGCCGTGTTGGCTATGTTCTATATGGAGCTTCAGCAGCTTGACATTCGAACCGTATTTCTTTATGGGAATCTAGTAGAAGAAATATAAATGTAGTAGTCTCAAGGCTTTATTCCGTCAGGGAAGGAGAGTCTAGTGTCCAAACTAAAAAGATCTCTCTATGGGTTAAAGCAGGCATCGAGGCAAAGATCTCTCTATGAGTCAAAGCAGGCACTAAAGCAGTGATATAGACGGTTTGACAGATTTATAATCGAGCATGGTTATAGCAGTAGTTTATACGACTATTGCATTTACTATCGGAGGCTTGGAGATGGGTCATCCATTTTGCTTATGGGTAGATGATATACTGGTAGCGGCTAAGAATTCGAAAGAAGTGTAGCGATTAAAGGATGAGTTGAGATGGAAATTTGATATAAAGGATCTAAAAAGTGCTAGAAAAATTCTAAGTTTAGAGATTGAGTGCGACCCATACAAGACAAGTTGTGGCTATGACAAAAGGCATATATATGGGTTATTCTAAAACAATTTAATATGTCGGAGGTGATCAATACTCCATTTGCCCAATATTTCAAACTTTCTAAGGAGATGTGTCCTAGATGGATCAGGAGATTGATTCTATGTCAAAGGTTACCGCATGCTAGTGCAATCGATTGCTTGATGTATGCTATAATTTGTATTAGGTATGATATTTCACATGCTGTTAGTGTTGTTAGTCGATAAATGTCAAATCTAAAAAAACAAGAGTATAGTGGATATGGGTATTCTCTACTCGAAAGATTCTGGTAACGGTAAAGTGAAGGAGTTTGTTGTTTTTGACTATGCTGGTAATTTGGATAGGGATAGGTCTATTACAGGTTACATCTTTTTGCTGGGCGGACCTATTATGTGAAAATTTGTGTTACAACACAATGTAGCCTTGTCTACTATAGAAGCAGAGCAAATGGCGACGTTTTAAGCGGCTATGCAAGCAGTCTGGCTTAGAGGTTTGGTTGGTAAACTCGAGATCATACAGGATAAGGTGATCGTCGGTTGTGATAGTCAGCGTGCTATATGTTTCACAAAAAAATTCAGTTCACCATGCAAGGACGAAACACATAGACGTCATGTATTATAAATCATGGGAGCTCACTAATAAGGATGATGGAGAAATTCAGCTTAGGAAGGTTTTTGCAAAGGATAATGTAACTTACGTCATGACTAAGCATGTGACAATGGATAAGTTTAGGCACTGCTTAGACTTAGTTAATTTGCATGGCTGCTAGTGATTAGAAGCCTCAAAAAGAGGAGGTGATAAGATGAGAGAGAGTGGTGAAATAGAAAAGAAGTCAAGGTGGAGAATATTAAGCGGTGTCTTCTTTGCTTCGTCTACATGCACCTGGTTCATGGTTTTTATAAAGAGATTGAACCCCCCATTCTTATTGGTAGATATTGTAGTGATACAAGGGAGTTGGATTGGATTCTGATTGAGACTTTATGTTAAACTTGACTTTGATTGGGCCCCACTACATTGTATATATGTATATATATGGTACAACCAAAGCTAATTAGTAGAGGTTGATAAATTAAGGTGATGTTGGCCTAGACCTGAGGGTGTACGACAACAAAGATAAGTGTTCGGCAGCTTGCATGCGACGTCAAGTTCGAGATGGGCAGCAGTGTGGAGGTTCTCGACCAATTGCTTAAGTGGTTTGGCTTATCCGAAGCAACAATATAAGGGATTTTGGTCAAAAACTTTAGATTTTCATAAAGCTCTTTCCGGTTATTTCTTTAGGCTGCGTTTGGTTCAGGTATAAGCTAGAACTGCTTATTCCAAGGATAGATATAAGTTCAGGAACAAGATCAATTTTACGTTTGGATGAAAATTGGGTTGTTTCTAGGAATAAGAAAATTAGCGTTTGGATAGTTAGATTGGAATAGTGAGAATAAGAGTAATTATAATTTTAAAATAATAATATTTTATCTAAATAATTAATATAAAATATTAATTAAATAATAATTTAACTTATTTAATTAACTATTGCCCGATAACCCTGAATATTAATTGATAAAATAATTAATAATAATGAGTATTATTAATAAATAATTCAATTAATTACAAATAATTTAATAAATTAATTGTTTAATTATCTAATAGTTAGATAATTAGTTAATAAAATAATTAGATTAGTAAAAACATTAGATTAATTAAAGAGTTAATACAATAATTAAAATTATATTTACTTTAATTAAGCTTATTCTCAATTAATTGATAAAATAATTAACAATAATGAGTATTATTAATAATAAATAATTTAATTAACTACAAATAATTTAATAATTTAATTAGTTAATTATCTAAATACTTAAATAATTAGGTAATAAAATAATTAGATTAGTTAAAATATTAGATTATTTAAAGAGTTAATACAATAATTAAAATTATGTTTACTTTAATTAAGCTTATTCTTAATTAATTCATAAAATAATTAACAATAATGAGTATGATTAATAATAAATAATTTAATTAACTACAAATAATTTAATAATTTAATTAGTTAATTATATAAATACTTAAATAATAGTTAATAAAATAATTAGATTAGTTAAAATATTAGATTAATTAAAGAGTTAATACAATAATTAAAATTATATTTACTTTAATTAAGCTTATTCTCAAACGGGAACAAGTCTTCTTTCAGGAAAATGCTGGAACAGTAGTTCCAGCCTTATACCAGCTTATTCTAGGGAGACTAGAACTGCTATTTCCATCCATAACCAAACGTGTTTGTGGAACAAGGCCGGAACATGGCCTTATTCTGGGCCTTGTTTTCGAAACAAACGATACCTTAGAGTTTTTGTTGGAATGAGAGAAGGATGAGTTTCACCATAAGGTTCTTGGTTTTTTGTTTGGAAAAGAAATAAGGTGTAAGCTTGTACTTTTGTTTCTTCATATAGTTTAATATCTCTCTCGCTCTCCTCGTGAACGTGGGCAGTTGCCGAACGACGTAAATATTGGTCTCCTTTTTTGCATCTATTTCTTTTACCACTTGGTTTTCTCTTTTTTTGTGTATATGTGTTGGTAGCACATGATGGACGATCAATCGAGTCTCCAACAGTTAATTGAGCATCTATAAGTTTAAAGTATCAAAAGAAAAAGAACAATCAAATATACATATTTGGGGATTTGCTGCGACCTCTAATTTCTCACATCATATGTTACAGTTGGTAATAAGCAGCTATTCAACGATGTCCTTCTCAAAATTAATAAGGAGCTGGCTTATGTGCAATTCGAATTGCGAGCATGCAGAAACCAGTATGATGGGAAGGTTTACTATGGGGTGGTAAATAATGTTGCTGACGAGCAGTCAAAGCTCGGGACGAAGTATTCCGTTCCGCAGATTGCATTCTACAAGGGTGTGGTAAGCCATCGTTTGCTTGGATTTCTAGTACTAATTTATTCTTCAGCTGTTGTTGCAAAATGGACATGATTTTATGCTTGCTAGTTTTTATTAAACGAACCTTGTTAGTGTAGAATCAGTCTTTTTCCCTCTAAGAGATATTCAAAATTACAATTGTGAAAGTTTCGTAGATGCAACTTGATCATGCTTTGTTGCTTTGTTGTTTATTCTATAAGAAACTATGCGAGGAAAAGTGTGATTCATTCCTCAAGAATCAATATATGACTTTTGTTTGCTGATTGGTTCTAGAACCCTCTTGGCCAATATTTCATGGCTTATATAGGTTAGAATTGTGCAAATGGAGAGATGGGAATGCTAGTCTAACAATATACTTTCTCCTTGGGATTTGTGCAGTCCATGTAAGGAGGATTCCATGTAAATTTTTCCACATTTAGTGAGATTGAGATTTAGAGATCAACAAAGAAATATATCTCAAATTTAGTTCTCATTTTAACGTATTCTCTTGTACAAATGCATGAACCATAAGTATAATGAATAGATCAAAATGGATACATATTTTGAAGAATTTCTTTATTCTTTTTGCAAACATGGAATGTAGTGAAGTAAACAGTACAATTGTGAAAAGCAAAAATTTAAATTGAACCTTTATGTTATCCAATTTAATCATTCAAATGCAGTTTTCATAGACCACTAAATCTAACAAAGACGTAAATCTTACAAAGAAACCTTAACTCTTTGACTTGAAAAAGAATTAGGAAAAAGAGGCTTTTGACCCATCTTGTTGGAGAGAGTGTATGTTTGACATGGTAGAGGACCTGTGATCAGTTCTTTCTCTTGACTACCACCATGGTGATTTCATTTGTGTGATTGATTACCGCTTAATATTTGTAAAAGGAGGACACTGCTTATACCATGAAGGATGTTTTTGGCTGATCCATAGCTATACAGGTACAAGCAGAGACCACTCATAAATTGTTTACTTTCACCTTTTAACTTCCTCTCCTCTCTCTGTCCCTTTTTTTTTATTTGCTTGTCTAAAATTTTAAATGTTCAAATTGCCTTTGTTTGTTACCAGAGTTTAGGGCTCAAAAATTACTTTATGCTTGTATTTAAACCTGAATTCCTTGCTTTGTGGTGCATTATATACTCCATTTTATGTATTAGCTTTTGTTCGGTAGCATATATATGAATTATCTGGCGGACTTTTATAATCAATATTTTCTGAAGGTTTATCTGCTATTGTTTACAGCTTTGTCGGCGAGCCTGTGTTTTTATCCTATTCGTTTCAACCCAAAATATAAAAAAAATGTTAACTTCACTAATGGCCTCTTTTAAGCAAATAATTAGTAGAGAAACCTGAATATTTGCTAGCGTAATGTTAACAGTACCTGATTTATGTTTCATGGCTTTTCCTGAAATGACTTGACATACTTTCATTTTGTATGATCGTATGTTTTAGTTGTCTTTTGACTATTGCTTCAAATGATTGCACTTGAATCTGTGCTTAATACTTGACTTCAATCACTAGGCAACCAGTGTTTCTAATATCTTGAAATACCCATTATTCATTGCAGATAGAAGCGATAATTCAAGATGCTGGAACTGAGGGCTGCATAACCAATATTGAGGCTCTTAACATCCGCCTTGAGAATCAGGTTAGTGATTGAAATTCTTCTTCTCGAAAGATGCTTTCCTATACCTTACCTATAAATAATTTCAATTTTTCTGTATACCTACTAAGCTCTGCAATTCTGGGTGCTTTTTTTCCTCCCTTTTTTACCTTTTTTTAACGAAGTATTTGACAAGTAATGCTGATTGAGGTTTAGATTTGTTGAATGTATTTCCTTATTCCTGTTAGTGCAGTTTCTTTGCAGACTAAACTTTTTCTGCAAACTGTTCCAGTGATATACATAACACATGCATATACCCAAAATGGAAAAGATACCTGGTATCTAGGTCAGTTTGATATACGTAGTGGTCGAGTAGTTTCTTCCACTCACTTGGTTATGGATTTGGATCTGGTGTTGTTCCCTACTGCATCTGACCAGTTCCACCAAATTTTCTTGGAAGTTACTGTATAGTGAAAATAGTTAGGAGTGCAATATAGTGAGAGATAAAAGGTCGGGATGCTCAAAATGCACAAAATGGGTATTCAAAGGTCCTGTTTAGATTAAGTCGGATTCAGTATGGTTCAGTATACATAGGAATGCAAGGGAGGGATAACTAAAAATGGTATGATAATAATTGTCTGGTTACCAATTTGACTAGGGGAAAGCCCGTTCTCTCTCTCTCTCTCTCTCTCTCTCTCTCTCTCTCTCTCTCTCTCTCTCTCTCCTTTCGGCACCCTACTTCAAGCTCTCATCTTTGAGTCAAATTCTACTAAAGGTCAAATCCACTAAGAAAGTTTTGCAGGTGGAAGACGTGAATTTGGACTGCACATCCTCTGTGGATGCCTGGTGGCATTGCACACAGCATTGTCCAATCCATGCCAAACCCTGCAATGATTGAGTGCCACCTCTTAACAATAAACAAACTGGAAAAGCTGTTGAATCCTTTTAAGAATATCACAAGCTTTGATGCGTTGACATAAGGTTGAGAGCTGGTAGGAAATTTGTTTACACAGGATTGCTTGTTTCTTTTCATTCGGGACTATGGGTTTGACTGCTAATCTTCTATGGTGACCATCTATGGGCTATGATTTAACATTGAAAAGCTGTTGGATCACACTAGAAGTAGAAAGAAAGTCACAACCCTATATTCAGGGGGAAAAGATCGTTGAGGCTGTTTTGATATTTTCATGAGACGGAAGCTTGTCTTGGTAATGTACAACTGATATCTCAGCTGAATGCTCAATCCTCAAACGAAAGGAAGCATTTGTAATCTACGGCACTTCCAAAGTCTGCAAGTTCCATATTGACAATTTGTTTGGCCATCCTTGTGACATACCACTTAAGCTTACCATATGGTTTTCTACTATTTTTCTTTTTCTATTTGGTTTTATCGGCAGCTGTTTAACTTGCTGCTTCAGGCTTTCTCACAATTTATGTGTTAATTTCTCTATAACTTTTTCTTGTCATAGTATGGTCGTATAGGAGTTATCTAGTTTCATATTGACAAATCACTTTTTAGCTTATCCTAATTTCTTGTTATATATAGTTCTTTCTGTTAATTCGTTTTGTGTCGGAGTACTTTTGTTCCATTTACCTTGAATTCGATGGATCTGGTTTCAGGTTCCTGCTGGGCAGAGTTCACAGGATAGTCAATCTCGCATTCCTCCTGCATTTAGGAACTTCACAATGCCCCAAAAGGAAAAAACTCTCAATGATCTCATACGAGATCGATGGCTGTCGTACACCTCTAGTGGGAAAATTGGTCTTGGTATAAGATCTTTCCTTGATCTTCGAAGCTGGTTCCGCAGCCATGATGTCCCTTCTTGCAATGTCTGCAATGAAGCAGGTGTTAAGGTATCTATATTCTCTCTCTAGTTAATCATTGCCGTTCTATGTATTGGTTATTCTCTTTTCCTTCACTCCTGAGCAACAGGTGGAGCTTAATGTTTATGTTGTTATTTAGTTCTTCACTTTCTGATTTTAAAGGCTGAATCAGTATTTATCTTTTTTCTTTCCACACTTGGTTCCAAAAGGTGATACTTGTGCTAAAACGTGGGGTTGGCCGAATAAGTCTTGTAGTCACAAGTAAAATATGGATCATATCTGTGTTCTTGATTTTTTTTTTTCCTAGGCAGCTACCTACTTGCTGCATTCATTGGTTTGTTCCACTAAAAGGTGGAAATTTGCAATTTATGACGACACTGCTTCATAGCTTGACTTGTGGGGTTTGGTAGAAATTGTCCTGCTATGACCTCAATCTATTATATATGAATCATACAGTGATTTTAATGGAGGGGAAAGAAAATTTTCAAGATCTCCATTGTTCTTGTGGAGCTTTCTTCCTTAAAAAGTTATAAGAACAAACATCTTCCTCCCGTCTAAAATTATTGGAATCTGAAGGGGAATTTTAGAGTTGCTCTATTGGGCGATCCAACCTGTGACACTGAGAGTTGAGAACTATTATGAAATAAATTTGCTGTTCCACGGGATTCTTTGCCTATATCTAGAGGGTTTGATGTTGGATTGTGACGCCCCAATAGTCCCACATCGGATGTGGATGGAATTGTGATTGGGTTTATATGAGACATGGACACTAGTAATAATAACTGGGCTTAAGCATTTTGGGCTGTGGTTTGGGCCCAACGAGTTATTATTACTGTGGTTTGGGCCCAAATATACGACCCGGCCCACTAGCAATAATAACTCGTTGTGCCCAAACCACAGCCCAAAATGCTTAAGCCCAGTTATTATTACTAGTGTCCATGTCACATATAAACCTAATCACAATTCCATCCACATCCGATGTGGGACTATTGAGGGCGTCACAGACTCCTCCCGTTTAGGCCTGACGTCCTCGTTAGCCCAAACATACGCACACAGCAGCCCAAGATCACCAGGCGATGTGAGAGTTGTCTCGCTAGCCCTATCATTTAGGCCCAGGCTCAGCTGAGACTCGCCGCACACTTCCGGCTGGTTATTGGCTCTGATACCAAATGTAACGACCCGGCCCACTAGTAATAATAACTCGTTGGGCCCAAACCACAGCCCAAAATGCTTAAGCCCAGTTATTATTACTAGTGTCCATGTCTCATATAAACCCAATCACAATTCCATCCACATCCGATGTGGGACTATTGGGGCGTCACATGGATCCTAACCCAGTATTTGAAAAATGTTATTTTCTTTGTGGGGCCTCTTTAAATTTGAATTGTGTTTAATAAGCCAGTACCATTTTCTACAAATGCTTGAACTACAATGTATTCTGCTGTTATCCTTATCGTCATGTTGATTTTTGAATGTCAAACAGGCCTTTACATGTCCAAATGAAGGTTGCAATATTCGAATCCATGATTACTGTTTAAAGCAGAAATTTTCTCGGCGGAAGGTAGCACAGGACATTCCTTCCCATCTCATTTCTCA
The DNA here is from genome assembly GCA_029168755.2 of Tillandsia fasciculata. Classification (NCBI taxonomy): domain Eukaryota; kingdom Viridiplantae; phylum Streptophyta; class Magnoliopsida; order Poales; family Bromeliaceae; genus Tillandsia; species Tillandsia fasciculata. The sequence continues at coordinate 4,301,122 of CM054938.1, read as the reverse complement.
TACATCATTTTTGTAACTGACAAAACTCTTATCATAATTCCCTTCTTTTCTCCTGTATCACTTGTCAATCATGTGAACTCATTTCTTAAAACTCTAACCTAGGGTTCAAGAGGTTGTCCCGGTTGCGGCGCCGAATGGCCCCAGTTGGAGTGCGAAGAAGAAAATGATGCGAATGAACCCGAAGAAGACCCGGCGACTTCTACAAATCCCACTACAAGGAGGAGACTCAGAAGTTCTGTAAAATCTGAAGCAGTGGAAGGATCCAAAAGCCAAGGAGGCGCTTCTACTTCTATGTCAAAGAAGAGGCTGAGAAGCTGTAAAAACGAGGCGGTGGAAAACGCGACCCAAGACACTTCGTCAGTTTGTCCATCGCAGCCGTTAAGGTATTCTAATCGAAGGAAGCGCTAAACTTAGAATCTGTTAGTTCAATTACTAGCTTTTTCAATTTCCTTGTACTTATGTTAGGTATTCTGTAGCTTCCTTTTGTCTGTTCCATCTTTTGGGAAAAATGGAATCACCATCTGTATCAACAGTTTGGATCTATGCTGTGTTTTGAGCATTTTTTGGGTGTTCTGCAGCATGTAGAACCATTATTCAATCTAGTGTGCAATGCTGCTTTAGTCTTTCTCAATCATTGTATAAAGCTTTCAGGTTTTGAGAGTAAGTGTAGATTGTGGATATTTCGGAAATGGATGATTTATCCAAACCCTTAAACCAAAATCCATCTGGTTGATGATGAAGGATCTCTGAACAAGTTGCTCGAAAGCTATAGCGAATAGGGTTATTTTATAGTCAATACTCTTTTTCACTCTTAAGCGAATTTCCGTCTCCTACTTTTATACCATTGGAAACAACTGCGCACTCTAAAAGCTTTTTAAGTTGGTATACAATAATCTTTTAATGTTTTACATAAATTTAATAGGGTTGATGAGCTAGGGTTTGAATGTGGTGTACCATTTTTCGTTAAAATAGTAAAGTGTGACTAAATCACCTTGAATATGTTTAAAAATATAGTTAAAATGAGTTAGAGTAAGTTTGGTTTGAAATAAAATATATGTGGACTAAAGTTGAGTCGGAAACAGACAAAAAGAATTCAAAACTGGAGTTTTGAGCACATTCGGATGCCCGGGATGTCCTGCGGGCGCTCGGAGCTACAGTAACTGGCACTTGGGGCGGACGTCCTATCCGTACTTTCGGACTCTCAACCCGAGAGCAGAGTTTTGATGCGTGCGGGCTTTTGGACGCCCGAATGAACAATAGCGGGCGCAGGAGAGGGCGCCTTGGAGGCTACACGAGACTGTAGCTGCAATGTTTCGGATGCCCGGAACATGGTCATAGGCGCTCGAAATGAGCGAAGACTGACAGGAATAGAAAAGGAAATGATGATTTTTTTGGAGCCAAAAGGGTCATTTCACACCCTCAGTCATAGTCACCAACCCCTGACCAAAACCCTCTCTTCCTCACTCTCTCTACCCTACATTTCTCATTCTCTCTCTCTCTCTCTCTCTTCTGCACTGCTTTCCAGAGAACAAGAAGAAGCTTAGGAAGGAGTGGAGAAGCACATAGCAGCCGGGGGCCCTGTTGCATAAGGTTTTGATATTCAAAATAGTTTGGAGAAGTTGGAGAAGACCTCAAGGAAGATTTTAGGAGAAAAAAAGAATCCTTTTCTCTATCTCTTTTGTTTGGAAGTTTGAGAAGGTATGTGAGGAAAATTAGGGTTTTTAGGGTTTTTGTGTATTTTTGAATTTAAAATAGATAAAATGATCTCTTATAGATTTTTATTCTATTTTTAGGGATTTTCTTGTAGGATCAAGTGATTAAGCCACATTTCTTTCAAAAACTTATATAAGGTAGAGGATTTTACCGAAAATGATGATCTTTAACTCTTTTTCTTTACTTTCTTTAATCTGGAAGTATATTAATAAGAGTAGATATGTAGAGAACACATGAGTATTGAGCAAACTAGGGTTTAGCTCTAAATAGTTTGTGTAAACAAACTATAGTGATAGGTTGGACATGTGTGGAGTAAACCTAAGAGAAAATCTAGGTTAAAAATGAGTGACATTGAACTTACGGATAAACCTAATGTGGGAAATGGTAGAGTCTCAATATAGAGTTAATGAATTCTAGATTAGAGCTGCATGTTATGAGATTGGTGACCTTTGGGCACTTTGGAATCCTAGAATCTTAACTTAGGGTAAAGATGAAAAGAAATGTAAAATGCACATTCGGATTTGAGACTCGCTAATTGGGAGTATGACTCCTAGGGTAGAGGCCTATCAGACGAAATACTTCCGAAAGGATTAAAAAGTGAACAAGTATTAAAAGAAAAGGTAAATGTCCATGAGAAATGTAATGACCCTAGAGGCAAAACAGAATGTAAGATGTACATTCGAATTTGAGGCTCGTCAATTGGGAGCATGACTTCTTGGGTAGAGGCCCATCGACGAGGTACTTCCGAAAGGTTAAAAGTGACAAGTGACAATAGGAGAGTGTGAGTGTATATCGATTCCTGATGCGAATAAGTGCCAAGATGTCTTAAACTCATTCATGACAAGCTATAGTAAATATGAAACTTAAAGCAAAATGAATAAAGTGACCGTGTGCGGTCGGATTAGACATGACCCATGAGTAGAAGTATAATGGCTGGTATACAGTTGAGTAGCCTAGTGTGGTAGCATTGAGCATGGATTAGTAGTGTAGCGATTTCAGACCAGCATGCTAGTGTAGTATTTACTGTTTTTCCTATTATCTTACTACTAATGCTTCCATTGAATCAAGAGGTATTGAGCATGTTTTTCGGTGGATGAACCCATTGGAAACCATTTGTAGTTCTCACATCCCTTTGGTTTTCACTTTTTGCAGATCCAAGTATAGTTGGTGAAGCACACAGCAGGAGTTAGAACCTAGCAGCATAGTGACCCAGAGGGTCTAGTGGTATTCTACCCCTTTTTTGTATTAAGTGAATCTTGTATTTTGTGAGGAAAGAAAAAGGAAAAAAAAATGTACTTAAATGATATATTGAGATGTTCACTCTTGTACCTTTTACTTCCAACTCGTTATAACTATTTGTTTAAAGTTGAATGATTACAGTTTTAGTAGTTTACTCTGATATAGTTTTTTTATTGTACACATTGTATGGTTTGAGATGGTTACCATTTTTTTCGGATATAGAAGAGGTCTTGTCCGATTGGCGGGTCTGTTGGCGTGTCGAACTGACCAAATTGGAGATCTTGGAACGTGACATTGAAACTTTCCCTTTGTAATTTAGATGGGCATGCTCATCAATTTGTGGGAGCAAATTTTCACAAAAATATATTGGGCATATATAATGTAATTTTCAGTCTGACTCTCACGAAAAAAATGAAAATTATCTTTATTGAATTCTGCCTTTAGGCTAATAGTTAGATCACTCTATATGATAAAGATAGAGCTTTGTATTTCGATTGAGTGGCAAAACTAGCGGATGTGCAGGAAATTTATATAGACCAAGTTATCCAACATATTAGTTCAAAATGATCAATTAATTTTTTATATTTTATGGATCTTTTTTACCTTAAATACAGCTAGTTTTTAAACCTAGATGTATTTTTTATTTCTTTAATAGCAATTTCATAGGAAAGGTGAAACTATGGTATTGTTATGTAGTGGTATTTTCACTATGTATGCACATAAATTATCTGTGAATTTTTATTCGGTTGAAACTCTTCTTTAATTTAAGGGAGATATGCATATCTGATTAAATACAATTGTTCATTCCATCGTCTTTTTTTCCTTTCAATTTGTTATTCAATCTCTTTCTCTCTCTCATCTCGTTAATACAGTTGATTTCATTCCATCTCCTCCCTCTCGGTTTTTCATATGATATTCTATTCTATATTCTTTTTGTTCAACGGCATGAGTTGAGTAATTTTATTATTATCATTATACTAAGTCACAATTGTGATGCTCTAGTCCTATCTCTATTATGAGGTTCTCCTTTCTTTTCTTCGATATACAGCTCAACTCTTTCAGCGTCATTGGTCGATAATGCAATTTGTGATTATCATGGTGTTTTATGTACTATGCTCTTCTTCTTTTCTCTCTCGTATCTCTCATCTACTTCTCTCTCTCCTCTCACCCTTTCTCTATAGCAAATAGGCCGAGTGACTACATAATATGATATCGTTAACTATAACAAATTTACCATATAGAAATTTTTGAGAACTCTATAATAGAGATTGTTAGGTTTTACTGTGCAACATCGCAATGGTGGATTCAAGCGAGGTGAATGTTACACAGATTGTCATCAATAGATTGTGCGACGAACTTGGATTTGAGGTGAAGGAGAGTAATTTGAAGGATAAAAAAATTTACTAGAATTTATACTATCAACTTCCTGAAAACTAAAAAGAACTGTTTTATAGATACAATAAATTTATAACAAAAAGTACTAATTCTTTATAGAGGAGAAGAATAATTATATCACAAAGTGTAAACAAATTAAGAAATAGTATCGAAAAATGCCACACGATCAAATATCCAATTGCTTTTCTCATTGGTTCGGCAATTTATAAGGTGCTTGCAGAGAAAACCTCAAAATCAACATACTCAGAGCGGCTAATATACTTAGAGCGGCTAATATTATACAATATCTTTTAGCATGCATATAATGTAGGAGATTTTGCTTTTTTTTTTTTTTTTTTTTTTTTTTTTTTTTTTTTTTTTTTTAAGCTTCTTCCCGTAATTACATATGTTTAGAAAAATTAGAATTATAAAATTCAGTTAAACTACTGTACTGTTGGAGACATCAATTTCTAATCTTTTTTGTCTTTGGATTCATACTATAACCACCACAGCTAGTAAACCCTAACGATCCAAGGGTCAAAAAGTTAAAAGCGTATACTTTCAAAAGTATAGTAGTCCTACACTGTAAACAGGGACGAGGCCATATATAGGCCCACAGTGGCCATGGCCCCCCCAGAAATTTTAAAATTATAAAAAAAATCCATTATAAATCATTATAAAAAATAAGAATTAAAATGCAATTGTATTTAAAAAATTATGACCAAGTTACCCAAAATGCAATTATGGCCCCCGCTCCCTGCTGCACCCCTCCCAACCCTCCTGCAAGGCCCACAGGACACAACAGTCAACAGTGCAAGTGACCAAGTGTGAAGTGTGCAACACTAGCGTAGGTGGTACCGTGGTAGGCTGGTAGCTTAAACGTCTGTGAGAGCAATTGGCCAATTACATCTCTCTCTCTCTCTCTCTCTCTCTATCTCTCTCTCTCTCTCGTATTTCATTCTCTCTCTCACTCCGTCACTCTATCTCATTCTCTCTCTCTCTCTCTCCTGCTCAGGCGTTGAGCAGCGGCTAGGCAAGTTTTTTTATTTATTTTTTAATTTTTTTTTGTTCCTCTTGATTTTTTTTTTTTAAAATTATTATGATATTTTGAACTTAATATCAAAACTCAAATCATTTTTTTTTCTATTTTTTAATTAATATTTTTTATACTTTTTTTTATCACTGTTAAATGTTGATATTTGATAGTTGCTGTCTTGTTGGATGAAAAAAATTTCACTTTAATTAATAATTATGCTTCTGTTTTTTTTAAAATTATAAATATATTTTTTTATCTAATGAATATTTAATTGTTGAAATTTGATTTGAATTATTTGATGCAGTAGTAAACTTATTTGATGAGTTTGATGGTCCGTCGCTGATACTAGCAATCGCCAATAGGTAGCCGCCTAGCCGGCAAGCACAAATTCTTCGGCCGACAAGCCAAGGTCAAAGATTCTTTCAAACCCTCTTATCTTTTTTTTTTTAATACTGTTTAAAAGTATTTTTATTATTATTAGTTTATTACTGTTGTAGACTTGTTGTAGTATCATAACTTTTCCTGTCCTCCTTTTATTTTCTTTTTAATAAATTAGTTTATTAGGAGAAATAAGTTATCAAGTTTTTCTGGGTAGACCGTCGTGGTTTAGAGATATTTTTCCATGATAGAGCTCGAGAAATGGTGAACGGCGGAGCGATCGGATCCGAAATCCGATTTACGGATCTCCCGGATTGAGTCTTTTGTGTTAACGGGTATGATGGGATAAATTGAACCTGTTAAGGCTTTGGTGCATCAAAATCTGCGCCGATTGGTTTAGAACTCGGCTTAGGTGGCACTCTTATCTAGAGGTTAGTTAGAGAATCCCATTTATCGCATTTAGGAATTTTTTGTACGTATGAGAAAAAGAAAACCCTAATCGGAGAGAAAAGAGAGAAAAAGGAAAGCGGAACCCGAATCTTCTTCGTTCAACGTGCCGGAAGCCGGGAACGAGACGTTACCGTCTGTGGGGAGCGGGTTCGGATCCTCACCACCGCGAGGAACAGGAACGGATCATCTTCTCTAATAGATCAAGGTAAGCGGCGTTAGTTATTGGTTTTTGTCGTTCTTGGTTGGGTTTTCTTGGGCTTTTAGGGTTTCGCCGTTCGTCGTGTCGCCGCTGCCGCCGCACCTCTTGCCGCGCGGGGCCGCACCACCTACGGTGCGGCGCGCCGCGCACGGGCCGCCGCCGCGCGGGGCCGCACCACACCGCGCCTCGCAGGGGCTGCCTGCAGGCAGCGCGCGCACCGCGCGGGCGGGTGTCGCGCAGGGCGCTGCCCGCAGGCAGCGCGCGCACCGCGCGCACCGCTGGTGCTGCACGAGGCGCTGCCCGCAAGCAACGCGCGTCCGCGCGAGGCTGCTCCGCACGCGCGCCGCGCGGGGAACTTGCCTCGCGGGGCTGGTGCCCGCGCAGGGTCGCTCCGCAACGCGCGCCGCGCGGGGAAATCGCCCGCGCAGGGTTGTCAAGCTCTGTCGCCCGGTCTCTGTGTCCACCCGTGCGTCTCTTAGTCCGTTTCTCTACTCGGGTGGTCTGGGTTTTAAAGTAGGTGTTACTGATGTTTTTGTTAGGGACTTTTAGGGGTCCGGGAGTCGTGCAAGGGCGCAGGACGGTTTCAGGTGTTCTGTTCAACGCGATTCAAGGTGGGTACCCTTTACGTGCGTCATTTTTAAAGTGAGGTCTCATCATGTTCTATGTAAGAGTAAAGTAGATGTGCTGATGGTTTCAACTAACCTCTTTTCACATGAGTATCCCTTTGTTACTATTTGTTGCGACTGGTGTCGCGGTGCTCTATATCACACACCGACTTCCGTCTTTATGCTCATAGCTGCTTACGCGTACACTAGCGGTTTGGCCACCGCATCGATGTACTTTTCCGGAGATGTGGTACATTGACCCGTGTACCCCACATGGTGACGTGGTGGGGACCCCTTACGGTTACTTAAGATGCTGCACAAGTACCGTAGAGGAGTTAAAAGCACCAAGTTGAGAGCAAGGTGATTCTGTTCGCTGGGGGTCTTTAGACCTTTTGGCAAGTGTTCCGTTCTGACTTACAGGGGTACTGTGGATTCATGAGGGGGAGTTTTGGATCTTCTGGTTTATCGGTTTGTTTTCCTTTCAGTACTTATAGCATCTTACATGTTTTGCATCTACCTCTTACTCTTTGGTCACTGACTTCCCACATTGTGATAGGTTCGGTCAGGGGTGGGATTTGGGACGACGGTGAGGCCGCGACTCGAGGTTTTTAGCCCCCGATTAGGGGCTGGTGACCTTTCTTTTACTTACGTTTTGATTATTTCGGTTAGTTAACTTATGTGCGTGTGATACATTATTGTGGATGTTGGCTTTGAACTGTGTTTTCTCGTTGATGAATGTTTTTTCCTTACTAGTTGTTGATTCGGCCACTCTTTCAAATCAAGTAAAAAGATTGCGAAAATGTTTAATAAAATTTAGGTGTCGTGTGGGCACCATTTTACAACCCGTGAATTTATTCTTTCTAAACTTGGAGGCCTTATTAGAAATGTCGATTGGCTACTTTCTCCTTTCTCTTTCGTACTTAGCTAGTGTGGTTAAAGTGTTATTGTACTTCCCTACGCCGTGCATGCGCAAGGGTCACTCTACCTGGCTTTTCGAGGACTCTCACGTATGTGGCGGATCTGCGCACGTGTCCGGCGGGTGTACTTATAAAAATAAAAAAAAATATACACATTTTTCACTTATTTTAAACCTCCGAGGCGTGACGCTTGTAGTGTAATTAGTGTTGTAGTCTTTTGAACTTACCAAATTTGCATAGCTATATATTCTCAATTTCTTATCAGCATGCATATAGATGGAAACACTCAATGATTACTAGCTAGCTTGACATAATTAATATGTCTTATACTACAAGGCTTGTATAAAGTGATCAACTGATCATGATTACGAAATCGCGTAAGTTATATATATATATATATATATATATATATATATATATAGAGAGAGAGAGAGAGAGAGAGAGAGAGAGAGAGAGAGAGAGAGAGAGAGAGAGAGAGAGAGAGAGAGAGAAAGAGAACTAGGCTGGAATATTATTAATAGTACCAAGTCATTGGTACTATTAAGTTTTTAACCCTTGAATTAAAAGATGTGTGGTTGAGATGATAGTGGGCCCATTGGGTTTAACAGGTGGTTGGAAAAATAGTAAAATCTAACGGGTGAAAATAATCAAAGGGGTTGATCTAAGGGTAGAAAACTTGATAGCACTAATAACTTGATACTATTAATAGTACAGTAGCCGGACACACACACACACACACACACACACACTCTCTCTCTCTCTCTCTCTCTCTCTCTCTCTCTCTCTCTCTATATATATATATATATATATATATATATATATATAAAGTTTATAAATTATAATTATATTATTGTTATTATTAATTAAATTATTTGAATTTGATGTTAGTAGAATAATAATTATTTGTAATTTATTTTTATTTTTTTTTACATAATTCTACATAATTTTCAAATTATACTAAATCTTAATACTTGATTTCTTGACATAATTTTTTATAGATCTTTAGACCATTATTATTTTAATAGGAAAGGCAACTACACTCGATTCTTTTTTTTAAAAGAAAAAAATATTGAAAAATCAGATATTAATGAACAAGAATTTATTTATAGAGATGAAGTTTCGGGTTCTCAAAGTTGTCATTTGAAATATCCAAGAATAGAAATTAAAGAGGCCGATGACTTACTAGTTGAGCGTGATCTTGAATTACGACCCCAAATTTAGGATCATCCCGTTGAACAACATGATGAAGTTCGACGAGCATATATAATTAATGGTCCATATCAACCTAGACTTTTGGAATATCCAAAAAGTGGGCTTCTTTCTCATCAACGTCGCTTCCAACCTTCATGGTTTGAATCATTCAATTCGTGGTTGGAATCTCCAACCAAAGATGCCGCATTTTGTCTCCATGCTTTATTTTTAACTAACCACATGGGCATTCTTTACAAAATGTCTTTACTGTTGACGGTTTTCATAATTGGAAAAAAATTAAAGATGGAAAAAGATGTGTTTTTCTAAATCATATAGGTAGAGAACCAAACTCACCTCATAAAGTTGTCGAAAGAGCTTGCGAAGAATTGATGAAACAATCTCAGCACATTCAAAATGTGCTTCAACTTTTCAAGGATGTGCTATGAGAGGTCGGGATGAAAGTAAAGAATCTATTGATCGGGGTAATTTTCTAGAAATGTTGGAAGTGTTCTCTTTTCTTAATAAAGATATTACAAAAGTTATTTTAGAAAATGCTCCGCAAAATGCTTCTTATACTTCGTCGGATACACAAAAAGAAATTTTGCAAGTTCTAGCGGAGAAAGTAAGAAGAAAAATTCGTAATGAAATTGGTGACTCAAAATTTTCTATAATGGTTGATGAAGCATGCAATGAATCAAAAAAGGAACAGTTAGCTATCGTTTTGAGATTTGTTGATGTACAAGGTTTGGTGCAAGAAAGGTTTTTTGGTCTTGTTCACATTTTGGATACTAAAACATTAACCATGAAAAATGTAATTTATTTCATTCTTTCTCATTATAATCTTAATGTTCAAAATATTCTAGGCCAAGGATATGACGGGGCGAGTAATATGAGAGGTGAATGGAATGGATTACAAGCATAAATTTCTAATGATTGCCCATCGTCTCCAATTGGCTTTGATTGCGGCATCTAAGGATATTCTTGAGGTTTATGAATTTTACTCAAAATTAAGTACTATTGTCAACATTGTTGGATCTTCTACCAAGTGAAATGATGAACTAAAAAAGTTTCATAGTTTTGAAATTGTCGAAATGATTGAAAATAATGAGCTTGAGACGAAACTGGACTCAATCAAGTTGGCACTTTGCAAAGGGCCGGTGATACTCGTTGGAGTTCACATTTCAGATCTATTAGTAGTTTGCTAAGAATGTTTAAGGCAACATGTGAAGTTTTAGAGAATATTATTGACGAAGGATCTAATGCATTTCAACGTGGTGAAGCACATTTAGCTCATAAGGCAATGACATTTTTTGAATTTGTGTTTATCTTGCATCTCATGAAAGAAATAACGGAAGTGACCTACATTCTTTGTCAACATTTGCAACGCAAATCTCAAAATATTCTTAATACTATGCATCTTGTGACATCAACAAAATCACTTATTCAAAAGCTTAGAGATGAAGGATGGAGTTCACTTTTTGACAAAGTAAAGTTATTTTGTGCGAACTATGACATAGAAGTTCCAATTATGTCTGGTCCTTATGTGGGAAAAGGAGGTCGTGCTCGCCTTCAACGAGATCATATTACACTTGAGCATTACTATTGAGTTGATATTTTTAATGGTGCAATAGATTGTCAATTACAAGAGTTGAGTACAAGATTTAGTGACAACATGATAGAATTACTTACTCTGAGTTGTGCTTTGGATCCTAAAGATGGTTGCAAATCTTTTAATATTGATAATATTTGTAATCTTGCAAAAAGGTATTATCCTCAAGGCTTTACGGAGTTAGAAAAAGAAGAGTTGAGAATAGAGCTTCGTCATTAAGCTCTATTATGAATTTGAAATTTCGCGACATTTCGAATTGCAAAAATTGACAACTATTTTTGAGTTTTGTCAATGGTCGGTAGCAACAAAAAAAGCAGAAATATATCCCATTCTCTATCGATTGGTTAAACTTATACTAACTCTTCTAGTTTCAACTGCAACTACCGAACGGGCATTTTCCTCTATGAACATTATTAAAATCGATCACCGGAATAAGATGGATGATGACTTTCTCACTAATTTTTTGATCGTCTATATTGAAAAAGAAATTGCCGAGAAGTTTACTATTGATTCAATCATTGATGAATTTCGTGACTTGAAGGAGCGTCGAGCACTATTCTAACTTTTGAATGGTAAGCAAATTTTTTAAAATTTTTTTTAGTATTTTTGTATTTTGAATTTTTTATATATAGTTTGTTTTATTATTAATTTTTAAAGATTAATATATTTTATATAATATATTTTTGACCCTCTAGAATTAAACTTCTGGCTTCGTCCCTGCTCAGAGCGGCTAATATTATACAATACCTTTTAGCATGCATATAACGCAGGAGATTTTCTTTTTTTTTTTCTTTTTTGTTTCTTTTTAAGCTTCTTTCCGTAATTACATATGTTTAGAAAAATTAGAATTATAAAATTCAGTTAAACTACTATATTGTTTGAGACATTAATTTCTAATTTTTTTTGCCTTTGGATTCATACCATAACCGCCACAGCTAGTAAACCCTAACGATCCAAGGGTCAAAAAGTTAAAAGCGTATATTTTCAAAAGTATAGTAGTTCTACACGGTAAAATTTGATGAAAATAATAACAAATTTAATAAACAACTAAAATAAATAAATCAAATTTTGGGGTCTGTTTCAAAAGAGCTATAGTGACAAATCTAATAAACAACTAAAATATATAAATAAAATTTTGGTGTCTGTTTCAAAAGAGCTATACTTGAGGGGTCTTGATACATTTTTACCTTTCTGGTGATGATCAGTAACCCCGTTGGACAAGTATCAAACGCGCGGGATCAACTGATTAGAAGAGGGGCAATTTCGTAATTACGTCATCCCCGTCATTTTCTATATATTATTAGGGTTTTCCATTTGCGTACACTCTTCGGGAGTTCTCAAGGGTTTCTATCTCCTCCCGCCGCCGCATCCTCTCCTCGGAGCTTCTCCAATGGCGCCCACGAAGAAGGCGGTAATAATCAATCATCATCTACCATTAAAACCTAATTTGGATCGATCGTGGCTCCGTTGATTTCGTTTCCAGCATTTTTTCGTGATTTTTTTGGTGTAAAAATGGTTCCTTTTTGATCGAAATGTAGAAGAAGAGCACCGAGAGCATCAACAACAGGCTCGCCCTGGTGATGAAGAGTGGGAAGTATACGCTTGGGTACAAGACGGTTCTTAGATCCCTCCGTAGCTCCAAAGGTTGTAGATCTATCTCTTCTTCTTTGCCTTTTCTTTTGGATTTATTCTAATCGTGATCTCTATGCTAAATTGGTATGGGTTGGTGTATTGTGGAGAACATGGGAATGACGCAGTAGATCGGTTTTGGTTGATGTAGGTTGTTTTATGGATTTATTGCTTGGGATGATTCCAATATGTAGTTGTGGGGAAATGGGCTTCGTGTTGAGAGATTTGAGTTTGAAGCATTATTGTGGCCTCGTTTAAGGTTGCATCTCTTGGAATTGTTGGCGCTTTTATGCTTTAGAACCCTAAAAAACCTGAAAGCTCTTTAGATTTCGGTTTGCATATGATGTGAAATGGTGGTGAAAACACCCGCGAGAGAAGCATGCGCGAGATTCTTGTCCTGTGGGGGTTTCTGCTGTCATTTCATAGAATCAGACAAGCGGAGATCGGAAGTGGTGTTGGATGTTTTTTTTTGGGGGGGTCTGTAAATCGTCAGAGCGGCTGCTTTTGGAGAATGAAATCCTGAATTAGGCATTACTACTCTTTTTTTGGGAAATATTTGTAACGCAAGAAGATTCTTAGTAGTTGGGACTGGAGTTTGGCTCTTTGGCGATTTCTTTCACGCCATAGAGATGAATGCAGTTCCCTATATAAACATAGTCCTACCTTCATAATTCGTCTAGAGATTCTTTATTTCTCTAGGGTAATGTTTGGTGGATGACACGAAGTAAGAATAACACAATGCCCACTCCATGGATTAGAATCTAAATTGAAATGGTTGGTTCCATTGGGTAGTTTGCAGGGCCCATCCCCCCGTGATTTGTAAATCTCTTGATGATTTAGCTCCCATCATCCCGCTTGCGCTTACATCTGCCACCGGGAACGATCATAGCATTACTCCTAATGGAGCTTGAAGTTACAATATGTCAACATATTTTCTGATTGCATAAGTTAACTGATTAGATTAATTTTTCAAAATGTGTTCTTAACAGAAATGCTAATCAATATTTGAGATTTGGCATATATATATATATATGACTGTTGTGCACTTATATGGTGGCACTTAACTTTTGGATCATAGAGAAAATGCTTCTCTTGGAAGGAGTGATGCAGTATTGTGCTTGCCTTCAGGTTGTTTGCTTAGTGTCTAATTGTATGCGAGGATTGGGAGCCACAGTTATCCATTTGATAGATCCTTCACAACCACATCTTTTTTACAGTGTACAACTGTTGTTATCGGTCACTTGTTCATCTCTAGGTTAATAAATCACAACTTGTCGTGAGTAAATTGTAGTTTACATCGAACAAAAATTGTTGTATAGTACTGTTTATCTATTTATAATTGGTTTTGATTGCTATAGAGGTGCATTAAAAGAGAGGAGTATAAAGAATAGATTACTCGGATTTTCCTGGCTGCGTATTGCCAAAAAAAAAGTTGTATACCATTGGTCAAAACCGTGATTGGCAAAGTAATGTTAGACTGTTTTTATGTGAAATATCGAACTCTTCTTGAGGTTCTAGTTATTGTCTGTTCTTATATATGTAAGTTAAATTAACAAAATAAAATTATAAAAATTATTTTCCTCTTAGTTGCCATATGTACGATAAAATTTGCGAATTGGTGTGAAGGTTGACTTAATCTACTTAAAATTTTTCATGCAGAGTGTGAAGACCTTGGCCTTATGCATGAAGAGAAATATGATTGAATCTGACCTTTCACATTTCTTTTTATTTTATAATTTCTTTTCCTGCGAGGCACTTTTGGCTAGTACTTTAGACCGGCTGTTATTGTGGGCTAATTTGACTTGTATTGAGCTATTTGGTTTTAATCTGAGTTTCTGATGGCGCTAGTATAAACTAAACATCTAATTCTGACTGGGATAAACAAAAACATCCAATTTTGGTTTCACGACCTCCCCAGGCCTTTCCCCCTTATTATTCAAATTCCTCTTTCCTTGCAAAGTAGAACGCTCACATTTCCATGAAGTTTGTTGTTGGTGTTTTCCTTTTTGAATACAATGCTTCTTGTAGTATTTTTGACTTGTTGGATATTTTGAAATTTTTTTAAGCTTTTCAACTTCTTGTCAGCTTTAATATGGTATTGGTGTCTTCGTAATGTGCTTTACGCTATTCCAGTGGATTGTTTTCTTTGAGAGGTCATTCTGGGAAGATTATTTGCAAGTCTTTTTAAATTTTAAGTTCGTTAAAGTTATATTTGTCTATTATCTTCAGGGAAATTGGTAATTATTGCGAACAACTGCCCTCCACTCCGAAAGTCTGAGATAGAGTACTATGCAATGTTAGCGAAGGTCGGCGTACATCACTTCAATGGAAGTAAGTATTCATTCTATCCTTGTGAAGGTGGATAAGCTCATATAATGCATCTTATCATTATCTCCCTATAACTATATTTGATTGATTTTTGACGTTTTGATATATTTGTTCGCAGCATGCTCTTTCATTTTTTTTCTTTTTTTTCTTCTTCTTTGTTTGTTGATTGAAAGCTCGTATGGTTTGATGGAGGTTTGTTCTCCATCAAACCGACTGCCAGTCTTTCTTTGAATGAGATACAAGTATCGGAATTTAGGTTCTTTGAAATAAATTTGTGTGGAGTTGTACTCCTTTTATCTAAAAGGTTAAAATGTATAGAACTCACCTGAAGTATGGACCATTTTGAATCGGCAATCCAACCTTCCAAAATTTTGAATTTACTGTCCAATCTTTCAATTTGTTTGATTTGAATTAGTCAACGGCATTTTCCACATTCAAAGATAAATTTGAATGTGTTATTTATCTTTGTAAGTTTAGTATACTTCATGCAATTTCCGCAACTATAAATTAATTATAGTAAGTAATGAGCTTAAATTTTGAAGTCAAAATGCTATTGACGGACTCAAATCGAATATATTGAAAGGTTGGATAGTAAAATCAAAATTTTGAAAGATTGGATAACCAACTCAAAATGGTTCATTGTTTAGGTGAGTTATGTATGTTCTTACCTATCTAAATTCGATATCACCTCCATTTTAGGCCACATCATTTATGGTTAATTGTTCGTCTAATTTGTTGGTTTTGTTGGTCAGACAATGTTGATCTCGGAACAGCTTGTGGCAAATATTTCCGCGTTTGCTGCCTCAGCATTATTGATCCCGGTTTGCTCTCTCCCTCTTTTATATTATATATATATATATATATATATATATATATATATATATATATATATATAGCCCGGCTATGCTATCGATAGCGCCAAGCATTTGGTGCTATTAAGTTTTCTACCCTTAGATCAACCTCTTTGATCATTTTCACCCGTTAGATTTTACTATTCTCCCAACCACCTATTAAACCCAATGGGCCCACTATCATCTCAAACACATATTTTTTAATCCAAGGATTAAAAATTTAATAGCACTAATAACGTGGTGCTATTAATAGCATTCCAGCCTAGCTCTTTATATATGAATTGAGCTCTTATGCTTGTAAAAACAAGTTATTGGTGCTTGTGAGTTTTTAGCCCTTGGATGTAGGAATGTGCGGTTAAGATGATAGTGGTCCTCTAGGCCCCGTTTGGTTCGATGATAAATTTAGAAGGTATAAATTTTTTTATATTTGGAATAGGTATAAGTTCAGAAATAATTAGGAACAAGATTAATTTTGCGTTTGGATGAAAATTGGGTTGTTCTTGAGATAGGTAAAAAATTTGTATAAAAAATTTTAATTTTTAAATTTATATAAATTAAAAAAAATTTATAAAAAATTTAAATTTTTAAAAATTTGTATAAAATTTAAAATTTTAAAATTTATAAAAAATTAAAGTTAAAAATTTTAAAATTTATAAAATAAAAAAATTTAAATTCAAAATTTTATAAATTTTAAAAATTTTAATTTAAATTAAAAAAAGAATGGAAATAAGGTTGTTTCCACCCATAGAAGGAATTATCCTCCTCCTTAACGAGCTTTTCCAAAATAGCAAGTTAATAGGAGGATAACAATTTCTCCTATTTCTTTTTTGTGTTTGGAGGATAAAGAGAGAATTTTCTCTTTATCCCCCAACCAAGCGGGGCCTTACAATTTAGTAGGTGGTTGGTGGAATAGTATGATCTAAAGGGATGGAATTAGTCAAAAGATTAGATCTAACGGTAAAAAACTAACAAGCACCAAGTGTTTTGGTGCTTTTAAAAGCACAGTAGCTGGACTCATATACATATTTATATCAATCGTCAATCTCGATGATAATGGCTTACTGTTGTGTAACGCGTCATTCAGGTGACTCGGACATCCTCAAGAGCATCCCCGGTGAGCAGTGAGCTGTGAGAACTTTACCATGTTGTTTGTGCCTAGATTCATCCGGATGCTTCCTCCGAAAAATGGCTACTTGTTCTTGTTTTTGTCTGCAGAATTTTGAAGCAGAACTGCTGTTTTAAGACAACAGTTTCAGTTCAGTTGTAGACATTTTGTTGTGGTTGCCATATCAATGTGCTCTTTTAGGTTATTATATGTTGTTTTTATTCATAAATTTGGTGTTTCTTAATCCAGGACCTTGTTATGTACTCTCTCAAAATAGCTAGGGAAGGAACCATCTGAAACGAAAACCTAGTTAGTTAAATCTGAGGTGTACTGCTTTTGAAGATGATTAGTGCTTTTGAATTAAGCTTCCCATGGTGTTGGGTTTCCTGAACAGTATCTAAGAAAATAGGTTTGGTTTTTTTGGCTGAAAAAATTTTCTCTGGAACTTTGGTTCTTAGAAAAAGTAGGTTTTTTTTTGAATTTTTTTTTTTTTTTTCGAATTTTCTATTTGGAAAACAAAAACTGTGTAAAAGAGTGGTGTGTAAAAGTAGTGTTTCTAATGCAAGGTTGCTTGATTTGTTTGTTTGCTTGCTTAATTTGTAAGTAACTGCTCTGATTAAGGCTTGGAAGTTTGGATTTTGAAATAAAGTATTTTAATGACAAATTATTTTGCATGTAAGTTTTTGTGTCATAAGTTTTATTTTTGCTCATTAAAAGATTTGACATTTTTTAAATTTGATAAATTAGTATATTTTACATATAATATTATTTGGTTTATTATATTTTGAATGTGATATTCATTTTAGGAGGTTGATCACATTACTCTACTATGTAGGCCCACGATTGGTAATATTTTAGTAATTTTTTATTTTTTTATTAAAAATATTTAAATTATTATAAAATATATAAAATGTACTGAATTTATAAACCATTTTAATTTAGATAATTAAATTTTTAAATTTTTAATTTTACTATCAAATTTTTTTATTTTTTTTATTGGTAGCCTATCGTCAACTCGTTGAACTTTAGAGGGACCACTATTATTCTAACAAGATAGCACTAATGATTTGTGATATTAGAAGTGCACTCCTCTCTCTCTCTTTATATATATATATATATATATATATATATATATATATATATATAGAGTAGAGCTTATATATTTTTAAAAGTATAAGTCCATCCATGTTTGAATTTTTTATTACTGGATTTATATTGAGATTTGTATTTTTTATTTTATCTTTCTCTTTCTCTAGTTGACCTTATAAAAACACAAATCTCAATATAAATTTAATAATAAAAAATTCACAAGTATGAATAGGTTTGTATTTTTAAAAGTATATAAGCTCTACTATATATATATAGTAGAGCTTATATACTTTTAAAAGTACAAGCCCAATTATGCTTGTAAATTTTTTTATCATTGCATTTGTATTGAGATCCGTGCTATTGTACTTTTTTTTTCTCTTTCTTTAGTTGACTTTACAATAGCACGGATCTCAATGCAAGCACGATGGCTGCCGTACTTTCGAAAGCACTGGAGACTTGGAGCAAGAATACTCAAAGTCTCTTGTGCTTTTAAAAGTATGGGAGACTTCGTATTTGTAAGTTGTTTTCGATGATCGGACATTCGATTCGACGATCGGCTCCGTTAGACATAATCTACACTATTAGAACTATTTAGAAATTAAATTTCATACTTTTTCAACATCATTTACCAAACGATCAAAGAGTCTCAAAAATGACTATTTTAACGGTCGATGTGACACGTTTGTAAGTTCAACAGTGTAGAACAATTCAAATTAGGTGAAACTTTAGTAGAAAAATACTTAACATCAAGAGTAAGATCAATACTTCCGATTTGAAATTTGAGTCTTTTATGAGATTTTTATTTTCAGTCGTTCATTTTGAAGGCTACTCGTTCACTACGCAAATAAAGTCAAAAAATTATGAAATTTGGTTTCTAGATAGTTTCAACATTTTAGATCATGTCTAACGAAATCGATCATCGAATCAGATATTCCATCATAAAAAATAACTTACAAGCACGGAGGTCTCCGTACTTTCGAAAGCATATAAGCCTAACAATTGGTGCTTGTAAGTTTTCTACCATTAGATTTATCGCTTTGAGTAATTTCACCTTTTAGATCATACTATTCCATCAACCACCTATTAAACCTAACGGGTTCATTACCATCCTAACCACACATCCTTTCATTAAAGGTCTAAAAACCTAAAACCACTAATGACTTAATACTTTTTATAGCAAAGGAGCTCAATTATATATATATATATATATAGAGAGAGAGAGAGAGAGAGAGTTCGGTTACTATACTTTTATGAGTGCGATTATTTTCTTACTCATAAGTTGTTTTCAATAATAGAGTTTTCGAATCGACGATCCATACTGTTAAATATAATTTAAAGCATTTAAAAGTTCTAGAAATCAAATTTCATAATTTTTTTACAATGTTTACTTTATGATTAAAAGATTTCAAAATTGGTAATTTTTGATGGCCAGTATGGAATACTTGCTAGTTTAACCGTGTAAAAGAATCAGAATTAGTTGAATTTTTGATAAAAAAATTCTATTCACTATTTAGATAAAGATCAATAGCTCTGATCTTAAATTAAAAAATCTAATATACTCAATTTTTAGATGGTCGTTCGATTTTGACCGTTTATTTTTTGTGGAATAAAAAAAATTATGTGGGATGAAAGAGACTGAATTTTTTTTTTTATTAAACAAATCTTTTTAGCCATTTGTCGCTGCAAAGAATAAAAAAAAAAAGAGTTAGCGAACATGATATAGGTCATTTTTTTTAGTACGACTCCTAATTTTGTTTGACTCCACTTGGGGCCAACTTTGACCCAGAAGTGGAGTCAACTATGCAAACATGACCATTTCTTGCATTATCCTCGATAGGGATATTTTGCAGCCGCCAATGCTTGCAGATATAGAGAAAAGAGGGGGGCTTTTATAGATACCTCAACAATAATAAAATATGCAAACAACAATAATAGTTAAAACAATTCTACAGAGATTCTACAAATAATATCAACAATTTTATTAATAAAATTAGGAATATACCTTTTGGCTGTAAAGGAATTCAATGCTGTACTGTGTGGAACAGTCATTAGTATTTATAATATCTCAGACAACCATATAATAACCACAAAAGGAAAAAAGAAGAAAAGGTAGAAAGAGCATGAAGAAGGTAAGAGGCCTAAGAATAGATATTCATAATTCTACTCAGTCAAGTGGCTTATGAATATAATAATAAAAAATTTTAAGCATTCCATCAATAATCTAAAAAAATCTTCCATATTTTTCATAATTCAGGGTTTTAGGGTCTAGGGTAGAGAAAGCTCATTCCATCACCAAAATAAAAAAACAATAATATTATTATCGGTAAATAATCTCTTTGAAGTCAAGCGAGAGGAAGAGAGGGTTTAAGGTAGAGAGAGTCCCCATCACAATTTAAAAAAAATCTTATCCAAATCTTCCTCTCACCAATACCTCCGTAGGCATCATAAGGGCTAGCTAATCCAACCAGAGTCCGCAAGTAGGAAAATTGGGGAGATCCAATTGAGGCATCAGTAAAGGAAGATAGGAGATTAGGATAGAGAGACCTCATCCCATCACAATTTAAAAAATATCTTATCCAAATCTTTATCTCACTATTATCTCGGTAGGCATTATGAGGACTGGCTCATCCAACCAGGATCAACAAGCAGGAAAATTGGAGAGATCGAGCGAGGCATCAATGAAGGAAAAGAGAAGGTTATGATTAGATTACCTTCGTAGGCATCATATGGGCAATCGGGAAGATCCTGTCGGGCAACAGGACAACATGGCTTACTTCCTTAGGCATCATAAAGGCAATCAAGAATATCCAGTTAAGTAACAAGACAATAGGGCAAATACGATCGCCAACAAGCAATTGACGAGATCCGATGGGCCAACAGGAAAATCGCGGGCGGAGATTCTCACCAGAGGAAAGAAAGAGAAACAAACATCAATGTCGTTGGAGTCGAAAGAAAGATAGATGTTGGAGAAAGGTAGAGAGAGGGGAGATAGAGATGCTTCGGAAAAAAGTAGAGGAGGGCATAGGGAAGAGAGAAAGATAGAGGCACCTGAGCAGGGTAGAGAGAAAGAAAAGAGACGCTTCCAGAAAGGCAGATAGGGGCCTAGTAGAGAGAGAGAGAGAAAGAGGCATCCGAGTAGGGTAGAGAGAACCGAGAGAAATA
Organism: Tillandsia fasciculata; assembly: GCA_029168755.2. Classification (NCBI taxonomy): domain Eukaryota; kingdom Viridiplantae; phylum Streptophyta; class Magnoliopsida; order Poales; family Bromeliaceae; genus Tillandsia; species Tillandsia fasciculata. Next base: position 4,280,247 of record CM054938.1, on the reverse strand, counting down.
TGCTTTGGGAAGAGGCATAGAGGGGCGTAGGGTAGAGAGAAAGGCATCGGAGAAGAGTAAAAAGAGGGAAGAGAGAGACGCTTCGGGAAGATAGAAAGAGAGGCAACAGAGAAGAGTAGAGAGAGGGGAGAGAGAGACGCTCCAGGAGCAACAGAAAGGGGTGTTAGGAAGAGAGAGAGGATGCCACATGGCAATAGAGAAAGAGAGACGTTTTGGGAAGAGAGAGAGAGAGAGAGAGAGAGAGAGAGAGAGATCAGAGGAGGGTAGAGAGAGGGGAATAGAGAGAAACGTTCGGGAGCAGCAGAGAGAAATGATGGGAAGAGAAAGAGGGCACCACGTGGTAAAAGAGGGGGGCATCGGATGAGAGTAGAGAGGAGAAAATAGAGGCGCTTCGTGGCATAATAAGAATGCACAACGAGACGCGCAAAAGTGTCACATATTGTATTGTATATATATATATATATATATATATATATATATATATATGGTTATGAATGTGACTACATCAAACATCTAACAATAATGTAATCTACATCAAACATCTAACAATAATGTAATACTTGATTTACAGAGTCAAGAAAAGAAGTCTAACTTGACAAATGAAATTAGGTTTAAATTAATAAGCAATATGAATTATAAGAATTCAATTATTTAAAACAAAAAAAAAATTGAACCAAAATTTGAAAATAGATCAGATAGAAATTTTTGGTTTCATTTGATTTGATTTTTTTCAGGTCACAATTGTGTCAAACCAATTTAATTTTATTAAAATGAGTTAATTTTTCTGTATTTTCACTCCGTTAAAGTTAATGAAATGCTTTTAGTAGTCAAATTAATGTCACCACCAATTAAGATATTACAAATAAATTGTCCTCTTATATTTAACTTAATAAAATTTAACCAATACTATCTATTTAGCAGTAAAGTTTATACTCCAGATTTTTTGTGGTTTATATTTTGCTCATTTGTTTTATCAAAATAATTTTATCTATTTTAACTACAATCCTTGAGGAGTTTTGTAAACTTTGAATCCAAATAATAAAAAAATAATTTTCTTCTTTTTCTTTCCATTCAATAAAGTATAAGGCTTACCATAAGTTCCTATCCCAGTGAGTTGATTCTGCAAATCAAGTAACTCAGTTAATCCTCTTGTATCTTAAAAAAAATCAAGAGGTTTTGCTTATTTACCCTTTACTACTATTCAAAATTTTCAAATTTATCCTAAAATTATCATAATATCCTTCTAAAACTCAATCTCATTAGCAAATTCTTGAAAAAAAGTTTAAAAAACATTTGAATAATTTTTTTAAAATCAACCAAAATATTATAGTCCTCAGGAGTAAACTAGATGTTTTTTATTTTTTTTTTTTTTTTTAAAGTTGCCTCCATCCACCTAAACCAGTCCCTAATTCTCCATTTGTTTAATGCTCCTTGCCCTCCCTTTCTCTACCCTCCATTTTGTACTTAAACAATCCAACAATTGCTTATGGGTATTTGTTTTTTAATATACAATACAATATATTAATATTCCTTATTAGTCCTTCTCCAACATCTGTTTCTACTTGTACTCAAGCATTTGTCTCTTCTGGGCCCTATCATTGTTGGGTTCTCCTTGGATTTCTGTTTTCCCTGCAGAGGATTAACTTTTGTAATTGATCTCTTTTTTTTTTTTTTTTCCTCTCTTTTTGTGTTTTACAAATTGTAATCTAATTCAGTGGTATTTGATTATCTGGATTAAAACTAGCTAGCTGTTCCTGCTTTGTAATATTCAGTGTAGATATTCACTCCCGGGAAGTTATAATGTCGAGGCAGGAAATCAGAAAGTTGTCAGATGATTATGAAGTCTCTGATATCCTCGGCAGAGGCGGCTTCTCTGTTGTCAGAAGAGGTTTCAGCAAATCGGGCGAGAATAAAACTCACGTTACCGTTAAGACACTGCAAAGATTCGCCGGAATTCAACGACCGAATTCAGCGAGCGCAATCCGGACAGAAGGGCAGCACTGCTTCCGCGGCAATGAACATGTGGAAGCAAGCCTCGATATCTGACGCCTTGCTGACGAATGAGATCCTGGTCATGAGGAAGATTGTGGAGAATGTTTCCCCTCATCCTAATGTAATGGCAGTGGAGTTCACCTTGTGTTGGAGCTTTGCTCCGGTGGGGAGCTGGGAGCTCTTCGACCGGATTGTCTCTCAGACATGCTATTCGGAGTTCGAAGCTGCAGTGGTAGTCCACCAAATTGCGAATGGTCTGGCGGCTCTTCATAGAGCAAACATCGTTCATCGTGATCTGAAGCCCGAGAATTGTTTGTTCTTAGATAGAGGATCGCGTTCTCCTCTTAAGATTATGGACTTTGGGCTGAGTTCTGTAGAGGATTTCACCGATCCTATCGTTGCGTTGTTTGGATCGATTGATTACGTCTCGCCTGAAGCTTTGTCGCGGCGTGAGGTTTCGTCTGCGAGTGACATGTGGTCTCTTGGGGTGATTCTTTACATCCTTCTATCTGGGTATGCTATGCTTCTGCATTTAGTTATCTTGGAGTGCTGCTGCCTCTTTCAACTTTTCATTCTTGCTTTTTCATTAATGTTTCAGGTGCCCTCCATTTCATGCGCCGACAAATCGGGACAAGCAGCAGAGGATTTTAGCTGTAAGTTCTTCAGGAATTCTCCTTCTCCGATCTTCTGAGTCTATTCTGCAAGTCATAGTTCAACTTAAGTATGATTGTTACGATATTATCTGTTTCTCAGTTATCAATGTTCTTAGGAGCATAATACACTTGTCTTCAAACTGGAATGTGCTTACTGTGATTCTGGATTTCCAAACTCACTTAAGGCATTCTTTCTCTCTAGGGTGAATACAGCTTTGAGGATCAAACATGGAAGATCATATCTTCATCTGCAAAGGACTTGATTTCCAGCCTTCTGTCTGTCGAACCGTTTAAAAGACCGACAGCTGATGATGTATGTTTGTGTTTCTCTAGGACCGCCTTCATATATATCATCTCGAAATCATCTATTTGTATATTTACACCTGTAAAATATGATTTCCATTATATACCCATTACAAAAATATCTCTACAGTAACCTGGAGAATCATCCAATTCATTGCGAAAGTTGGTCTTCAATTTGAAATAGCTTTTTAAAGAATGACACTTTAATGTCAAAATTCAGTTTTTGTAGGGAGAAATGTGTGAGAGATAATTCTGCTAGGATATATCTGGCAATACCTTTTCTTTTAACTAGTGCTGAAGTTTGATAGTTCTATAACTTCATATGGAAACAGCTTTTGAAGCATCCTTGGGTGACAGGAGACTCGGCGAAGCAAGATCTCATGGATGCAGAGGTTGTTTCCAAGCTGCAAAGCTTCAACGCGCGGAGAAAACTACGCGCAGCTGCGATAGCCAGTGTGTTGAGCAGCAAGGTCACAATGAGAACAAGGAACTGAAGAATTTGCTTGGATCCCATGATCTCACCCAAGAGGAACTAGAGAATCTGCAGTTGCACTTTAGACGGATGTGAGTCTTTCAACTACTAGAACACTATAATAATGAGCTAGAGAAAGCTTATGTAGTCATTAAAGAATCCGTCCGGATTCAGAAAACTGAATACTCCCAAGTGCAGATGTTCGAACGGGGAGAATGCCGCACTGAGCTAGTTCGAGCAAGTACTGAAAGCAATGAAAATGGATTCACTTATTCCTCTGGCTCCTCACGTGTTTGATTTATTTGACAACAACCGTGATGGAACCGTGGACATGAGGGAGATTCTATGTGGGCTATCCAGTCTCAGAAATTCGCGAGGAGATGATGCACTCCAACTCTGCTTTCAGGTCAGCTTGGATTAATATTCTTCTTCTTCTTGCATTTGATTTCGATTCAAGGAGGTCGGCAGAAAATGGTTCAGGAGAGAACCTGCAGGAAACAAAACTGATCCAATGATTCAGTTCATGCCAAGCCATGAATAAAATGAAAGCTATGAAACAACTACAAGCAATATTTATTTCGTTGCTATTAAGGATTAAGTGCATGGTTTATCCCAATACTATCCCGATATGGTCGGTACCTGAACTTTCTCATATAATGCAATTTCATTCCTAACAGTCAAAATCATGTTTTTCCAGTTTTTTTTTTTTGTTCTTTAGTGGCCAATTATGAAATAGCTGAACATAAAGCAGTACCGGAACTTATAAAATATTTAAATGGAAAGTTCACGAACTAAGCCATTATATTGGGATGGTGAGGGACTATCCATACAACTTTACTCCTAAACAGCGTTGTTCTAGAGCAATCCATGCTTGCTCGACTCTTTCGCAATGTATCTGATCCCCTCATTATGCGCTCAGATGTACGACACGGACAGATCAGGGTCCATCAGTAAGGAAGAATTGGCGTCAATGCTTCGAGTAAACCTTCCCCACTATTTCTTTTTTCCTTTTCCTGTGATCTCAGTTTATATTAATTCAAGCAAAACGGCGATGTATATTGCAGGCGTTGCCAGAGGATTGTCTTCCGGCTGATATAACCGAACCAGGAAAGCTGGACGAGATATTCGATCAGATGGACGCAAACAATGATGGGAAGGTCACCTTCCACGAGTTCAAAGCTGCCATGCTGAGAGATAGCTCTCTTCAGGATGTTGTCCTCTCGTCCTTGCGACCGATTTAGCTCGCTCATTCTTTGCGATCCTTTTATCTCAGCTGAAAAATGAAAATTATGAGAAACCTAACCTTTGTCTTGGTTCTGAGAACTAAGAGTAATGCAGGAAGTTCATATATAAGACCAAATGAATTGAAGAGATGTTATAAATCTTTAATGCTACTTTTGTGTTATAAAGCACTATGCACTGCTACATTAATTAGTTTTCAAGTTTGGAAATCCAGAAATTTACTGTAGGAAGAGGACCAATGTATATTGTATTCAAAAAGGAGTTAGTAATTTTTAGGCTACCTTTTTGCCTGAAAGGAGCATAAGGTTACAAAAATGTCTCAGCATGTTCAGTTAATGACAAATTATTCATCAGGGGAAGTTTTGGAGTGCTTTTGCCGTAATCCATCCATCTGCAATTCATGCACAAAACAGGCTTGATATAGCTCAGCCCCCCCCTCCCCCCCCCAAAAAAAAGTCCAACAAGCCGAAGAGACCAAACAATTTAAAGAAGAAACTATATTAATTGGAACCCAGAAAATTAATTCAGCTGTTACAATGGAGTGATCTTAACAAGCGCATCCTTAAAGCATTATAATCTTGCTTTGTAGCGGCTTAGTCATCTAACGGACCAAATAAAAAAACCTAGCTAGTTTTTCATAGTGCTGCCAATATTGGTCAGGATGTTTAGTTCTCAATTCTTCTTTCACAAAAAAGTATTGGTTTGGTGACAGAAAAAACCGTCAAGATCCCGAAGGATGAACAGCCCAGTATTCAGTCACTGTTTCTGCTTCTTTGCCGATGGTTCCGATGGTTCCGATGGTGATGCGGCCTAGCAACAAATAGCACGGTCATAAAAAGAAAATTATTCAAAATCTTAAAATGTACAGAGCCTGTAAAAGAAACATAAATCTGGGTGAATTTGCACTATTTTTGGTCCGTTAGATGCAGGAAATCACATTGAATTTGCATTAAATTATCTGGAAAAAATTAATTTATGTGGATGGCGGCGTATTCGTATTTTATATGGGATTTCTTAGTGCAACTTGAAAAGATACTAAGGGTTGCAGAAGGGACAGAGCTTCATGAACCTTTTCCATATAAGTATAACAAATACGAGGGGCAAGTAAAGGAACCTAATTCAAGTTCTCAATTTGATCCTAATAGTTTTACTGCCGTAGTGTGCACTAAATGGGTTTCTAAACTAACAATCTTAAAATCTCCTGTTCTTTTACATAGAGCAGCAGTCTAATGGATTACACGCTTTCTTGATGATATTATGCAAAAGTAAAATTTCTCGCTATGGGTGTGTTTGGTTGGCCGTAAAATGCACCGAAAAATAATTTTCGGCTTGAAATTTTATTTTGTGCATTTGTTTAGTCGTAATTTTTTTTTTCCGAAAAATTATCTTTACAAATTTGAGGAAAATGGAGTGTTTTCGTTTTCGCCGATTTTTGGCGGAAAACGAAAACTCCAGCTGCGTAAAACTTATTTCATTCAATTTTTTTCACTAAACCAAACAAATGTGGATTTTTTTTCTTTCAACGAAACAAATGTTGATGGAAAACTATTTTTTTCCTACAAACTAAATACTACAAAACGTAAAACTTTTTTCCCACCAAAATTTTTTTTCCACAAAAAATTATTTTTCACGGTTTTACGTACAACCAAACATCCCCTAAGAACAAATCGCATTGTCCCTAATAACAAGAAACTTGAAGCTTCTTTTGTAGGAAATCAGCAGAAGTTCAACCATGTAAAGGCACTTCCTCTTCTACTTTAATAAAAATTAAAAAAGAAATGACTTACAAGAATTAACATAAGATAAAATATAGTTCCATCAAAATAAAATGATGTTCTAAGATTGAGTTAAGGTCATACAGAATTCGAGAGCCGTTCACTGAGATGAGCCATCGATCTTAACATAGCTTCTAGTGAGTCTTTCGAAAGCTGAAACTTCACCTCTATTTCCCCAGAAGAAGACATTGAATAATCTTGGAGCTGCAAAAACAAAGATAAGGGCGAAAGGTCTGATATATTTAAAAGATGGAAATGACCATTATCAATTTATAAATAATGGAAACAGCCATGTAAGAAAGAAGAGCAAAGTAAGCACCGTGTCAAATATGAAGAGGTCAACATCAGAAACAGAAGAATTCACTAGGCCACTCAGAAGTGCAATGAATTTTTTTTCCTCTTGAAAGGACCTCTCATAAAGCTTTTTTATTATATAGCCACAAGCCATGGAATTTAACCATCCTCCCCAATCAATGTATTTAAGATGTTTCTTACATTATGTGTATCCAGAAAGTAATCATAGTTTCCATATCTATATAGGAACATCTTAACCTAGTAGAGTACAGAAAATTTCCATTATGTACACAGATTTCTGAAGCACTTGTGTCTCTTAGAAATCATGACAAGAAATCAAACTCGAAGTATGAAAAAAAAAAAAAAAAAAAAAACAGGGTTTAAGGTATTCCCAAGTCAGAATAAGGTTCAAGATAACATGAACAGGACCTTTAGGGTAATGATAGCCAGACGATTTTCTGGTGTTGAATTTCTTTTCTCCATGGTCCACGTCATTGACTTGAGGCGGGGAAGACTTGCCTGCATTATTCCCATAAAACATAAATAAATTCTCCAAGTATAACAAAAATCTCTGTTCCTAGGAAATGATGTAGCAGTAAATTTCATGCCATCGTAGGCTGCTTTGATTTAGAGCTTGACATGCTTGCTCGTCCGCCTATTCAAATTATTGTAGGAAATACTAAGGTTAATTTCTGCAGAACTTTTTTTTGTAAACAAGGATTCTTCTAGTCAACCCAAAACACAATGCGCTACTTGTGTTAGTAGAAAGTGCTTATAGATGCCAAGATGGAGATATTTTTAGAGTACACAATAGAAATAAATTTTGCAAGTTGCCTCAAACAAAATGTTCATCTACGTATATCAGTTAATTTTTTTTCTAAAAATAAAAGGATATCAATTCTAAACTACAAACTTTGCACATGATAAAACTTTGAAATATACATGCAGCACCAATGGCTAATGATAACATCCATATAAAAGAGGAAGAATATAGAGTATAAGTAATCATTATTGAGGTGTATATATGTGAAAAATATAAACGAACTCAACTTATGCAGTAGTAAACTTACATCTTAACCTCTAGTTTATGGCAAAGAGTGGAATATCATGTTTCTTTTACTTCTGTTTGCAGGCTTGGCAGGTGCATGAGCAATCTTTCTATTATTATGTAAAACAGAAGGAACCATCTAATAGTTAACAAAATAGTGGTTTCTTTTCACTTCTGCTATGCTAAACATTTGTCTCGTAGTTTTGGCCGAACTGAGACTTACATAAAATGAATGCCGCCAATGTGACACTAATGGCTAGTGAGTGTTCAGACTACTCTGTTAATTTATACTACTCATATTAATATCACTACAAAGTGCATCGAAACATATAAAAAGGACAAACCATGTTCACTTTCATGAACCACAAAATTATAGAAGCTACCATCAATTACTTGTATCATTAAATCAATTTTCTATGATTTACCAGCCCATCAAGGGAGCCATGATCTTGATTATGTGGCATTGAAGACAAGCTTGGAAGATTGGCTATAACACTGCTTGGAGTATTACTGCTCTTTGGATAAGTAGTTGCATAATCTTCCCTCGGCCAAAGTAACAACGACAATTCTGATGCCGCAGAGGATACAAAAGGAGGCGGTCTGTTGATTTTAACTTGATTTGACACCCTTGTTTGCTGACAAAGAGGCTGCAAAAAACAAAATACTCAAAAAACTTAAAATATAATAGTACAGTAAGTTGCTAGGAAAGAAATTATCATATAAGAAATGCTTCTATGTCTCGGTCCTTAACCTTTCAGAGTAGTTTCAGTATGGTCCCCAACCTTGAAATATGTTACAATTGGGTCCTAAACCCATATGTTTTGTCACAATCATTTATCCTCCAAAAAATTGGACAAAAATTTCCACCTCATCTACTTGTCATATTAGAGCCCCAATATTAAAAACACCGTTCTCTAGTAGCTAAAGCTTTTGGAGAAAAGCGGTTGTTTCGTTTAATTTAATATGACATCAAAGCAGGAGATCTGGAGTTTGAGTCCTGCCAGGCTCCTAGCGTTATTTAATTCAAGTTCACCTTCTGAGCCTATCAAAAAGTTTTGAGCCCAGACGTGAGAAAGAGTGATGAATAGGAATATTAAAAACATTGTTCTCTCTTAAGCTTTCGAAGAAAAACGGTAGTTTTGTATAATTTAACAATGGGCATTACAAGGTCATTTCTGTCCAAATTAACCGAGACGCTAAGAAAAATGATCGGATTGCATCAGAATACAAAGGTTTGGGACCCAATCATAACAATTTAAATGTTTTGCGCCATACAGAAACCTCCTACAAATATCTCGATGAAACACCTGGTCCTTCGATGCTTCCTCCATCCATTGATTCCGATACTTCCGAAGTAGCAGGACAAGAGTATTTCCAAGTTGCACAGGAAGATCATGAGGTAATACATTCTGGATATTCTCTCCCGTAAGTTTTTCGTTCACACACTTCCTGATGATAGAGCGAAGGCAGGCTAAAACCTAAAATTGAAATTCCAACATCAGCTAACATATCAAAGGAGACGAAAACTTCTTGCATGATGGTAAAAAATATGCTACTTTTCCTCTTCTTCTTTTTTTTCAAATTAAAATTCATTCAAGAACGAAGATCACAAAGAGGAACATCATAAAGACGCTACAAGCAAACACCTCCGCCATCAAAAAACGCATTTCCCTCACATTCCGAATAAAAAACAAGATGTAAGTTCGCATGCTCGAATTGTAACACGCCATACATTTCTCAAGCAACTTTTTAAGGTAACAAGAACACTACCAATCTAAGGATTTAGGCCTTGTTCGATAACTTACTCGGTACGAGAAATTTTTTTTGATGATTCCTTCAAAAGTTTTGGTATTGTACTTAGAAAATGATTTATTCTCTCATCTACCTACCGATTGTTACATACTTTTTGAGCAAATCAAAAGAATATATTTCATTCCAAACAAATCAGCAATGCCAAGACGATTCGTTTGGAGAAACCAAATTGAAAATGCAGAATTGTTTTACTCACATCATTCGATAACAAATTTATTCCGGAATCCAACAAACAGGGCCGCAGAATTGGGGATTCCTGAAGAGAGAGAGAGAGAGAGAGAGAGAGAGAGAGAGAGAGAGAGAGAGAGAGAGAGGGAAGGGATTACGGGGCCGAGAGGGTGGAGCGTGGGGAGGTTGAGGAGGGATTGGATGCGGGCCTTCTCGGCCGAGTCGAGCCCGGTTCCGCGGGTCCTCCACAGGGACTCCAGCACCTGCGCAAGCGACTCCTCCGAGATCGTCGCTGGAAGCTTCAGGAGCTCTTCTTCCATTTGCTGCTGCTGCTGCTTCTGCTCTCTCTCTCTCTCTCTCTGCATGGGAGCCAAAGCTGAAAGTAGGGATGTGAAACGGATACCAAAATTTTATATAAATCCGTATCCGAATGAAAATTTATTCGATATTAAATAAATATAAATTTGAATATGGATATAAAAAATAAAAATTTGATGAATTTAAATTTAGATATAAATTTTGATTGTATCCGATTCGAACCGAATCGAATCCGAATTAATTTTATATTATATAATATATGTGCGTATAAATATTTGATATTATATTTAAATTTATATTTTAAAATTTTAAATTTAATATAATATATTTTAAAATATTGTAAGAGAAAAAAAATATAATTATTTCGGGTTTGAATTTTCGGGTTCAGGTTCGGATTCAGATTTTGACTTTTTGGTTGGGTTCGAATTTGGATATGGATTTTTAAAATTCGCCGGATTCCGGTTCGGATTCCGGTTTGATAATCAGGTTCGGGTTCAGATTCGAATTTTTAAAAATTCGCCCCGAATCCGATTCATTGACATCTCTAGCTGGAAGAAAGAGTTTGATTTTGGTCACAGTCTTATTAAAGGGTGAATCATTCATGTAAAAGCGATGAATTTCTCATTTGGCTGTATTTGGTTCCCCGTAAAGTACTGTGAGTTTTTTTTTTTTTTTTTTTCTTCTCTAAAATTCTTTTTAAAAAATTACTTTTACAAATTTTAAAAATAGATAATGTGTTTTTTTTATTCCGCACGAAAAATCGGCAGAACACGAAAACTTAAGTTCGTTTGGTAATTACAGAAGAAAACAATAGAATTTTATATTTTGTTGTAATAAATTGGTATGAAATTTTAAATACACTATAATATTTTACTTTATTTTTTCGTATTTGAATAAAATATTATATTTTTAAAGAATTAAAATAATAGCTAAAATTTTTAATAATATAATAATATGCAAAAATTTTAAAAATTTTATTTGGAATAGATGCTAATAATGTATATGAAATATATATATATATATATATATATATATATATATATATATATATATATATATATATATATATATATATATATATATATATATAGAGAGAGAGAGAGAGAGAGAGAGAGAGAGAGAGAGTCCGGCTACTACAATCGATAGTATCAAGCATTTGGTGTTATTAAGTTTTTTACCCTTAGATCAACTCCTTTAATTATTTTTACCCATTAGATTTTACTGTTTTTCCAACCACTCATTAAATCTAAGGTGTTCACTATCATCTCAACCATATATTTTTAAATTTAACAGTTAAAAATTTAATAGCACCAATAATTTAGTACTATTAATAGTATTCCATCCTAGCTCTCTCTCTCTCTCTCTCTCTCTCTCTCTCTATATATATATATATATATATGTATAATTTTATAAAAAAAATCGATGTAAAATTAGGGTATAAATTTTTTTTTGTAAACTTAATTATGACAGATGTATTAAGAAAGAGAAGAAGAGGGAGTAGGAAGATAAGGAGGAGAAAGAAGAGAGAAAAAAATACTTGAAAATATTATATGGTAAAGAAGGTTAACGGTAATGGAGAGACGCTTTTTTTCTACTTTTTTTTTTCGAAAATACTCTAAAAAATCCATAATATGTTATATATATATATATATATATATATATATATATATATATATATATATATATATATATATATTGATGGCCATCCAAATGGACCAACTAATATTTATTTATTTTATTTTATTTTTTATTTTTTTTATTAATGTTTTTTAAATGATATTCAAAATTTTAAAATTTTTGTAAATTTTTTAGCCATAATTTTGTAAAGCTTGATCCGAATCGCAACCGCTCAGTGGGGGTTGTTCTTGAGCTCGGACGGCGATGATGAAGATCTACAGCACAAGCACTCGAATCGGAGTCGATATCGCGATGATGAAGCTTCTCTGAGGGGTCTCGGCGATGATGACCCGAGTGAGGTGCAGAGTATCAGTCCTTCACTTTTCTGATTCAACAACAATAGGAAAAGATTGGGGAAATGAGAGGGGAAGAGGAGAGGAGGAAGAGAGAAAGTGAGAGGAACTCGGGGAAGAAGAAGAGGTAGTTGGAAGAGACAAATGATTCCATTCCTAACTGTTTTCTGTTACAACCTCCTATTTATAGCTTCCGAACCAGGGGTTTACATGTTAATATGTAACTAATAAGGACTTAGATGTAATTGTGATTTATTGGTTATTGGCTCAACTCTTGCTCATCCTGTGATGATTGGATTGGGCTATTCCATTCACCCGCTTGGACTTGCGCTTGAACTTCCACGTGCGTAATGGGTCGGATTCTCCCTCGGATCCGCTTCGCCAGCTCCTTCTACACCCTTCCAGCAACTGCTCCTTACAGCTGGTCTCGGTACACTCCCTCACCCCCATTCTACACTGGTTACCCCACTCTGGTTACCCGCCTCCATCTACTCCCATGGCGTTCCTCTTGCTACTCCTTCCATACCTTCGATGACGAAGCTGCTACTACCAAAGACGACGACGCCCTGGAGCGGTAACCCGAGCAGTGCAACCTTGAAGACAACCAGTGGGACCCGAACCCTCTCCATTCTAAAGCTAAGTACTCAGGTTTTTTATTTATCCCTTTTCTTCATAGCCTATATTCTACTCATACCCCTGTTCTGACTCATCTTCTTAATTTCTTTTCTTTTTCTCGATCTTTACAATCCACCCCCCTTGAGCCATGACCTGTCCTCAGGGAATGAACTCTGGATATCGGGTATGTAATACGCGAGAGTCTTCCCACGTTGCGGCCTCCTCGGAAAGATTGAACCACTTTACCAACAACTCCTCCACATCTCTCCGCGTCTTGTGGATTGTGCGACGATCCAATACCTTCTCTGGCCCGGCCAAGGGTTCGCCGTCATCGCCTGTGAGGGGTGCTGTGGGAATAATCTGGCAACTTGGCAGGGCTCCTTGTTTTAACTGGGAAATATGAAATACTGGATGGATTTGTGAACCTGGGGGTAACCTCAACCGATACGCTACTTTCCCAACTCGCGCTACTACTTCGAAAGGCCCATAGTAGCGAGGTGCTAACTTGGGATTCTTCCTTGCTGCCAAAGATACTTGGGAAACATACCCAACTTCCCACTGTATATTCCTTCTCCCTCCTGTGCTTGTCGGCTTGTTGGTTCATGCGGTTCTGGGCCACTTGTAGCCGATCCCTTAGTTCTCTGGTTAATCTCTCTCTCTCTCGTGCGCCCATTCTTTTACTTTTGGGAGGGTAGCTGCGTCGGCAACGGCCACCAAGGTAGAGGAAGGGGCCACACCATACAGAGCCCAGTAAGGGGTGGTGCCTAAGGAAGTGTGATAATTTGTGTTATACCACCATTCGGCTAATGGTAGGTACTTGGCCCATCTCTGCGGGTGCTGGAAACACATGTATCTTAAGTATGTTTCCAAACACTTGTTTATCCTCTCTGTTTGTCCATCAGTTTCGGGATGGTACGAAGTACTCATTTTTAGTTGTGTACCCAATAGCTGAAATAGCTCCTTCCAAAATAAACTAGTGAATACCTTGTCTCTATCAGTGACTATACTCCTAGGGCAGCCATGCAATTTATATACTGTATCTAAGAAAAGTCTTGCTACCTCTTGAGCTGTGAATGGGTGTCGCAGTGGTATAAAATGGGAGTACTTAGTTAACCTATCCATAACTACCAGTATTGTATCCTTGCATTCAGATTTTGGTAGAGCCTCTATGAAGTCCATACTTATGTCCTCCCAAATCTGTTTTGGTATAGGTAGAGGTTGTAGTAGCCCCGGAGTAGCTTGTGTATCTACTTTGTTTTGAGCGCATATTTCACAGCTACGGATTTGCTCCTCAATTTATTTCCTCATACAATTCTAGTAAAAATGACCCTTAGCTCTTTGATATGTATGCAACACCCCCGAATGACCCCCAGTCACAGAGTGATGGAAGTGTTTGATCAGTTCGTCTCTTAGATCACCTGAGCTACCAACATATACTCTGCTTTTATATCTTAGGACTCCTTGGTGGTAGGTATAGGGTGGACACCCTTCAGGCTGTAGCTTTATCTTCTCAATAATTGCCTTGGAATGGGGATCATCCTGATAGCTATCCTCTAATTCATAAGTCCAACCTGGGGTGATAGTAGTAATAGCCATACTTTGAGCCGCATCCCAACTTAGCCGCGACAATGCATCCGCAGCCTTGTTCTCTTTTCCCTTCCTATACACAATAGTGTAGTCAAATCCCATGAGCTTCATCATTCCTTTTTGCTGCATTGACGTAACAATTTTCTGTTCCAGAAGGTATTTTAAACTTTCATGGTTTGTTTATATAACAAAACACCCAGTCATCAAGTAATGGCTCCATTTTTGGGTAGCCATTAGGATTGCTAAAAACTCATTTTCATAAGTAGATAGGCTAAGGTTCTTTTCCTTGATAGCTTTACTGAAGAAAGCTATAGGTCTTCCCTCCTGAGATAACACAGCCCCAATGCCTTCTCCACTAGCATCCACCTCAAGGACAAAAGGCTTCCCATAATCAGGCAGGCGAAGTACTGGAGCTGTGGTCATGGCCACCTTCAGTGCTTCAAATGCTTGCTGGGCTTCAGGGGTCCATTGGAACTGATCTTTTTTTAGTAACTCAGTGAGAGGCTTACTAACAGCTCCGTAGTGTTTAACAAATTTTCGATAGTGACCAGTTAACCCCAGAAATCTATGCAATCCTTTTATGGTCTGAGGGACAGGCCAATGAATCATCGCCTCAATTTTAGCAGGGTCTGTAGCTACACCTTTTTCTGATATTATGTGCCCTAAATATTCAACTTGTTTTCTCCCAAATGCACACATGCTCCTTTTTGCATACAGCTGATTATCCCTCATAAGTTCTAAGACCACTGCTAAGTGTCCCACATGCTCCTCCAAGGACTTACTGTATACCAAAATATCGTCGAAGAACACTAAAACAAATTTCCTTAACTGTGATTTAAAAATAGTGTTCATTAAGGATTGGAATGTCGCAGGAGTATTGGTTAACCCAAAGGGCATGACTTTGAATTCATAGTGCCCTTGATGGGTGCGAAATACAGTTTTAGGTATGTCTTCAGCATAAACCCTGATCTGATGATATCCCGACCTTAAGTCCAACTTAGAGAACAGCTTAGAACCCCCCAGTTCATCTAACAGATCATCAATAATAGGAATCGGAAACTTATCTTTGATAGTTGCTTTGTTAAGTTGCCGGTAATCCACACACATTCTCCAACTACCATCTTTCTTTTTTACTAACAACACTGGAGCTGCAAATGGACTATTGCTGTCTTGTATTATAGATGCTTCTAGCATCTCCTTAACTTGTCTTTCTACCTCCCCTTTCTGTTCATGAGAATGTCTGTATGGTCTAAGGTTGACTGGTATGGTACCTGGCTGGAGAGGTATCCTATGATCCTCTCTTCTCTGTGGAGGTAACTCCTTGGGTTCTGCAAATACATCAGAGTACTGATCTAATACCTTAGTCAATTCAGGATTAATAGTTGCCTCTTCTTCACTGTTAACCTTGATACACTGTTGGATGACACAACATTCTCCCAAAGGAAATTCCTGATACCACTGATTGGCTGTAATTACCCTCAGCTTAGCCCTTTCACCCATGCCCCTCAGTATTATTGGTTGTCCCTCCTTTGTTATAGTAATAGCATTTTGTTGGAAGTCAAATGTAACTTGTCCATATGACCTCAACCAATCTATGCCCTGTATTATCCCTGAACCTTCCAGCCTAATGATTCTCAAATCAGCTTGAAATGAGTGTCCTTGCATAACCCAACTGAATCCCAGACATTGCAATTTACTAAGGACCTTCTGTCCATTAGCCACTGTAACTATCAAAGAACTTGCAGCTACCATCTGAGCTTTGATGTCTTTAGCTACTTGCAGATCCATGAAACTGTGTGTACTTCTTGTATCAACTAGTACTGTCAAAGAATGCCCTTTGGCTTTTCATTGCAACTTGATGGTATCCTGGGGCTTCTCTCCACTTAAGGCATGTACTGAAATGCCTTCTTCATGGCTGGAATAGACTTCTCCTTCTTGGCTGGCAGTCTCACAATCTATTTCAGGATTTTCCTCCAAGATGCAATCCTCATCATAAACTTCTAAAATATCTTCTTGACCCTGAATACAATTGAGGGGTTTGTTAGTGTAGACATGACGAGGGTGATACCTGTCACCACACTTAAAGCACTATCCAGCTGCTATTCTTTGCTCCAGAAGTGACTTATTATAAGGTAACTGATTTCCCCCCACTTTCTGGGAACTAATGGAATTGTATTTCTGAGTTGCTGATGCTTGAGGATTGAAGAAACTATTTGGTTGGTAACTACCTCCAGAAATCTTTGGAGGGGTTTTATACTTCCTGCTTATCATTGACAGTGCCCTCTCATGCAACTTTGCCTGTTCATAAGCCTTTTCCAAGGTATTTGGATGGGCAATATCCAAAAAAGTCACTAGATCATCTCGCAAGCCATTGATATAGCAAGAAATGAAATGCTCTTCGGTTAATTGGGGATTGTAATACAATAATTGTGTCTTGAGTTCTTCAAACTTCTCCTGATATCTCTCAACTGAACTTAACTGCCGAAGATTATTAAACTCTCTGGTTAAGTATCTTTCCCCTATTTGTGCGAACCTATGATAAAGGGATTCCACAAACTCTTCCCAGCTGACCAATTGCCTGTGAACCAAATAACTCTGCTTCCATGTTCTAGCTCTACCACTCATATGCATAGTAGCAATGTTCAGCCACTGATGATGAGGGATTTGGTATATTTTAAAGTATTGTTCACAATTCTCCACCCAAATCCTTGGTTCATCACCAGTAAATGTGGAAAATTCCAATCGAGGATGTGGGATATGCTGGTGGTGATTGCTTCTGCCTGTTACTGTATCACTTCGATCTTCCTCTCTTGGATCAAATTCCTTAACTGGAATAGGTAATAGTCCTTTACCTTTATTTTCCTTGAATTCTAACTTCACAAATTTATTTCCATTACTGCCTTGATAATCTTGTTTGGAACTCTGAGCTGGGTATATTTTCTCCACAGGAACCACTTGAGGATTATGAACTGCTAATACCTTTAACAACTCCTCATGCCTACGCATAGCTTCAGATTGCATGGACTCATAGTGCTTTTGCTCAATATCACTCACCTCCTTAATCTGCGCAGATAACTCCACTACTCTCTCCTGGTATTCAGTAGTGAGTTTGTGCATTCGAGATTCCAGTGTTAACATGTGTTCATTAAGATCCTTAAGCTGCGTTCCCTTAGCCATTGAAGTGAGATCAGTTGTAAACCTAAATTGGTTGTGATTCTTTCTCCCAATCTTGTATGCTAATTGATTTAATTGTGCTTGATCTCACAAATTCTCTATGTTGCATGCAGATCTATTCTAGAGAATACTCGAATGTTTATGGTAAATTGAGAAGAGTACCTGAATGGATCTTCTCTAATTCCACAGTCCCTGGGAGGGAACTGCTCTGATACCAATTGTAAAGCTAGCTTGATCCGAATCGTAACCGCTCAGTGGGGGTTGTTCTTGAGCTCGGACGGCAATGATGAAGATCTACAGCACAAGCACTCGAATCGGAGTCGATATCGCAATGATGATGCTTCTCTGAGGGGTCTCGGCGATGATGACCCGAGTGAGGTGCAGAGTATCAGTCCTTCACTCTTCTGATTCAACAACAATAGGAAAAGATTGGGGAAATGAGAGGGGAAGAGGAGAGGAGGAAGAGAGAAAGTGAGAGGAACTCGGGGAAGAAGAAGAGGTAGTTGGAAAAGACAAATGATTCCATTCCTAACTGTTTTCTGTTACAACCTCCTATTTATAGCTTCCGAACTAGGGGTTTACATGTTAATATGTAACTAATAAGGACTTAGATGTAATTGTGATTTATTGGTTATTGGCTCAACTTTTGCTCGTCTTGTGATGATTGGATTGGGCTATTCCATTCGCCCGCTTGGGCTTGGGCTTGAACTTTCCCGTGCGTAACTGGTCGAATTCTCCCTCGGATCCGCTTCGCCAACTCCTTCTACACCCTTCCAGCAACTGCTCCTTACAGCTGGTCTCGGTACACTCCTTCACCCCCATTCTACACTGGTTACCCCACTCTGGTTACCCGCCTCCATCTACTCCCATGGCGTTCCTCTTGCTACTCCTTCCATACCTTCGATGACGAAGCTGCTACTACCAAAGACGACGACGCCCTGGAGCGGTAACCCGAGCAGTGCAACCTTGAAGACAACCAGTGGGACCCGAACCCTCTCTATTCTAAAGCTAAGTACTCAGCTTCTTTATTTATCCCTTTTCTTCATAGCCTATATTCTACTCATACCCCTGTTCTGACTCATCTTCTTAATTTCTTTTCTTTTTCTCAGTCTTTACAAATTTTCATCATTATGTATACATCACATGAATAATTTGAATTTAAAATTTAAAATTCAAAAATGCGAGTTTGAATTTATATTAAATTCAAGATATGAATTTAAATTTCAAAATTAAATTTAAAATTTAAATTCAAAATTGCATGTCAATTTGAAATTAAACTTAAAATTAAAATTAAAATTTTAAATTTTAATTTTTAATTTCAAAATAAAAGTTTGAATTTATATCTAAAACTAATTCGAAATCTAGATTCCAAAGTAAACTTAAGTACAACATCTTAATTTGAATTCAAATATAAAATTTGAATCCAAAATTAAATTTAAATTTAAAAGTAGAATTTAAATTTGAGCGAAACTAACACCAAAATTGAAATTGAAATTTGAATTTTAAAATCTAAATGTAAATTTTGAAACTATTTAATTAGGGGGTAAAATTGCCCTAGTATTGTCAATAGGTTTCGGCCAACGTAGTGGTCTACTCTGGGGCCCCACGGGTCCAATAATTAGATGGTTCAACCAAGTCCCGTATCACATTCGTACTCGGACCCGACCCTATCCAAACCGTAACCCTAACCATATCCCACGCGTAGACACCCATTCCTCTGCCCTAGCTCTCTCTCTCTCTCTCTCTCTCTCTCTCTCTCTCTCGCCCCTCGCGTACCCCGCGCCACACTCTCTCTCCTCGCCGCGCCGGCGAATATCTCCGGCGAGTCCGCCGCCGCCACAAACGTCGCTGCCGCTGGAGAAGAACCCTCCGTCGCCGTCGCCGGTGACCAATCCTCGTTCGGAGCCCCTTCCGACCAATGAAAGGAGATAGCATATAGAGGTAAGTAGCAGTTCATTCCTTTTTCTTTTTTTTTTTCTCTCTTTTTGGCAATATGATGCGTTGTTCATGTTTTCATTTTCCTCCAGCTTTAGATTGATAGAAGTTTGTGTGATTTAATTGAGAAAACTGTGTGTAAAACATTGATATTGAGAAACTATATCTTTAGATAAGACGTATGATACAAGCTGTTTCAAATTTGTTGAATTGTGCGGTAGTATGAAGTGATATGCTGCACCTTAGTTAGGGTTTATACCATTTGGAAAGAGGCTGGGAGTACCATGAACCATCGATTTTTTTGAGCAGCACAATGAGGTCGACACTGCGGCGGTGCTCGGTAAAGTAGGGAACCTTAGGGTTGTCAAAGGCATCACGAAAGTAACAGTGGCTACCTAAGATCACTACTTGCTCTTTGATAGTACAAAAGAGTGCCTTTTTATCATATATAAGGGTTTTAGCATGTTCCCACTTAGAACATAACTCGTAACAATGCCATTTCTCTTGCCATATATTTTGTTGAAATTATTAAAATACCCTTATACCAATTTTTTCAATTAGATATGTGGTCACTAATTGGTACAATGCCACAGTTCGTTAGTGTCTAATGAGTTTATCTCCCTAGGGTTGTTTTTATAATCTTGAACTCACTGTGTATAGATGTTAGCTTCATATATTTCATTATTTTGTGGAACAAGTAATATCTAGCAGCTATCATGTTCAAAATGCAAAACTAAAACTAAAAATTTAAATTTTGTGCTACTTAGTTAATAATTTGAGATTTCTGGAGGATCAAATGTTATAATGTTGTGTTATGCTTAATAATATGCTTTTACTGTGCAAAATACCATTTTGGCAAATTCGCCATGATGTTTACTCGTAAGGAGCTTCTTTATCCAGCATATGCAATACGGGCTCCTTAGCTTGAAACCTTCGCCAATGAGCTTTAAAGTACGTTAAGTAAACCTCACCTCTAGGTTTG
The DNA here is from genome assembly GCA_029168755.2 of Tillandsia fasciculata. Classification (NCBI taxonomy): domain Eukaryota; kingdom Viridiplantae; phylum Streptophyta; class Magnoliopsida; order Poales; family Bromeliaceae; genus Tillandsia; species Tillandsia fasciculata. Next base: position 4,259,907 of record CM054938.1, on the reverse strand, counting down.
AGGTGAAATCATCCTCAAATAGATTTTTCTTACTCTTATAACTTGACATTCTTTTTGAAACCTGTTGGAATGCTCCTTGAAAACATTCTGAAATTAAACCCCTCTTGAGAAAAGTTACTGTTATTGAGTTACCACATGCACAATACAAATTAGGAGGTTTGATCTATGAACACACATTATATTCTGTCTTATTTTTTTATCCTCTCTTTTTTTTTTTTTTTTTTGCAAATTTGTAGAATTTGCCATATGAGCATATATTTCACTGTGGTCTCTATACTAGCCTTGCAGCTTTATTTTTATATGAACCTTTTTCAGTGAACATCTCATTTTAGCAGAAATTACAAAATTTTCTTGTTGTCTATGTTTCTGTAGGACCTGTTCTGTTTTATTATTTTAGCAGAAATAACAAAATTAGTTATTAACTTTGTTTTATTTTTTTGGAACAGTATTTTGTGGTTTGCATAGCAATGACCAATACAAAAGCTGAAATGAACAGTGCTTTCAGTGATCAAGTATTAGCTGAGAAGCTTTCAAAGCTCAACAATTCACAACAGAGCATTGAATGTATCCTCTGTTTGTATGGATTTAATGTGAATGGCAATTATTTGTTTTTCCTGCTTTATTAGTTTATAACTATTTGCCTTTCTTTCGTTTATAACTGTACATGAACCAAATAACCAATATAAATAACACAATATATATAACACAATATACATGAACCAAATAACCAATATAAATAACACAATATATAGCTTGTGATATGTTGTACTCAGTTCACTGCAATTTATGTTGTTTTATTCAGCAAGAATAATAGCATCTGACTTCCCTCATGTTATATGCAAGCATTTTTGGTGCTTCATGCCATTCCTGCTGTTCGATTTACAATTATCAGATTTTCTATAGTGTATTGCTCCAATTGTGTAAGTGAACATAGATAAAGTTGAGCTCTATGAGGGGCATGAATCATGATTTTTGTTGCCAGAAACCTCATGTATGTCAAGAAACAGAAGAGTTTTAAGTTGGTTTTATTTGGCCCATTCAAAGAAGGCCTACCAATGTTTCCATGAAAATTCCCCTGCAGCTTCTCACCGAAAGTTGAAACAGAACATGCCAATTGGAAGTTAAGCGTCTGATGCCTAAAAGCTTATTGCTGTTTCCTGTTGCAAACAGTTTGTTTGCGAAACGACCAATTTTTGCTTCTCGAGTAGAGAAACTGCTCCAGAAGCTAGGTTTAACGGGCTATTTTATGTGAAGACAAAATATTGAAAGCGAAAAAATATATTTATATTACTAGAAATGGCATGTTATTCTAATAGAGGAAACTACGCATCTTATCTTGGTTCTTGGAAGAAGCAGATACATTCTTGTCATTTCTGTAGTATCTAGTGAGATTAACTTGATGCCTTCAATTGTCTTCTGTATTTAAATATATATGCCAAGAAACAAAAATGGTGATAATGCAAACCATAGTTTAATTGACAACTTTATGCCTTTTGACCTTAAGAAGTTTTCATTTATTTCGTAGGTCAATTTGTTGGAGGAGAAAACAACATGGACTATATAAGTAGACAAATGGGCAAATTTGTCCCAAAAGATTTAAAAAAAGAAAACCTAACCATACTACCTAGTTTGGCATGGGGGAAGCTTCAAGCAATTATTCATGGCAAATATTTCCTTTCTGTTCGTAGAATTGAAACTGAAGCTACAAGCAGTATCTGGGAAAAATGTTACCATCTTTATTTGCGTAGAACAATATCTAAGGTAACATATGCAATTATTATGTAACAAAAGCAATAGTTGATGGAATTTTGTGATGGCACTTACAATATATATGGCTTCGTGAACATGAAAATGGGGCCACTATCAAAAAATTGTTTAAACAAACCACCATTTGGAAAATTATATCAAAGCATTCAACTCCAAAGCTCTGAACTTGTCATTTCTTTGTTTACTTAATTTCATTCTACTAGCTGTATTTGATCATTTTTAGTTTCAATCTTTGTTTGTTGATCCTTTTCCTCATCGGTTGGCTCTTCGGTAGAGTCATTAGTATCCCTTTACCTGTCTCCTGCTCCGAATTAATATTCTTTCAGAATGCTGCCTTCGTCAACTTTTCTCCCTTTGTTTAGTTTTTGCATACATAACTGATTACCAATATTAGCCTTTTAATTGCTTCAATAGCTTTGTCTACATCATCTGATGTATCCTCATCGTCAAAGAATGGATCTTTGTCAAGATTTAATCTAGCAATTTAATTGCTTAGGGTTTGATCAGTTGATGGTTCTGTTATGTGGCTTCTTAACTGCTTGGATTCCTAATTGAGAAATAAGATTAATTGGTCATTGCCTTAGGGTTGTCAGTGTAAATAAGTACCTAGGTGATTTAGATAAATATGGGTTTGTTTGTTAAGAAATGTACTTTTGCATTTACCACATCTTGATGCTACTCTACATGGTCAACGCTTTAATGGTCTTATTATTCAAATTATTTCTTGTAAATATATCAGTTATTGTTATTTTTTCTTCTTTACAATCCATTTTTTTTTTTTCCCTTTTTACCTAAAGCCTTACAATTTGTCTTTCATTTTTGAGGTTACTTGTTATCTATGTTATGCCCCACATCATGTTGCAAGTGTGTCTAGGTTTCTAAATTTTTGACATTTTTTTTGGGGTGCTTCAAGCGTCACAATTCACATCATACCTGTTAGTACTAGCAGCTTGTTGAGTCCAAGCTACTGATTTAAGCCCAAGTTATTAGTACTAGAGCGCTTAGTCTTTATATGCCCACACGCAATCTTTTTCTCATCCAATATGGGACTATTGTGATGTTTCAAAAACTCTCTTAATGTACAAAATGCTTCCATTATGACTTTTAGCTGTTATATAGAGTGCAGTCACAGTTATGATCTTTAAAATTTACAATCATGACTATTCATCATTTCCTAACAACTTAGTATTGTTTTGTTCTTTTGAGGCTATATAATATGCTAGATATGGGTTAAATATTAGGAATAAGTATATCATGCTTGAGCTTTTTTCTTTGTAACCTGAGCCAAAGGCTTGGGATCATTAGTTGGAAGCTTTGGCTTACCCTTTCAGATTCTTGCCCTTAGTTGCATGTTTAGTTATTTGTATATATTGCATAAAAGAATGAGTTAGTTGGATTAAAAATATGTATCAACATGATATATTGCGGTAAAAGATTTTCTATGGGAACTAGAGAACCTATTTCCCTTTGAGGGAATGCAATACCTTTTCAATTCTTATCTCTGATATTACTAGCATTAATATTTCATTGAGATATATAGCCAATTTTGTTTTTTGTTGTTTCTTAATGCTTAATCAGCATTGTCACACTGGTGTATTTCTCATCGGAAGAAGGCCAAACCAGTTGTTGAGACATGGGAGAATCAGTTCAATAGCTCTTCAAAGGAACAAAAAGTATCTTTCCTCTATCTAGCAAACGACATCTTACAGAACAGTAAACGCAAGGGAAGCGAGTTTGTAAATGAGTTTTGGAAGGTCCTCCCTGCCTCTTTGAGACACGTATATGAGAATGGGGAAGAAAATGGAAAGAAAGTTGTTACGAGATTAGTAAGTTCTTGGTTTTTCCTTTTCTAAAGACCTTATGTGATACTATCTGCTGTTTTTGCTAATGCTTTTTTGCTTTTGTTTATCAGTTTGGTCTACCTCTTTTTTTTCGCAAATATATGTTGTTCTTATCAACTAGTGATTCTATCAATAAACCGTTCAGGAATTATTTATTCTGTTATAATTCTTTGTTTTGTTACTGACTTGGCAACAGCTTTAACTTTTTTCTAAAGAAGAAAGGGACCTGTATTCTATTTTGTTGGTCGGCCTTTGTAAAACAAAGTAATTGGATCTTAACCATTGTCTGATATGATGTTACTGCAGCCCTTCTTACAGCTACTGTTAGAATTTATGAAGGTTACTCTCCCTCCTTACACCACTGTAAATTTCTTGATGCACGCACGTTCACATACTTTTATGCTTTTTATATGTTCTTTAACTCCTTCTTCACAGGTATGGAATTTTTAAGTTAGAATGAACCTACGAAGTGTCTTCAATAATGTTTGAGCTATGATTTTCCTATACTGTGATTCCAAACTTCTGATTTCCTAATATGAATTATCATTTGCATTTTTTATGTTTTTGAATTCATGATTGGTAATGTCAAAGAGTCAAAAATATGTGGTATAGTGCATTTTTGTGATTAATGAGGTTGAGAGAAAGCTGTCCTTTCGACCTTCAGTGGAAATGTAGCTGATATTAGTTATTTTGATATCTTACTTCTTGTGCTTCATCTTTGTTAGATCTGATTGTTACGTCTTATTTTTCTTTGTAGTCTTCCTATATTATTGCTTAGGGCAAAACCTGGTTTTAGCCTAAGGTTGGAAGGACGAACAATATGTATTTGTCTGTTTTTAGGAAGTATTATGCTGATTCGACAACCTATTATTCTGTTATTTCGTGAGCTATTATTGAACATAAAATGTTAGAGCTACTCTTTTGTTTTAATGTGTGTAAATTCATATGCTGTTTGGTCACTATGCAGGTAATATGCCTAAGAAGTGTTTTTGTATGCATGAAAAAAGCATGTCATTTGGTCATTGTATGCTTAGTATAACCAAGGATTTAAGTGTCGTGGCATGGGGTCATGCCGAAAACTTGCCGGCACGGTGCGTAGCGGGCCCTGCCAATGAGTATCGGTCACCAAAAATACATGTGCGCTGATACATATGGCATGAAATATTTATTTTCTTTAGCATTAAGTTTTTTTAATTGCTTTTTTGTATCTTTATCAAATCTTTTAAACTTTATTGAGAAAATGACTTAGTAATTTAAAGAAAAAAAGGTTTTGAGTTGTGCCATCGGCACGGGGGTTGTATTGTGCCAATATCTTATTGGCACGATATGGCACGGTGGATACGATCCATGTCGATGGGTACTTAAATCCTTGAGTATAATCAACACCTGTTTATGAATTTGTGATTGGTGCAACTAAAACCTTTTGAGATGTGATAATGCTACTATTGCTGTTCCTTTCAAACTTTTCTTTTCTGATTACTAGTGTGGTGAGATATTGGAGGAGATTGCTTATCAAGAATGTAAAATGTACAGATAGTCATAGTCTCTGACTGTCCTGATATTGGCACTTTGTCCCTGCACATTTTTCTAGTCCCTGAACTTTCAGATATAGCAGATCAGTCCCTGACCCTCAAGAAAAATATAAGATCCGTTGATTTTTGTTGACTTCTATGATATAATAACCTTTTAAGATCCGTTGATTTTTGTGGACTTCTATGATATAATAACCTTTTTAGCCTGTTTGAATTAAAACAAGTCATTGTAAAATGGTCTTTTTATAAGAAAGTTTCGTTTTTTTTGTTAACAGTCGGGGGCTAAAGTGCCAGTATTTGTGGAAGTTCAGGGACTGAAATATTTAAATGAAAATACGGGGACCAAGTCGCAATATCAGGATATTTCCGGGAATATCCATATATTTTACCCTACTTGAAACAATCACTACTACTCATGGCTGATGGAAATTCCCAAATTATTTAGCTTCCTTTTTCTTTTGGTTCACAGATAGAGATTTGGGAGGAAAGAAGAGTTTTCGGATCTCGTGGCCAAGGCCTTAAAGATGCTGTTCTTGGTGATGCCCCTCCTCCTGCATTAGACAACAATGGGAAGAGCTCAAATCCCATAAAAATAGTTCGGAAAGATGCCAATACAATAAGAATAGTGAGTATCAGAGTGTCATATTGTATATTTTTAGCCTTGCTTCTTTTCACTGGCTCAATCCATTTGTGAGTCTGAGATGAATATTTTTTTCACTGCTGTCATATCTATAAACAGAAACTGGCTGTTGGGGGAATGCCTGAAAAGATAGTGACAGCGTACCAATCTGTACTGGATGAGCATTTCAATGAAGATACCGCCTTAAACAAATGCAAGGATTCTGTTCAACTTCTGGGGAAGATGGAGAAAGATGTTAATGATGCTTGTCTTCAGGGTAACCACTTGACTTGGACCATTTTGTTCTAGAGGTTGTGTTGATGTCATGGATAAGAAATGCCGTTTGGCCATCCAGATATCTTTGCCTCATTCATCTCCAGAATTTTTTTGTTGACTTATTTTATGCCTTTTGTGGTTGCTTTGGTTTCATAAATCCTACAATTTTTGCATATGTGGGATAACAAACAGTTGACTTATTTTATGTCTTTTGTGGTTGCTTTGGTTTCATAAATCCGACAATTTATGCATATGTGGGATAACAAACAACACCTACATTTTGGAGTTGTTGGCCACGAAGAAGTTATTAATTCGACGAATTAACCCAACCCATTAGTATTAGCAATCTGTTGGGCCCGAACAACCAGCCCATACGCTTAAACCTGAGTTATTGTTAGTAATGTGCTATTCACTTATGTTGCCCTCAATCTCTGCCATATAATTTGGTGTGGGACTATATATTGGGGTGTTACAATTAATGTATATGAATATAGAACTCCTAAAATGAAAGAAATATTGCTTATTGGCACCTGATTCTCCCGGAATTTCTTTTGGCTAATTAGGCCAATACTGATGAGCAGGATATGTACTGCACTCAATTTGAATGTGATTTTTCACTATCATAACAAAACTTTAAAACTTATTTAGGTATTGCTATCACTGTTTCTGAGTGCTCTTTTGTTCCATGCTAGATTTTATAAGTCAAGTTGACACGAGGAGGATTACATGAAGATAGATGAGTGAAATTGCGTATGTTATAAATTTGTTTTGAGATGTGATTAATGAACTCAGCGATGCATTGTACCAGATTGACTATTTTTTCATATCCTCTAGTTTGTTGTTTTATTACTCTATACTTTCTTCCCTGTAGTGCTAATTTTTAGTATAGTAACAGTCCAGACCTGTTATTTTGTTATAGATGTTAAGAAATTCCAAATTCCTACCTCCGGAAGAAATATCTGCCTCAAAGAAATTCCTACCTTCAGAAGAACATGGAATCAGAATCATGTTATACCTATGCTAATTCTGTGTTTTGCTGTACACCTTGCAGAATATCTTCTAATGCTTTCCATTGGCTTATTTTTGATTAGGCAATCAGCAAGGATCACCATTGATTGCTGACCTCCAAGAGCAGGAAACCATTCTGCAGCAGTGCATTCATCAACTCGAGACTGTTGAAACCACTAGAGCAGCGCTAGTTGATCAGCTACTAGAAGCTCTTAAAGAACAGGTCTCACCTTTGTGTTTATTACACTCAAACATTCAGATTCTCCAAATCTCATACTGATGTTGCACAAATGGTTTTCTTATAATATGTTTAGGAATCAAAACTGGAACTCGTTCGAACTCAGTTACAAGTAAGAATCCATCTCTTCTGCTGAGCTCTTTTCATGTGTAAAAGTTTTCCAGTTTTCCTATCTTGATTTTGCCACTTGAAGCTACTCTATTTCTTTCATGAGTATCCTTTTCTTCTTTTTTTGGCCGAATGTAGTGAGATATAATCTTGGCTCTTTCATTTGGAATAATGAACATGCTGTGCCAATTTACATTGTGCTGAATATATGCTTGTCAATGAAAAGTGTTTAACTTTCGTGAAGTGTTCAATATTAACATTCACTACCTATTTTTTTATTGGTCACCCACTAGTGAATGTTTTATTGGCCACCGACTATTTTCTGTTTTTTCTACGTAATGTTATCTTTTCGTGCATTCCCTATATTTTTTTAGGTTTAAAACGATGAATCTACTGGATTAGCTATCTTTGTTTCTGGTTTCTTTAATTTCTTTATATTGTCTTTACTGTTTGAATCCTCATTTCAAGCTTTTTAATACTTTACGACTAGGACATTCCACTGAACGTTGGTTGATCATTATAGCACCTCCTAGAAATTTTCTAAGTTGCATCTGGTAGATGAGTGTTTGAATTGTTGGAGCAGTTATCTCAGCTTGGGAAGTTAGATTGTGGAAAATAATAGGTTAAAGACCTCAAAATTGATGTTTTTTTTTTTAAGGAAAAAGGACCACTTTCTTGTACACACCCTTCATCGTTTATAGTTCCACCATATAAACTGCTCTTTCTTGTCAGTCCTCAACTAGAAAAGTTAGAAGTCTCTTGTTCTATTAAATATTTGGATATTCTCTGCCCCAGTACTTTTAGTTGTGTGCAATAATGGCAATTTGAAATACAGTCAATGTTGAAAGATACAATTATATCAATGACGACTTTATAAGATAGGTTTACATAAGCGGAAGACAATGGGAATAACTTACTTCTTCGCCTTCTCCTGATGTATGCTTCTTTCAATTTCAGTAATGTCAGTTATTTTTCTCCCCTTATTCTCTCCATTCAACTATCTGAACTCTCTTTTCTCAGCTATTGTTGTTTTCAATCATGGCATTTTTGACCTCCCCATAAGTACAATCTACAAGAAATGGCCGTTCGTATAGGCAACATATGTAACTCTTATTAAAGATATGGGTTATGTTTTTGTCAATTACCCACAGTGGAACTAGTGGTCTGTGTTCTGAAATTGTTTGTCCGTATAGGCAGCTGCATATATTGAATTCAATCCACCTGAAACTTGCCATGTGGGCCATACTTAGGCTGCTTTTGGTAATAGAACAATGTTTAGAAGGATAAATATTTTTATTCTTGAGTTTAGGATATATTCTAGGATAAAGAAGAATAGAATAAATTTTGTGTTTGGTATGAAATTCTCTTATTCTGAAGAATAAGAAAATTTATGTTTGGAAATTTTTTTAAGAATAGTAGAGAATAATAGAAATAGTAGATTGAGTTTTTTTTAAAGTACCAATATTGCCCTTGTATATGCCTCTTTTATATGTAATATTTAATAATATAAACAACACTTCATATAAAATATAATATATGAAATACAATATTTTGGTGAAGAAAAAATTATATTTAATATTTTAATAACAAGGCACAATTTTCATCATTGCTCTGGTATAAACTGAAGAATACAGCTATTCCAAGGTTGGAGAGGAATAGTTGTTAATGGGTTATTCTAGAATAACCTAGAATAACCCGCTTTGATCATAATTAAATATCCCTCCTAATTTTTACTCTGTTTGGTAGAATTACGGGAATAAAATGTGTTATTCAAATTATATCCTGTTACCAAATAGGGCCTAGAACGTAGTTGCTGCATAGTGAGTACTTGTGCTATTTGCTAAGTACCATGCGTTTTAGATCAGATTTCTTTAGTTTTAGTTTTATCATTCATTGTGCCATAACTTAGCTACATTCTGTTGCATTAGTTCTTGATACTTAGACTATCTTTTAAGATACGTTCTCCAATAAACTTATTTACATGTTCAAAAGTTTTGCATGTGTCCTTTTATTTTGCCATTCTTCTATGCATTTCTCTTTGGTAAAATATATGGAGAGCATTCAACTATAGGCCTTTACAAAATAGAACCCTGAACTTTGTTTTTTCACCCTCGACTTTCATTTATTTCAATTTGACTATTTCAGTTGATTTGGGAATTTCGTTCTATTACTTGGTGATTCCGTGAAATTTCATGGTTCTTAACTGCTTTTTAGCTGAAAGAAACATGAACTTTATTGATAATTAGCAACCAATAGCTAACAAATTCGTTAATTTTAACAAAGTCTCCTATTCAATTGACTAAAATAATTTATATGAAAGCGACCTACAGGTGAGGGGGCTCTCCATACAATCTGTCCTATTTTTATTTATCATATATTTCTTTCTTCTGTTTTAAATTATTCTAATAGCATTATATATTGATTGTTTTTTGCACTCTTCTATGGCCTAGGCATTCTGCAGTATCTTGTCTTAGTGCATTAGGCAGTAGCCCAGTTTAACAATATTTTGTTCAGTAGAATGTCCTCCTTGATCTCCTTTGAAATCGATGCTAACTGAAAGCTTCGCGTTTTATGTTTTGATTACTCACTATAATCTTCTATCATAGTTTGTTGCCTACTTTTATTGTCAAACCAAGTTTAGTATTTTGCTGCAACATTAGTGGCAGTAGCGATGGTATTAAAAAATTTCATAAAGAACTTAGTCTTTCACGTCCTGAACCAGAGAAGGTGAATTAAGTAGTAATGCAGAATAAAGGGAATCTTCTTGGTGGGAATTATTCCGATAGTGTATGGATGTAGAAGATAAATATTGAAGCCACAGCAGTTTCTTATCTATGTTTGTAGAGGACTCATTGAAGAAGGTTTTTATTACAGTCGAGAAACGTTATCAGGAAGAATAAACCTATATACTGCTTAGAACAAACCAATAAAACATCAATATTTGGGAGATCATTTTAGCGTGGTTTCAATACAGGTATTCATAATTTAAAACTTTGCTGAAAATACAATGGTTTGTGGTTTTTTTTTTTTTTTTTACCCCTAATGAGTGTATGGATTATCTTATTATCTTAAAAAGATAGCAAAAGAAATCAATATACTTGTCATGGCCTTTAGCCATTAATTTAGTGTTGCGACCTTTCAAAGAGATTCAAATACAAGTTGACATTGATGGAGTTTTTGTGTTATGACCTGTCAAAGAGATTGAAGGCCAGTTGAGATTCATGTAGCAGAGTGGACCACTTTATTAGGAATATGGAAATGTGTGTTCATTGTTTAACCAGAGCACTAATCTATACCACCAATATTCGAGTCACGGTCTATAGCTATTAATGTTCTGTTGTGGCCTTTCAAGAGATTCAAGTACAAGTTGAGATTGAAGGAGTTTTCATGTTATGACCTGTCAAAGAGCGTGAAGGCTTGTGGAGATTCATGTAGCGAGTGGACCATTTTATCAGGAATCTAGAACTGTGTGCTCATTGTTGACATTATAAGACCAAAATGTATAATTTAAGCTCACTAAGTCCGGCATAAAAGTTTCTGAAAATATAAATTTAATACTACGGGCTATAGAAGCGAAGAATTTTGTAGCTTGAAATGATACCTCTTTGGCTCTTCTCTCGCCTTTTTAGGCATTTCCTCCAATTGTTATTTATAATTGTTCTTAGTGTGGGTGTTTTAGACTCGCAATAGTTTGTCATTTTTTATAGGATCATTGCCGCATAGCTCAACAACCAAACTATAAGGCCTCTTGTGGTATTTTTGCCTTGTTTTATAATCAGAAATTCGATGTGGTTGGATGTGCCAATTGGTTGGCTTTCCTATTCTTGTCTTCGTTGTCTAGCTTGTGATTAACCTGGTCAGATGTTGAAAGGCATCGACTTTGATAAAACAAAAAGGTGAAAAAGCAGTTACTAAGTCTTGGTATTTTGTTATCAAACAAATTCTATAGGTGTATAAGCGACGGACACTCCGCTATCTGTCTGTTCGCTCATAGAATAAAAGAAAGAAAGAAAAAAAACAGCAATAGCACGCCGTTTGGTTCTGTTATCTGTTTTTTGTCTTTTCAAACAAAAATTCTTTGTGATAGAGGATGCAGCAGATGGCAGTGTACTTCCAAGCAATACATTTACGGCTTTATTTGACAGAAAAAAACGAAAACTCAGCGTTGACTTTTTCTACTTCATTTATTTGAAGAAGATGCCTTTTGGTATCCGACCAGGGTGCATTGGAAGCCTGCCAACAACAACAAGACCAGAGAAATCTATCCACCTGCACCTTCAACCACAGAAGATTTTCGAAAACAACAACAATACCAAACAGGGCCAATGATACTAAAACTAGGCCAGAAAGTTTTGATTTCAACACCTTACTTTTCGTTATTTTTGCTCTTGCTACCTCTCCATCTCCTTTTCTCACAGAGTATACTCTTTGATGAAACATTTTATACTCTTTCTGACGGAAACAGTTTTGTTTCAACAGCACCTTATGCCGAGGTAGTAAAATAAGAAATATTGAATGGTTTGGTACATCTTTAGTAGTTTAGGTACCCATTTCAAAATGAGCTTAGTTCAAGTGCTGTTTTTATTTTTTAACTAGTTTATTTGGTTAGGTTGAACTTGTATGTAGTTTTGTTTAAGATCAGTAGTAGAATAACTGTAGCTAATGCCTTCCTTTCATGACTAATTTCTGAGCTCTGATTCTGCACCTTTCTTGCAGGCAGCTCGAGCAGAGACTGACCATGCTACCAAAATGAGGCAAAGTCTCGACCCAACCCAGCCCTCTAATGGCCTTAACACTAGCCCAGGTATTCTTTCCCGCCCATCAGAAACTACACCTATACGAGAACAAAACCTACCTTTCTTAACACCTGTCGCTCCTCAACCCCAACCACCACCTCAACCCATAACCTCTTTCGCAAGCACGTTAACCAGTGCAGAGGAGGAACACAAGAAAGCCGCTGCCGCTGTCGCTGCTAAGCTCAGGGCCTCATCATCATCAGCACAAGTGTTCTCCTCCATCCTTTCCTCTCTGGCTGCCGAAGAAGCGGCCTCCATGAACGGCTTCTCTGCAAGCCCGCCGCTCTTCCAGGCTGAGAAAAAGCCACGGCTCGAGAAACCGATTTCGGTCTCCGATATGAGCACCGGCCCCTACTTTGGGCCACAGCCACCAGCCCAGACTAACCAAGCATCATCGTCGGCTTTTCCTCCACTGCCGCCAGCACCGCGACCACCACTGCCGCCACTACCGATGCAGCAATTCGTGAAGACCGGAGGATTAATGGTTGGATTACTACCTCAGGGCTATTCGGGTAATTCCTTACCCCCTCCACCTCCGTTGCCTTCACATGTAGGACTAGGAAGGCCGAGCGGACCCCCGCCACCGCCGCCGCTCCCACCACCACCTCAGCAACAGCAGCAGCTGCAATCAGCCTCTACTGGGTTTTACCCTCCACCAGGGTTAGGGTTTTATGGGCAAGTTCAGCCGACTCCGCCAGCCCAACGACAGTGATAGTATTTTACTTGTACTGTGGGGTTTTGAGACGGCCCTTTTGACTTGATGTGTATATATTATGTCTTCTTTTAAAAACATGCAATGAATTAGATGCAGGTCCGAGCAAAGCAGGATCGACACCGATGAATTGTACTGTGAATTGGACGAGGATTGTAGCATAGGCTTAATTATGTATGACTCAGTTGTTTTTTTTACTGATGAGGTCATTTGTACTGTGAAATAGATTTACTGCATCGATTGTAAACTCACCCAGTTTAAAATGAGGATTTTTGTTAAGTCAGAGAGTAATCCGAAACCGACAATTGGGGCTAGCACGAAGATTCAGTTCAAAGTTAATGGCTCTAGTTGGCTGTGTGATTTGCTGCTAAGAATTTCACATTCAATGATTAGGGTTTTGCTTATTTGTTTATTCCACTGACTTTATTATTCCTGTAGTAGTGGAATTCTAATCAACAAAAGGAATTTTGAGGTTCTGATAGTAAAATCAGGTTGGTTTTCCACTCAGATCAGAGCAAGAGATGAGTCGCGGAAAACACACTGCATAGTGCATCAAGTTTCATACACTCGATTAAATTTTTGTTTTTGCAATAAAGGTTCTGAGTCGTGGCGGCGGCAGCAGAAGTTGGTTGGTGGTTGGATAGAAGAAGCTGAGGGTGGTGTGGTGGTGATGGCAGTAATATGTTTTGGTTTTCATTTTATCCTTTTAATCTATAATCAGATCTGGACTTGGATGAGTTGAAACTTTGCCAAGCTTTATTTGTTTTGAAGTCCATGTTCATGTTTAATAATGATATTAAACATATCATACAGTTTAGATCATGTTTAATAGTTTTATATATCTTAAATGCAAAGTACCAGAGAAGGGATCTTAAATGCCAATACTGTAATTATAGTTTCCATTAGGAAGTATCAATTAACTACTGCAAAACAGTGTTTAGCATTTTTCATCTTTCTAAATAATTAAACTTGCTTGTTACTCAACAAGTTCTGTAATGCATGCAGTAATTAAACTACAAAAAGAAACAAATTTATGCCCACAATCTCCAGTCCAGAAACTATCAACTAGTTTCTACATCATATACTTTTCACAGGATAAAACTAAGTTAATCAACACTGCAAGCTGGGAATTAATCAGAGACATCCCTGCTCCCTACCTACTCTCCCACTACAGAAAAAGTAACTAATTAAAGAAGCCAAAAAAGATAATAACAAATATAAAAGATCTCTACAAAAAAAACAAAAAACACAGCAAGAGATCTCATCTCTCTCTTCTCTTCTCTTCTCTTCTCCTCTTGTTAAAGATCTCCTTGGCCAATTAATTCTGTGTAGGGTTTGATTTGCTTGGTGGGAGATTCCTCAAGCTTGCATTTACCTCTATCTGAGGCTTCTTGTTTGCTGCAGCATGAAGCACTTTTGGATTAACAGCATTTGTGGCCAAAGGTTGCAACACCCTTCTTGGTTGAAACCTCACTCTATAGATCTCTTCATCAGAGGAGGGAGGTGATGGAAACCCCACAAAGAAATGGAGGAGGAGAATGGAAGATGTCATGAGGAGGACACTACAAATGGCCTTCATTTTCATGTTGGCTTTGTTTGGTGAAACCAATAGCTATATGGGGAGTGGTTAGGAGATAAGGTGGTGGTGCACACATTTATACACACATTTATGTGCTTACCCAGTTTCTATTTTTTTTTCTCATGCATGCCATGCCACACATGACAATTTTGTGGTCAAACCAGTGCACACATGAAGAATTAACACTTCCAAGTATTAAAAACAAAAAGGCAAGTGAGAACATGTGACCCCAGTAGGAGGATTAATCATTCATTCAATCCATAGCAGTAATCAACTTAATTAGACTTCAGCATAGGACTGAGGAGTGGCTCATCATGTGATGCTGATTTTTATTCTATTCATATTCTCTGGGAATATTTACATTAAGAAAACATAATTTCATTAAGTTCCCTAACTTGGCATCTTTTTAAATAAATCCCTCATTGATCATATTTTTATAGAATATACAAATATTTGATCATAAAGCATCTAAAATTGTTATGAAGGAATGTGTACATGATGATTACATGGAGTAAGTATGCAAAAAAAAGGAATGAAGTTAAAATTGTTAAAAGTGTTTTTCTTAAACAAAAGGATGAAAAGTTAAAACTTCTTTGTAATTATCCGAAAAGTAAGCAATGCGCATTTATAAATTACACTATTCTCTGAAACCCTCCCACAATCCTCGAGATGTTAATTTATTTTAGTCCTGTGATCACACAACAGATTTCATATACTAAAGATGAATTAGTGTACTATTACCACTGTAATTTAATTACCTAATATATCAAGATTCAGATCAGCTTAGATGGAAGAGTTTGCAGATCACAGCATATGATAAAAACTGAAAGCACAAAAAGTACAATGTCCTGAACTACTTTTTCTGCCTGAAATTTCCAGAATTGAAAATGCCATGAATGTGGTAAGAAACCTACAGAATTATATTCCCACATGCAATTAGGAAAAATTAGTAGAGAGGATTTTGGTCTATAGATTCGAGCCTCAAGAACCAAAACTTAGAGATCTTCAAATTTAAATATATGCCTGTAAATAGATCTACAATACTTAGTAGTTTGTATGTTAGAATTAAAAATTTTGATAGCCTTTTCATCATAGAACGAACAATAAATTTCTTAACACTGATGATTTGCAACTATCTAATGCCTAGGTAATAGGTTTAAAAAATTACGATGATTCTTTGTGAACTATCTAGGTTCTATTCAACTTTGCTGTAGGATATAATGCAGTTGGATGAAGTACTGTCGAGGCAGTGCTTTTGAAAAAGTATTACACTTTTGGATCTCAGAATCTTATTTTATGTTCTGCTACAGCAGAAGTACAGGACTTTCTGTTTATCAAACGTTTTACCAGAAGTAACTGTTACTGAAAGCAAAAGCAGAACCCGAGCTTCATAAGCGCTTAGAGATTGTAGATCACATCTAACAGTTTGCATCTAGATTCAGAGGGACTCCAGATTTGAGTTCTAGATACTCCGGTCTACAGAACACTGTCAGCGCAATAATTTATCTGCAATTAGACCATCTTTGCTCCCACTAGTTTGACTCATTAAGATCTCCTCAGCTTTGCCAATCTTGACTGTTACTTAAAGATTCCAGACAGTAGCAGACAGCATATGGAACATGGAGTTAAGCAACTGGGAGGCTTTTTAATAAGATGTCACATGCCTAAGCTATGCATACCTATGTCAAAGGGAAATTTCTGTGCAAATGGCTCCCTAAGATACAGATGCTAATTCACTTTCACTTGTTCACTCTTTTTGAGCATGTGGCATCTGATATGAATATGTGACACAAAAATGAGGGATTGTCTTGTGACATTCTTTTAGGAGGGAGATAAAAAGGAGTGTGAAAGGAATGCCCAACTAATCTTGATCTGTCTATTTGTCCAGTCTCCTGGGAAGTTAGATTTGTCAGAAGGTTGAGATGATGCAAATTGAGAGAGAGAGGTTGTATGAATGTGACTCAATTGTCCCAATCTAACAACCTCTATTCATCCGTCTACATTATTGCTAGAAATATTGAGAGAGAGAGAGAGAGAGAGAGAGAGAGAGAGAGAGGAAAACTTAAAATTTTAGTTTTTCTTTGCCTTCAAAAAATTTATTCATCTTTATTTTTAGAATTAATCTACTTTTGTTTCCCTCCAATTTTTCAACTTACGTTCAATTTTCTTTTTTTTTAAAAAAATTTAGAATGTCCTTTTTTTTTTTTTTTCTCATAAAGTTTAGTCTCATATTAAAAGTGAAACCAAAATACCAAAGGCAAGATTCAATTATAAACTTTATGAATTGGAAACTCTTAAGGGTTTTGACGTGCTCTCCGCATCCTATGGGCTGTGCGGCTCGCTTGTCTATCTTCCATAGATGTGGGACTTGTAAGTTGCCATTTAATGCATAGCTGTGGAACCCATGATTCATTAAATGGTATTTAATGCGTAGAGTCTTTTCGCACATTAATGCGGACAACGCCATTTGAGGTTTCGCTATTCCCGTTTCCTCCACCTCCCTCTCCCACTCTGCCTCCACCGTAGCGGTTTGCCATTATTTCGGGATTTTTTTTAAATTAACCATAAATTTTTTTGATATTTGCAAACTAACCTTTGCAATTTTTTTTTTTTGTAAAACTAACCTTCCTTTTGCCAGCAGGGCGCCACGGAGGCGGAACGACTTGAAGGCACTGAGTCGTTCAGCGTCTTCAGAAAAACCCTGTGAAGACGCTGAATGAGTCAGCGCCTTCATAGTATATGCTGAAGGCGCTGATTCATTCAGCGCCTTCAGCATATACTATGAAGGCGCTGATTCATTCAGCGCTTTCATCCTGAAGGCGCTGATTCATTCAGCGCCTTCAGCATATACTATGAAGGCGCTGAGGACTTGACCAGTTTTCGCGAAAATTGGCTAAGTCCTCAGATATAACTGCTAAAGGCGCTAAATATTTTAGCGCCTTTAACATCATATGTTAAAAGCGCTGGTTGGTTCAGCGCCTCTAACAAATATGTTAAAGGCGCTGAACCATTCGGTGCCTTTAGTGTTTTACACTAAATGCGCTGAGCGACTCAGCGCCTTTAATGTTCTACACTAAAGGCGTTGAACCATTCAACGCCTTTAGCTGGAGCGGCACACATAGTTTTAGTGTACTTAAAAAAAAATTCAAATTTTTACAACAAGTCGCAGACAATGAGAATTAACATTCAAAATTCTAAAACAATATTCACAAACACCAAATGAAGGTCCAACAATCATGACATTCATAAATCATAGTTGAGTAACAATGTAAAAATTAACATTACAAAAATGTCTATAATACAACCTCGACCTCAAAAGCTCAATTTTGAGCACGTCCTCGACCTTGACGTCCTCGGCCACGCCCACGTCCACACCCTCGCCCTTGCCCTCGCCCACGTGGAACAACAAGCTCGATAATAGGTATATCATCGAGATGCTCGACTGCTGCCAACTGATCGAGCTCCTCGGTGATACCACCCTCATCCTGCTCAGCAATATGCTGGATCTCCTGTGGCGATGATGACGAGGGATGACGGCGTGAATATGTAGAAGCATATGAAGTCCGTGATACTGGTGGCGGGAGCGACGCTGATGTCGAAGGAATTATCGTCGGGGCCTGAATAATAGGAGATGGAGATCGTGGCACCTAAAAAAAAGTAAATAGTTTGTTAATTTGAATTTGAAAACTTAATTTGAATTATATGGTAAATGGTACCTGATGACTCGAGGACGCTCCCTCATATAAAGGTCCACCTGACACTCTGGCCGTAGGTTCAGATGGTACATGCTGTAGTACCATCTGAATATTCTCGTTCATTTCTGTCAATGTCCCATATGTAAACTCAGGCGGCGGTCGGTCATGCAATAACTGACCGACAATAGTATGAACCTGTCGTAGTGTGTCGGCCTGCATTTTAATTTAGAAATTAAATTTATATTAAATAAGTTAAACATGTTAAATTTATATATATAAATTATTATATCAGTCTCCTCTCAACATGCCCACAGGGATGAAAAGTCAGCGGAGGACGCTGTACTGGATGAGATATCCATCTTCTCGTAATCGTCCAGTACCACTGCATATATACGGATGCCGCCTACAGTGGGTCCTCACCAGCAGCCGGGAGCTGAGCAAAAATCTGTTCTAGCCTCCCGGACCACCTCTCAATGTGGATAGCATGAAATGCGATCCAATCCTTATCCGGACGCCCACGTGATGTGATGCGTCGGATGGACTCCATATTGAGAGGTATATGCTGGAGAAGACCGAACTGCCGCAGGACTCGGTCCGGCACGTGCATCTCGACAATGTGAAAGCAAATAACGACTGTTCTTACACGCCAGATTGCTGAGCCCTGCACACAAAAATATGGTAATGTAGCTATAATCTCATCTGTGTACGGCATCCATATAACCTGTTAATGGACAAAATAATAAGTTAATATAAAAGTGATGAAGAAAATAAACTTAAAGTATTCAATAAAATATCTACATACCTGCGCCTCTCGCTACTTATCTAGCTCGTCTCTATAAAACTCAATGTCACTCGTCCTGACATTGCTTCCAAAACGTAGTCCTCCAGCGTTGCCCCATCTAGATTATAAAAAATATATATTAGTTGCAATTACATTTGAAAGACAAAAATCTACTATAACAAATAAATATTTTACCGGCAACCCAGAGGTCGATCGACTATATCGGGCAGCGCTATGACACCTGTAGGTCGGCCGATGTGAATATGGTCCCAAGCCCAGAACTAAAAAGTAACGCCAGCGGGTTAATATAATAAATAAAATATACAATACCAATATATAAAGATAATACTGAAATCAAAAAAATAGATTTTATACCTGCAAAAGGGTCCCAAAACAGCAACATTCGGCCTTTCCATTCAGCGCGGCATCTGCAAGCGCTCGATATAGATAGGCCAGCGTCGCAGCACCCCACGCATACGCCCCGCAGATATCAAAGTCAGCTAAAAGTGATAGCCACTTTAGATGAACTCTATATCCGCTAGGGTTTGGAAACAAACTACCCCCGATCTGATATAGCATGTATGCACGGGCCGTAGCTGCGACTGCTCCGGCAGGGGCATCTAGATGTAAATGATGAAAATGCTGATATAACCAATCTAGAGATACCTGTGACCCCTCGATGTCACTAGGTATCACCCCCAATAAATCTGCGCAAATAGCTGGCCAATCGTGAAGCGTAGTTCCCGACACCGGCGCACCATGGACACGGAGACCCGAAATAACCGCCACATCCTGTAGTGTAACGGTCATCTCACCGTGGTGGAAGTGGAAGGTCTGGGTCTCCTGTCTCCACCTTTCAGCAAGGGCGCCCAGCAGAGCCTGATCCAGCACTAATCGTCTGAGTCGTGATACCCCGTAAAATTCAAACTGACGGAGTAGATCTATTACAGCTGGATGGTCAAGCTCCCACTGGTTCAGCTTGCGCCTATGCCCTACGAATAAGACAACACGATAGCCCTGTGATGCAAAAAAAAATATAGTTAGCTCATACATCAATTCAGCTTATTTATATTATAGAAAAAAGAAAATAAAATTTTATAGCTCTTACCTCAGTCCTGATAAATGCGGACCTATGGCAATGCTGCTCTACTAGGACAGATGGATCAACTGGCCCCGCGTCCTCGTGATCTGCCATCTGCAATAAGTAATCTACATATTAGTAACATGATAGCTAAAAAAGAGCAACTATTAAGACAAGATAAATAAAATTATGGAAGTCATACGCCGACGTCCTTGTTGCACTCTTTGTACATTTTGTGGACAAGTGCTCCTATAATGTTCTGGTTGTTTACAAATAGAGCATGTTCCTCGTCGGCCACCCCCCTCGTCCATTATATTACGAATACGTGTAGATCGTGGATGACCTTTCTTCCTTCGTATAGGAGGCGGTACAATCGGGGGACCTTGGGGTCGTGGCCAGTGTCGTCTATCAGGAACAGGATGAAAATGTGGTGCGTACGTCGCACGATAGCAGTCCGTACTATACCAGACTGAACAAAAAATATGATAGTCTAATCGCATATGTGTTGTACTACAAACTGCTAAGATATGCGAGCAAGGTACTCCCGTTAGATGAAATTCACCACATGAACATTCTGCATTTGTTCCATTCACGATCACTTTGAAAGAGAAATCTTCAGATCTGACATCAAATTCTATTAGTACAAATCGGTCAACCCGATGTCCCCGCGCCGTATCTATATTTTCGGTAATTATTTTTTTGATATTAGGGGTTAGCGCGTCCGTCATACTTTCTGTAGGACCCCGAAACCCCATGCAGCTTTTTCCGGTGAATCCACTGTGCAAACACCTGTTGATGGTGTATTTGGCCCATAGTGCATCAAAGGGATGCCACAGATGGACCCTGTGAGCTTTTGTTAGTTGGGTTGGCCTTCGGCTGCTTTTGTCGAATTTTAGAAAAGGTTTTAGGCCAAACGGAGTTTGGATTTGGATTCAGCGCGGAAAAACGCTTGAAAACGGCTTTTTGTTTGCTTAATTCTGAGTCCGGATGCCCAAAAACGGACTCCCGAAAGTTTTACTGGTTTTCTGGTGCATGGGGGAGCCGTGGACCGGCGGGGGTGCCACGTGGCAGGCTCTGATTGGCCGGCGCACGCAGCCTGGTCCACGGAGCGTCGGGGGAATGGTCGGGGTGCACGACTGGAGGCGTGGACCGGCGGGTGTCCACGTGGCAGCGCCTGATTGGGCGGCCCACGCGCGCTCGGTCCACGGGAGCGCGTGGGGAGTCGTGGACCGGGGGCGCGCCACGTGGCGGCACCTCATTGGCGGGCTCACGAGCGCGCGGTCCACGCGGCGCACGGGGCAGGTACCGGGGCAGGTGGCCGTACCGCGGGGGCAGACGGGGCAGTTGGGTGCGCCACATGGCGCCCGCTGATTCGCGGGCGCCACCTACCGCGTTGACTGCGGGCAGGGACACGTGGCGCTTCCCGCGGGGGCTTGCACGGCTGCCGCCTGTTCGGTGGACGCGTGGCAAGCCCCGGGGCGGGTCGGACGGCGCGGGATCGGGTCGGACTATCCCGTGCGGGGCGCGGATTGGGCCGGGCCGCACTGTGCGCGCCCAAATTCGGGCGGGCCGGGCCGCACTGTGTGCGCCCGAATCTTTTGGGCGCCCGAAAGATGGGACACAATGGGAATTTTTCCAATTGTTTCCCTCAGCCTATAAATAGGCAGCCCGAGCCCTCTTCTTTGGTTTTTCCTCTCAGCCCAAGCTTGATCTCCTCGAGCTCCCATTAGATGAATTGTTCTTCTCTAAGTTCTTGATCATCCTGCAGTGTTTTGAGATTTTTTGGAGCACGCATCCCGAGGTTCTGGATTTTACGGCGCGGTGCGACGTTGCATTTCAGGTGTTCCTCTTCGTCGCAGTTCGGTGTAAATTTCCTCCTGGGCTACCCCGACCTTCTTTTTCTGTGATTCTTGGGCCGGCAGACTCCTAAGAGGTAGGGCTTCATCTTTCGTTTGATCGCGCTTTCCCATTTCGAGTTTTTGGCACGGATCCCGAGGCAACACAGTGACCCATTTTCTGTGTGGATTTTTGAGACAGCAGCAGAGTGTTTTGGCCATATCTTCGCGCACGAGCGTCAGACGGAAACGTGCTGGTACAACTTTTTCATCTACAGATCGCAAGGAATGCGTTCGTATTTTTCTTGGATTTTTCAGAGATTTATTTCGAGGTGAAAATCCCTGTTTCCCTGTGTACAGTGCTACAGTATTTTGATACAGATTTTGTTTGAGTGTACCACCTTGCCGAATTTATATCTTGACTTACCGAACTCATATTTGGGCGTGCAAGCAGCCGTTTCGAAGGTATCGACGCGAGGATCGCTGTGATATTTTTCTGGGAATTTTCTGGGCATTTTCAGCAGGTGAAAATTAAGCATCTTTGGGGGATGAATTGTATGTGATTGTAAGAGCAGTTTTGGGAATTTATGTGTAATTGTGGACTTTGTATTGTGCCCAGGAGAGTTGCGGGAGCTACTGGACTCATTGGAGTAGGAGATTTGGATTTATCTGGTATTTTCAGCTGTTGGGATTTGGACAGTTAGCACTTCAGGTGGGTGGTTGTTGTACTCCTCTCCTTTGGTATGCCCACTAGGAACATCAGAGTGTCCCCTTGTTATTGATGCTAAACTTATTGTTGGTAGCCTTGCATGCTCTAGGAAACTAATTAATGGTTAATTAATCCATGATGATATTGTTGATAGCATGATTACCTTATTTTGTCGCTTAATTATTCTGGACTGCATGTTTAGGGGCATGATAGTAATTGAGGACTGTAAATTGATGATCATTCATATAAGACTGTCACCTTAGCTCTTGTTGCTCTAAATTGATTACTCTTGTAAATTAGACTAAAATACTGGGACAAATGCATGATTAAACTGGTCACTTAGCTAAGTCATCTTTTTACTGCTACACTATCATTTGGGACTTGACTTAGGAGAAACCATGCTTTTATTCTCTTTCTTTCTCCTATTATTTTAGACTTGAGACATAGTTGCTCGGGTTCGAGCGGGGGTTGGATAGTATAGTCAGGTGTTGGGGATTTGGGACAGGCTGGGCTTTATGACAGGGTATTGCGGCAACCACGGATTTTGGATGGTTGACCGGGTTGTGCTATTACATCAGATTGGGTGATGGGGATCGGGCTATCTTTTGTGGAGGATTTTTCCCACTTGATTGAGTCATGATCCAGTCCTACTATGTCAGGTTACTTGTGGTTACTTACTTTCCTCGTGTGGGTCGCTCCCCACGAGTGCCACTCCGGAGTGCGCGGCAGACAGACTTGAGTCCTTGGGACTCCTTTGCTTCGGTGTTATGCGTAGGCTGGCATACCCGTCGCGGCAGAGCAGGCAGTGCCAGTGTCCACTGGCGGTCAGATTGGGTCGTTTTGACAGGCTTCCAGATACTGATGCATACTTTTCCCATCCTTGTTGGTTGGTCATGTAGAGGCATATTAGGGGTAGCATTTTATCAGTTGTCACACTTGGCTTCACCCCCTTTCTTTTCTTCCCCTTTTGCCTCTGATTACCTGGTGAATTGGTGAATTGCTATGTCTGAGCTGAGGCTTTACCCACTAGGGGAGGCTACTGTTTATAGTAGTACTTACCCCCATTGTCTTTCTTTGTTTCTTTTCCCCCCCTGTTTTTGCAGAGTCCTCTGCGGGAGTTGCTGGGCCGTCAGCAGCTGATCGAGATAAGAGGATTGTGGATTAGATAGCGAGCCACCCGAGGGATGTAGCTGGAGTTTTTTGGTGTACCCGATTTTCTCATACAGCTTTTTACTATTTCTTTTTGGGTCTGGCTTTTGCCAGCTGTTTGTATATTTTTGGTGAGCTGGGAGAGATGTTTGTATTTATTTTCACAGTTGTATTTTATTTACTTCCAGTTCTGTCTGAGATACAGTAGTTTTAGTTCAGCTCTGATTTTTATGCTCTTTTATTATTATCCCTTATATCTGAGCAGGTTACCAACGCTTCGTGTATGCGGGAAATACCGTATGCACGGCAGATCTGTAGACGGGCCCGGGTTCTGGTTTACACCCGGGGCGTGACACTTTCACCGTAAGCACGGTGATAAAAAAAAAAAAAAAAAAAAAAAAAAAAAAAAAAACTTATTCAGCTTATAAAATGTAGCCGCAACAAAAGCCGTGATAGGCAAACCACGACTGCCCTTAACTACCTCATTTAACGATTCAGATAGATTCGTAGTATTCAATCCAAACCAGCGGCCTCCATCAAATGCCTTTGCCCAGTACTCTTTATATCTTTCAAGATCATGGACCCACTGCCAAGCATCGTGATCCAACGTTTCTAATTATTCCTTCAACTGATTATATTCCGTCGGTGTTGAAGCAATTCCGATCTGCCAAAATTTATCTAACAAAGTTTTGTTTTTGAAGCGCTTATTCATATTTGCTTTCATGTGTCGAAGACACTAACGATGCGCGTGACCTTGTGCTGGAGGATAGATAATAGCCACTATTTTTCTCAATCCAGGAAATCGATCAGATATAAAACAAATGGCTCTATCGCGAGTAACATAATGACGCAGGTTTTGCAAAAACTATCGCCAACTCCCGCCATTCTCGCCCTCACAAATTGCAAATGCCAAAGGATATAGTCCATTATTTGCATCTACAGTCGTCGCTATCAACGCATGACCTTCGTATTTGCTGTACATATGTGTGGCATCGATGCTCACTATCGGCCGACATTGTGCGAATCCACGAATCGAAGGTCCAAATGACCAAAAAACACGACCAAAGCGAGAAATCCCATCAGCGGGTCACCTATGTTCCAGACGCCATAAAGTACCTCGATTAGATTCCTTCACCATATTAAGATAACGAGGCAAGTCTGTGTATGATTGCTCCCAGCTCCCGTAAATAAGCTATAATGCTCTACTCCTTGATTGCCAAGCCTTCCAATATGTTATGTCAACATGGTAAGTCTCTCGCACCGTTTCTTGAATTTCTTTTGGTGTCATATTAAGTCTAGCCTTTAATATAGGGAGAATCAATTGACATATAAGGCTCGAATACGGTGTGTCGCATTCAGCATTGGAATTACACATGTGTGTGGACCAGCATATATTTTAACCCTAAAGTACGTCGTATTTTTAGGTACCGAAGCATGTAAGAAGCATTTGACAGTATAAGTCATTCTAGTAGATTTCAAAACTTTCATTCGTACATTATGATCAATATGCCACCGGTCTAGAGCATTCAATAAAGATGCCTTATCACGAAAGACGCGGCCAACCCAAGTCCCGTCAATGCTAGGGAGACCAATATTGATTTGTCGAATATCACCCTCGGTAGGATCTACAACATACTGATTCATCCATTATTATCTGTAGGAAAACGTTCCGGATGATCAACAAATTTAATTTCCTCGTCAGGATTGTCAACATATTCGTTGCTTATTTCTGGGTTGTCCATTTCATTGAAAATGGTATTTGCAAGATAATTTAGCCCTCCATCATGATCATCATCTATATCATATGATGGATCATTCAAATCTTCATCCTCACTACTATTGTGATCATCATTGATTGGTGAATCCTCATGATTAATATCACTATCATCACCCCCGTCAACATTAGCATTTCCTTCATCAATATTTTCACCTCCCTCGTCAACATTAGTACCAAAATCATTAATAGCAGGATTATTCCAATGTTCATAGAAAGTAGATAACCTGCACATTTGGTAAACATTACCACCTCCACATCCCATTAAGTTAAACATTACTTAGATTTGTACTTACCCCCAATCATAAGGTTCTAGTTGTAAATGAGACAATTCAGGTTCTAGACGGGAAGTCGTGCATTGTCCGCGTGAGGTCGTGCATTGTCCACGTGAGGTCGTGCATTGTCCAAGTGAGGTTGTGGCTTGCGTGTGTGTGATCGTAGGTGGCACACATGTGGTCGTTGGTGGCACACTAACCGAGCAAGGTACAACACTCTCAATAGGCGAATACTCACTTTCTCTGCAGTATATATAATGATTAAGTCCAATTACAGAAAATTACAAATCACCAATTTATTATATTATTTTACTAACCTTGTAATTCTTACACCACCTTGGCTTAGAAAATTTGGATCATCCATTACATTGGCGGAAGGAGCCACATCAATATAATTGTGGAATATTTTCGTGTAATAACCTTGCGGTTCAAAAGTTTCCGACAGGTGTAGCTCTTTCTCAATGTATACCGTCACAAAACCATAATGTTCACATAATCCAATCATTCCCTCTAATGATTTATCATCTACTACTTCGTGAGCTAAATATTCATTACCGACACTGGGGCAACGAATAGTGAATTTTAAACGAAATTCTTCTCTTCTACAATTTGTTAAACGATACATTCTCATCTCGAAACTAGTATATGTAGAATCAGAAGGTATCGCGATTAATTTTTTTCGACCGCCGATATATTTTAGACTATTCTCATCGATAACTAACTGTCCATCCCAATGAACACTTAGCGACATGCGACGATTAGCCATTTTAACTACAAAAAAAAATTAAGCACTTTAAAATAATAATTTGAACTTCACCGTGAGAGAGCGACAATGAACCTCTCACAGTGAGATCTCGCAAGGTAATGCTAAGGGCGACAGTGCGCGATCTCGCGCGGACACAGTAAAATCTCTCGCACAGTGAGAGATCCCTCACTGTGAGAGTTCACTGTGAGAGTTCACTGTGAAAGTTCTCTCACAGTGAGGACTGTGAGAGTTCTCTCACAGTGAGGGATCTCTTACAGTGAGATAACTCTCTCATTGTGAGAGATCCCTCTCACAGAGAGGGACACTATGAGAACAGACCTCATTGTGAGAACAGAGGATCCCTCACTCACAGTGAGGGGATTGCTCACTGTGAGCGATCTCACAGTGAGGAGATCGCTTACTGTGAGCGATCTCACAGTGAAGGGATCGCTCACTGTGAGCGATCTCACAGTTCTCTCTCTCACAGTGAGAGAGAGAAAGAGAGAGAGAGAGAAAAGAGAGAGAGAGAGAGAGCGAGGCTCACAGTGAGAGATGTAGAGAGCGAGAGAGACGGCGACGGCAACAATGTGCTTCCTCTCGGCGACGGCAACGGCGAGAGGAGAACGGCACTGTGCGGGAGAGGAGATCGGCACTGTGCTCTGCGGTACTGTGCGGGAGCACGGCGACGGCGACGGCGAGAGGAGAACGACACTGTGCGGGAGAGGAGATCGGCACTGTGCTCCGCGGTACTGTGCGGGAGCGGAGGGAAATGAGGAGATCGGCACTATGCGGGATTGAAGAGAAGAAATGAGCGCCTGCTGCCCGCGCGGGTGGGTATAGTGGAGAAGAAGGCGCTGAATCGTTCAGCGCCTTTAACATTATATGTTAAAGACACTGAATAGTTCAGCGCCTTTAATGTATGGCGCTGACCTATTCAGCGCCTTTAGTAGTTATATCTGAGGACTTAGCCAATTTTCGCGAAAATTGACCAAGTCCTCAGTGCCGTCATAGTATATGCTGAAGGCGCTGAATGGATCAGCGCCTTCAGGCTGAAAGCGCTGAATGAATCAGCGCCTTAATAGTATATGCTGAAGGCGCTGAATGAATCAGCGCCTTTAGCATATACTATGAAGGCGCTGACTCATTCAGTGCCTTCACTTCCTGAAAACGCTGAACGACTCAGCGCCTTCAGGTCGCCCCACCTCCGTGGCGCCCTACTGACAAAAGAAGAGTTAGTTTTATAAAAAAAAAATTGCAAAGATTAATTTGCAAATATCAAAAAAATTTTAGAATTAACTTAAAAAAAAAAAAAATCTCTATTATTTCCATCTTTACCAAGACGGACGTGGTGTGGGGATGTCGCTATCTCCGTCGTGTCCTGGTGGGTTGGTTGGTACGGACTCACCTCCTTCTTTTCTTTCGGGTGGGTTGTCACTGCAGACACATGATTT
The DNA here is from genome assembly GCA_029168755.2 of Tillandsia fasciculata. Taxonomy (NCBI): domain Eukaryota; kingdom Viridiplantae; phylum Streptophyta; class Magnoliopsida; order Poales; family Bromeliaceae; genus Tillandsia; species Tillandsia fasciculata. Next base: position 4,231,936 of record CM054938.1, on the reverse strand, counting down.
TTTATTTTGCACATTTTGGTGCCGGGTGGAATGTAGGTTATTGCTTGGTGTAGACAATATAGCCGAAGTTGGTGATGATTGAGGATTTATTGTGCTATAAAGTAAAAAATATAGCTGTTTTTGTGTGTGCTTCGCGTTGGATTGGATTTTGTATTCCTTACGTGCCGTCGATGTTTAGCATTCGATTTTGAATACAGTTATGGCTTGTAGTTTGTTTCTATTATGGTCAGCTTCTGTGATTTGCTCCATGATGTGTGCCAGTATTTTTTACTGATGATGCCGAGAATCGGTGTCCTAGTCGAAAACAAACAAGGGTTTGTTAGTATTTATGTTGATTTGGAGGTTGGTAGAGAATATTGATCAGATGTTGGAATATTGATCAGATAATTTTTTTTCTACGGCTAGTTTAAGGCAGAGAAGCATATAGTAAGAAATATTTAGTTTTTCTTTTTTTTCTTTTTAAATCCTGGATAGCTTAATTATGTATAATCCAAACGCTGGGTGATTTCTTATATTTTTTTTTCCAAAAATATATAACCTAATATTGCTTGTTTAATAAAATATTTTATTTTTCTTATGCTTTTTCCAAAAATATTTTATTTTATTTTTTTTTTTCGCGGTTCGAGGGTGATTGAAAACCCAATGATGGAGAGAAGTATTTCGTACAAGGGTAATCTTCATTCGATCTGATGGTCGAACATATTTGGTTTTGGTTTCGTACGTAAAGTCCCAAAAAAAGATAATACCAATGATCAAACGAGTATACCAAGTATGGTCCTAACAGTCATTCACCTAACAAGTTTTTATTACTAGTAAGTCAGATCGTTATAGTTATAATTAGTATCAGTAGGCATTCGCCGTATAACCGACCCTGACGGAAAAAAACAACAAAACTTAGGTTAGACCGCATGTAGGGGCAATGAAGATGCAGGCCCAATTCAAGGTCTCCTTAGAATCATAAGTTCCAATAGATCATGGGATTTGTACTCTAGGTTATTATGTGGTGTTACACGATCTGAACATCATCCTCTGAAGAATTTCTTAAAGAAGAAGATCATCTGCTTCATCAAATATATACTTTGAGGTTTCATGTGACTACAGTTTTCATAGCAATGACATGAGAGTTGCAATTATGAGTTCTACAAAGTCGCGATGCATACGCTTCGAAATACAGTAGAGAAGTTACTTACATCTTTTAGGCCTCACAGGAAATCCAGAAAAAGGGCACATCAAACCTATTTCCTCTTTAACTTGCTTAGGAGGAACTCGGACATTATACGCCGATACTTGTTCGTGAATGTGTCATCAATCAGCCAGGAGGCCAATTCATCTGCCGGCCCCCAAGAAGATGAATGTGAAGATGATACACAGATTGGCCTAAGAAAAACGAAATCAAATTTGCAGGGGAAAAAAATAATTAGGGAGACAGTAAAGAACAAAGAAGAGATGGTTTTGATGCTTACATCCTTTGGGTCCATCGTTGATGACGACCCTAAAGCCATCGTCGAGACCTTCCTGCTTTGCAACAAGCTTGGCGACGTAAAGGAGATAGCCAAGTATCTCTACATGCCTTTCTTCTGCCTGTTAACAAGGATATGGATGATACTACGCGGCTATTTAAGCCCTAGAGTAGCTTCTCACTCCAGAAAATACTTCTCTACTCAGGCGAGCTTCTAAGCTTCAAATGCAAAAGCGGAAGCTATTGCTGTAAAGAGAAATTATATAGCTTTCAATGAATGAAAGCTTTTAGTTTTTCTTAAAGCTTTATTCAAATAAAGCTCTACAGAAGTTTCAGCCGGATCAAACAGGCCCTAATCCGTTGTCACTTCATGGTTTACAAAGATGCGAATGACATAAACTTAACAAATCATCTAGCAAATAATAACAAATTACCTTTGACAGACCGGTCAATCCATCTTTAACTTTCGGGATGATAATGATATGAGTTGGAGCTTGAGGAGAGATATCTCTAAATGCAAGAACCTGCCGTAATGAACACTCAGCAAAAATTGACCATTAGCCAATCGCTCAGTACAATGTAAAAGAACTTCATAAAGAATGACAGGAAGTACTAGTTATGAACCAAACTTTGAATGAAGGTTGCCGAATGAAGAAAATCATAAAGAAAAAAAAGGGAACTAGACACTTGTCTGTTACACTATCCAAAAGAAAAGGTATGAGAAATAGTTCTAGCAGACAGTGATAGTGTTTATGACAATGTAGATTCAGTCAAGAAATTTTATGTTTTGACTTTCCTTTAACTTTTATGCAATTAAGCAAGGAAAGTTCGAAATAATTGAAGCCACCTGGTGACGGCCGGCCTTAATTTGATGTTGTGGATGGTTTGCAAATCTATATTTATAACAACAAAATACAAAAATGTAATAGCAACGCCTAATTTGGTTTCAGTTATGTTTTTCTTTCATTTCTTTTTTGAATTCATAATCTAAGTTTGAGAATTCGTCGTTCTCGAGAAATATAGTCAAACAATTTACTACTAGTTTTTTTATTTTTTGTTGTCAAAACACCCACATAGATGCATAGATGGCAACATCCACAATCTGCTGGCGCATTCAAGCTCACAGAAATTGACTTCATAAAAAAACAAGGGAAAACTTCAAATAACCCCCATGTGGTTTAGCACTTTTTCACTTTAATATCCTGTGGTTTAAAGTGTATCACTTTAGTACCTTATGTTTTCATTTTTCTCTTTTCGTTACTCTCTCCGTTAATGTGACGACTCGACCCGCTATGTTTAAAGTGTATCACTTTAGTACCATAACTCGTTTGGCCCAAACCACCGGCCCAAAATGTTTAAGCCCGGTAATTATTACTAGCGTGTATGGTCTCATATATCCAATCAGAATCTCAATCCCATCCAATGTGGGACTATTGGGGTGTTACAAACTTTCCCCGTTTAGACACTGACGTTCTTGTCAGGTCCAAACCAGATCACAGACACAGAACATCTCAGAATTACTAGGCGATGTAAGATTCTAGAGGTGACTTCTACGGATTCAAGAGGGGGCTCCTACCAAACCCGTGGTGTAGCACTTTACCCCGCATAGCATTTTGTCGGAAAAAAAAAAAAGCCCTAGCTTCCTACATTGCAGGTTGGCCGAGCTCCGCCCAACACCACCGTCACTGCACCTGGCCGCCGGCAGTCGTCTTGGCTGACCGCCACGCGTCGGACTCAACCACCCCCAACCCTTGTTTCGGCCCCTAAGCTGTCGGAGCAAGAGCACGACCGAGCCGAGCTCTAGGTTGGTCACACGCTTCTCTTCCGGCCACCGCTGTTCCTAGCCACAAACGCCGCACCTGGTTGCTCTCCTGACACCCCCTTCGACCTCCTCCTACCTTTGCATGCGCCAGTAGCAACCCTGTGCCTGAGCTCTGCGAGGTTGCCCAAGGCCAAGCCTAGCTTCTATTCTTAGTTGGCCATGGTTGCTCCGGCAACCACTCCGGCGACTCGTTGACCCCAGATAAGCAAGCCCTTGCACCTCTGGACTTCCCTGAGCATGATGCTCACTTTAGTTTCTCCTAGGATGGCAGCATGTGGATTAACTCTCAATTGGACTCCAATGATTATTGTAGGTTAGCCCGATGCACTTTTTGGACTTCGGCTGAACCCCGAACAACGAGCGCGGGATTTAGCAAGTCGAGGCCCATCTTCTAGCACTTCTGGTTCAGTCCGAAACCACCTGGATTAAGGTATTAACCCAAAATCTCCTTTATTAGTGGTTATTATGCAAATTGTTGCAAAGTTAGGGGTCTTAGTGCAATTGTAGCCACATGGGCTGCCTTAGGCAGCGTGCACATGATCTCTGGACTGATCGTCCAAGGTCTGGTGGCTTTCGTTGGATAAAAATAGCTTTACGAATTGTAAGTCAGCAAAATCGCCGGTTTATCGTTGTTTTGGCTCGAAATCCGCGTCCCGAGCAATTTAATCGACCATTAACGATTGCCAAGTGTCCTTGGCTGCACCCGACACTATTTTGATTGACCCAGAGACATCGGGTTTGCATTGGTGACTTCCGGAACTGAAATCGGCAATTCCGAACGTCAATTTGATAATTTTGAAACAGGTCGGCTTTATATTGGCACAGTATTGTATGTTGCTGCCCGGACGCCTTAAACAAACCTTTCCGGGGCAGCAAATGAAGTTTGGGTTGATTCGGTAGCTTCTACGCACTATTCGAACCATTAGTAATCGTTCGGCAGATTTTCGAAAATTTCGACGGATCCCAGAACTTAGACATAAGTCCGTGTTTCGGTATTTAGTCACTACGTGAGTAGTAGGTTGGGTTTGAGTGAGACTATATATGAGCCGATGATTTGATTTAGGCCCGAGCCGTCAGGAGCCTCTGCGAGAGCTGAGTAGCGAATTCTTGGATCACCTGCACTCAGGTAGGTATTTCGACCCGGGCATTAGCATAGTACAATCTCACTGGGTACCGTACTCGATCGAACCCTTAGTGATCGTTGCTAGCCCTAATCTTTTCATTATGACTATACATTACTCTTTCGATTCCGCATAACATAATTGACATGACACCTAATTTGCTTTACGATATGACCTTACATCAGGTAGTCTGATACTTGGATTTATATACTACTCATGATTATGCTACACTATAGCTATCTCCTTATTCTTATATGCATGATAGAGTAGGAGATCGATGTTTCGTTATATTGCATGAGTTGATGATCATGATCCCGTTTGGGAGTTCCCGACTTATCGCCATATTCCAGTCTGGACCGCGAGTATTGAGCATCCGCATTGTGATCGCCATGCACCAGCTGTACATGTCACGTACACCAGAGGACTGGCATCCGCTGTGATGTTCTTTATTGATAGAGTGATCTGTTCGACCCATGAACCCCAGATAGTACTGAGTGGGTACAGGGTTATATGTCAGTCCGACAGGTGACGACCATGGCATTAGCTTGAGGTCCTTGTGATCAACAGTAGCACAATTGAGTACTTCGGATTTCAGTAGTTGATACATTGCTTTTCTTATAGTTGTTGCTTATCACTATTCATTATTGGACGTACTTGCTATTGCTTTACGTATCTCTTATATTCTGTCAATACCCTGTTATTATTATAGCTCTTTTGATTCCAGCAGTTACTATTCCGCTTATACCTGATGATTTCTCTGCTCTCATATCATATATGTTGATTACATTATCCGTCGATTATTGTATACCAGTAAGTACAACTTGTCGATCCCCATCTCGTTGTACCCACTGAAATACATTTAGTTGTATCTCATGCCCCTTTGTTGACACCTTTTTCAGTTTCGTCAAGCGGTGAGATGCCAAGACGTTGATGTGAGGGTTACTCGATAGAGCCATTTCTATTGCTAGCTAGATTGCTGGCCTGACTACTTTATCATTTCCAATTTTTAGTTGTTATCGATTATGGCTTAGTACCATACTAGTTGTTTACTTTACTATGCTTATCTCAATCATTAGCGTATGATGGATTAGTTGTTTCAATAATGTAATTGCCTTTCAATTTAATGACCTCTGAGATATATATATGTTGTGCTGATGTATACTGCCTAGTCGTGCGTGTATAGGGGAGACTGTCCGTTTGAACCGGAAAACCTTATGCACGTGGTGGATCTGCTCACATCCTAGGGATAAGTTTTTAAACTCTGATTTTATAAAAAAAAAAAAAACTAGTCCACTTTTTTATCTCGGGACGTGACAGATTTAGATTGTATCAAAGAATAGGATGAGATGCCTAGGATGGTTCGAATTGAGCCCTAAGATGACTTATGACATACGTGAGAGCGTGGGGTACTATTTAGGTTAGGAGCTCGAGTGTAGTTTATTTCACTGTCGAGTTTTATCCTAACCTGCTTGCTTATGTTACAGACGATAGTTCGCACACGCACTGGGCGTGGTGGTAGTGCGGCTGGAGTAGAGACCCATCCTCCTGAAGTCTAACGCATCCCCTCGGACTGGCGAGGGGGAGGAGGACGCCGAGATGGAGCTGTGCTCAGTGTAGGCCCATGTCACTGAGGTGGAGCAGCTGGAGCAGAGGTAGTAGAATGTCCTGGTGTGGATCCCTGAGGGCAGCTAGACTGGATGTGTTTGGACTGCCCACATCTAAAGCAACGACTGTGGCGACGATCACAGGTGATCGCCCAATGTGGTCCACCACAAAAGATATAGGGTCGCAAACCCCGTTGCTGACCGCCAATGGGGGTGCTCCAGATCTGTTCCTGGGATCGGGGGTGTTTGGGTGGCCTCCTGAAGTTTGAAGATCCACCCCCATTCCCAGATAAAGGCCTCTTCTTCTCCTTTCCCTTCTCAGCAACATCCCGCTCAGCGCGAAAAATCTTGATGTCGCTCTGTATGGAGAGTGAGTGCTCCACACAATTGTCGAAATCCTTAATCCAAAGCGATGATAAGAGTCGTCTGATCTCAGGTCGCAGGCCCTGAGAGAAGAGCCAAACCTTGTGTCTCTTTCTCCGCACAGCCTGAGGGACAAGAGCCGCAATGCGGAAGAACTCCCACTCATACTCCCTCACGGTGCGGTTACCCTGACGAAGACTCTCAAGATCTCGCTCGAGGCTTTCTTTCGTGATGTCCTTCAGATAGCTATTGAAGATCGCGTCCTTGAACTCCTGCCACGAGGGGTAAAGCAACCCCTCATTGCGCTGCTCCAGTAAGGGTCCCCCACCAACTGCTTCTGCCACGAGGCAGTGAGCGACGAGGGGAACCTTGTCGCGCTCCTCCTTTTACGGAAGAGTTTCTCCTGGTGGATGACCCATTTTTCAACGGTCCATAGGTCTTCAGAATCTCCATCGAATGTTGGTGGTTTGAATTTCTTGAACTATACCAAACGGCCTTCGCTCATGCTTTCTCCGCCTGTACCGCTTCGTCAGCGACGATGGGTGTCATAAGTCGGGAAGGAAGAGAGGTCGTCCCGACAGCTGCAATAGGGGGGTTGCTAGCAGTAGTAACCGCCCGTGTAGCTCCAGAAGTCATGGCGGTAGCAGTAGCTATCACCACAGATGGTGTGGGGGCAGCTGGAGGATCAACAACTCCTCCGGGCAGCCAGACTGGTGGTAGGGCCGTGCGGTAGCAGTAGCCGCCTGTTGCTGTGCCATCTGCTGGACTAAACAGCCAAAGTGGCGAGTTGATCCTCCAACCGCTGTAATCTGTCCAAGCTCTCTGGCACAACTGAAACACCATGCCCACGACCTGCACCACAGCCGTGGCAAGCATCGTGCCCTGCACCACCACTACACCCAGTGCGTGTGCGAACTATCGTCTGTAACATAAGCAACCAGGTTAGGACAAAACTCGACAGTGAAATAAACTACACTCGAGCTCCTAACCCAAATAGTACTTCACGCTCTCATGTATGTCATAAGTCATCCGAGGGTTCGATCCTAACTATCCTAGGCAACTCATCCTATATTTTGATACCATCTAAATCTGTCACGCCCCAGGATGAAAAAACGGACTAATTTTTTTTTTTTATAAAATCAGAGTTGCGCAGCAGAAGCGTGGTAGACCCATAACCCACAGGGCACAGGATCAAAACCTGTCTCTGATATCATTTGTGACGACCCGGCCCGCTAGCAATAAAAACTCGTTGGGCCCAAACTACCGACCCAAAATGCTTAAGCCCGGTTATTATTACTAGCGTGTATGGTCTTATATATCCAATCAAAATCTCAATCCCATCCAATGTAGGACTATTAGGGTGTTACAGTTAACTTTTCTATTAAACCAGTAATCAAGTTAAAACCACAAGATACTAAATTGAAAAATCGATAAACCACAGGGAGGTATCTGAAGTTTTTTCTACATAATTTGATAGAAAAGTTAACAGAGGGGCCGACAGAAAGAAAAAAACGAAACCATAGGATACTAAAGTGATACACTTTAAACCACATGATACTAAAGTGAAAACGCTAAACCATAGGGGGGTATTTGAAGTTTCCCCCAAAAAAAACCCATTAGTGTAACCAAATGAGGCCTAACTTGTTTATTTTTCAAAAAAAAAAAAAAGAAGAAAAAAGATAAGATAAGATAAGATAATTTATGTAACCTGGCCCAATACTGATAAACAAATAAGCCCAGCCAAGGCACCTTCTATCTCACATAATATAGAAAAACCAATAAAAGAAAAAGTGTAAAATTGTTGCCCATAGTTTCTAAAATAGTATAGTCATTCACAAATCAATGATGGCAAGAAAATAGTAGTAGATATTGCAGGAGATCATGTTTGAACAAAAAAAGGCTACTTCTCTCTTTTCACCATTCTCCAACATTACAGTCCGTCTATACTACTAACCCAATAAGCTTATGCAAGAAAGAAGATGAGCGGAAGAAAGAAGAAGTAGGAAATCTAACATAAATTGGCTTTAAAGGCTTATAAATGCATCAATAAGAACTATGTTTATGTTCATATCCATCAAGCGATATAACTTCAGAAAGAGAATAGACCAAAACATGGATAAATTTTCTAACAATGATAACATCTATATACCTTATCATCCTCGTAAACCACTTTGGAAGGTATCTCTTTCTTTATAATTTTATCAAAACTGCAATCAAAAAAATTATATCAATATCACATTCCGAAGAAAAGAGATGTTAGTGCAGATCTAAGGGATGGTATTCAGAAATTCTCCTTCAGCAAACAAAGTTAAAAGACTCTTCCAGCAGGTAAATACAAATTTGATTAATTGATGGAAGAAACTCAAATGGAAAAAAAAAAAAAAAAAAAAAGCAATATTCAAGGAGCCCCAAAAAACAAAAGGTACTAAGTAAAATTAATATATAATCAGGTAACACAATCTAACCTCCTACAGGTAACACAAAGTATTGGATCTACAGATAAAAGAGTTGAGAAAGTTTTGGCCTCGCATAAAGTTCATTATTCCAATTGTATGATGTCCAATATGCAAAGAACAATGAAAATCACAAAAGCAAAAGTGCAGTAACTAAATTATTTAGGGTTAATTACACGGTAACGCCCTGGGTATTTTCTCTTTCTACACTATACTTCTTTCATTGCTAGTCTCTCCATTGGACTCTAGGTTCTAGAAGAATTCTTACACTCCTTCAACATACGATAGAATTTTAACCAAAACTAAGCAATTCCATTAGTTACAGTCTTCCTGATCCCCATTTGAAGATTACAAAAGACCCAAGTTGGCAAGTAATCAATCCTAGGGTTTCTTTAATTAGGGAAAATGAAGAGAAGCAGCTGGGTAAGCGAGCACAGCGAGTTTAATAACCAAACTTCCTTCAGCGAATAACTATCTAATGTGCGGTATGCCACCGAGATTAGCCATAAAGAGTTTGAATCCCTAATTTTCCCAAGTCAAATTGACAACTTTCCAATCTTCTCATTCAGGCGAACACTAAATAAAATTCAATGATATTCATCGTCTCAGAAAACAATAATTGAATAAATGGACAGAAATTCAAAACGACGATAATTGTACAATTGAGAGTATGTCAAACAGAAAAGTGTGGTGTAGTAAGTGAAAACATCCATAGCAAAGTGAGATCAAGCCTTAATTTTCGCTTCCTAGTTCCTACTACGGAAAGTGCGGCAATTTGACATCTTTATAGGGATACACATGAAATCAACCCTAACCTTAATAAGTGAAAAGTATACGGAGATTCCAATCGCCTCATAGTTTTCTTCTAAGGATAGCAAGTGCTCTTCTTCTCTCCGAAAACCACCAAGAGCACTTTCCAAACACGATCAAAAGACTTCATTTTCACTTCCTACTACGGAAAATGCGGTGATTTGACATCTTTATAGGGATCCACGTGAAATCAACCCTAACCCTAATAAGTGAAAAATATACGGAGATTCCAATCGCCTCATAGTTTTCTTCTGAGAATCGCAAGTGATCATCTTCTCTCCGAAAACCACCTAGAGAACTTTCCAAACACGATCAAAAGACTTCATTTTCACTTCCTACTCCGGAAAATGCGGTGATTTGACATCTTTATAGGGATACACGTGAAATCAACCCTAACGCTAACAAGTGAAAAGTACACGGAGATTCAAATCGCCTCGTAGTTTTTTTTTTTTTTTTTCTTTTCGAGGATCGCAAGTGCTCTTCTTCTCTCCCAAAACCACCAAGAGCACATCCCAAACACGATGGATCGAAAAGAACAGAGAAGGAGATGAAAACGACGACCTCGATCGCTCAGCGACAACACAACAGAGCAATCAAATCCCCAAAAAGTCGAGAGAGGGAGCGGGCTCACATGGTGGGGGCGTCGGAGGGGGCGGCGGCGAGAGCGGCTTCCACTTCGGAGGAGGAGGAGGAAGGAGACGACGACGAGGTCGCCATGGGAGTGCGGAGATGAGAGCTTAGCGCGGCGACGCGACCGCTGCTCGTCTTTATCAACAACTCCGCCGCATCTCGCGCTCTGCTCATGCTCCTCTGACGCACCCCCACCCCCGCACGCGCATCGACGCGCTTGGCGAGGGATGCTAGGTGGGGCGAGTACACCCCCATTTAGATATGTACATCCTACACCCTATTTTATAGTGTACATTCCTTTAGAGAAAAAAATATGATAATTAATTTCTGGAGCAATGCTATTTGTACACCCCCAAATAGGATGTACATCCTACATTCTATTCATCTAAGAATGGGGACTAATTTTTCGGTCATTTCGAAATGACCGATAAAATTTATCCCACCTTTTAATGAGTAGAGTATAAGAATGTACATTCCACTTGGTAGTGTAAAAAAGTATTTTTCTAATTTCTGTCTATGAATTTTATCATATTAATCCTCGTAAATAAATTTTATTTTAAAATAAAATTTTTTAAAATTTTAATTTTAAAAACTAAATTTAAAATTGCAGAACTTAACAGACGGTGAATTATTAATCTTTTTTTTTTTGGTATTTAGAATGATATTTTTTTTTTTAAATCAATATATAATTTACTGTTTATATTAATTTTATTTATTAGTTTTTTATTCTATTTGTGTTTTTTTTTCCTCGCTCGTTTCCTTCTCTCTTTTCTTTTGAGGTCGGTGGAGACAGAACAATCAAAATAAATTCTCAATTTTTTTAAATTTTTTTAATTCAAAGCAAACAATTAATTTTTAAATTACTATAGAAAACATCTTGACGTTTGTGGGAAAGAAACGACTCCAAATAAATTTTTAATTTTTTCAAATTTTCAATTCGATTTTTATTTAGTATTTTCAATCTAAAACGATGAATAATTCATTATTTTTTAAAAATTTTATTCATATTTTAAAAATTATAAAAAAAAAAATTAAAAGCGATGAACGATTACGAATGCAAACGGGATGGATCTGGATCTTCCGTCCCCAAATCTCTGACGGATCAAAAAAAAATTATTCCATAATCCATCTCGGATCAAAAAAATTATTCCATAATCCATCTCGCCGCCCACCGGCGCTCAGAATACATCCCGCCAATTAATATTTTCTTTACAAATTATAATATTATTAATATTTTGTAAATATAAATCAACAAACTTTTTAATAATATTGAATAATATTATTAAATTATATATAATTAATAACATCAACTAAAAAATCAAAAATATCAATCAAAATTAATAATAAATTTTAAAAGTTTTAAATGCGTACATATTAAACAAAAAAAAACTACTAGAATTACAACATCAACTTATTTATGTTTAATTTTTTTTCTAAATATATTAATTTTTAGAGATATTTTTTAAAAATATAAACAATTTTTGGGGGCGGATCATGGCGGGGCGGGAGTGTGTTAAATTTTTTTCCGTTTCCTATTTTGAATCTGTTTCGGATCATAAAATTTATTCTGCTTTATTTTTTCATATTTACTGTTCTATTATGGACGGATCGGAGCGGGAGTTCCGCCAACCCAGATTTTTTTACATCCCTATGAATGATTCAGCATATATGTGAATACGGTGAATCATTTATCGTTTATACTTATTTTTACAAACTTATATTTATACAGAACTATTTTTAAAATTATAACATTATATAAATTTATTTATAAAAAAAATTCTTCTACCCCATCTCAGATTAATTATGCAAAAAATAAATGAGGAAAAAATTTATAAAATATTATTCCGTCTCTAATACCTTCCGCTTTTACATCATTCACTTTCTGCCAAATAAATAATAAAATTATAAAAATTTCAGCTCCACGGTTGTACAAATAAATAGCAAAAGAAAAATAATTTTAACATGAACTCTAATTCTTTAAAAAAATTATTTCAAACTCAACTTCACCTTCGGTAAAACAAATATGCGGAATGCTTCTAGAAGTAAAAGGGAGAGTAAACTTTCGCATTGTTTCCGGCGATGAAAAATATGAATTGATACTATTAAATCTAATATGGACTATTTAAATTTTTTTACTATCGAATTTTAAGATTTTACAATATTATTTATCTAATCTTTGAGTGGGTCAAAATTAATAATTTTTAATGGCTACTATAAAGTGAATTTGAGGCTACTTGATAATTATGCAAATGATATTTTAAAATTACAAAATTTAAAACGTAAAAAATTTAAATAGCCTAGATTAAGTTTAACAGTATCGTAAATTCAGATTTTCTATCGAGAAAAACGACACAGAAATAAACTCTTCCTTTCACTAATGGAAGTACTCAAGCCTAACTCCTTTTTTTACCTATTTGTTGTTGTGTTTTTTTTTTCCTTAAAAATGTATATACTTATTTAAACTTTTATCCGTTTTGATTCAACTATCTAAATTTTTAAAAATTTAATTTTAATACTTAAGTTTTAATTTATTTAATGTAAGTTATTTGATGACTCTTTGTATAATTTTTTAGACTCTATTATTTATTTTGGCTAAATTACAGAAAACCCCCCTCTAATATCCCGCTTTTTCACTTTACCCCCCTGTCATTTAAAAGTCGACAATCTGCCCCCTCGTAATTACCGAATTGTGCAATAACCCCCCGCCGTTAGTTGACCGTCAGTTGACCGTCAGTTTTTTAAAAAATATAATTTCATATACCCAAAATACCCTTGGAAAATATCCCTTAAAAAAAAAAAAGAAAAAAGAAAAAACTTCGGAATAGAAAAAAAAAAAGAAAAGAGGAGGGCATAATGGTCATTTTACCCCATCTGTTAACGGTGTTGCCCCCTAAAAACATTTCTGAAATTACGAGGGGGCAGATTGTCGACTTTTAAATGACAGGGGGGTAAAATGGAAAAGCGGGATATTAGAGGAGGTTTTCTGTAATTTAGCCATTTATTTTTATAAAATTATAGTTGTATGTACTATATAAAATATATTGGTAAAATAAAAATAATAAAAACAAGTAGGCTTACCGAAATTTTCAAGTTTATGAGTCAGTGTTGCTTCTCAATGGAGAGTTGGAACTATAATTGTTTGAGTATAGATCACTTCTCCATCATCATCTTAATATTATACTTATACTAAAAAGATTTACACAAGGGTGTTGTTTGGTTTAAAATTTATAATATTTCAAAAATATTATATATTATTATTTAAAATAAAAAATTAATATTAACTTATCAAGTCATTTAGATTGAGAGATTATTAAAAATAGCATATTATTATTATTATTATTATTATTATTATTATTATTAAACTACTAAACATTCTCATCAAGCATACTAACACTTTTTATAATTATTTAACTTGAGTTGAACGATAATAATTTAAATATTTTTAATAATTTTTAATAAAAATAAAAAAGAATATCAGAATATTACAAACTATGAAACGAGCCTAAAGGGTTATAGTATAGTTAGAAATTAGTTAAGAACCCACGCTTCGCGGTAAATGAAAAAATTTACAGTAAAGAATCCGAGAGAAATTATCTCTAAACATTTTTTTGTTGGAATACTTAAAAATTTTAAGAACCATTAGCTTGAAAGCAAATAAAAAAGTTTATAAAGTTCAATACAACTTTTCAAAAGAAATATGTTGAAGACAAGTGCGCTGCAGATTCGATCTCTAAACATTTTTTTTCTTGAAATAGTGAGAAAATTTTCACAATCTATCTCTGAACATTTTTTTTTTGATGGAATATTTAGAAATTTTAAAAACCATTAGCTTAAGAACGAACAGTAAAATTTACAAAGTTCAATCTAATTTGCAAGAAGAGATGTGCTGAAAATAAGTGCATTACAGATTTGATCTCTAAACAAATTTTTTTTTTTTTAATATTTAGAAATTTTCACAACCATGAGATTAAAAGCTGAGTAGAAACAAAGTTCAACCGAACTTCAAAAAAAAATCTAAACAAATTTTTTTTTTTCTAGAATACTTGGAAATTTTAAAACCCACAACTTGCCAAAAGAGTCTATGAACTTTTTTTTTCTTGGAATACTTATTAGAGATTTTCAAAGAAGATATGCCAAAATATAAATAAAAAAAATTACAAAACTCAACACAACTTCAAAAAAAATATATATATGGCCAAAAATAATGCAATGTAGATTTCAAAGACTCGCCGCAATTGGAATTTAGCATAGTTTAAGCAAAGTGAGGTGTCAAAACTTAGACCAAACTATTAGAACATTTTGATGGTTTCTATCTTTCCCTTTTTTTTTTTTTTTTCCCTTGCTTGATCATAATGCTTAGCGTAAAAGTATATAGAAAATTTAATGCAGATCAATACAATCTCTGAAAGAAAGGTAAAATGAAATAGGTTCAATGTAGATGCGAGAGTGTTAGCGTAACCAGAACCTATCTCAATTTATCTAAAATAAACTTGCAAAAATGTTCAACACTTTCTCTTTATTTATATTTTTTATGGCCACGAAATGTAAAGAGAAGCAATTGCTCAAAAAACAAACGTCCAAGCTGTAATTAGTTCATGAAAGTAAGGCGTAGAAGCATCGTTCGTAAGACTGCAACGATTGCCCAGAGGCCATTCATACTGCGTCTCCGCGTTTCGTCAAAAGAGAAATGACTATCAGAAAGCTCCCTATAACAGACTTGGTGAGGCAAAAAAGAAAGGCACACCATGGAGCTGGCCATAGCAGCTTTGCATTACATAGGAACTATCCTAAACATCATTGCCTTGTATGGAAGGAAAAATCAAAAACCAACTATAAAAGATACATGCACAAAAAAAAATATATGTTTCTTTTTTTTTCTAGAAGCCTCATTTTTTCTCTGGATATCCGAAATTACTCCGGAAAATCATCAGCGATAAAGTAAATACTAGAACAAAGGGTGATCAGTGAGGGAATATATAAACAACTAAAGAGTAAAGAAATCAAACAATTCAAAGAAAGAAAAGAAAAACACAACACAACAAAAGGAAGAAACCACATCACAAAGTAATTCAAAAAGAAATAGACAAATGACAAAAGAGAACCAAAAAGCCCAAGCGAAAATCACACAGAGAGATCAAAATCACAAGTAAAAAATAGGGTTAATTGCTTACAGGTTCTTGAAAATATATCGAATAGCAAATATATCCCTACAAAATTTAACTTTTCATATTTATCCTTTCAAAAATCCAACGTTATTCATATATATCCCTACAACCTATCTTTGTTAGAAAAATCTAGTTAATCATAAATAAAATACTTAATTTTGGTTAAGTAAAAAAGTAAATTTATTTTTTTATCCTTTTTATATTATAACTATGACTTTTAGAGGGATATATTTATAAAAACAAAATAGACATTTCACCTATATTCTGTTAAAATATAAACGGTAATAAACCAGAAAGATATATATGAATAACTTATGATTTTTGAAAGTATAAATATGAAAAGTTTAATTTTGTAGAGATATATTTGCTATTCGATATGTTTTTCAGATACCCGTATGCAATTAATCCTAAAAAATAACAGTAGGCACGCAACCAAATAAAGGGATGTTGAGAAAACCAAACCTTCTCTTTACGAGCAACAATAGTAGGCAACAATAGTAGGATGAAGAAGAGAGGTCGCAGTTATGGAATGCAATCTCGAAAGGAAGTGGGCAAAGGAGCTTACCAGCCAAGGGGGCGTATATATACCAGCATTCCGATCAGGCAGTGCCATTCCCATCAGGCGCAACATTCCGATTAGACAGGTAAGCGGCAACGGAGATTTCCTTGCGGCGGAGGAGGTACAGAGCAAATCAGGAGCAAGTTCTGATTAGACAGCTGAGCTGCGTCGGAGATTTCTTCGTGGAGGAGGAGGTCGGGAGCAAGCACGAAGAGAGTCTCTAGGGAAGTGGCGGTATTAAACGCCGAAAAGAGTCGCGACAGATGGAGGAGTACGGTACAGAGAGATAAAGGCTCCCGGTAAGGCAACAATAGAGAGGTGTACAGTATCGCGACGACATTAAATTCCATATCCGCGGTAGATACGAGCGTACGGTACAGGGAGGGAGCTATTTCAAGGCAGGTGATGGTAGAGAGGCGGACGAACTCGCAGAGATCGCGCGACGATTCTGTGGCGACATTTAATGCCCAGATCTGTGGTAGATTGCGGTGTACGAACCCCAGAGGCGAACAACTCCGAGAAGACAGCGGAAGAGAAGTAGATGTTTACGCGGCGTCATTAAATGCCCAGATCGGGAGGCGCACGCCCAGATCGGAGGGTGCGCGGCAAAGCGAGTATGTAGAATTTGGTCTGAGAGAGAGAGAGAGAGAGAGAGAGAGCATAGGCGAAGTCTAGGAAAAGTTTGTTCTGTGTGAGAGAGAGAGAAAGAGAGAGAAGAGAGAAAAAAAAAAGAGAAATGAGACAGAGCAGAGGCAAAGTCCAAAGAATAATGGTTTGAGGGCCCCACGCAAGAGAAAAAGGGGGGGATGGGAGGAGGGACCGTGACATCCCAATAGTCCCACATCAGCTGGGAATGGAGTTGTGATTGGGTTTATAAGAGGCATGGGCACTAGTAATAATAACTGGGCTTCAGCATTTTGGGCCGGAGGATTGGGCCCAACGAGTTATTATTGCTAGTGGGTCGGATCGTTACAGGGACCCACACCAAATTGATCTGTGAGGAGAGGAATGATGATTTGAGGGCCCCACGCGCACGAGATGAGGGAGATCGAATGAGAGACCCACACCAAGATGGAATGAGAGACCCACACCGAATCACAAGAGAAGGGAGATGGAATGAGAGACCCACACCGAGATGGAGATGGAATGAGAGACCCACACCGAGATGGAATGAGAGACCTACACCGAAATCACGAAAAAGCTGTAGAAATAGTTTATGGTTCGCCCTTTAATGTGTTTGTAGAGCTTGTCTTGTACTTAATTTCTGCATGTGTTTCTTTTTGTCTTTCCTTGGTAAATTGGACTAGCCTGCTTTTCCAAACAAAACAAAAATGTAGTTAACTATGCACAAATTTCAAATTCTTGTCCACTTCCCAACCTAGTATTGTATATTTTGGGTGTCAAAATTTTCAATTTCTCATAGTCAACTATATTCATGAGCAGGAAGTAAAGTATGCCAAACTCCTAGAACACCAGCTTAAATCACAAATTAGCCTGAATATAAATCACCATTTCAAAAGTGAGAAAAAAAAAGGGGGGAATATATAAATAAATCACTATTTCTGCCAATTTTGGTAAATCAAAACTAAAAGACTCAAATTTCCTTGAATCATATTTATGCATACAAAATAAGAGAGATTTACACATGTAAATGGTTGATGAAACTCAGGTGACACGGTTTTATTGTCGACATAATAAAAATTCTTTCTGCAACTTTTGCAAGATTTACAGTAAGAAAGCCACATAATAATCTACAAAATTTTACACAACCGCGGTCAGAAGGAGGCCGAACTTGTCCTTCGGAGTCGATATCTCGGCTCTGGAGGAGGTTCGCAGTGCAGTACTTTGTCCAACTCCTGCACCCGAAAAGAAGAAGAAGAAGAAGATGGATTACCCACTTTAATCTTTAATCGCAAGAAAATAAAAATAGACGGAAAAAGAAGCACATAATAGAAGAAATAACATGGACTACATTTGAGAACAGTTGACATTCATTACAGAAAAGATCACTGTAGATGTGTAGAACAATATTAAACATCAAAAGTTTCTGATCAAGAGGCTGGATACAAGCAGTGTATAATCCTGTTAATATTCTCGCATAATACGACAAAACAAGTGTACAAAGGATAAACATGCGAGAAGAGCATATAATCTTCATGGTACCTGCAGAGTCACAAGTTTCGAGGAAATTTATTACCTTGGCAGCAAGAAAATAATAATAATAGTAATCAAGATAAGCAACTTTCGTAACTTGGTATGTGCTACAATCGCTTAATGCAATGATTATTAGATGCAAGAATCATTACTAGTCAGATACAACAAACAATTTTGCCATTTTGAATTCTATTGCTTACGGTGAATCACACTCAGATGCTCATTTTCTTTAATTTGCCATTCAAAACTAACAGCAGGTAGTGGTCGTAAGTGTCGACTGTGTTGTAGTTTTGAAATCTCGACTTCCATATTTACAGAAAAAAGACTGCCGCTAGTAATAGAATCTGATTTCTCGGAGCACAGGTTTCGAAAATCAAAACTATATATGTCAGCCGGGCCGCCTACTTGTTATAGAATTTACACTGAAATAGGAGAGCCAGCAACAAAAGATTTGCAATATACACTGCAATAGGCTAAGACCAAGAACTGGAGGGGTCACTAAAAGGTTTAAGAACGGCATCTTACAAACCCAAAAATGTCGGTACTCAGCCTCTACAATCTCTTGAAATAATACCCAGAAAAAGAATACAATAAAAAAGTCGGGACTGAAAAAGGGACAGAATCTAACATGCTGGGTAGAAAGAGGATGCGAATTCACTCAGAACCTAAGATATCAGATCGGTTTTTAGACCTGTAGATATATTGGGTCATAAAACTTGGATCATTCTTGAAAGTCGGTAAAATTCAGATAAAATTTGATGTGTCAGACACCAAATCACTCTGATGGAGATGCACATAAGTGACACACTCAGCGGTAATGTCATCTTCTCCATCCATTTCGACAAAGGGTTTTAATGTACAGACTGACGATGCAATGACTTAAGGAGATTAGGGAGATGTTCAGGACACACAATGACAACTCATTCATTTTACCCGACCAACGGATAAATTCCTGCATTGAATTCACATTACGAATTAATTCTAATAAGATCGGTTAAATATCTAATAACAACTTTAATCTATGAGTAGGATCATCTAACATTGATAGAACTTAAACTAAGCAAACTCCTCAGTTATAAGTAAATTATTTAATGAAAAAATAGAGAAGAAAGGAGCCAACATAGTTCTTATCCAGCTTGAAAAAATAAAAAAAAAAACTTCAATTTGATTTCTCAAGAGAGAATGATTTCTCAGATGACTATCTTGAAACTTACTCGGAATAGAACACTGAAATATGTGAGCAAGCTTTTAGTCATAATGGATTATAAAAGAAACAATGTTGATAATGCTATGTCGACTAAACTACCAACACAACAACGCTCGCAACTTCCCGCATAATTTACCCCTTGCGTAAGTTAGAAAAAAATTTGGAAGATACGCGCCTAGATCGCTTGGCTGAACAATCATGACATACAAGTGGCTCGACAAAGCTAAGTACGGTATCCACTTCGTCCAACAAACATCACAATATGCTATCAACATATGCTTAAAAGAGGAAATTATATTGTATGTCAACTAAAGAGCTTACTCTATGATGCAAATACGATATGTTACAACTAATAACCTAAGATCAAGAAGAAAAAAAAAAAAAGAGCGACAGAAACAAGAAACATCCTGATTGATAATAAAGAAAAAATCAACTTCAACGAATCCAAATAGCGGCATCTAAAATACATCTACCTTCTGTTTCTTCAACCTCTCGTTCTCTTCCTCCAATCTGGATACCTTGTTTTCAAGCTCATTTGTGTAGGCCTGCCACCACAACATGCATGAAATTAAACCAACAGCCGTGAAGGCACACACCTACAAACTTTGTGCTCATTTTTACAAGCTTGTGATAAGCATACACTTCTTAGTAACATCAAACTATCGAAGAACCTTGGCGACGATAAGGAGGACCAAGTTTCAAAGCGCATGCAGCCGAGTAAAAGCAAACAGAAAGCAGCTCTAGGCATATTCATATATGCATACACGCATGCGAGCACATGCATGCACTAAACACATGGCGACACACGCACACACACAAAATCAAAAAGAGGAAGATTTCCACCTGCTTCCTGGCTCTCGATCGTGCGGCTGACTCCCGGTTCTTGATCATCCTCTTTTGCCTCCTCTCACCAAACTTTTCTTCTACATCCTCCGAAGCAGCTGCCGCCGCCCGCTTGCGGCTGGGCATCTGAGAATCAGAAAGCGCTCCCATCATCTGAGACGAGATACTCATCTGCCCCCCATCGGGGTAACCGGTATCCAAAACAGGATAATCCCCGGTCACACCCTGATGATACCAATGGGCCCCTTGCGTGAATTCCTGCTGCCCCGCCATCGGATCAGCACTTCCCACCTGACCGACGTTCGCGATCAGTTCACTGGTCACCACACCGGCCTTCACTAAGAAATCCTCGAGGGTCATCTCTCCGAGGGTCGCCTGCCTCTCCCGGCGTCCTTTTTGCCCCTCCTCCTCGCCCCCCTTCTTCCCGCCTTGTTGGATGTCCCTCCATACTTCGTCCACCGTCTTCTTGCTTAGCCCCTGCGGCATAGTTACGCTCCCCTGGCGGAGCAGGCCGGGGCCCGATGGGTTTTCACTGGTGGAACTCTCATCCATTGCTACTAGAGATTGGTTTGTTTCTATCGGAAACACACTCTTTAGGAGCTCATCAAGGTTCATACTGTGAAGAGGTTCGCCCAAGTGACTCTCAACCTCATTTAGTGTAAGATTATAGAGAGAACCTTGTCGAACCAAGCTCTCAATCTGGGATGGGCCGCCGCCGCCGCCGCCGCCACCTTGCAACGCCATAAATTGTTGGGCTTACGATTGATCGATTATAAGCTTATCCGAGCATTAAATCTCACATTCAGAATGATGTTAAAGCTGAATAGAGTAGATCTTCACTTTCCTCAATTTAGTATTGAAATAGACATTGATGCCTTCTTAAATTGAAAACCCCCATCTGCAAATTGAAAGGCACATCTTAAATTTCTCTCCCCAAACTCCTCAACAAAAAAACCAGATACTAAACCCAGAGAACAAATTACAACAAACCCAGAATTTAATGCCAAAAATTAGCAAATAAGAACGTTTACATCAAAATTTCTACCCCCAAACTCAACCCAATTTTTTTTTTTTTTTTTTTTTTTTTTCAAAAAAATAGCATTCAGATGCTATATTGCTACAAAGAACAGATTTAAACTGACGCAGTATACCAAAAAAAAAGGAAAAATAACAGGACCCATCAATCAAAATGTGATCTTTCCCCGTCCCAAAGAAGGGTTTTTTAGGAAATAAGAACCTTTACAAACTCCTCAACCAGAAAAAACCCAGACACTAAATTGCTCCAAAGAACAAATTAAAACTAACCCAGCATTTCACACCAAAAAATATAGAGAAAACAACAGGACCCATCAATCAAAATGCGATCTTTGCCCCCTCCCAAAGAAGGATTTTTAGCAAATAAAGTTCTTACCCAAACTCCTTAATCAAAAAAACTCAGATGCTAAATTGCTCCTCCGAAGAACAAATTAACACAAGCCCAGCATTTTACACCAAAAAATAGAGAAACTCATCAATCAAAATCCGATCTTTGCCCCTCCCAACAAAGGGTTTTAGCAAATAAAGAACAATTACACCAACATTTCTCACCTCAAACTCTATAAACACCAAATTGAAACAATACCTAGTTACCATTAACACTTACAAATTGCTATAAACAGCAAATTGATCCCCATCGCTTCGCAATCCATTGCCTCGATCATCATACGAGGAAGAGAAAGAGAGAGAGAGAGAGAGAGAGAGAGAGAGAGAGAGAGGGCGCAAAGCGGGTTGAGTAATCCCTCCCGGGAGAGGCACGAGAAAGCAGCTAACCCCCCCTTTTTAAAGGGCTTTTTTTGAAATTGGCCCTATCAAAATTTAAATTTTTGAAAATGGCCCTGCCAAATTTATATTTACAAAAATGGCCCTCTTCTTGCCACGTCAGCGCGCCACGTCAGCCCGGTCCGCCACGTCAGCGAGCCACAGCCGCGGTGCGCCAGGTGAGATTTAGTGAAACACGCAGGTTCTACCTGCGTGTTCTAAACACGCAGGGTCAACCTGCGTGTTTAGAACACGCAGGTTAGGCCTGCGTGTTTAGAACACGCAGGCCCAACCTGCGTGTTCTAAACACGCAGGTTGACCCTGCGTGTTTAGAACACGCAGGTTGGGCCTGCGTGTTTCACTAAATTCTTCACCTGGCTCAATTCTTCAGCCAGGTGAAGAATTGAGCACACCACTCCAGGCTGCTCAATTCTTGCGCCGCGAACTCACTTTTCGCCCCGGGAGCTTCCGCCACAGTCTGAAACTACCCGAACCACACTGTAAATATAAAATACACATGATGCAAGAATTTTTAATTTTTTCTGTAAATATCTGGGGAGTCAATGCTCGATGTAGAACCTGTACTGGTGGATTTTTTTCTTTTAAAAGCTAACAATGAATCTTTGTGTTTAACTAGTGCAAAACGAAGATCAAATGCAGTGTCTAATATTCTATTTCATCAGGATCTTGAAAATTTAAAAGCAACAATTTTGAAAACAAGAAGAGTAATTATGCTAAAAGGTGGACAATCATTCAAGAGCTCATCAGAAAATTAAGTAAACAATCTCTTCACAATCACCAAAGCTTTAAACAAATAATAAATGCAAAGCATATACATAGTGAGCATTTTTTTTAAAAAAAGAAAGGAATGAATAAGAGGAATTATAAATATTACATTGAACAATTATTACAGTAAGTTTCAACATTTCAAAGAAAAAGCAAAATACATGATTACGAACACAACACAACAACACAACAATACAATAAAGCATAACAAAGCACAACCCAATCACAACACATTACATCACATCGCAGAACATCGCACAACATCACAACAACACAACACAACATCACAACAACACAATAGCACTTCACATCACATCACAACACCTTTCATCACATCACATCACATCACATCACATCACATCGTAGAACATCGCACAACACAGCATCACAACAACACATCATATCACATCACATCGCACAACACAACAACACAGCTCATCACAACAAAATAATAGAAATGTAATAATATATAACAATATAAACTAATCAAAAGGCTCTATACGGTCCAATTGGTCCAACTGTGAAATAGCCGTGCCCTCTGGCTGTGAAGGACCTGAAGATGATGGCTGATCAGTCTGGGAGGACTGTCGGTGCCGTGCTCGCCTAAAATAAAAAAGATCAGTTCCTCGTTGACGATGACCAAGTGGTACGTACCCCGATGGTGGCGTAATATCTGATGGTTCATGCCCCGACGTCGATGCTCCACCATGGTATGCTGGCTGTGTCCCCGATGGACTAGGTGATGGTGCATGCCCCGACGTCGATGCTCCACCATGGTATGCTGGCTGTGTCCCCGATGGACTAGGTGATGGTGCATGCCCCGACGTCGATGCTCCACCATGATCCGCTGGGCGTGGTGTAGTATATGGTAATGTCTGTAAAGTCAGTAAACCTTCCTCCACCTTAGCAGCACCACGTGTCAGAATGTCGAAAGGTGCTCCAATATGTGAAAGCTGGGGTAGTACACTTCTGATCGTATATTCTGTTTGTTGAAGGAGATCGACCTGAAATGAAAACAGTATCACAATAATTATATATTGAAAATGAAATTAATTAGTAAATGAAATTAATTAGTATATCATACCAAAAATCTCTCGCGATGTCCATGGGGCTCATATGCAAGGGGGGGACGCTGTGCTGGAGTAGATATCCACCGCCTGGTGATACTCCAATACCACTGCATGTAGATAGAAGCGACGCGTATATAATCGGGATCTACATGGGGGTCCACCTCTACTATATGCTGCAGTCGATTGTCCCAATCCTGAATATGTATGGCATGAAATGCCGCCCAGTTCTCATCCGGTCTACCTTGTGAAGTGATGCGAGGTAGAGCATGTACTGCGTCGGGTATATGCTGTCGAAATCCAAAATGACGAAGTACCCGATCCGGAAGATATAGCTCAATAATATGAAAGCATACTAGGGTCGTCCGTGATCGCCATACCGGAGACCCCAGTAGACAAAAAGGTGGAAGTGACCCTAGTATATCATCTGTATATGGTCTCCATATAATCTATTGTGAAAAGTAAATGATTAGTAACATGTATAAAAAAAAAATTATTTGAATAAAAATTTATGATAATTAACTCATTTACCTGAGACTCCAACTGGCAATCAAGCTGATCGCGATAAAACTCAATGTCGGCCGTCTTGACATTGTCTCGAAAAGCCAACCTATTATTCCACCTGTTTCACTTATAATATATTAGTAATGATAATATAAAACACAGAAACCTTAAAATTTAATACATACCTGCAACCTAGTGGCAGATCAATAAGATCAAACTGCGGTCCGACTATCTCAGGTCGTCCAATGTGCAGATGATCCCATGCCCAAATCTACATATTAAGCTACTTAGAAATAATATATGAATTTCATGAATGAAATTACTAGTAAAGGAATGTACCTGAAGTAATGTGGCAAAACAGCAACACACCGCTTTCCCCCTCATGCAAGCATTTGCTAATGCTCGATAGAGATGAGCTAGCGTCGCCGCACCCCATGCCAAGGCACCACAAGCATCAAAATCCTCTAATAGAGGCAACCACCTTAAATGTACTCTAGTTCTGCTTGGGTTTGGCATTAGGCTACAACCTATCTGAAACAGAATATACGCTCTGGCTGTAGCCTCTATCACTGCGGGATGTGCATCTACGGGGATGTCGTGAAACTGCTGATACAACCATTCAAGTCTGATCTCTCCGCCTCTGATATTTGCAGAAGCACCCCAAGCAAGAGCTCACATAGCGCCCCCCACTGATACGAGCCTAGTCCGGTCACCGCCCCCCCATCAATGCGGAGTCCAGTAATGACAGCCACATCCATCAAGGTGACTGTCATCTCCCCATGTCTCAAGTGAAAGGACTGCGTCTCCCTCCGCCACCGCTCCACTAAGGATCCTAACAAAGCCTGATCGAGCATGACGCGCCTCAACCGCGATACATAATAGAATCCTGCACGTCGCAGTAGCTCCAATACTGCAGGATGCTCCATCTGCCAGCGGTTCAGTGTGCGACTATGCTCCACAAATTCAACTGGAGAATAATCCTGCAATAATATAAAATTCACATAATATTAGTACATGAAATTTCAAAGAAATAAAAAAGTTAATTAAAAAAAAGATATATATAACCTCATCTCGAATGCAAGTACATCTGTGGTGAGTCTGATCTGTCAATACAGATCCATCAATCGGTCCTGCCTCCTCGTGATCGTCCATCTGTAATAATACGAATAAATAAATAAACAAATTATAATATGCGTAAAGTATTGTAATTTATTTAAAATAATTTACAACAATCAAGATATGAAACTAATCAACCTAAACGACGACGTCTTTCGGTCCTTCTTTGTTGATTTTCAGGACACGTGCTTTTATAATGGCCGGGTTGTTTACACAGACTACACTTGCTCCTACTACTTCCCGCGCCTTCGTCCATAATATTGCGAATCCGTGTAGATTTGGGTCGTCCTTTCTTTCTTCGCGCGTGTGGTGGAAGTATAGGTGTGTCATATGACTCAACCCAATAACGCCGATCGGGGACCGGATGGAACGGTGGATCGTATGTATCTCGAAAGCATTCAGTACTATACCAATGGGCGCATAGACTATAATAATCTATGTTCATGTGTAACGAACTACAACAAGCTAATATATGTGAACAAGGTAATCCTGTCAGTTGCAAACACAAACATGAACATGTAGAATTTGCTCCATTGATAATGACTTGGTATTGCAAATCCCTTCCTGTAAGAACTTCAAATTCTTGATATCCATACCGCCTAACTGTATGTGCTCTAGCCACTGACATTCGGCTATTAATAGTTTTTTCCACATCCGATACAAATGGAGTACCCATTGCTGCTCCCTCTTGACGATGTTTTAGAAAGAACTCAACCAGTCGATGTAATGTTGCCATTACAAAAGCGGTAATTGGTAAGCCACGAACTCCCCTCAAGACTCCATTTAAACTTTCTGAACGGTTTGTAGTCATAATGCCGAATCGTCGACCACCATCGAAAGCCTTAGCCCAATATGTCCTATCGGCATGAAGTCTGTCAACCCATTGCCAAGCATCCTCATCCATTGCTCTCAATTCATCCTTTAACCTGTTATATTCTCGTTCTTCTGAGGCACTCCCAATGGCATAAAATTTCTTAAGTAGGTGTTTTGCTTTGAAATGAATATTCATATTAGCTTTCATGTGTCGCAAACACCATCGATGAGCATGTCCTTCTGATTGTGGGAATACAAGTGCAACAAGGTTTGCAAGTCTTTTAAAGCGATCAGAAATTAATGTAAGAACTCGACCTCGTGTTATGTACCTCCGTAGACAATTTAGAAACCACTCCCAACTCGAGCTATTCTCCCCCTCGCATATTGCGAATGCTAACGGGAACAAACCACCATTGGCATCAACACCTGTGGCAATTAATGCATGGCCTCCATATTTTCCATACAAGTGCGTGGCATCGATACTAAGTAATGGCCGGCAAAATGTCCAACCAAGAATCGAGGGTCCAAAAGCCCAGAGGTTGGACGGTGACGTGTAGTCAACACTTGCTTCTCTACGTATACTTTGATGCAACCATGAAATGGGAAAAAACTCATCACGCCTACAAGGCCATGATCACTTGATATGTCAAATAATTCCCATTCATTAGGTCCCATTGGACATCGAACTGTTATGCGTATACGGAACTCCGCTCGATCATAATTAGTGACCTTGTATATTTCTGCTTCGAAATCCCGAAATGTGATGTCGCGGCGAATTCCGATCAGTTCTTTATAGCCACCAATGTATTGTGGTATATTATTGTTCACGACTAAATTTCCGTCCCAATGAATAGAAAACGGAACACATTCACCAGACATACTGACGTACTAAAAATAACAATAAATAATATAACATTCGTCAGTTTGATGACTACTCTAGTTCGACAAATTAAAATCACTATTTTGAGCTTGACAAAAAAAAAAACTTATAAACTTTGTTATTTTTAATAATAATCATAGTGAATCACTATCTGTCCTTACAAGTTTATTTTTCAAAATTGTCCTTGCAAGTTTTATTTACTATTTTTGATGAAAATTTAGTTGTATTATGAAATTATTCATGTTTTGGAACTTGCTATTCATTAAATTAATCATCTAAGGTATTATGAAATTATTCATGTTTTGGAACTTGCGAGACCTTTTGGCAATTAGGGCCCAAAAGCTTAACATTTAAAATTCGAATGTTCTAATACAAACTTCAGATATAGTTTATACTTTTAAAAGTATATAAGCCCTTTCTCTTTATATATATATTACACATTAATTTTATATAATTTATTTACATTTTATGCATATATTTTAAAATCTATATTAAAGACTTTCTCTCTCTACATTAAGCCCTTTCTCTCTCTACATTAGTATTTTAAAATCTACTATATGCACAAACAAATGCATATAATGCACAAAGCACAATTACAGATTTTTAAAAAAAGGAACAAAAAAAAGTCCTAAATTTTGACCTATTATATACACAAAAATTACATGAATGAGGATCATATGATCTATGAAATGCCCTAAAAAAACACAAAGCCCTAAATTTTGAAATGCAAGTCATATGATCTAAAAAAACACAAAGCCCTAAAAAAACAAGTCATATATTCATGAGGATCATATGATCTATGAAATGCAAGTCATATAATCACTATGAAAAAATCCCTAAATTTTGACCTATTATATACACAAAAATTACCTTAGACGGCGACGCGGCTGCTGCACGGGAAAGTGAGAGATCGGTTGTTGAACCTCCGACGACGACGACGAACGGCGGGTGCGGCGGGTGCGGCGGCTTCGGCACGGGAGCGAGAGAGAGAGAGAGAGAGAGAGAGAGAGAGAGAGAGAGAGAGAGAGTGAGAGATAGAGAGGAGATAGAATGCAGTGAGGGGTCGGGGTCGGGCCGGGCGCGGGCGGGGAAGTAGGGCAAGTGAACACGCAGGCTCGGCCTGCGTGTTTTAAACACGCAGGCTGAGCCTGCGTGTTCTAAACACGCAGGCCGAGCCTGCGTGTTTAGAACACGCAGGCCGAGCCTGCGTGTTTAGAACACGCAGGTTCTACCTGCGTGTTTCACTCAACCACACACGGCGCACCACCGGCTGTGGCTCGCTGACGTGGCGGACCCGGCTGACGTGGCGTGCTGACGTGGCAGGAGGAGGGCCATTTTTGCAAATATAAATTTGTCAGGGCCATTTTCAAAAATTTAAATTTTGATAGGGCCAATTTCAAAAAAAGCCCCTTTTTAAATTGTTAATTGCACAATTAGTCCCCATTTTTTTTTTTTTTTTTAGTCCTCAATTTTCTTGTTGTTAATTAAATGCTCACTTTTTATTGTCCTTTTAGTCCTCAATTTGTTGTTAATTCCAATAAAAATGTCCTTTTAGCATTAATCATTATTTACCGCTTTATTATTGGTTATAATCAAAATACATAACATATGAAAAATTATGTAACATTTTAATTAATTTTTATAATTCTATTAATTATAACTGGTGTTGGATCCGCGGGATGCGATGATTAAAAATTATTTAAAAATTTGATCAAATAAAATTTGATGTCTATTTTATTGATATTTATTTTATATAAAATTTATAAATTATAACATAAAATTTGTGAGATTTATCTTTAATAAAAAAAAATTATAAAGGTATCCCTCAGTTATGGATCACTTTGAAGTAGAATCCTTAATTATTATTCTCTTTTGATTAACACTCTCTCAACTTTTGCTTCTTTTGAAGTTAGTAACATCATTCAATTGAATTGAACTAAAAATAAATATATTTACTAAAATAAAAAAAAATATGGATATTACCATTTCTATTCCGATTTATTTTTTGAAAAAAAAATTTAGATTTTTTTTTGTGGTTAACGATAGAATTAAAAAATATGAAAAATTTTAGAATATTTTACTCTGATAAAAAATATTCAAGGAGAAAATTGTTCAATTCTATTTGAGTTGCTATAAGAAGCAATATTATAAGACAATAGAGGCTCGAAATCCCAATCACGAACAAAACCTCAGCGACGAATCAAATACGAATCAAAATAAAAAACCTAATATCAAAAACTCAAGTCCTGAAACCTCAATTGGCTCAAACATATCATAATATGGATCTAAATAAATAACGATCTAGAAAGAGAGAGGAATGAGTAAAGAGCAAAGAAGAACTTGGGTCAGGATTGACAGAAACAGCTTCATGTACAACTACACCAGTTGTTGGTTTAGGACCATAACATGCCATAGAAAGTTAGAACATATAAAAGAAACAACAATTCTTTTATAACAAACTTTACAGGATAGCATTCTAGTGCGTAAAGAAATAATAAGTTGAGAGAGCATTCAGATCGACGAAGACTTTGAAGAAATTATAAATACCCCTTTGTGCTTTGGTCAAAATACCAACCATAATAATTCTAGAGATAGACTACAAGTAAGAAGACTCCATAATCTAAGCTTCTTCACATCTTGAAAAGTTAAAAAAAAAAAAAAAAAAAAAAAAAAAATCGCAAATTGCAATAATTAAAAATTTCTAGCAAACTCACATGGATTATAGATTTAAAAAATATTAGACAAAAATTTATTATAAAATTTATTCATAAAGCTTGACACCAATTTCAAGTACATTCATAGATTTTCAATTTTAACAAATTTTATCCTTAACTTTTATCTATCTGTAAATTTATCATCTGAAAAAAAAAAAAAAAAAAGCCTTCAGCATTATCTTAAGAGTTCCCTTGCACAACATCGGTTTTCCCTCCATTAGTCTCTTGCCCTCTTCTACGGCCTCTGGTAGTGCTGCGGAGGCGAGGGGGTGAGGGTGCAGAGGTGGTGGTGTCACGGAGACATTGGCGGGGGAGGTAAGGGTGCAGTGGTGGAGGCTCTTATCAAAGTAGGAGGGGTACGACAAACGATGGGTCGGAAGTAGAAATAATGAGGAAGAAGGTTACGAAGAGATGACAGCATGAGATAAGAGAGAGAGCGATAGGTGGGAAGCAGAAACGATGAGAAAGAGAGGGTTACGAATAGATGGCGGTGAGGAATACAAGAGATGAATGTTTTCTTGGGGAATAGTTGACACGTAGACTAATTGATGACAAAGAGGGTTATGAAGA
Source organism: Tillandsia fasciculata (assembly GCA_029168755.2). Classification (NCBI taxonomy): domain Eukaryota; kingdom Viridiplantae; phylum Streptophyta; class Magnoliopsida; order Poales; family Bromeliaceae; genus Tillandsia; species Tillandsia fasciculata. The sequence continues at coordinate 4,201,499 of CM054938.1, read as the reverse complement.
GATGAGGGAGAGAAATATGAAACGGACGTTTTTATAAAAATAATAAAATATATAACAGATGGGTCCTACACCTCTAAACTCAAATTAAAAAATAGTTGATACGTGTACTCCCTACATGGGAATTAATAGATGTTTATAGATTTATAGATATATTAATATTTAAGGAAAATTCTAAATGTACACCCCAAAGGGGTGTACATCTCACATCCCCACCCATCTAAGGGTGGGGTGTGATGAAGAAGTAACCCCTGAAAAATACTCCCACCCTTAGATAGGCGGGAGTGTAGTATGTACACGCTTTGGGGTGTACATGTAGTATTCATCAATACTTAAACAGCAGTATTGAATTGTGGAATAGAAAGTTAGAACGTGTGTGTGTGTATATATATATATATATATAATTAGGCTAGAATACTATCGATAGCACCAAGCCATTGGTGCTATCAAGATTTTAGCCGTTGGATGAAAAAAATATGCGATTGGGATTATAGTGGTCCCCTAGGGTTTACTAGGTGGTTGGTTGAATAGTAGAAATCTTAGGGGACAATTATAATCCCAACCGGATATCTTTTCATCCAACGGCTGAAAACTTGATAACACCAATTGTTTGGTGCTGTCGATAGTATTCTAGCCAGACTATATATATATATATATATATATATATATATATATATATATATATATATATATATATATATATATATATATATATATATATATATATATATATATATATATATATATATATATATACTATACTATTAATAGTACTAAGTTATTAGTGCTATCAAGTTTTCTACCCTTAGATCAACCCCTTTGCTTATTTTCATCCGTTAGATTTTACTATTTTCCAACTACCTATTAAACCCAAAAGGGGCCCACTATCATCTCAACCACACATCTTGTAATTCAAAGATTAAAAACTTAATAGCACCAATGACTTAATACTAGTTATTGGTGCTATCAAGTTTTCTACCCTTAGATCAACCCCTTTGATTATTTTAATCTGTTAGATTTTACTATTTCCCAACTACCTATTAAACCCAAAAGGGGCCCACTATCATCTCAACCACACATCTTGTAATTCAAAGATTAAACAGATTTTACTATTTCCCAACTACCTATTAAACCCAAAAGGGGCCCACTATCATCTCAACCACACATCTTGTAATTCAAAGATTAAAACAGATTTTACTATTTCCCAACTACCTATTAAACCCAAAAGGGGCCCACTATCATCTCAACCACACATCTTGTAATTCAAAGATTAAAAACTTAATAGCACCAATGACTTAACACTATTAATAGTATTCCAGCCTAGCTATATATATATATATATATATATATATATATATATATATATATATATATATATATATATATATATAATTGAGCTCGTATGCTTATAAAAGCATCAAGTTATTTGTGCTTGTGAGTTTTTTACCCTTGGATATAGGAATGTGCGGTTAGGATGATGGTGGGCCCTTTGGATATAGTAGGTGGTTGGTGGAATAGTATGATCTAAGGGATATAATTAATCAAAGGGTTAGATCTAACGATAGAAAGCTTACAAGAATCAATTGCTTGGTGCTTGTACAAGCATAGTAGCCGGACTTTCTCTCTCCCTCTCTTTCTATCTATCTCTCTCTCTCTCTCATATATATATATATATATATATATATATATATATATATATATATATATATATATATATATATATATATATATATATATATATATATATATCGTAGAGTTTATATGTTTTTAAAATCACAAACACATTCATACTTATAAATTTTTTATCATTGGATTTGTATTGGAATTTATGTTTTTTACTTTATATTTCTCTCTTTTTAGTTGACTTTACAAAAATAAAAATCTCAATACAAATCGAATAGTAAAAATTTACAAGTATGGATGGACTTGTGCTTTTAAAAGTATATAAGCTGTACTCTATAAAACTAGGCTGGAATACTATTGATAACACCAAGTCATTGGTGCTATCAATTTTTAGCCATTAGATTAAGGGATGTGCGGTTTGAATGATAGTGGTCCCCTAGAATTTAGTGGATGGTTGGTTGAATAGTAAAAATATTAGGGGACTACTATAATCTCAACCACACATCCTTTCATCCAAGAGCTGAAAACTTAATAGTACTAATTACTTGGTGTTATCGATACTATTCTAGCCGGACTATATGTATATATATATATATAATATAAATTTTATAAGAGAAATGCTATATGTACACTCAAAGGGATGTACATCTCACACTCTGACCCATTTAGGAGTGGAAATATTTTTTAGGAATGTGAGATGTACACCCTCAATTGGTTCGGGGATAAGAAAAGTTTAGTTACACCGGGGATAGGTATAAGTTATGGGATAAGCAAGAACTAATGTAAATTTGCGTTTGGTTGGGTAGTTGAGTTATACCGGGGATAAAAAAAATTGTGTTTGGTAAATTATATAGGAATAAGAAGAATAAGAGGAATAAGAAAAAATTGTGTTTTGTTGGGTATAGAGGAATAAGATGAATTGAGATGGGATAAATATGCATTTTGACTATTTTGCTCTTTAAATTAAAGTTTAAGTGGGAGTAAAAATTTTAAGTGGGAGTAAATAAAAATTAATTTTTAAATTTTAAGTAGGAGTAAAAATTTTAATTTTTAAATTTATATAAATTTTAAAAGATTTATGAAATAATTGTATAAATTTTAATAATTTAAAATTAATAATTATTTTTTACAAAAATGAAATAGAATAAAAATTTTTTTTATTAAAAAATAAATTTAAAAAATTAAAATTTATAAAATAAAAAATTTTAAATTTTAAAATTTATAAATTTAAATATTTTTTAAAATTTAAAAATTCTAGTTTAAAAAAAAAATTAATTTTTATTACGTGTATGCAAAAGAAAGGAAAAAAAAATATATGCCGTGAGTGAGAGAGAGAAAGGATTGCCTCGGGAGCAAGCCTTTCCTCTTCCTCGATTCCGTGTCCGGTCTCCCATTCCTCTTATTCCAGCTTTTGATTGGAATAGCTAAACTCGGGAATAGCTAGAATAATTCTTAAATCCGAGTTTAGCTATTCCTAACTTTTTTAATCCCGTTTGGATATAAATTCGGGGATAAGGAGGTTATTCCTTCCTTATCCCCGTTATCAAACGGGGTGTTAAGGATTTTTCATTTTATAAACGCTTATCAAAAACTATTAATTCGAGTCATTTAATGTTGTAGGGGGCAATTTCGCTGTTCATTAATGATGAATTAATTAATGCGAGTCATCTAATTTGGACGGATTTGATGCACTACTCACCAATGTGGATGTGATTTTGATTTTGACCACAACACTTTCAAATTTATTTTTTTTCCAATTTTTTTTTTTTATTAATGAGAATGTTTCTCTTCAATGTTCTTTTGGTTAGCTTTATGCGGACGTGCGCATGCACTTTTTGTCACCATCCCTCGCACATTGCAATTTACAAAGCGTACTCAAAAACTACCCCTCAATGAATCTCACCCCGCCATTTTTTTTCATTTTAACTCTTATAAGATATTTATTTAGGAAAATACGGATGATGAATTATAAGTTTTTATAGGGATATTGTTAAAAAAATCCTCCTCCTCCATTAGATATCCCGCGTTGCTTTGTCACCGTTTCCTTCCCCTTCCCTTTCGCCATTTCCCTCGCACGTTCCCCTCAATTTCCACGAAACCCTACCTTTGAATCCCTTCTCGTGTTGCATTGCTTCCTCCGCCGCGCGCCGAGGAGGCCGATCCCATCTGGGTTCTCCTCCTGCTGCTCAATTTGATCCGAAAATGGCGGTTTCGGCCTTTCGATCGGCTTCAAAGAGAGGGTCCAACGCTTCTCCTTCTCCTCGCGCGTTTTCTCTATCAAAGGAGCCGAATTTAGCTGATTCTAAGGAGAGGATCCCTCCCCGGAGGTCCCGGAGCGTCAGCGCGGCGCCGAGAAGGTACCCCGAACCGTCCCCGTCGCCGCCCCCGCCAGCGGTGTCGGAGTACTCGAACACCCGGAACAATCCCCTCTTCGAGTACCCGAGCTCGTCGTCGTCGTCGTCGCCGGAGTCGGAGAGCAGGGTGGGGATTGCTAATGGGGGAATTGAAGCTTCTAGCAGTAGCAGTCGAAGGGGGAGGCCGGTGTCGAAAGAGGGACCAGGGAATCGGAGAATTCGCTCGGTTTCGAGAGGACATTGTGGGTATTCTGAGGTGCTGATCATGTTTTGGTTTCAAAGTTTCAATTTTTGATTCATTGGCCACATATTAGTTGGTTGTTTTATATTCATTTTAGCCGCATTATTAAATTTAGCAGAGTGGGGTAGATCATGGGTACAGGTCATCTTCAAGTGTAAGAGAAAAAGAGATTGGCCAAAAGGCTAATGATGGATTTAGTTTATGGGAGACGAAGAGGAAATCGGAGACATGGACTAGTCGGCATCCGGTCTCGGATTCGTCGGATGCATCTAGTGTAAGCTTGTTGTAGATCATTAGTGATTGTATTGAGTTGGATGCATCTAGTGTTTTATTATCCTTTTGTTTTGTGCTCTTTAGTCGTGCGCGCAAGGTCGGCAGTGGGAGGATGGGGCATCTACAAGTTCTTCGTCGGAAGAAGCAACAAACAGAAATGTGTGTCAGTGGGTTCTTGTGTGAATTCTCTTCCGGTTTCTTTTATGATGTACAGGATGTTGGATTGCTGGTGCTTTTATTTTACTTGGTTATGATGTTTGTTCTTTCAGATTGGCCGTCACTTTCATGATGCCGAATCAGGTGAAATATACGCGACCATCCGACCAGAAGTACCGCATGCTATTTCTGAGATTAGAGACGACTTTGAAAATGTAAGCCGAAGTCACTTTACTGATAAGCCATTCTTTCTGTTCTTACTTTCCATTTGTTCCGTAAATAGAAAATTAGCTTAACCAAACTGGTAGAGAATACTATGTGCCCAATGCAAAGAAGGCAATGATATTAGGTGACCTTAGCTATGACACGATGATAAAAAGATTTAAACGAAAAAGGAAAACAAAGAAAAGTAAGGAAGTGTACATTTGCGATGGCGTTTTATTCTGCTGTTGACTTAGATTGTATGGATGTACTCTTGTTATATCAAAAAAGATTTATTCTCATTGTTTTACGTTCTCCTTGAATGTATAAATATGCTCTTAAGTGTGAATTTATAACTTTTGGTCATATTTATCGGCGACCCCTACTTATGAAGTCAGTCGCCCTACATAATTTACGGGGAAGATCATCTTGCATGAAGTTTTGTACTTTCATTTGCTCTAGTTAGAGAAGAAGCATATTTGTGCCAATTCCCATGCACGAAGTTTGAGTGGTTAATAAATTCGGATTTTGTCGAAAACAAAGCATATCATGTACCGCCTATTAACTCTTGTTTGGACGTCGTTATAAGTTATCCAATGATAACTTACTTGATGTCGGGATGAAGCACTGAGTTTGATTCCTTTTCCTCAAAATATCTTGCTATTCACGATTTAGTAGGATAGCATATTTCACCTATAAGGTGATTTATCTTATTCTAAAAAAATCACTTGAAGTCGAATATGATATTTCATTGTAGACATTAATCACACTTTTCATCTATTAAATACTACAAACATCCTGAGCAAATCAAAGAGTTATGATGAGCAAGAAGTTTATGCATCCAAACAGGGCAAAAAGGTTTTCAAGGTCGTGCATAGTGTCTATTAAATGATTATCAGTGTTCTTGCCGGCAAAATGTATTAAAATATCTTCTTCTTCTTTTTTCTTTTTTTAAGCTCGTAAAAATGTTGATCTGTGTTGTGTTCTGAGTAGGCAATCCAGAGAACAAAACCTGCAACAACAGCTGTCAAAAATATCATGGATATACCTCTGGAATTGAACCATGGAGAAATTGAGCTAGTCTCCGACATCAGAAAGGAGTATGCTACAAAGCTTGGACAGGTTTTCACATTTTGTTTTCTTTTCCAAGTATGGCATGTCCTTTTTTCGTAAGCCTGCTAGCTAAAAAACATTTGGCCCATTGAATATTCAGACTCAGGAACGTGCACGGAAATTAAGGGCTGATCTGGCTGTTGAAGAGCAGAGAGAGCAGGAACTTAGTAGAATACTGAAGGACATTCTACCGGTTCAAAAAAGTTTTGAGACACCTAGAGGTCGGCCAAAAAGAAAGGTACATTCTTTCTGCTTGCCATTCATATTGTTTACATTTCTTCTGTGGCTAAAATGCACGGGTAGCCCCTGAACATTCTATGAATTATGATTTGTTCATTGATCTTTCACTTAGACATATTATTCCCTACATTTACTCAGTTTCATGCAATACCAACCCTAGATACATTTACTGTTTAAGATCTCTAATATCTGTTAGGATCTCAGTATATAAACTGATGGACTTGAAAGACTCCGCACGCAAAATAAGCCCAAGGATAGTAATCCCGACTCAAATTTAAATTCTGAGATTACTCAGCTCAAGCAAAACATCATGGACCAAATTGCACTTCGCAGTGACTACCCATGCATTTACCCTTTCGTTTTCTTTAAAAATATTTTTGTGGCAATTTTTTTTTAATTATTTTTTTGGGGTCTTACTTTCCTTGAATGATCTATGGTTGCAGACAAGTGTAGAACGAGTTAAGATGTCTAGGCGCTTGGCAGAGGAAGCGATGAATTATTTTGAGGAATGTGTTTCAATTTCGACTTTTGATAGTTCTGACCTCTCGTCTTTAGAGGATCCACAACAGTGTTCAGTCGATGGCATCCAACCTATGGGCAACAGTAGATTCTTCCACAGCGAAGGCTCTACTATTTCGGCATCCCATTTCACCGGCAATCAACCTAATCATCATGAGGTAATCATCTTCATAATGTGCAGCTATTCTGAGTTCTCTGAGATATATGTGCATTTTAGAACTTACTTTTCTACCTTTAGGTTCCAATTATGCTGTCTCTGAGGTGACATTGCCTGAATTTCAAACGTATGAAGAGTAGTAGCTGCTACCATGAGTATTGTTTCTGAATAAAATTGTCTCTTTACAGTATATGGTTTATTAGACATTGTGCTGTTTTGAAGAAGCCAAAATATAGTTTAATTATAAGTTGAGTCAAGTTGAGTTATTTTAGGTCCGTAACGGGTCTATAAATTGTATACATCTTTTTTTTAATTTAAGACTTCGAATGCCTCGGAGTTCCTGTACAAGTTATGTACGGTAATCATAAACAAGGGAACAAGTTAACGGAGAGTTGATGCATGCAACAACTTAATAGTTAGTTTTCCTTCTGATGTTTTGAGCGTTTCTTCCTCGCCTATCCTTTTTATTTGCATATTTCTTCCTCCCCCGACTCTTCGGTATTGCTTGGTTTGGGATTAAAGGGAGAATAAGGGGGATATCCCCTTTAATCCCCAAACACTATTAGATGAGGGGGGGGGGGAACAATTGTTCCCCCCGGGATAACCCGATAAGGGATTATCCTCGGGTTATCCCTGGGATAACCCGGTAAGGAGAGGAACAACTGTCCCCCCCCTTGGGTGGAACAAGGTTGGGAACAACCCAACCTTGTTCTCATCCCTCTTTTCTCTTTTTTTTTTTTTTTTTTTTTTTTTTTTTTTTTTAAAAAAAAAAAGTTAAAATTTTTAAATTTTAAGATATTTAAATTTATAAAATTTAAAATTTACAATTTTTTTTATAAATTTTAAAATTTTTAACTTTACTTTTTAAAAATCTAAAAATTATTTTTTTATTTTTTTAAAAATTTATTAATTTTAAAATTTATACAAATTTTTTATAATTTTTTTTAAAATTTATACAAATTTAAAAATTAAAATTTTTGCTCCCACTTTTGCAATTTTTTAACACAATTAAAATTGAAATTTTTAACATTTATAAATTTTTAACTTTAGAGAATTTTTAAATTTTATAGTTTTAAAATTTTTAACTTTAATTTTTAATAAATTTAAAAATTTATAAAATTTTAAAATTTATTAATTTTAAAATTTATACAAATTTTTAAATTTTTAACTTTAATTTTTAATAAATTTAAAAATTTAAAAATGTTTAAATTTTTAAAATTTATACTAATTTTTATATACAAAATTTTGAATTTTTAAAAATTTATAAAGTTTCAAAATTTTAAAATTTTTTAATAATTTTTTTCTATATACAAGTAAAATATAAATTTTAATAAATTTTTTTAATAAATATCTTAAATCAAATTTTTAAAATTATACAAGTAAAATTTTTATTTGTTTTAAAAAATCATTATGGTTGAGGGCAATTTCGTCATTTCATACGACTACTACTCTCTATTCCTCTTATTTCTCGTTATCATTCCAAACACAAATTTTCTTATATCTGATACTAATCTAATACCCAACCAAACACATTTATACAATAGTTCCAGCTTGTTTCTAAATTTATACTTATTTTTAGAACAACTAGTTCTCTCTTATCCCCCAATCAAATGCAGCCGAAGCATGTTTTTCTCTATTTTCTTCTATTTTGTTATTGAGTCCTTTTCTCCTTTATTCACCTTTTCTTATAGTGGAAACACGATTTTCGGCAGTAATTTTCAGCATGATCGTGATTTCCCTCAAAATTTCTCTTCCCCACAGAAAGGATTGCTATGACTTCTATCATATTTTATGAACATTGATAGTTTCATTTTAAGAGCATTTGTTATATACGGAGATTTTTTGGAATTTATCCTCTTCAAGTGCGACATGTTTTTTCTCATCAGGATTCTGACAATCAAACACAGTGCTCAATTACCATCCTGGACTTGGATACGCCACGAAGTGGAAAGTCTCGCTTCTCGTTCTCGCATCAATCCGATCAAGATTTCGAAGTTCATGGCATAAGAAACTATATAAAGAAGTTCGAGAAAGACATCAGCAAAGAGCGTAAAGAGAATGTTAAAGTAAGATCAAGCTACAATTCAGATGATTATGTTTCGACAAACTCGGCGGAAAGCTTGCTGTCTGACGTAGTGATCCTGAAGAACAGAATTGAATCTGGAGGTCTGCTTCTTTGCAATATTAGAATTTTCTGACCATATTTATGCAATGTGATGTTTATACGTAGTAACTCTTTGCCGCTCAAATTTTTGTGGAGATGGAATATTTTTTATGGTGCGATTTTTAGTGAATTCTGAACCATAGATAAGAAAATATACAAGAAATGCTTTGCTCATGTACTTACACAAGAAACACTTTTCCTTTTTGCTTATATAATATACTCTTCTGTTTTTCTTACTTGTTGAATCTAAGTATTTCTAGTGATGTCATAGAAATCATTGATTACACATCTACCCTTTATCTGTTCACTCTTATTACTGAACGATCAGTTGTGGTTTTTTGGTTCTACTTACGGCAGAACTTAGTTATCTAATTAATTAATTTGTATGGTTGTTGGGAGACCAAGTTATATTGGGTACTCCGGTTAACTGTTATAATTGTGATGTGACACACAGGTTATGTATCTTATGTCACTAATTTCGCACCGAAAGACACTAAACTTGTAAGTTTTCATTTCTGTCAGCGGTTATGTGTTTTGCTTGGTGATTAGAAATTATGTAACTTGTACTTTTGACGAAGTTCATTAGTGCATAAAGGTTTTCGATGTTTCGACTTAATTTCATGGTTTTTATGTATTTGGATAGTTTCATGTGTAAAGTTGCTCTAATATGATTTGTGTTAAAAATTTATCAGAGATTTAGAATGCTTTTATAATCAATAAAACCTCAATCAACTATAAATGAAATATTGACAATCAACACCACTTAAGAATTCTGAATTCCTTTTTTTTTTTTTTTTTTTTTTCCCTGCTACAATTTGGATCATTTTGGGGATCAGACTTGTTGTTTTATTAGGAAGGTTGGAAACAAGAAGGTGCTTCTTGTGTACTGTTCTCATAATGCTATTGCTTCATTTTCCAGAAACTAAGTTGGTCATAAATTTTGATTCTTTCTTCTGAATAATCGATCTGTTGCGGATATAACTTGAATCATCACGAACAATGTTAGCAATACTGATCAAGTTCGAAACTTCGTTACTTCATATTTCTGATTGAGGTTTTAAAAAAAAAAAATAAAAAGAAAATGTTGGTAATCAGCAATAACTAATCAGGGTACAGTTTTTTTTTTTTTTTTTAATTATCTGGGTGTCTGAATAACTTCTTGGAGATTGATTGATTTTTTTATTTTTATTATTGTCAAGCTAAATTCTAAGTGGTAGTCAGGAGATACTTATCTTTAGTGATAGGGGGTTGGAAGCTTAAACAAGCTTCAAGGTTTTAGATTTCTTTTTTCTGCTTCTAATTGCTGTGGAAAAAAGCTCTCAGTGGGTTTAATACAAAATTAGTAAAGACTTCTCAGATAGCATTTATTACAGAAGCTACAGTCAGGTCAAACAAGTCCTAAAATCCTTCACTTATTTGTTTTCCTTTTTCTGTTTTTATTTCTATGCTAGCTGTTGTGCTTCTGCAGAAGAATTACTGACAAAACATAGAGAATCACCAGAACATTCCTCCTCTCCTCATCTTTGTGGACTCTTTGCAGGAAATATGTGAACTGATGCTCTGACATGTAAATTTAACAGCTAGGTCTGACTGCATTCACAATTCATGCATAGATTATTGGTTTTGATCTGCATTTTCTTGGAAACTTGCAAGAAACCACTTTGAAGCATGGATGAGCTGGTTTAGATAGAATTAGAAGGGTTTGAAAAGATGGTCTCAGATATCTAATTCTGTAATCTGATGACCTAAAAGAGGAATTGGTGGGAATTATTTAATAATAAGAGGCAAAAAGTAGATGAGAAAGGGTGATTTAACTACCTAAACATAACCATCCCCTTCTTGCTTCCTTTCTAAGTAACATGTTAGATTGACAAATTATGCAGATGAGGATGCACTACTTTTACAGCAGGAAACATTCTCTTTGGTTGTGTGTGGGTGTGGAACTGTGGATGGCATGTAATGAAATTTAGGAATGATATTAAACTTATACTTGAGAAATTAATTTTATATAATCTTCCATTTTTGAAGTACCAACTACTCTTTATAGTGAAGGAAAACTTTAGACTTCGTACAATTCGGTTGATTCTACAGAAGTGTTGTTTGAAAAAAAAAAAAGAAGAACGAAACTCAAATTAAATTTTTTATTGAAGGGCTAATATTTAAGTTGTTTAGGAATTTGAAGTCAAACAATCACCTACCTGCTAGATGCTAATTATTTATAATTTCTCTTAAACAATTAGTTGCCTCTACTGAGTGGGTTAATGTAATGCAAAGATTAGTGGTTAATTAATGGCCACCTCATTTTTAGTTGAGCAATGATAAAAAAAAATAGGAAAAGAAATAATCTTAATGTGGATGTAGGTTTTACCTTTTGAAGCAGTGATTTGAGATATTCAGGATCTTAGTATTATTAATATCACAAGTACATAACATTAACTTAGCATATGTGTTTTTTTTTTTTTTTTTTTTTTTTTTGAAAAAGGCATTGCATATGTATTTAGTCTCTGCTTTTTACCTTTCTTCACCTTTTATATCCTTTTAACTTTTGAATCAAACAAGACAAAAATATACTGTTCTAATTTAGCAATTTGGGCAATTACTTTCATATTTCTGATTTTTTTCTTATTTTTTTTTATTTATTTTCCTTATAAAGCTAATATTAAAAATACTTTTTACTGCTCCAAATTCTTTAGAATATACACCTAAAGTTAAATTCTATTAGTGAATGATTAGTAACTGCCGTTATCTCTATAAAATTACTATTTTATCATTTTAAATATACCATTCTACACATTCGGAACAATAAAAGTATTTTAATATTTTGCCTTTTCAATATATACCTTTTTATCGTCACCAACTTTTCTTATTTACGCTCAAATTAAGAGCAAAGTAGGTATTTTAATTTTTTTAAACTCGAGTAAAAATTTAATTCGGATTTAATTCGAGATAATTTAACGGTACTAACCGTATGTAGGGGTGTCAACGAGCCGAACACGAGCAAGCTGGGGTCGGCTCGTATTCAGCTCGTTTAATAATCGAGCCGAATACGAGCTGGCTCGTTTAAATATCGAGCTGAAAAATTCAGCTCGTGTTCGGCTAATTTTTTAACGAGCCGAACACGAGCTAGCTCGCGAACAACAAATTTGATTTTCATCCTTACTATTAGGTATAAAATTTTAAAAAAATTAAAAAATTAAAATTTTAATCTAATAATTAAAATTCACAAAAAAATAATGGCCTAAAATTTAAATAATATATATATATATATATATATATATATATATAATATATATATATATATATATATATATATATATTCGAGCTGATCCCAGTTCGTGTTCGGCTCGTTTATTAAACGAGTTGAAAAATTCAGCTTGTGTTCGGCTCGTTTACTAAACGAGTGATTCGATTTCGAGCTCATTTCGAGCCGAATACGAGTTGACTCGCGAACAGCGAGCTGGATTGCCCACCTATGAATATTTTTGAATAACAAAAAAAATATATAAAAAATATATTTGAAATAAAAAAAAATATATATATTTCTAATCTATTGAAGAATATATATATAAACATTATATTATAATACAGTCTATAAATAATTCATGAATTTTTGCTCGATTAATTAATCATCATCAATCACCAGTTCTCCAAAACAGTATAGAATCAGATTTATTGTTGTTAATGCTGCTTTAAAATTGGGACCAGCCAACAAAAAAAAAAAAAAAAAAAAAAAGAAAAAAACCACCAAAACCATCCTCATCAGTCATCACCAACTCTCTTTCTCTCTCCTCTCCAACTCATGCAGTGGTTTAATTAATTTGTTAACTGGAAACGCATGCTGCATTCAATACTGAGCATTTGAGAGAGAAAGAGAGAGAGAGAGAGAGAGAGAGAGAGAGATGCTGGGCCAGTTGAGGGTGATTGTGGAGCATGTCTAAGGCTTTAGGAGGCCAAGTGTTTTGAGTCTCTTCTCTCTCTCTCTCTCTCTCTCTCTCTCTCTCTCTCTCTCTCTCTATCTATCTCTTTCACACACACACACCCCCATGCATTCATACTAACCTGACCCACCCATTTGGATTTGGACCCATCTCATCTGGCACTGCACACACCTCAATCTCAGGTTTGAATTCAGCTGAAAGAGAAAACCCTACTTCTCCACTGCATTTCCATGCAAACTTATTCCCTGGACCTGGTCCGCCATGTCGATTCGTAGACCTCCTAATTAAGTTGATTTATTCTCGATCCATATCTCACCTGTTGTTTGTATTCTTACTATGAGAGAATAATTAAGTCTTCGATTTCAGGTCTCTTAATTATGCATATACTAGTTATTATATAAACGGTGAAATTGATAGTCTCGTCTCGTGTGTTGTTCGCGTCTTTACAACAAAATTAATAAGGTGCTATCGAAAAAATATTATAAAAAAAATACTAAATATTTGAACTATTTCAAAAGATGCTCTAAAATTGTGTTTTACAAATGCTTTACTCGAAATGGCTGCAAATATTATTGAAAATTAGAGCAATTAATGCTATATGTATATTTATAAAGTAAGAATAAGATTTATACTCTGTTCATTCATAGACTTGTAACTCTTTTACAAGTCATATTAATTTTATTTTTTATACTAAAAATTTAATAGAACTTTTTGAACTCTAGAAAAAATTTGATGTAATATATATATATATATATATATTATATATATATATATATATATATATATATATATTTATATATATAGCATAGGGTTACTATACTTTTATGAGTATAAATCTCTTTATACTTATAATTTTTTCGCTCTTGAATGAAAGAATGTGCGGTTATGATGATAGTGGTCCCCTTAGGGTTTACTAGATTGTTGGTGAAATAGTATAATCCTAACCGCACATTCCTTCATCCAAGAGATAAAAATTTATGAGTACGAAAATTTTTTACTCATAAGAGTATAGAGCCGGACTCTCTTCTCTCTCTCTCTCTCTCTCTCTCTCTCTCTCTCTCTCTCTCTATCTATATATATATATATATATATATATATATATATATATATATTATGTCACGCCCCGGGGTCGGAACTGTACCCCGGGCTCGCCAACAGATCCGCCGCCCCTACAGGAAGCCCCGTAGAGACGTAGCGTCTAACCTGCAAAAAAGTATCTAAACTAACAGATATCAGAGCTGTAAAAGAAAACTAGCTATAAAAGGGAAAAGAACAATCTCTCACATAATATACATAATAACCTCACCTGAATACAGGAGTCTCTCAAAAGAAAACAAAAGAGTACAACTCGATCCCTCACTACAAGATCTCTCATACTAACAGACACAACCAAAAAGTACATCGGGTACCTCTACCTCTCGCTGAAGCTGAAAGGGGAAAAAGGATCTACCTCGCGATTCCCTTACCTCGGTCTGTAGGAGCTGGATCAGCAACGGGCACCGCAGGAACTGGAGCTGAAGTCCCTGGGGAAAAGACACCACAACGGGTGTGAGAACTACCTCCCACAGTAGTTCTCAGTGGGTGCCGCCAACAAGCCCGACGGCCTGCCCACTAAGTCTACAAGAGGCATAAAGTAACAAAGAAATGCAGTATAGAAAAGCTGGAAAGTAAAACATCTACTGCAACTATGCCTCTATCTAAGATGCTCAAGGAAAAGGACCGAAAACCAATATGTCTCTACTGATACTCGACTAAGTCACCCAATCCAAACTGACTGCCAAAACGGTCCAGTCAAACCTGCGCCTACCTACTGCTGTAGGTATGTCCATAGCTGCCAAAACTGGCTCAGCCAGAGGGACGATGTCCATGACTGCCAAAACTGGCTCAGCCAGAGGGACACCAACATCGACAAGCCGCGATAGAAGTAGCAAGCCCAACTCCGGAGTGGCACTCGTGGGTAGCGACCCCACCGAGCAAAGTATCCGCGCATCTCTGTCGATCTCAAATATGGCTCCTGCAGGCTATGATCCAATCACTGTCTCACTCGCTAACTAAGAATCCACACTGTCACAATGACCATCTCCCAAAGATCCCAGATCCACATGTCACTATCTCAATGATAAACAATCTACAGACTGCTACCAACTCTACTCGGTCCCCAGACACGAGTACAATGCATCCAAAGCTACTAAACCTCCCAACCCACAACTCAGGGGAAGACCACTATGTCCAGAATGACAAAAGTAACAAATGACGTGGGAGAACTAAAGCAATGCATAAATCTAACAGTAGTCGTCTGAGTATGATACACAATGCATAATAGATGTGCTAAGTCAAGTTTTTCCAATTAAAATGGTTCATATGTTGCAAGAGTTCCAATAAGATCATCAAATTTAGCAATTATCAACTGTGGTTACTAACATACAGTTTGCACAGATTTATTAGCTCAAATACTATCATGCATGCATTTATAATTGCAGAATTAGAGTGCAGTCCATAGAAATTGAAAGCAGGATCACCCACCTGAACGCGCTAACTGTCCAGGACGATACAGATAACAAGTCCAGCAACCGACAATCTCCAAGTCCACAAAGCGAAAAGCACAATAACGGTGCTTACAGAGTCCTGGGTACAACAACCATTCCCAATTACACACAATTCACACACAAAAATCACATTCCAAAATCTGCATACACAGTTACTGTTCACACGAAAATTTCACCTGAAAATAATTTTCCAGAAATTCCAATAAAAATATCACGACGATCCTCGCGAAGTGTAGATGTCGATAGGCTCTTGAATCGTCGAAATCCGATATCCAGAAGTGAAGATAAAATTCTGCGAAGTTGCTGCTGTCAAGATTCCAAACTGTAGCAAAGGGGCGTAAAAATGTACCCCAAACCCTCACAAAAGCTCATTTCTGGGAAAAATGATCAACACGGAAAACGTAGATATACCTCTTGTGCAACCGCTGGCGAAGAAATCGTCCAAAAATGTGGTCGGGGTAGCTCTGCAGGTCTCCCAGACTAAACTGCGACGGAAATGGGCCTCCAACAGTAAACGTCGCTCCGCATTACGAGGCAGAAAAAGCAGTCGTCGCGGCTTCCAGAAAATCTGAAACTTCACCAGAAGATTGGCAAGAGGGAGAGGAAGAAGTTTTGTATAAGGCACCAGAGCTAAATCCCACGAAAAAGGGTGAAAATCTCGGCCCCAACCGGCCTATATATAGGCCTCAAGGAAAAAGCCACAAAAAAACAAGTCAAATGGGCTCGGGCCCAACTTTCGGGCGCCCGGAAATTTCCGGGCGCGCACAGTGCGGCCCGGCCCAATACACGCCGTCGGACGGGATCCACGATCCGTCCGACCCGCCTCTGAGCCTGCCACGTGTCGCCCGCGAACAGCGAACACCGAAGCGGACCACTCACCGCCCGCCACGTGTCCGCCCTCCCGCACAGTAAGGCGGTGGCGCCCGCCAATGAGTGGGCGCCACGTGTCCTCCCTGTTGACCGCCGACCGCGCGACGTGCGCGCTGGTCGCGCGACGTGGGTCGCACGTGGGCACGCTTCCCAAGGTACCGACCTCGGGCGTTCCGTGCACCGCGTGTGCTGCACCCGCCAATGAGGGAGTGACACGTGTCCCCTGCACCCGGTCCACGCCTTCCGCAAGAATTCCGTGGACCGCGCCGCGTGCACCGACCAACCCGGGGCTGCCACCTGTCCCCCGCCTGGTCCATGCACCGCCGCGCACTTCCAGTAGACCGCGCGCCCTGGGCCCGCCAATCAGGCGGTGCCACGTGTCCATGCGCCGGGTCTGTGCACCCCGCCGCGCTGCTCCGTGGACCGCGCATCACAGACCCGCCAATCAGAGCCTGCCACGTGGCATCCCGGCGGTCTACGGCCCCTCCCATGCACCATTTTCCTCAAAAAACTTCCGGGTGTCCGTTTTTGGGCATCCGGACTCCAAATTAAGCAAATAAATAGTCGTTTTCAAGCGTTTTTCCGTGCTGAATCCATCTACGACCTCTGTTTGGCCTAAATCTTTCCAGAAATTTCGGCAAACTCAGCCGAAGGCCAATACAGCAAATAAAATCACACAGGGTCCCTCAAAAGCATCCTATTGATGCACCGTGGGCCAGCTACACCAATACTAGGTGTTCCAACAGTGGATTCATCGGAAAAACACTGCATGGGAACTAGGGCCACTACAATATATATATATAGTAGAGCTTATAAGCTTTTAAAACCACATGTCCATCCATACTTACGAATTTGTTACTATTGAATTTTTATTGAAATTTGTATTTTTTTATTTTTTTTTTTCTCTTTGTTTAGTTGACTTTATAATAGCATAAATCTCAATACAAATCCAATGGTAAAAAATTCGCAAGCATAAATTGACTTATACTTTCAAAATATATAAGCTCTACTATATATATATATATATATATATATATAATATATATATATATATATATATATATATATATATATATATATATATATATATAGTCCGGCTGTAATTGATGCTACCAAATTTCCGGCCATTAGATAAAAGGATATGCGGTTGTGATTATAGTGGTTCTCTAGAATGTTTACTATTCAACTAATCACTTACTAAACCCTAGGGGACCACTATCATCCTAACCGCACATCTCTTAATCCAATGGCTAAAAAATTAGTAACACCAATAACTTGGTGCTATCGATAGTATTCAAGTCTCTCTCTCTCTCTCTCTCTTCTCTCTCTCTCTCTCTCTCTATATATATATATATATATATATATATATATATATATATATATAGTTGTGTTGGAATATTATCGATAGCAAATGAGCTCCGTTGCTATCGATTTGTTTTTAATAATGGAGCTTTCAAATCAACGATCTGTACCATTGAACATAATCTATACTATTTGAAGTATTTAGAAGCCAAATTTCAAATCTTTTCAATATTATTAATCTACTGATCAAAGAATTGCAAAATTTGTAATTTTAATGGTCGATATGAGGCGTTTTCTCATTTAACGGTGTAAAAAAATTAAAATCAATTGAATGCTAATTAGAAATTTTTTTACACTATTTAAAATAAGATCTATACTCTTGATCGTGATTACAAAACTTCTATCATCACTTTTTGAAGAAAATATTCATTTTCAGCCGTTCATTTTTATGCATGTTTAATGGACAAAAGAACAATATCGAAAAAGTACAAAGTTTGATTTCTAGATAGTTTAAATAATTTAAATCATATTTAACAGTGCTGATTTAAATCATTATTGAAATCAAATGAGTAGCAACGAAATCTATTTGCTACTGAAACTATTCCAGTTTATCTCTCTCTCTCTCTCTCTCTCTCTCTCTCTCTCTCTCTCTCTCTCTCTCTCTCTCTCTCTCTATATATATATATATATATATATATATATATATATATATATATATATATTATATATATATATATAGTTCGGCTACTATACTATTAATAGTACCAAATTATTGGTGCTATCAAATTTTCTACCCTTAGATCAATTCCTTTGATCATTTTCACCTGTTAGATTTTACTATTTTCCCAACTAACTATTAAACCCAAGGGGCCCACTATCATCTCAACCACACATCTTTTATTTAAGAGTTAAAAATTTAATAACACCAATGACTCGATACTATTAATAGTATCGAGTCATTGGTGTTATAATAGTATCGAGTCATTGGTGTTATTAAATTTTTAACTCTTAAATTAAAAGATGTGTGGTTGAGATGATAGTGGGCCCCTTAGGTTTAATAGTTAGTTGGGAAAATAGTAAAATCTAACAGGTGAAAATGATCAAAGGGATTGATCTAAGGGTAGAAAAATTGATAGCACCAATAACATGACACTATTAATAGTATAGTAGCCGGACTATATATATATATATATATATATATCTATATATATATATATATATATATATATATATATAGTAGAGCTTATATATTTTTAAAAGTATAAGCCCAACTATAATTGTGAATTTTCTATCATTAAATTTGTATTGAAATTTGTGCTATTATAAAGTAAACTAAAGAGAGAAAAAGTGAAACTGTAAAAGTACAATAGCACAAATCTCAACATAAATTTAATAATAAAAAATTTAAAAATATAATTAAATTTATATTTTTAAAAGTATATAAACTCTACTATATATATATATATATATATATATATATATATATATATATATATAAAGCAAACAACATACGAACAATAATAGAGGTACACCTGAGCTCATGGACCAGGGTCTAGGGAACAACTCCCCCAGTTAAAGCAAGCTATACAAAACCACTCATTAGCCCACCACTGAAACACCCTTAATTAACCATGGTTTAAGTGACCCCACTCAGGGTTAAACCTCAACAGCCCCCTCCCTATTCTTCAGCTCCCTCTTACTCTCTCTCTCTCTCTCTCTTTCTCTCTATCTCTCTACCTCTTTTATAAAATCCTCCTCCCCTTTGGTGAACCACTGTGCATGTTAGGCAACCCAATAATGGAAAAATGACTAAGTAAGAAGAGAAAAAAAAAAAAAGAAAAAAAGAAAAAAAGGGCCCTCTCCCTTTCTAGTAGGAGATTCTCTACAAAACCCACCACCTCTTTCTCCTCTTCTTGTGCATATTTTTAACACACACCCAAATGAGCAAATCTCTCCTCTCTCCTCCCCCTTCTTCTCCTCCTCCTCCTCCTCCTCCTCCTCTTCCTCTTCCTCTAATACCTCTAACTCTTCTTCTACACAACCCACATCCTACATTGTTCAAAACAACAACCCCAAGAACAAGCCCAAGCGCCTAAAGAGAGCTCCTAACCAAGAAGATAAGCCCCTCTCTTCCAACACCAATGGCAATGCAAAGAGGAGCTCCATCCATAGAGGAGTCACAAGGTGATTATTAAACTGTACTTGTTAAAAACATTCATGCATGGGTGTGTTCATTTTTTTTATCAGATCGATCTTAATTCTGGGTACGTATATATCATGCATGCATGCTGCTGTCAGAGTCAATTCTAAATTTCTTTGTCGATCGCAATTGGGTTCATTTTCCATCAGTCCTGATGTCATCAGAGCCAATTCTAAATCCTTTCGTGGATCGCCGTATTCGTATCGTATCGTATTTTTTGCGCATCTTGTAATGTTATTTCTCAATGCATGCATGAATTGCTAGGCATAGGTGGACAGGGAGGTATGAGGCACATCTCTGGGACAAGCATTGTTGGAACCCAATCCAAAACAAGAAAGGGAGACAAGGTATATAATTCAATTTAATTTTATGTCTAAATTAATAAACAACCCAAAATCAATCAATCTTGCTTAATTTAATTCTATTATTAATCCAAATTGATTTGTTTTTTTTTTTTTTTTTTTTAGAGCTGACATTTTT
This sequence comes from Tillandsia fasciculata, assembly GCA_029168755.2. NCBI lineage: Eukaryota > Viridiplantae > Streptophyta > Magnoliopsida > Poales > Bromeliaceae > Tillandsia > Tillandsia fasciculata. The sequence goes on along the minus strand of CM054938.1, from coordinate 4,181,125 downwards.
TTTTTTTTTTTCTGTCTTCCTTGGGATTGGCTTGGATCCACTGATGCTTCATGTCCCTCATTAACTAGTTTATTTGGGTAAGTCACAAAAAAAAAAAAAAAAAAAAAAAAAAAAAAAAACAACAACCACTTTTTAACTTTTTTTTTTCCTCTCCCCTTAAATTTGTGTTATTTATTTTCTAATAAAAAAAATGATGGTAATCTTTTTTTTTTTTTCATTAATATATTTTTTTTTAAGAAAAAAAATTAATAATGATTTGCTGTGCAGGAGCTTATGATACTGAAGAGGCTGCAGCACACACCTATGATCTTGCAGCACTTAAATACTGGGGCCCAGAAACCATACTTAATTTCCCAGTAACGTTTTACCTAATTATTATTATGATGATGATGATGATCACATATAATTCCTCGAGATTCGTGCTAGTTATTTTATAGTTTAATTTGGTCTTATTTTAATTTAATTTTTTATAATTATAATTATATATTTTATGGCTAAAAATTTTTGTAGCTTGTGACATATACGAAAGAGCTCGAGGAGATGCAGAGCATGTCTAAGGAAGAGTACTTAGTTTCTCTGCGGAGGAGAAGCAGTGGCTTCTCCAGAGGTGTCTCTAAGTACAGAGGAGTGGCCAGGTTCGTAATTTATTTATTTTATATTATTATTATTATTATTATTATTAGATAAAAATTTATAAAATTTATTTGAACTATGAATTATTTTGAATCGGCATATTAATCTTTCGAGATTTATTTGATTTGAGTCCATCAATAATATTTGTAGCTTTAAATTTTAAATTAATTATTTATTTTAATAAATTTATAGTTAGAAAATTAAAATTTTATGAAATTGGATAGTAAATTTAAAATAGTTTCCGATTCAGATAAATTTTATATATTCTTAACTCTATATTGTGATATGGTTTTTGAACTTTTCACATGAACATTTTATTTCGGAGTATTTAAAAAAAAAATTGTTTTTTTTGAGAAAATGATTATGATTAGATGTTAGTTTATAATAAAAATTTGATAATTAATAACCAAGGATTAAAAGTGAATTAAAAGAGGTAATTTTTTTTGTCTTAAATTATGTTACGTAGATGAGTTTATGTAGGCCCTAATTAACAATTATTATTATTATTATTATTATTATTATTATTATTATTATTATTATTATTATTGAGCTTGGTCTAAATCTACGCCGTTGATTTTGATAGGCATCACCACAATGGACGGTGGGAAGCGAGGATTGGCCGAGTATTTGGCAATAAATATCTCTACTTGGGAACATTTAGTAAATAATTTCTTTTCCCTATTAATTTTAATTTCACCTTTATTTTCTTTGGCGATTGTCAATTTCATTAAAAGTGAGGGGGTTATTTGCAAAGTGGTTCCTCATAAAGTGCGTTTTTGAATGGTCAAAATAGTTTATTTTTTTCGTAATTTTGACCTCTTCTTGTGCCAAGACTCTCATGTATATATATATATATATATATATATATATATATATATATATATATATATATTAATTAAAAAATTAAAATCTTTTATATAATAATCCCTTACAACAAAATCTTAAAAAAAAAAAAATTAAATTTTTTTAATATGACTTTTTATTTTTATTTTTATATTGTAAAATGGTGTAGTAACTAAGCATGCACGTGATGTACACGTGGACGGTGTTTTTAACATGAAGTGGCCCCCACGTGGCCACGTGGACTCTTACCCTTTATTTACTCCGCCAAGTGTGCGCCTATCACGTGCCTCAGATCTTTTTTTTTTTTTTTTTTTTTCTTTACCAAAATTAAAAATTTTTTTTTAAAAAAAAAAATACACAGGTTTTCATAAATTTTGATAATAGAGAACCATTTGATGCTTGGGAGATAAAATAGCTGGATTTTATAATTACTACAAAATTTATATAAATATTAGAGTATTTGAAGGTGTTATCAAAATATTTAAGAATTTTATTTATTAAATTAATGTTGAACTTTTGGTAATATTATGGATTAGAATTTAAAGAGTAGCGAAAATTTACAAACTGAATAGATGAATAATAACGTGGACATAGCGAATTGCGAACTCAGTGACCATGATATGCAGGTACGCAAGAAGAGGCTGCCCAGGCCTATGATCTTGCTGCTCTAGAACACAGAGGGCCCAATGCAGTCACCAACTTCGACGTCAGCTGCTACGCGAAGACGTCGGCGGCGGCGGCGGTGCCGTCGCAGCTGCTGCCGAAGCCCGAGGGGCAGCCACCGCAGGAGCATTTGATGAAAATTCCGCCACCGCCGCCGTTCGAAGAGCCTGAGCCCGGCCTGATGGTCGACCAATTGGCAGCGGGCAATGCAGTCGATGTCGATGTCGACGTCGACATCGCCGACATGCCGTGGAGCCTCTGCGTGGACCACGGAGGGTTCGACGTGTACCACCACTCGATCGGCGCCGATGAGTCCATCGGCCGGTCGAACGACCTGCACGACTTTCTGAGCTACGTGGCCTTCGAGGACGATATCGAATGCCTTTTCGAGGGCTACGAGGCCGACGGAGGGAATGAATGCAGGCAGTGATGGTAACAGCAATGTCGTGGCAATCGCTGTGACCATGTCAACGGCAGCAAAAGAAAGTTGATTTGGTGGGTGAGAAAAATATTTTTGAAAACACGAAAGGAAATGACTTGTCAAGGAGAAGCTGTTTCCTACCCTCCAGCAATTAGTACATGTTCTTAAAAGTTTCTCATCATTTTCTCTCTCTCTCTCTCTCTCTCTTTCTCTTTTGATGTTTCTGGGTTTGCTTTGTTGCAGAAATTTTTGGTGAGGCTATGATTTTGACTTTCTCTTTAGGTGAGTTGTTGTTGCTGTTGTTAATGTTTTAGAAAAAAAAAAAGAAAAGAAGGTACTAATTAAGTAGGTTAAACTTTTCCTTAGTTTATCTTTTTAAGTTTGAAGGGCTAATTGTTTAAAAAGAAATAATTTATGCTAATCTGCTTTTGTGGTTTCTCTCTCTCTCTCTCTCTCTTTCCCTTTAGACTTGAGATTCCTGAGCAGTGTGTTTAGATGTTCTTTTTACTACTTATTTTAATTCATTAAAATTACAGATTGATTATTATTTTTTATTTTTTTATATGTGATTTAGCAAAAGATGTAGGTTTATGTCTGTGAGAAAATTTGATGTTCATTGAAATCATGTGAGCTATTTAGGATAAGATTTATTAGATTTACTGAAACTTGAGCTTCAATTCTACAATATCTTGGTGTTGAAGATTAAATTACAGTATTAGGCTAAAAGATTAAATCACTTTTATGAGGTGTTTTGATATCTAATTCTCATCACATATTATGAGAGAGCTTAAGAGGAGCTTAATCTAAAAAAGAGAACAAATTAAATGGACTCAGATTTTCCAAAAATCAAACTCTCCAGAGGGAGGGATAATTATTAGTTGAAATACTAAAGAGACTAGAATAGTTTCCAAAGTTGAACTAACTAATTACCTTTTTTTAAAAAAAAAAAAAAAAAAAACAAAAACTAATTATTAGCAAAAAAATGCTTTTTACAGATTTATTCATCTTTTACAAGCCTTGATCAACATTCTAATATAATCTAACTTTTCAATTTTACAATGAAAGTTATGTATTGAATTGGGACCAAAATTTCTCTTCCAAGCAATGTTTAAAAGATAGAACCAGTCACTACAATAGTCAAAAAAAAAAAAAAACTGCAGTAGCTGTTCCAAAATATACTGAAAAATACGTTAATTCAAAAATAAGCTTTTGGATCTTAAAAATTGATCAGAAATTATTGAACGGTTAGATTCAATCAAATTTCAAGAAATTACCGGATTTGCGAACTATCCAGTTTAGTTCAAACCATAAAACTAGAATTGAGAAAACTTAACAAGTAATCACATCAAACTTAACCTGCTTAACATTTAACATATATAATATCTTCATCAAAAAAAAAAAGGGGGGGAAAAAAACCCACTAGTTAAGTTTTCGCCTCTAGAAACATGATACTCTTACAAAATACCAAAAAAATAATTATAATAATAACAATTGCAAAAAAAAAAAAAGAACACAGATTTCGAATAGCTGTAGTGGCTAAACCAGATTATCATAGGATAATCCAGGAAATACAAATCCAATGAGCCATTCGAATTTCATGATAACTCAATACTCCATAGACATGTCGGCAATCGATAAAATAATCTTATTAACAGTATTTATTTCCTGCACTCAATAAAGTTAGCCATATAATCACAACGAAATGTAAAATTAGTTTCTGTTCTGAATCATTTTTTAGATCTATAGTATTTTACGACAGCAGGATTCTTAGTAGTTAGTTCTCTATTAGATTTATAGAAGAATCCTCTTTTCCAAAATTCGCAATGAAACCTCTATTTCAGAGTCCCTAAATATGCTGGACTAAGAAGCCTGGATCTGGTAAAACATTTCCCAATGCAAAAAGCGAGAGACAAAACAAACTATTAATGTAGCATTCATCGATGTCTAAGCCTGGCACAAATAGAACACAAATCGATTCATGAATGGAACAAGAATAGCGAGTATGAAGCAGAAAAATATACAAGGAATAACAGTAAACAGAATTGCAAGCAAAACACTGACTAAATTTTTTTGAAGAGCTACCTACTTAACATTCTGTACGCCGGCATGTCTTGTATGCACGAAATGCCTTCCAATATAAGTTCTTGCTCCAGTTGCATTCTTGTGGACTTGAGAACCTCCTGAATGAAAAAAAAAAAAGCATCCTAATGAATGGGAGAAGCCAAGTTCAATCAACTCGCAAGCAAGAATCATGAAACAGAGAACGTAATTCACATTGAATTCCATGTAAGTTGCTCGTTTCGCAAGCCACTGTCTATCCAGCATCTGAAAGGCTACACAATAGAGGTTATCGAACGCTAGATCATCACCTCCAAGTAGTTCAACAAAGCGAGCTCCAGCTTTCGAAGTTAACTTTCCTTTTGAAAGAAAATTGCAACATAAATTAGTTATAATGATCTGGCTTCTCTCCTGTGCAAGTTTGTGTTGCTTGCTAAATCGCTACCTGACTGAAGATCTAACATTTGTATCAGCATATAAGATATATTAATTCCACCTGCAGCAAACGGGTATTCCCATTCAGATCTAGCACCATCTTCCTTGCGTAGTAGTCTATGGAAAGAGTCCTGGAAACAAAAAAGACCAGCTCAAGTTAATGATCTATTATATGACCTAGGCGTCACGGACAATGACATGGGACATGAGACACGACACGACTCGGACATGGCGGCTTGACAGCTTCAAAAAAATTAGGACACGAACACGGCATTGACACAACTAGTAAAATATAATATTATTAGTATAATAATATATTTTATCATATATAAATAGTTAATTTTATTAAAATATTATTATATTTCTCATACGAATGAAAGTTAATAAAATTGCCATTAATAGTTCATATATTTTAAGAAAAGAAATTCTCTATCATGCATAATTTATTTTTATTGTCCAAAAAAATTTGTATGTATTCATTAAAAAGCCAAAATATTTGTTATCTTAAATTATATATATGTATTTAACGGGATGCGCTATGGACCAGCATCGAACGCGAGCTCATGGCACGTCCGCATCGGACACAAGTCCGACACGGACACGCGCATGTCCGACATGGACACCCGAAGCTTATAAAAGTGTTCGTGATACATAGATTATATATTGCTTATTGAGGAATTGATGTTGGCTATTTATTTATGGGTTAAAAATAGGTCCAACTTCCTGTCCCGTAACAATAGGCCCAGGAGACTAATAAGTTGAGTTGGATGAGTCCAATAAGTTAAGTGGGGTTGCGGTTCATAATAGACCTAACGGCAAGAGATCCAGTAATAGACCTAACATCTAGATGGATTGAGTCCGATCGAGATCCGTGGGCGCTGTGTCTGTACAGTTTAAGTGAATTGGTTGCGTATTTCTAACAGCTCAAGCTTTTGGAATTAATGGTTAGCGTCAACGATCCGACAAATGGTATCAGAGCCAGTGGCACGGGTTCGATTTCCACACAGTGCAGGTATTGGGAGGGGGATTGTTGACTATTTATTTATGGGTTAAAAATAGGTCTAACTTCTTGCCCTATGACAATAGGTCCAGAAAACTAATAAGTTGAGTTAGGTGAGCCCAATAAGTTGAGTGAGGCTGCGGTCCACAATAAATCTAACGGCAAGAGACCCAACAATAGACCTAACGTCTAGATAGGTTGAGTCCGGGCGAGACCCGTGGGCGCTGTGCTTGTACACTTTAAGTGAATTGGTTGTGTATTTCTAACAGCTCGAGCTTTTGGAATTAATGGTTAGCGCCAACGATTCGACAATTGAAAGGTTAGAAATAATCAAAAATAGAAAGGAAATAACTGGGTAGTGTTTGGCGAAGTAGATTAGGTTTTCCAATGATATAAACCCAGCGCCCCTGAAAAAATCAACAAAATAAGAAAGTCATATCATGGTTAACGTGGTACTCACGAAATACTGGTTTTTAAAGGGCACACATAACAAGGAAGACGATAGTGAAATACCTAAAATCCGTTGATGGGTCAGAACCTTGCCAGCCCATCTCCTTCCACAATTCTGACTTAAGAGGAGGTAGTTCACGGTTGGGATAAGCCAACATCCAAAGCTGTTTCAGGGCATCCTGAAATACAAAAAAACCAGTCCCACATCAGGCTTTAATTGCATTGTAAATCATCTTGCTTAGTTCAGAACCATCAAACTAAAAAAATGAATCATACTTAGATAATGTGACAACGCAAACAATCAGCGGCACTCAATGAATAAAGGACTTGTGACTAGGTCTAGAATAAGGGAGTACCTGATGATCAACAGAAGAGCCATCAAATGGGACCGACACTCTCTGCCTCAAGTGTCTTAATCTTTCTTCCTAGAAGGTGAAAAGTTAAGAAGTAAAAAAAAGAAAAATCAGTTTTAACATCCATTCAACAACAGAAGTAATGGGAGGTACTTAAATTGAAACAAAAGATAATATTTAGTCATCTACATATACACATGTTAAGGTATCTCTAAAATTTTTTATTAGTTACCAAATCATTCTCTCGTACCATACCATGAACAATAACAATTGTCAAAGCTTGCACCGCTTTTGTACTCCACCAAAGATGAAAGGGCCTTTCAGAAGGTGATACTAGGTTGCTTTTTTATATATGGGTGAAAAACAAAACCCCATACAAATATCACATTTTCTGGTGAAATTCCTAATGTTTCAAACGAATGCTTTTGAGTTCCTCTGCTAATAAAGAAAGACCAAAAAGCTCTCTCTCCCTAAGTTCTACCGACGTGAAGTAAGCAAAGGATGCAGTATAGAGGAAAAGCAGATGCCTAAATGGTTTGATGGGCTGGAAAGCAATCAAAGTGAGTAAGAAGGTTATAGAAGACATAACTAAGAGATTTAAGGTAATAGTCTAATAGATGTGTGTGTTATACTGTTACAGATGAGGACACACATGTTCATCATTGAATGTCAGGCCATGTACAATATTGCATAGAATGTAATAGTGTGTAGGAAAACACAAGTTCTATGTAGCATATCAGTCGTGAAATTACTACGCTAAAAGAGAGCCTCACAATAAGCAACTATCGGCTGTTATTCTTCTATAGCAAATATCTATAAATACAAGAGGCGGTGTCATGAGATAGTGGTATAACCAAAACCTTGCCATTCGGTTGCATAAATACACTCGAAATGAGAAAAATATCTTTCTCCAAGCGTTGTCCAAAGAAACTATGAGAAGCATGGATTTCTGTCCAAAGCAATTTTCACTCGGCATATATAGTCCCATTTCTTCCGGCCATTACTTAATCAAAATTGTGATTCACTGAACAAGAACAGTAAGAAGAATGAAATAGACACTAAATAGAGAACAATACATCAAGTGTCATAACTTTCTAACCAATACAATAAGACATATATACAAGTAAATGTACAGAGTTTCCAAAAGAAGACTTAAAAGAGAGAGGCTTGACCTTGTCGAAACAGAAATTCTACATATATGCTGTTACTGTGACCAGTCCCACACAAGAAAGTAAATTGCTATCAAAATAAAGAGTGATTAGTAAAAACTGCTACCTGTAACGGACTAAGATATATCGAAAATTTCTTATCACTCTGTGCTTGTTGATTGGTGGAAGAGCGAGAGAAAAGTTTTCCTATAAATGTCCCAAAGCTGAAGACAAAATTTACTGCAAAGAAAAGAAGGTGATTAATATAGTTGCAAACTCTAGACAGCATCAAAAAGTTACATGAGTAAGAAATTGTTCTTGTAGAACCTTAATTACATAGTGAACAAGAAAGAACCAGTGAAAAATTTAGTCATTAGAACATAGATAAATGGTCGTAACAACTGAACACAAAATATATCACATCATTGGCCAAAATAATGCCTTGGCACCAAGGATTTAAGTGCCGTGGCATGGGGTCGTGCCGAAAACTTGCCGACACGGTACGACACAGTGCGTGCCGGGCCGCGCCGATGAGTGCCGATCACAAAAAATACATGTGTGCCGACACATAATGGCATGAAATATTTATTTTCTTCAACAACAAAATTTTCTAATTGCTTATTATGTATCTTTATCAAATATTTTGAGCTTTATTAAGAAAATTACTTAATAATTTTTTTAAAAAAAAGTTTTGAGTTGTGCCATCGGCACGGGAGATGTATCGTGTCGGTATCTTGTTGGCACGATACGGCACGATAGATACGGCCCGTGCCGATGGATACTTAAATCCTTGCTTGGCACTAGTAAGAAATGCAAATTTAAGAACCTACTGACATTAAAGTGGAATATCAACCTACATAGGAAATTATAAGGAAGCTCTCAAATAAAAAATCCATTCCTATTAATAGTATATAATACATAAATAGCATATAAGTACTTTGGAGAATCGAAGTTGCAATTGAACCAAAAAAGTTCGAGCCATGTAGATGCTCTCAGTCATATTTTTGTTCACATTCACAAATAGGCATGTTACATCTTCAGGACCTCAAAAGACAAAAAATTGACTCGAAACAACCCGTAAGGAAAAAAGAAAATCATGACAATCACCTATTCTTCTAGCTGATTGAGCAATAAAACGTGATATAAGATTCGCCCAGTGAAGGCACTCCCGCCTCTTGCTTTCCCAGAAATCTGAACATCTTTTAGGATCATGTATCTGTAAAAGAAATACAGCAAAGACAACATAACAATAATGAGAATTTGCATGCTAGAAAGAATCTACTATCGTTCGGTGAAGGTCAGTATCTTAAACCTTTGACTGTTTTCTGGCAGTCTCATTCCCAAGAAGAGGTTCACTTAGAGCTTCTGAGATAGATGTCTCCATTTTCTCTTCTTTTCCTTTGTCAGTGTCACTGCTAGTAGGCCTCCTTTTGATAGCTCTAGCAGCCATGGTCAAATCTACTCGACTTCACTATCCATGCCTGTAGCAGAGTAATTAAGCAATATAAGCCACCAAAATCTAGTGGCTTCAATAGAATAAGATCCATAGCCAACAGCCATGTACAGATCAAATATCTTGATAGCAATCATTTTCTCAAAGAGGGATTGATCTTGAACTGAGCTCTCATACTCAATTGGCATAAGAGTCGTATCCTGCCGATATTTTGGCAGAACGGTACGGCACAGTACGGCACGGTGGGCATGACTTGTGCCGATAGGCACTCAAAGCCCTGCACTAAAGTACCTCTCAACTAGGCTATCTCTCTTTGTATCACTCTTGCTCATAAAATTATAATCAAAGCTTCCAAAAAGTTTGATATTATAACATTCGAGCGAAGTTGTTTACTGTTTCTTACTTGTATACAATACGATACTTGAGAATTTGATGCGAAAAAATTCCAACATAACTGACTCCGACCCATCACCTGTGAGTTCGACACCAACATTTTGAGAGAAAATTCCATCTATTCTAAGACTAGTCCTTCTAAAGTTAACTAAATAGTACCAATTTCAAATATTTAAGAATAAGAACAAAAAAAAAAAAAGAGTGAAAATGTAGAGGAAGCCCTCAATTGTTGTCCATTTTCAAATAGATCCCTCAATTAGTTTTCTTTTAATTGACACCCCCTCAACTCTTGATTCTTTCAGTTTAGATTAATTTCCTCAATAAAATCGGAGATTTGGTCAAATTAACAAGAATACTATCGTATGGAATAACAAATCACGAATAAATTAAAACAAAACAAATCTCTAATTCAATTTAGGAGAATAAATTAAGGCAAAACATTAGGGAGAGCCAATCAATTTTTTTTTTTTTTTTGTTGAATTCGAGGGTCTGATATCAAAATTGACTGTAGTTTAGGGGTTCTCCTTGCATTTTTTTTTTCCAAAAAAACAAAAAAGTGAGGTTCTTGACTACAATACAACAAGAACTTCGAAAGCAACTCTTCCTCATGATTCCTAAAACGAAACAACAATATCTCCAAATCAGCTTGTAAATCCACCGTTGGGAATCTAGTACTCGCCCTGATACCAGATTTTATAAATTCGCAACCTACTCTGATAATCCGGAATTTACTTCGATACCGATTGTTGGGATTTCACAACAAAAACTTTAAATCGGATTTTTACCATAAACTGTCTCCTCATTCAAATCAGGTTTTTACATAAACTGCCTCCTCAACAGAAACAGAAACTGACACAAACACAACCATAAATATATATATAAAAAAAAAAGGTGAAATAAGATGTGACACCCCCGAAATGTGTATTAGTCTTATATATGAATAATATAATAGGACTAAATCTCTTAACCCGACTATAGCATTTTGGGTGGTAGCTAGACCCAAGAGGTTAAGAGGGTTAAGCGTGCTAGAGCTAGAGTAGTTCTAGAATGGGTGACCCCCTGGAAAGTTGGGGCGTCACAGCTGGTATCGGAGCCATTCACCAGCCGGAAATGTGAGATGAGTCTCGGGTGAGCCAGGGTTATATAGCAGGTAGAGCGTGGCTCTCCGGCTAATGACCGTTGTGGGTAGAGTGTAGCTCCCCACAAGATCGGCTAAGACTAGCGAGACGAGTTTCACATCGCCTAGTGCTTGTGAGTATTTTTGAGTTTGACGAGGACGTCAGGGCTTAAAGGGGAAAAGAATGTGACACTCTCGAAATGTGTATTAGTCCTATATATGAATGATATAATAGGACTAAATCTCTTAATCCGACTATAGCATTTTGGATGGTAGCTAAATCCAAAAGGTTAAGAGAGTTAAGCGTGCTAGAGCTAGAGTAGTTCTAGGATGGATGACTCTCTGGAAAGTTGAGGCGTCACATAAGATTCACTAATACTGACTCCTCTAAGTAAGCCCCTCTTTCCGACTCTCTCTCTCTCACCCTTCACTCGTTTTCTATAAACAAACTAAAAAGACTTCTCTTTCGATGCATCCGTGGACTAAATATCTATAAACAAACTAAAAAGACTTCTCTTTCAACGCATCCGTGGACTAAATGCATCTAAAATTATGAACACTTTGACCATGCCATATAAATATGATTAAACCATATCACCACCTTCTACTCTAATTAATATTTAAATCTTAATAAATTTATCTTAAACACATTTAAAATACTAACTTAATCCAACTAGTATTCAATTACAAATCAATCCAAATCCAAACATCCACGAACTCGACGACTCCATATCCGATCGAGAATGAAGCACATAGCTGATCCATTAAAAAAAATCTCCTAATTTACCATTTAATTCATACTCAACAACTAAGATCAAATGCCCAACTGGTAAAAATTTCATGAAGAATTTACGCCAGAGCCCTAAATTTCTCAAACTTTCAACCCTAATCCCCAAAGCAACTCAATCAAATTGGCATCAACACCCTCCCCCCCCCCCCCCCCACCACCAACCAAAAAAAAAAAAAATCGCAACAAAACCCCCTATTCGTACAGCAAAAGAATCAGGAAATTGCTCGAGAATTGACGAAAATCTTCGAGAAAACTCTTGAAGATTCAAAGAGAAGATGCGTGGGAGGGGAGAGAGAGAGAGGTGAAACCTGAAGAAGCGATTCTCGAAGGGTCCAAAGGATTCAAACACTTCGAGCAATGTAGGAGCACCTCACGAGTCCCGGCGCTTTTCCATTTTGTTTTTTTCCAAGGTAAATTGTACATTTCGTCCTCAAACTATGAGTACGTGACAATATAGTCCTTAAATTTTGTTTTGCACTGATATTTTTGCTCGAATTTTTAAAATTATTATAATCAAATTGTATAATTTAATTAATTAATTAAATATTAACTTATAATTAATGTAGAAATGATATAATTGTATTGCTGTCGAGTTTTATGAATAATTAAAATATTATATTATTTTTAAATTAGTAAGGTAATAATATTTAAGCAATTAAATTGAGTTGTAAATCTTACTCGTGACGGACTAGTTCGTGAATAGTAAATTAGGTTGTCAATTCTATTACCGGATAAAAAGTAGAAAAAAAAATTAAAAAAATAAATTTTAATTTATAAAATTTAAAAATATAAATTTTTTATATTTGAATTAGCCTAAAATCCAAATAGTATATATAGTGAGAGAGAAAGAGTAAGTGAGTTGAGCTAGTATGCAATTGATAGTATATAAATATTATTTAGTATCAACTTTCTCACCTTTGATTATTACTATTTTATTAATTTTTGCTAAATTTTAAATATTTAATGATCAAAAAATTAATGGTAAATATTATTTTCATATTATCAAATAGTATTCTAATTTTACTTTTATATATATATATATATATATATATATATATATATATATATATATATATATATATATATAGTTAGGCTGGAATACTATTAATTGTATAAAGTTATTAGTACTATTAAATTTTAACCGTTGAATTAAAAGATATATGGTTGAGATGATAGTGGCCCCTTGGGTTTAATGGATGGTTGAAAAAATAGTAAAATCTAACGGGTAAAAATAATTAAAGGGCTTGATCTAACGGTAGAAAACTTGATAGCACTAAATATTTGGTACTATCGATAGTATACTAGCCGAACTATATATATATATATATATATATATATATATATATATATATATATATATATATATATATATATATATATATATAGTGTTCAGCTCGCTAAGATTTCGAACTGAAAAATTCAATTTGTGTTTGGCTCGTATATTAAACGACCCAATCAATCTCGAGCTCATTTTAAGCCGATCAGAAACTGAATTGCCATCCCTAGTCTCATAGTTTTGAGCACCAAAAATGCAATTTGTCCCTTCAAATTTGAAGTCCTAAGTTGCACTTATGATCCTCTGGTTGCGTTTGGTTCGGATATAAGCAAAAATTGATTATTTCTGGGATAGATATAAGTTCATATACAAGTAGGAATTAAAGTAATTTTGTGTTTGGTTGAGTATAGAAGTTGTATCGGGAATAAAAAAAATTATGTTTGATAAATTAAAGAGGAATAAAAAAAAAATAAAGAGAATTAAAATTTATAAAATAAAATAAAATAAATTTAAATTTTATAAATTAAATATTTTATAATTTAAAAAATTTTAATTTAAAAAAAAAAAACAAACAACAGATAGAACAGCTGTTCCACCCTTATATCGGAATAACCTGGTATGGGATGAACAACTGTTACTCCCATCCAAAATTAGTGTTTGGGTATAAGAGGGGGATAACCCCCTTATCCCCCTTATACCCAATACCGAGAAGTTATAAGTGGGATAATAGTTTTTGGCCCTCAAATTTTAATTTATTATAATTTATAATATATTTTTTTAATATTATAATTATATTTATTAAAATAATTAATAAATAATATATAAAAAAATATTTTTACAATTTTAGTGAAACCATAGAAATTATATTATAATCAAATTAATATCAAGACAACATTTTACTTTTAATAAAAATAATTTAATAGTAAATTTTTTTTTTTGTATTATTGTATATATATAACACATCCTTTCAATAATATCAAAAACAGTTATATTAGGACTCATTTGATATTAAAGTTAAAATTATAAAAAATATATCATAACTAATTTATTATATAAAAAATAAAATTATATACAATTCTAAAAATGGAAGCCTCTCACACAAATAAAATTATAAAATAGTTTTCTATTGTATTCTTTATTTATTTTATTATAAATTTGTTACAAAATTAAATTTTATTGAATAAAATATATGCATACGAAGTTTGAACACTAGTGTGAACCTTTAATTATATTATTATGTGTCTTATTCACGCTAATTTTAGTTTATATTTATATATGCATATTAGTATATATTATTATTCGAATAATATTGAAATTTAAATTCAACTCATATCATAATTCAAATTTATTTTTAACAGATATAATAATAAAAAATTAACATATGATATATATTCGCATTTGAATAAAATTATTGATGGTGTTATGATTTTGTCAAAAATACCATTTGAGTCCCTTCACAATCATAGCACTACTTAAATGATTTGGGTCTTAATTTTGAGGTCCAATAGAAAATAAAATTTGAATAATTTAAATCTATGGCCGAGACCCAGGCACTTATAAATTATAAGTACATTCCATACGCCGCACATAATATTTACCATAGTTAGTTAATTCACGTATTATTCGCGAATTATTCGTGAATTATTGAGAATCCGAATTAAACGTACCGTTAGTTATTAAGAAAAATTCGGATTAATTGGAAAAAATTTTCTCCAAAAATTATTATTCGCGAATAATTTACGAATTCCGAATTTTTCTCCCAAAAATTCGGATCTGTTTTTTTTTTGAATTTCAAAAACTAACCCACTCTCACTGTCATTAATATGGTGCACTAACTAAGGATCCAAAACAGTCATTAATATGGTGCACTAACTAAGGATCCAAGACAGTCATTAATATGATGCACTAACCAAGGGTCCAACAGTGCTTTACAGCACTGATCACTTTCTAAGAAAAAAAAATATATATTCCTTCACACCGTTCACAACTCTATTATGGCCACAAATTCCTACCCTACGCGAAAATTTCAAAATTTAGAAAAAAAAAATTAATTAATTATATTATTAAATTAAATTATTATTTTTAATATTAAAAAAAAATCAATTATATCAAATATGAGCGGTTCCGGGCCACAAATTCCTATTTTTTTAAAACTGATTATGCTCATAGTATAAATCTAGAAAAAAAAATTTAATTTAATAGCTGAATTTTTTATTCCAAATTTTTAATTGGTGAACGTATAATTTTCGTATAAATTTCATATCCGAATAATTGTCGAGTCCGTCTTTTTACCGAATTTTTCAACAAATTTTAAAATCATGATATGAATTTTATCCGTATTATATCTAAACCGAATTTTTACCGAATCCGAATTAACTATGATATTTACAACATCTGTAGAGACTATGTATAAAATTTTAAGACTCATTATTTGTTTTGTAAAAAGATGATGTTTAAATTTATAATTTTTATTTGCAGTAGACCTTTTAAGTTACTGCTGGAAAACTACTATCCTAACGTCTTTAAGTTGCTGCAGGAAAACCCGAGATCCGAACCCAATCTCAAATTCAACGGATTTTAAAAATTTATTTCCTTTTCCAAATTCGATCAAAATTTCAAAACCTAAATCCGAACTTGAAATAATTATTTTTTTTTATCATATTTTAAAATATATATAATATTAAATATAAATTTTTAAAATACAAATATAGAGAGAGAGAGAGTAGGGTTGCTATGAGTATAGACCCTTTCGAATACATAAATTATTTTCGATGATAGAGCTTCCAAATTAACGATCTATACCGTTAAATATAATTTAAAATATTTTAAACTTTTAAAAAATCACACGTTGTTGTATTTTTTTTTTGAACGGTATTAGTTTTTTTAAAACAATAATTTTTTAACTGTATTTTTTTTAATAGCGTTGTTTTTTTTTAACATCATTAGTTTTTTTTTGAACCCCGTCTTTTTTTTTTTTCTGAATAATGTTATTATTATTATTATTATTATTATTATTATTATTATTATTACTACTACTACGAATCTTTTTATGCGAATCCAACTACACCAAACTAAATAAAATTTTTATAGTTGCATACATTTTCAACTGCACTGCAGTTCGAAATGCATGCAACCAAATGGCACGTTGTGTTGCACGTGTACCTACTACACCTGCTCAGAGAAAAAACTCACCTAGACCTGGTTTGCTACATCATCTTTGGACCATAAAAATTCATTTAAGGGTGTGTTTGGATTCTTGTAAAATTACTCCCATTTTTTTTTTTTTTCTCTTGAAAAATAAATTTTCTGATGTTTGATTGCTTGTAAATAAATTTTTTCAAAAAAAAATTCAGATGCTAAAAAAATATTGAATTTTTATTTTCAGCCACAAAAAAAAAAAAAAAAAAGCGAAAAATGAAAACGAAAAGGTGAAAAAAATGCGATCCACCAGGTGTGGGTCAACTTCACGCGATCCACGAGGTGTGGGACCCACGCGATCCACGAGGTGTGGGTCAAACTTCACCTCGTGGACCGCAAGAGGGAAAGAGTCCTCTCTCCCCCTCTTTCATATATATATATATATATATATATATATATATATATATATATATATATATATATATATATATATATATATATATGCGCTTTTATGAGTATAAACTCTTTTATACTCATAATTTTTTCACACTTGGATAAAAAAATGTGCGGTTAGGATAATAGTGGTCCCCTAGGGTTACTAGGTTGTTGGTGAAATAGTATAAATCCTAGAAACTATTATAATCCTAACCGCACATTCTTTCATCTAAGGGATAAAAACTTATGAATACGAAAAGATTTTACTCATAAGAGTATAGTAGCTGAACCATGTATATATATCAAGTCATTGATGTTTGTAGGTTTTTAATTCTTAAATAAAAAGATGAGTGGTTAGGATAATAGTGGCCCTTTGGATTAAGTGAGTGATTAGTGAAATAGAATAATCTAAGAGATAAAATTAGTCAAAAGAATAGATCTAACGGTAGAAAACTTACAAGCACCAATTGCTTGATGCTTGTACAAGCATAGTAGCCGAGCTCTCTCTCTCTCTCTCTCTCTCTCTCTCTCTCTCTCTCTCTCTATATATATATATATATATATATATATATATATATATATATATATATATATATATATATATATATATATATATATATATATATATATATATATATATACTAGTTTAGTGACCCGCGCGATGCAGCGGACAGATATTATTATAACTAAACTTATACCTAATCTATCACAATAATATAAACAAATTCTTCTAAGATCTCGATATAGATTAATCCAATATCAAATCATGGAATGAAATCATGCTACGACGAATTTGGAGCACTCACCAGGATTTCACCATTTTAGAAGAGGTTGGAGATGAGCACCAAAAATTCGGAGAGCATCTTGGGGGTGAAAAATTTTGAGGCGAAATATCAAAACACCGCCGTGCGCACGATCCCCGCCACGGTTTGCCCGAAGCCGCCCTCCGCGGCTTCCCCACTCCCGGTGCTGATGGTCGTGGCTTCTGTCGCCGTGGTGGTCGCCGCCGCCACCGCCTATACCTCAAGAATTCGAATTTATCGATTTCTGTAAGAGATTAAACCTCGAAAACGTGATAGAGAGGATATGTGGATGGGAGAGAGATAAAAGTGGGGTTTGAGAAAGAGAGAGTGGGGGAGAAGATGAGGGGATATAGGGTGAGAAATTAAAGAGAGTGGGGAGAAGATGAGGAGATGTCGGGTGAGAAAAGATAGAGATGGTAGATAAGAAAAAAAAAAAAAAAATCTCAAAAATAAAAAATATACATGGAGTAATTAATTGGGGTAATATTAAACCATGAAGGAAATAGTGAAGGGAATGTTGACATGTGGCAAAAATTATGAGAAATCATATATAGAAAAAAAAAAAAATCTCAAAAATAAAAATATACATGGAGTAATTAATTGGGGTAATATTAAACCATGAAGAAAATAGTGAAGGGAATGTTGACATGTGGCAAAAATTATGAGAAATCATATATAGGTATAGATATATATATATATGGGACAATTTTCTATATACCCCTAAAAATTTTCCTGTTTTCAGATTTACCCCTCTTAGAAGGCTAATATTAAAACTACCCTTCTTACGTTCCAACTTCTTTCCAAAATACCCCTGAAGTTAAACTCTGTTAGTGTACCGTTTGGAACTGCCGTTACCTGTGTGTAATTACTATTTTGCCCTTTCAAATATACCCTAAACCCTAAACCCTAAACACCCTAAAACCCTAAACCGCTAAACCCTAAACCCTAAACCCTAAACCCTAAACCCTAAAACCCTAAACCCTAAACCCTAAAACCCTAAAAAATCCTAAACCCTAAACCCTAAACCCTAGAACCCTAAAAAACCCTAAACCCTAAAACCCTAAACCCTAACCCCTAAACCCTAAACCCGGGCAAAATAGGCATATCTGATAGTTTTCAACTCCGATTATTATTTAACTCTAGTTTAACCCTAGTTAACTTAACAAAGGGAAACGGTAGGGGTATTTTTAATAACGGTGGAACGTCTGAAGGGTATACTGGAAAGAAAAAAATAAGAAGGGTAAATCAGATATTTCTTCAGATTTCAGAGTTACACAGGCAATTATTCCTATATATATATATATATATATATATATATATATATATATATATATATATATATATATATATATATATAGGAATACTTGTACTACACAGGCAATTATTCCTAAATCAAATACTTGTACTACATAAATTTTCTCTGTTAGATCAATTATTTTGATCATTTTCACCTCTTAAATCATACTATTTTTCAAACCATGCGCCCACTAAACTCAATCAAGAGGCTCACTATCTTTCTAACCATACATCTTTTCATATAAAGATCAAAAACCTAATGGCACCAAAGGCGTGGTGCTATCAATAGCATAGTTATCACACCCTAGGGTCGAAACTGCGATCCGGGCCCGCCAACAGATCCGCTGCCCATACGAAAAGCCCCATATAGACGAAGCGTCTAACCTGCAAAAAATAATACTACAGCTATACAGATATCAGAGCTGAAAAGTATACTACTGAAATAAGATAATATATATCCAAATAGTACAAGTCTGATCCTCACAATACATAAGTCTCTCAAAAATAAAACTCTCAAAGTAACTAACTACAAAAAAATCCATCAGACTATACTACAAGCTCCAAAAAGGGTACCACTATACTCCAAGGACGGGTAGGGAACTAGCTCGCGACTCCCTCGCCTCGATCAGCAACAGAAGATCAGCAACACCCGCAGAAGACTCTACAAAACAAAGGAGAGAAAAGAGGAAGGGGAGGGGGAAAAACCCCCAGCGGGTGTGAGAACTACACCAACACGTAGTTCTCAGTGGGTACCGCCTCCAAGCCCGACGGTCTGCCCAGTAAGTCTACTAGAGGCATAAAGATAACAGAAAAACTGTACTAATGTAAAGATAAGCTGAAAAGAAATCTACAGCTATCATGCCTCTATCTACAATGCTCAATGGGTGATACAGATGAAAATGATGCATCGACTCTAACCCGAAATACTCAATCAACCCAATCACAGTGACTGCCACATAGTGTCCAGTCAAACCTGCGCCCACCTACTGCCATTACATCTACGGAGGACTGGACTTACGTAGGGCGTGCGTGACTGCCTAAAAAAAGGCCCAGCCAGAGGGACTGCGTCGACAAGTCACGATGGCAAAGTAACAGACCTAGCTCCGGAGCGGCACTTGAGGGGCGCGACCCCACCGAGAAAACTATCTGCACACCTCTGTCGAGCTCAATATGGCTCATGCAGGCTATAATCCAAATCAATGATCAACAAGATCAACAGTGCCCAAATCACATTCCTAACTCACTAGCTGGAAATGCTCGAATAGTCAGGACCGTTGTCAACCCAACGGCTCCCCAAAATAGGATATCAACCCAACATGCTAACTCACTAGCAGGAGATACTCCACAGCCGACGACAACGAAGGGTTCGAAAACTCCAAAAGACTAGAACCTACAACCCAAATCAAACAAGAACAGGCTCTAGGCCTAGCCTCTCGTTGTTTTCGACAAAAAAAAAAAGACAGCCCTTAGAATCCAGATCACTCGAGCTCTCTCTCCCGGGTGAAAAAGTTTACAGAAAAGGTGACATTTATTACCGAAAACTATTTTCACTCAAACCCACGCGGGGTGAGGACTAAAAGTAGTTCATTTTTTGTAAAATCATCTTGATTTAAGGAAACACATTTTAATAAATTTTAGCTATTTTAGGAAAATTAGTTAGAAAATAAGTTTTTATTTCCAAACCCCGAAGGGCTAATGCCTTCGCCCAATCGAACAAGAACAGACTCTAGAGACCCTTCGACATTTGGAAGAAAAATATTGATTTACTGAAATCATGTGTGTCCAAAAAGATTCTGGATTCAAGGTCCTGCTATCACTAGCACACTGCTATGAACACAGTAGCGACAAACAAATCAAATAACTCGACAACCCGGGACCACCGTTTACCCAAACGGCTTTTAAGAGAAATCCCGACCACTCGGCCCACTACCCGGGCGAGGAAAACACTATGTCCAGGGATAGAAGGTAAAGTGTGGATATCTAAAGTATAAATAAACCTAGCCCAGGTGAGAGTTCTCTACTAGTCTGGTTTACACATGCAAACATATGACGGGGTGCTAGGTCCAAGTTCTAATAATAGTATTTAGTTTAACACAGATATGAAGCCTAAATCAACTTGATCACAATAACAAACAAAGGAACATCCTCTCTCTCTCTCTAACATGCTTCCTAACACATCTCACAATCATGCATGTTTTCTATACAATAGAATTAATGAACCGTCCACCAATTTTGGAGACGAAGCAACCCACCTGAAAGTGCGCATTGATCCAAGGTCCAATCTGAACGTGGATAATCCTTAAGTTCCCACGATTCCAACGAGCCCAAAAACACATGAAATTTCCTCCCGGGCACAAAGATACAGTCCAAACACCGCGGTAAGCAAAATTCCAAAGGTTACAATTCTGCGGCAAAATCAGTCAGAAAGAAGCTGAAACATAACCTACGAGATGAGCTCCAAAAATTCCAATAAAAATACGGCTGCGATCCTCGCGAAGTGTAGATGTCGATCGAGTCCTCACAGGTTGGAATCCGATAATCGAGCATGGAGATAAAAATCGAGCAAGCTCCGCTGTCCAGGAAATCCAGCAGCAAGAAAGGGGTTAAAAGATGTTCCAGAAACCCCAATAAAAACCCAAAACTGAGAGAAGCGAAAAACACGAAAAACGGAGATCTACCTCTTATGAAACTGATGCCACAAAAATCATCCAAAAGTTCCTTTGGGGTAGCTCAGGGGACCTCATGGACTGAAATGAGACGAAAAAGGCCGCCGAAGAAAGAACGTCGCAGTGCGCCGAATCGCCGAAAACGTCAATGCCGCGGCTTCCAAAAATTTCGAAACTCCTTCAAGAGATGAAGCACGAGAAGAGGATCAACTATGATTAAGGGCTCAACAACAGGGGAGCTCGGGAAAAGGGCCAAAAGGCCCAAGGAAGTGGCCTATATATAGGCTCTCCCAACAAACCAAAAAAAAAAGCCCATTGGGCTTTTGGGCCCATGATTCGGGCGCCCGAAAGATTCGGGCGCCGAATCTGGGCCCATGAGCCCGCCGCGACCAGCACCTGAATCGCCCAGCACCCGGAACGTGTCCCGAACAGCGGACAGTGTGTGCGGGGCCGCTGGGGATTCGCCACGTGGCCCGACCGGGGAAGCGGAGTGGGTGGCGGAGGCCAATCGCAGGGCGCCACGTGGCGCCCCGCGTTCGGCCGCCACCTGCCCGCACCTGCCCCTTACCTGCCCCGCCTGCTCCCCGCATTGCATGGACCGCGAGTGCATGAGCCGGCCACTCACAAGTCGCCACGTGGCCCGCCCCGGTCCATGCACCAGCTCGCGCGTCGCCATGGACCGCGCCGCGTGAACCCGTAAATCCGAGGCCGCCACGTCTCCGCCGTGCCTGGTCCATGCACCAGCTCCCCAATTCTGTGGACCACGCCGGCCAATTAGTGGCCGCAACATGGCATCCGGCCGGTCAACGGCTCCCCCTATGCACCAAAATACGCAGAAAACTTACGGGTGTCCTTTTTGGGCATACGGTCTCAAAAAAACACAAGTGAATAGCCGATTTTCGATGTTTTTTGGTGCTGAATCCAAATCCGGCATCGAATCAGCCAGAAACCTTTTCTAAATTTGGCGAAAGCAGTCAAAAAATAGGTTTGATCCAGAAACCTCACTGAGTCCGTCCAACGCGTCCATTTGATGCTTTGCGGGTCCGACACACCAATAATAGGTGTTCCACAACGTGAGTTATGGGGAAAAGCTGCACGGGATCGGGACTACTACAATAGTATCAAGTTATTGGTGCTATCAAGATTTCTACCCTTAGATCAACCCCTTTGATCACTTTTACCCGTTAAATTTTAGTATTTTTCCAACCACCTATTAAACCCAAGGGGCCCACTATCATCTTAACCACACATCTTTTAATCCATGGGTTAAAAACTTAATAGCACCAATAATTTGGTACTATTAATAGTATTCCAGCCTAGTTCTCTCTCTCTCTCTCTCTCTCTCTCTCTCTCTCTCTCTCTTCTATATATATATATATATATTATATATATATATATATATATATATATATATATATATATATAATTGAGCTTTTATGCTTGTAAAAGTACCAAGTTATTTGTGCTTGTGAGTTTTTTATCCTTGAATGTAGGAATGTGCGGTTAGGATGATGGTAGGCCCCTTGGGTTTAGTGGGTGGTTGGTAAAATAGTATGATCTAAGAGGTAGAATTAATCAAAGGGTTAGATCTAACGGTAGAAAACTTACAATCACCAATTGTTTGGTGCTTGTACAAGCACAGTAGCCGGACAATATATATATATATATATATATATATATATATATATATATATATATATATATATATATATATATATATATATATATATGCTACTATATTATTAATAACAAAAAGTCTTGGTGCTATTAAGTTTTTTCCTTGGATAAAGAGAAGTGTGGTTAGAATGATAGAGGGCCCATAGGGTTTAGTTGGTGGTTGGTTGAATAGTATAATTTAAGGATTGAAAATGATTAAAAAGATTTATCTAATAGTTTAGAGGGCCACTGGAAGTATCTAGAAACCAAATTTTAAATCTTTTCGACATCATTGACCTAATGATCAAAGAGTTGTAAAATTTGTAATTTTAATTGTAAATATAAGGCGTTTGCTCGTTTAACAGTATAAAAAAATATAAATGTGGGTATTTTTTTTTAACTATTTAAAATAAGATGTATACTCTTAATCTTGATTATAAAATTTCTATCATTACTTTTTGAAGGATATTTATTTTCAGTCATTTATTTTTGTGTCCGCTTGATGAATAAGAAAAAATATCAAAAAAATATAAAATTTAATTTTTTAGATATTTTAAATAGTCTTGATCAATTTCGAAGCTTAATCATAAAAAACAAATAGATGGCAACATAGTCCGTTTTAGCATTCCAGCTCAACTCTCTCTCTCTCTCTCTCTCTCTCTCTCTCTCTCTCTTTCTCTCTTTCTCTCTCTATATATAAAGACAATTTTTTATTTTTTATATAAATATGCTATCATATAATATTTTATTTATAAATATGACACCCTAATAGTCCCACATCGGATGGAAATGTGGTTGTGTTAGGATATTTACTCATCTGGACACTAGTAATAATAACCGGGCTAAAGCATTTTGGGCTGTGGTATGGGTCCAACGAGTTATTATTGCTAGTGGGGGTCGTTACAATTGGTATCAGAGCCAATAACCGGGTCTATATGACAGGGCTAGCGAGACAAGTTTAACATCGCCTGGTGATCTTGGGCTGCTGTGTGTGTGTTTTGGCTGACGAGGACGTTAGGCCTAAACGGGGGAGGGGGGGGGTCTGTGACACCCCAATAGTCCCACATCGGATGAAAATGTGGTTGTGTTTGGGTATTTGATCATCTAGACACTAGTAATAATAACTAGGCTTAAGCATTTTGTGTCACGCCCCGGGGTCGAAATTGCGACCCGGGCTCGCCAACAGATCCGCCACCTATACGGAAAACTCCGCATAGGCGAAGCGTTCAACCTGCAAAGATAACACTACAGCTAAATAGATATCAGAGCTGTAAAATAAATTGCTGAAAAACTCAAATCTAACACTCTACAACTGAAAATAATGATACAATATCCATCTCCCAAATATGATAATATATAAAATCCTCTGATACGAATAACCTAAAACTCTGCAGGGAGGTAAACTGAAATAATACATTAGTGTACTAGCTCTCAGTACATGTCAGATCCTCACAATACAACAGTCTTTCAAAAGTGGAAAATAAAACTAATCTACTGACTGTACTACAAAATCTTCAATGTGGGGGTACAGCTACTCTCCAAATACAGGTAGGGATTTAGCTCGTGACTCCCTCTGTGAAGATCTGGATCTCTGGGATGGTTTTGCAGGGCGAGCAGTGGCTTCTGGAGGCCTAAGTTGTGTGATAGAGTTGGTTGTGCATGAATCAGATTCCAGATTTGGAACCGGCACGAAAATCGGATCAAGTTTACTTTTGCGGGGGCTTCCGGCAAAATTTAGAAAGAGAATTTGGTGAAATGGACAGCGGATTTGGACTCAGCGTGCGAAAATGATGAAAATGGACTATTTACTTATATTTTTCGGACTACGAAACAGTAAAGTTACTGTTCACCGCCGGAATCACTGTTCCGGCGGCCGGCGGCGACCGGCAGGCGACGGAGCATGGCGGAGCGCGGCCGCGGGCAGGCGCGGGCGGCGCGGGCAGGCGCGGGCACGGACAGGCGCGTGCACCGGGAGCACCGAGGATTGGTGATGCCACGTGGCAGCACCCTATTGGTTGGACGGCGTCAAATGAGGTGGCGACGGCTGTGCCACGTGGCGTCGTGTGATTGGTCAACAGATTCCGAAAGACCCGGTGCGTGGGCTGGGCGCGTGCGCCGCGTGAACCACGTGGGGACACGTGGCACTGCTCTATTGGCGGGCGCACGCCGCCCAGTGCGCGGGGCGCGCGGAGCACGGGGCGGCGGGGGACACATGGCATGATCTGGTGGTTTCGGGCGCGGCGTGGACGGCTGAATGCGCGCCACGTCAATTTCGGGCGTGCACAGTAAAAAATCCGGGCGCTTGAATTCCGGATCCGAATCCGACAGCCCTTTAAGTGGACTTTTGGCTATAAATGGGCCATTGAGAGCTTTATTTCCAGACATTCTGAGATCTGTTTTGAGTGTCGTTTTCAATAATGAGTTTCTACTTTGAGTCTTCTACACTTTTTGGGGTTCTAGAGAAATTTTGGAGGCCGTTTGATATTTTTCCTCCCTGATCTCGCGAGCTTCGACGCTGTTTCAATATCGATCGTTTTCGTCGACTCTTCGTCCGCAGACTCCCCCGAGCTGAGTTCTTGGAATTTTTCACCGATTTTTGCGGTGACGTTTCCATGATAGGCAGATCTTTGATTTTGGTAATCATCACTTTGCTCCGTTTTGAGTTTTTATAGGAGTGCGTGCAACATCTTTAGACCTTCTTTTTGCTATAGCATGTTTTGGACAGCGGAGGAGTAATCTTGCAATTTCTTGGCCTACGAGAGGAGGAATTTGGTGTTTAAGGACTCGATTTCTATCTACACTTCGCGAGGATTGCCGTCATATTTTTCTTGGAATTTTTGGAGGGCATCTCGTAGGAGGTAATTTCCTGTTTTGTGGACAGATGTGCGATAAAATTACTGTTTTGAGTGATTTGAGCTTACCACGATGTTTGGCTTATATCTCAGCGACCGGGTGGAATTTTCGGTCGATTTTTGGTGCGTTGGAATCATGAGAACCTGAGGATCGCACTCGTTAAATTTCAGCTCTTTTGGACTCAGGACTAACATGCACATCCAGGTGGGTTGGAATTCTTCCAAACTTTATGGAATGCCTTCTAATTCTGTTGAAAACATGTTAGCATGCCTAGTTTAGCTATTTGTATAGCAGGTAAAATCTGATAAATGTCTAGATTATCTTTGAATGACAGACCTGAACCCCATTTATCATCAGTATGATCTTGAGACTGTTTGACACTAGATTGCATGATTGGTTGACTTTCGAACTGCATCTGGACTGTTTTTAAATTATTGAGCCCGTTTTAATATAAAAAGTGGCTTCAAAAACAGTTTTAAACAT
Source organism: Tillandsia fasciculata (assembly GCA_029168755.2). Classification (NCBI taxonomy): domain Eukaryota; kingdom Viridiplantae; phylum Streptophyta; class Magnoliopsida; order Poales; family Bromeliaceae; genus Tillandsia; species Tillandsia fasciculata. The sequence continues at coordinate 4,154,762 of CM054938.1, read as the reverse complement.
TGTGATCGCCCAGAGGGGTTGGATAGGTTCAGGATGGATGTACTCTCGCGCCTGGGGGTCGAGGGAATTTTTATTGACTCAGTGGATGGGTTTCCTAGTGTCTTGGGGGTTGTGTGCACTATCAGATTGAGTCGTGGAGGGTTCTTCGACCTGTTTATGGGTTAGTTGGCATTCGAGTTTCCGATCTATTCGATCATAGATTATAGTCTGCATATGCTGCTTATTGAGCCAGATGAGACACACTTATTCCTCGGTGGGGTCGCTCCCCTCGAGAGCCGCTCAGGATGCGATGATGATGATGATGTGCCTGATGAGGCTGCTTTGCGTGATATTATGATAGTCCGATTAGACACCCTAGTTGATACACTAGGGGGCGCAGGCTTGACTAGACCAGATTTGGCAGTCATTGAGTTTTGGGTTGATGTGAGCACCTCGTGAGCGAGTGGATGCATTGCATGTTCTTAGTTGAGTTTTTCCTTTGAGCATGATACTTGAGGCATATTAGCTGTAGTTCCATTTTGGCTTTCATATTATCTATCTGTATACCTATTGTCTTGCCTTCAGTAGACTTAGTGGGCATACCGTGGATCTTGGTGACGGTACCCACTGGAAACTACCTTCTGCAGTAGTTCTCACACCCGCTGTGGTGACAGGTTTTCCTGAGGTAGCTGTTCCGGCACCGGTTCGGGCGGAGGCAGCAGATCGAGGTAAGGGCGTGGCCGAGTAGCTCCTTACCAGTTTTGTTTTGAGAGTTAGAGGTAGATGTACCCTGTCTGAGAGATTTATTTGTGTACTGAACAGTCTGAGAGGTTTGATGTATCATGTATTATGTTTTAGTCTGGGAGATGACCATTATTTTGGATGTGTTACTTCAACTGTTCAGTATTGGGATTCTATAGCTACTTATTTTACTTTTACAGCTCTGATACATGTTTAGCTATAGATCTGATTTGCAGCTTAGACGCTTCGTCTGTGCGGAGATTTCCATACAGATGGCGGATCTGTTGGCGAGCCTGGGTCGCAGTTCTGACCCAGGGGCGTTACACCCTCGCCTCGAACAGCAACAACAGAATCAGCAACACCCACAATGACTCTGCAAAACAAAGGAGAGGAACGAAAAAGATAAGGGGGAGAACCCCCAACGGGTGTGAGAACTACACCAACAGGTAGTTCTCAGTTGGTACCGCCACCAGGCCCGACGGTCTGCCCACTAAGTCTACTTGAGGCATAAAGTAACCAATGCTGTACTATAAAGAAAGGCTGGAAGAAATAACTCTACAGCTACAATACCTCTATCTAAATGCTCAAGAGATGATACAGATGAAGAAAAATGTAACTACTCGCACAAAAGGTGCTCAATCGATCCAATCGAACTGACTGCCTCATAGGGTCCAGTCAAGCCTGCGCCTACCTACTGCCATTACATCCACGGAGGACTGGACTTACGTAGGGCATCCGTGACTGCCAAAACTGGCCCAGCCAGAAGGACTGCATCCGTGACTGCCTAAAAAAGGCCCAGCCAGAGGGACAGCATCGACAAGTCGCGATACGAAAGTAATAGGCCCACTCCGGATGGGGCACTTGAGGGGCGCGACCCCACCGAGGAAAAAGATATCCACGCATCTCTGTCGAGCTCAAGGTGGCACATGCAGGCTACAGTCAAAATCCACGCTCACTCTCAGAACGGAATGACTCAGGATCCTCAAACATCTCGCATGACGGTCGGAGTACTCTCAACGACTCGGCTAACCAGCTCTCACGAATCTCGAGACACAAGCGAACTCAACCAACTCGTGGCACTAAACTCACTGGCTGGAGATACTCCACAGCCGGGACCACCGTCGACCTAAACGGCTCCCGAAACGAAACATGCAACTCGCCACGCTAAACACACAGGCTGGAGATACTCCACAGCGAGGATCGACCCACAACTCTGTTGGGTTATAAGTAATTGGATCTAAATAGGGGAAAAAATACCTAGAGGGGGGTGAATAGGTGTAAACAATAAACACTCAAAAAATCATTGCGCAAATAAACCCAATGCGGAAAAATAAAAGAACACGCAAGATTTTTACGTGGAAAAACTCCAAACCGGAGTAAAAAAAACCACGGGACCGATAACACGGCGAAATCCACTAGAATTAACACACGTACAAGGTGATATAACGTACTCACTGACGACTCAACCTTTTACCATACGCTCCTAGTAGATCTTCCCGCTCGCTCCACGACGCTTCTCGAATCCACTATCCGCGCCCAACGCTGAATCCACAGCGTCCAACGTCGAGTCCACGACGTCCGACCGAATCCACGGTCTTCACCCAGTGGCACGCTTCGAATCCACGAACGTACCTCGCTCCGAATCCACGAGAGCGGTTGCACCTTGAATCCACAAGGCCACGCGAGTCCACGCGCCGATTTTGGGGTAAATCGTTGTTTGTTTGGGTGGTGATGATCCGCCGAATACTTAGATTAAAGATAGATCGGAAATACCATCTAAGTATTCATTGATTTGATTCTACTCAAAATGTGAGTATGGAAAACCTAGAATCAAATCAATCAATATAGATGAAGAAACATAGAATAAATCTATTGATTTCCTTTCTTCTCTATATATGTGGATTTTTTCTTTTCGGCTATTTTCTTCTGTAATAGCTTGTTGCCCTAGAAATGAATACAGGGCCTATTTATAGGTTAGAAACCCTAGGAAGAATATACGGATCAAAAACAGCCTTTTCTGGAAAGAATTACCGACGGCGATCCGGATTGGATTTGGCGATCCGGATTGCAGAAGCACAAAAGACGGTTTCCAGAAAATTGCTTGTTCGGGATCCGGATCGTAGTCCCCGATCCGGATCGTTCATACAGTTTTACCAAACATCATGTTCGGGATCCGGATTGCAGTTCCTGATCCGGATCGAGGAAGCAAACAGGTAAAACTAGTGTTCGGGATCCGGATCAGAGGATGCTGCGATCCGGATTGAACCAGTGTATGAACCAACACCCTTCGGGATCCGGATTGCCGAGCTCGATCCGGATCCTGAACATGTGCCATGTCCAGTTTTTGATGTTTAAGCAATTAAAACCTCTTCCAGGTGTTTCTACACTATAAGAAGTATTCGGATCATCAAAATTCTTTAGTTAAACGTACCTGATCCTTTTGAATTCTTCTTTCTTGAGATTGAGGTATACGATCCAAAGTTTCTTCATCTTCAATCTTCAAGACTTAATACATTCACGAAATACGCCAACTCAAATTCCGTAACAATCTCCCCCTTTGGCGGTTTCGTGACAAAACACAAATCCACAAAAGAAAATTCAAAAAGATATTTTTGTTGCTATCACCATACAACAAAAATTTACAAAAGAGATCCAGAAATTAAAAACATGAGATAAACTCCTAGAACAGACTCTAGACTTAGACATCTGTAATCTCTGCACACAGAAAGCATTCTTGACAAACAAATCGTTAGATACCTCAAGAATTGAAACATTCAAAACCAACTACAGAGATAGAGTTTATTCTCATCATGACATTTGAAAAATTCAGATATGTAAGAGAATCATAGTTAAAACCAACATATCTTCTAAGCAATCGAAAACCAAATGTCAAAGTATGTTAGTCCAACATCAACTTGTTAGTCATATTACATGCCCAAATAGTTAGTCGAATAGTTAGTATAGAGGCATGTCACAAATCACAAAAGAAAAACCAAAGTTGAGTTGGAGTCATACTTACCTTGATGTTCACAAAGTTGATATTCACATCATTGTTCATTGTTCAAAGTTCTCTCTAACTCTCTCCCCTTTTTGTCACAAAACAAAGCCAAAACGTAGCAAGAGCTACAATATGTAAGGAGAGTAAAAAAAAGTCTATTAATATGCACAAACTGAGAACTAAACTAAAAGTAAGAAGAAAAACTAAGTCCTGAAAACTAAGAACCAAGACTGCGAACTGCAAGAGAGTAAATCATAGAAAAAGTGAACAGAAGGTGCTGCTCAGTCTGAAGAATCTGAACTAGTACAACTCAGCTTGCTCAAAATCCCTTTAAGCAAATTCTTAATATTTGAGTACTTTTTCTTGATCTTCTTGTGTTCAGAGGAAATCTGCTGAAGTTCTTTCGATATTCTCTCTTGTGCAGCAGAGAGTCTTTGTTGTTCCTGACGAATCGATTCCAAAGTCTCTGTGTCAGTTGTCCGTGTCTTTGAGTGTGATGGATGCTGTGTAGATGCAGATGGTGCATCCAGTCCCGAAACCCATGGAGATTCAGTTTGCAGAATTCCAGAAAGTGAGCGTGCTCTGGTGAGAGGCCCACTATGCTGACTCGCACTTCTTTGGACATTTTTCCTTCTCGTATACTGTTTGGTTGTTGAGGCAGATTTCATTAATCTTTTTCCTTTGGTAAATTTCCTGTCCTCCTCATCAATTTTTCGTTGAACATCTTTGAAGAATTCGTCCCATTCTTCCTCATCGTAATCCGAGCTGTCCTCCTTGGCTTCGTTCGTTTTGTCTTGAGTTGAACACCCGTTCTTCTTTAACAGATGTGCTCGTGTGCACCATCGTGACCAGTAGCAGATTAACCAGGAGAATGCCATTGGTGTGAGTGCCTTGAGTTTAAGAAAGTGTCCTGTGCAAACCAACTCAAGAACACATGAAAAATCGTCAATTTTGAAAAATTTGAAAAATTGTACCTAGACAATCATAATCATGTAGAGAAGCCAAGAATCAAATTAGTTTTCCAAAAAGAATTTTAAAAATAGATCAATTCCATGATTTTCAAAAATTCCTCTTTTATGCCCTAAACCAGAATTTTTAGAAATCGAAGCCTAAAAACTCGTTTATCTTGAGAAAACCCAGCATAAAAGCAAAACTAATTGACCCAGAGTTCTTATTTCAAAAGAAATTTGATCAAAAACCATTCACAAACGAAAAAGTTCCAAGATTTCAACTCACGTTTGATGAAAAACCGTGAAAAACCGAGTTTTGATCAATAAAACTTACTTGAATCCGAAGAACTTTGAGTTTGGAAGCTCCAAAATGCAAGAAATCTAGAGAGAGAAGCTCTAGAGATTTTAGAACAAAAGATTAGGGTAAAAGAAATCAAATCCTCTTTGTTCTTATAAAAACCCTAGCCGTGATCCGGATCGGATCGAGAATGTGATCCGGATCGGCTACCCGCAGGAAGAATCCTGCGTTCGGGATCCGGATCACTTACCCCGATCCGGATCGGCTTCAACTTTTTCTCCAGAAAAATTCAGAAAAATTCCATAAAATCCAGAAAAAGTATGTAAGCACTTTACCATGTCAACTTTAAACAAAAGACATCGTTTCATACAACAAGAAATAGATTATGCAAAATCTATCAAAAATACCCAAAAATGAAACGAAAATTTACGAAAGTTAAAACACTTAAAGTTGAACAACTTCAATTACATCTATCCTGATCTTATGTGTAATGCCTTTATCAAATCATCAATTTTAGTAAAGAAAATGAAATACCAAGATCAATAGATGTTTGAAATCCCAGATAAGTTAGATAATATATCTAGACAATCTGTTGAAGGAGTGGCTCTTTGAGCATCTTTTACTAAAAATCCCACCTTATACCAACCATGAAATACGACTGAGTCAAGTATTTCAATATGAATTTCATCAACAATTTTCAAAACAAAAATTTGCTTTTCATTCATGGAGTATTTTTTTTTTCATTTTCTCCATGTGGTGGTAGTTTTCACACTCCTCATTGGGATGTAACTCTTTCCACATCTTTTGAGCATTTTACATTTCATTGACTCCCCCTCAATTGGCTATCAATTATTTAATATATAAGGTATTCAACCAAACCATTGATCTCGAATTCATACTCGACTAAGCAATCAAATATGATAATGACTATACCAAGAGATCATTGAGAGAGAAATTGACTTTGATCACTTAAAAGATGGTTTAATTAACGTAAATGATCATTGCAACATTGAAATATTATGACATCAAAAGCATAATAAATTTCTAAATGCATAAAAGGATGCAATTAAAGTCAATTATGATTTATGCTCAATTAATGTCCTATGTACAAAACATAGATAAAGAACAAAACAAAAACAAAAACAAAACCTAACCTAAGCAAAGGTTTCAAAAGAGTTTATTTCAAGGAAAGCATGCCAATTGCTTTACGCAAGTGAATAAAACGTTTTTGATCCAAAGGTTTTGTTAAGATATCAGCTAATTGATCCTCAGTTGAAATATATGACAGTTGAAGAATGTTTGATTCAACTAGCTCTCTAAGAAAATGATATCTAAGTTCAATATGTTTTGTTCTAGAGTGCAACACAGGGTTTTTAGAAATGTTAATAGCACTAGTGTTGTCACATAAAATGGTTACCGAAGATGTTGAAATCCGGAAATCGCTCAACACGCTTTTCATCCAAATCAATTGGGTTGAACAACTTCCTGCAGAAATGTACTCCGCTTCGGCAGTCGAGAGTGCTATGCAGTTCTGCTTTTTACTGTGCCATGCAACAAGGCAGTGGCCAAGATAGAAGCATGCACCACTCGTGCTTTTCCGGTCATCCACTGATCCAGCCCAATCGGCATCTGAGTATCCAACAATATCCAAAGTCGTTCCCATAGGATACCAAATTCCGAAATTGATTGTACCTTTGATATATCGGATGATCCGTTTCACCGCTTTCAGGTGAACCTCCTTCGGTGCTGATTGATATCTCGCACAAATCCCAACACTGAAGGATATATCCGGGCGACTAGCCGTGAGATATAGTAGACTTCCAATCATACTGCGATACAGTTTCTCGTCTACATTCTCACTTTGTGATTCACTTCCAAGTCCCTTATGGCTAGTTCCCATTGGAGTCGGAAAATCCTTAGAATTTTCAAGATCAAACTTTTTGACCAACTCCAGTGCATACTTGGATTGACACAAGTGAATTCCTTCATCGTTTTGTTTAACTTGTAATCCAAGAAAATAAGTCAATTCGCCCATCATGGACATCTCAAATTCGCTTTCCATGGTCTCCGCGAATTTAGAAGCATCATTATCTCTTGTTGCGCCAAAAACAATGTCATCGACATAGATTTGAGCAACTATGAAATTGTTTTGATAATGCTTCACAAAGAGAGTCCTGTCAGCTCCCCCTCGAGTGTAGCCCTTTTCCAAAAGGTGCTTTGTCAACCTTTCGTACCATGCTCGCGGTGCTTGTTTCAGACCGTAAAGAGCCTTTTTCAGACGAAAAACATGGTTAGGTAGTTTATGATCCACAAAACCTTTCGGTTGAGCCACATAAACTTCCTCATTTAAAAACCCATTTAAAAAGGCGCTCTTAACGTCCATTTGAAATAATTTGATTTTAAAATGACAAGCAATCGCAAACAATATACGAATGGACTCGAGTCTAGCTACAGGGGCGAAAGTTTCATCAAAGTCTATACCTTCTACTTGAGAGTAGCCTTGAGCAACTAACCTTGCTTTGTTCCTGATGATAGTACCTTCTTCATTTTTCTTGTTCTTGAAGATCCATTTGGTACCTATCACATTGTGTTGCTTCGGAGGCTTCGTTAATTCCCAGACTTTGTTTCGCTCGAATTGATGGAGCTCTTCCTGCATTGCTTTAATCCAGTAGTCATCTTGGAGAGCTTCATCAACATTCCTTGGTTCGATTTGAGATACATAGCATGCAAATCCGCAAACCAATTGTCTCCGTGTTCTAACTCCTTCTTGTGGATCTCCAATGATGTTCGATTCAGGGTGATCCTTGGAGATGCGTAACGTTTGAGGTAGAGGAGTAGACGGAGGTACACGAGATGATTCCTGCACATCAGATAAACTTGAAGAACCGTTAGATGCATCATTATTATCGAAAGAATTGTTAGAAGAAGATGCATTAGCAGGTGTATCATCATCAAGAGAGATATCGAGGGTAGATTTTTCAGATTCAAAGTGAAAAGCTTCATCTACCTTAACATTTATCGATTCTACGATCGTCTTAGATTCTAAGTTAAAAACTCGATATGCTCTGCTGTTTGTAGAATAACCTAAGAAAATCCCTTCGTCACTTCGAGAGTCAAATTTTCCAAGATTCTCACGATCACGTAAAATAAAACACCGACTCCCAAAGATACGAAAATATTTGATGTTAGGTTTTCTACAAAACCAAAGTTCATATGGTGTATTCAATGTCCCCGGGCGCAAATACACGCGATTAATAACATAAACAGCAGTGTTCACCGCTTCAGCCCAAAAATAAAAAGGTAAGTTCCGGCTGTGAAGCATAACACGTGCCATTTCCTGTACGACCCTGTTTTTGCGCTCGACTACACCATTTTGTTGAGGTGTGTAAGGTGCAGAGAATTCATGTTTAATGCCATTAGAAGTGCAAAAATCAATGAATTTGGAATTTATGAATTCCCCACCTCTATCACTCCTAACTCGAGTAATCCTATCATTCTTTTCAATCATAATACGATTGCAGATTTCGAGAAAAGAATCAAAGGTATCAGCTTTTTCTTTTAAAAATGCTACCCAAGTATATCTAGAAAAATCATCAACCAATAAGAAAATATACCATTTACCTCCCAGAGATGGTTGACGAGTTGGCCCCATTAAGTCCATATGCAAAAGTTCCAAAGGCCGTTTTGTACCTATGTGGTTCAAGTTCTTGTGTGCAGTCCTAGACTGTTTTCCTTTTTGGCAACCGCCACACACAAGGTTTTGTTCAAAAGAAAGTTTCGGAACCCCCTTGACCACATCTTTGTTCGAAATTCTAGCAAGTTCCTTAAAGTTTATGTGACCTAGCCTTTCATGCCAAAGTGTTTCATTTTTCAAAGATGCTAGGTTACATTTTTCAGAAATCTTAGAGGAACTACATAACAATTGTTTTCTGATCTAACCCCCTTTAAAAAGAAAGCATGGTTCATGTCAGTTACAGTGCATTTATCAGATGAAAAATTAACTGAATAACCACTATCACAAAGTTGACTTATGCTTATGAGGTTAGTCTTAAGGCCATGAACAAATAACACATTATCTAGAACCGGGCCATCTGGAATAGCTACCGTTCCCTTTCCAACAATTTTGGAAGACCGACCATCTCCGAAAACAACAAGTCCTCCGGAGTTTTTCTCAAATGTTTGAAAACAGTTTTTGTCACCGGTCATATGACGGGAACACCCGCTATCCAGGTACCAAGACGAACTATCATATGCATGCAAGGAAACATTGGTAGCAAGACAAGGGAAAATTTCACCTTTGCGCACCCAAACCTTTTTGGAATGCGTCGGTAATGATCGTGAAGTTGATTTCCTGGGTGAGAGCGTCTTGCTTGAAGAATTGCTGCTCCTTGATGATGTCGTCTTGAGCGGTGTACTACCAAGGCTCTTTTCCTTCAATGATTGCAGTTGATTTTCGAGGAATAGCCCTTTTGGTAGTCATTGCAAGAGGTGCTTGAGGTGTGCGTTTGGCTTCCGTCTTGCAATTTCTCCTTATGTGCCCTGAAATGCCACAACGAAAACATACCTTGATTCTTGTCGATTCCGAGGAGGATGTAGTAGGTTGTTGTCGTTGCTTGTCGTGAATTCCGGTGTCGGAGGAGGAGATACCGACTGAGGCACAAATACTGTACCACTCGAACTTGGAATGTCTCCAGTTTGAGTGTATCCGAGGCCGAACTTATTTCTTTGACCAAGACCAAGAAGTCTGTCCAACTTACTCCTTCCAGAAGAAAATCTCTTTAAGTCATCCTTCAGTTGGCGTATGGTCTCCGTCATTTCCAATTTTTCCTGTCGAGCCTCGCCGTTGAGCTTCAAGAAGTAATTCGCTTTGTTCACCATATCCATATAATTCTTCTCGAGTTGCTCATTGGACTCTTGAAGGGAAACATTTGTTTTAATCAGATTATCCCTTTCCACTTCAAGATCGGTTGAGAGAGAGGTTACCCTTTTTACTTCTTCTTCGAGATCCTGCAATCTCCCTTTCAACCCCTTGTTTTGCTTAGCCAGTTTCTTTGAATCCCTCAAAAGCTTATGGTAGGCTAGAGCAAAATCTTCACCTTCCGAATCATCTGATTCATCGTCCGTTGCAATCTTTTCAACAGTGGAGTTGGACAGTGAATCGGATGTACTTGCCATTAAGCACATGAAGGGTGAAGATGTAGTGGACGCGTGGAAAGCTGTCGCGTTGTCTTCTTCATCACTTGAGGATGACTCATTTGACGTGGAGTTGTCATCCCAAGTAACGACTTGCATCGCTTTCTTCTTTGCCGGATTCTTGTTGGGACATTCCGTTGAATGTGGCCGTAGCCTCGACATTTGAAGCACTGAACTTGTCCCTCAGAACTTTTCTTATCCTTTGAGAAGTTCTCTTGCTTCTTGACTTGTAGCTTGAAAACCCTTGCCTTTCTTCGACTTTCCGAAGGATGGAGTTTTGCTTGAATTCCCCTTCGAAAGTTGCGGCGAAACTTCCTTGTCAAGAGAGCGAGCTGCTTCTCAAAGTCCTCCATAGAAAGGTTCTCGTCGTCGTCCGAGGAGGATGAATCCGCGTCTTCTTCTTTAGTTGATTTCAATGCGTAACCTGAAGACTTAGAAGAGGATGCCTTTCCAGAAGAATAGTTAGTAGGAAATGTCATTTCATAAGTTTGTAAAGCACCTACTAATTCTTCTACACGCATTTCGTCCGGGTGTTTAATTGTTTCAATGGCTGCGACCTTCGGGCGAAATCGTTCAGGAAGAGTTCTTAGAATTTTTCTTACAACTTTAAATTCTGGAATCTTCTCTCCCAAGTTAGCACATGAGTTTACGATGTCTTGCAATCGTGTGTAATAGTCAGTGAAGGATTCATTCTCTGCCATAGAGATAGAGTCAAACTTGCTCGTGAGCATTTGCAGTTTCTGAATCTTCACTAGGTTAGTTCCCTCATGCGTAACTTGAAGAACATCCCAGATTTCTTTCGCAGTCTCACATGCCGAGACGCGAGAGAACTCAGTTTGTGACAAAGCATTAAATAGAGCATTAATTCCCTTGCCATTGTAAGAAGATAAGTCTATCTCTTCCTTGGTCCATTTCGACCTAGGTTTTAAGGTGCGAACATCATCTAAAATTTCAGTTGGATTAGACCATCCTAATTCAATTGATTGCCACACCCTTTCGTCGATGGAAATTAAAAGGCTTTCATCCGTACTTTCCAGTACGCATAATTTGTTCCATCAAAGAAAGGGGGTCGATTGATGTTTCCACCTTCAACCATTGTTTACAACCCTATTCCCGCTCTGATACCACTTGTTGGGTATAGGTAATATGGATCTAAATAGGGGAAAAAACACCTAGAGGGGGGTGAATAGGTGTAAACAATAAACACTCAAAAAATCATTGCGCAATAAAACCCAATGCGGAAAAATAAAAGAACACGCAAGATTTTTACGTGGAAAAACTCCAAACCGGAGTAAAAAACCACGGGACCGATAACACGGCGAAATCCACTAGAATTAACACACGTACAAGGTGATATAACGTACTCACAGACGACTCAACCTTTTACCATACGCTCCTAGTAGATCTTCCCGCTCGCTCCACGACGCTTCTCGAATCCACGATCCGCGCCCAACGCTGAATCCACAGCGTCCAACGTCGAGTCCACGACGTCCGACCGAATCCACGGTCTTCACCCAATGGCACGCTTCGAATCCACGAACGTACCTCGCTCCGAATCCACGAGAGCGGTTGCACCTTGAATCCACAAGGCCACGCGAGTCCACGCGCCGATTTGGGGTAAATCGTTGTTTGTTTGGGTGGTGATGATCCGCCGAATACTTAGATTAAAGATAGATCGGAAATACCATCTAAGTATTCATTGATTTGATTCTACTCAAAATGTGAGTATGGAAAACCTAGAATCAAATCAATCAATATAGATGAAGAAACATAGAATAAATCTATTGATTTCCTTTCTTCTCTATATATGTGGATTTTTCTTTCGGCTATTTTCTTCGTAAACCGAGTATTGCCCTAGAAATGAATACAGGGCTATTTATAGGTTAGAAACCCTAGGAAGAATATTCGGATCAAAAAAACACTTTTCTGGAAAGTTTTACCGACGGCGATCCGGATTGGATTTGGCGATCCGGATTGCAGAAGCACAAAAGACGGTTTCCAGAAAAATGCCTGTTCGGGATCCGGATCGTAGTCCCCGATCCGGATCGTTCATACAGTTTTACCAAAACATCATGTTCGGGATCCGGATTGCATTCCTGATCCGGATCGAGGAGAACAGGTAAAACTAATGTTCGGGATCCGGATCAGAAATGCTGCGATCCGGATTGAACAGTGTATGAACGAACACCTTTCGGGATCCGGATTGCGAGCACGATCCGGATCCTGAACATGTCCCATGTCCAGTTTTTGATGAATAAGCAATTAAAACCTCTTCCAGGTGTTTCTACACTATAAGAAGTATTCGGATCATCAAAATTCTTTAGTTAAACGTACCTGATCCTTTTGAATTCTTCTTTCTTGAGATTGAGGTATACGATCCAAAGTTTCTTCATCTTCAATCTTCAAGACTTAATACATTCACGAAATACGCCAACTCAAATTCCGTAACAA
>CM054938.1:4086832-4142052 GCA_029168755.2 Tillandsia fasciculata | reverse complement strand
TGTTGGGTTATAATAATGGATCTAAATAGGGGAAAAAACACCTAGAGGGGGGTGAATAGGTGTAAACAATAAACACTCAAAAAATCATTGCGCAATAAACCCAATGCGGAAAAATAAAAGAACACGCAAGATTTTTACGTGGAAAAACTCCAAACCGGAGTAAAAAACCACGGGACCGATAACACGGCGAAATCCACTAGAATTAACACACGTACAAGGTGATATAACGTACTCACAGACGACTCAACCTTTTACCATACGCTCCTAGTAGATCTTCCCCGCTCGCTCCACGACGCTTCTCGAATCCACGATCCGCGCCCAACGCTGAATCCACAGCGTCCAACGTCGAGTCCACGACGTCCGACCGAATCCACGGTCTTCACCCAATGGCACGCTTCGAATCCACGAACGTACCTCGCTCCGAATCCACGAGAGCGGTTGCACCTTGAATCCACAAGGCCACGCGAGTCCACGCGCCGATTTGGGGTAAATCGTTGTTTGTTTGGGTGGTGATGATCCGCCGAATACTTAGATTAAAGATAGATCGGAAATACCATCTAAGTATTCATTGATTTGATTCTACTCAAAATGTGAGTATGGAAAACCTAGAATCAAATCAATCAATATAGATGAAGAAACATAGAATAAATCTATTGATTTCCTTTCTTCTCTATATATGTGGATTTTTTCTTTTCGGCTATTTTCTTTTGTAATAGCGGATGCCCTAGAAATGAATACAGGGCCTATTTATAGGTTAGAAACCCTTGGAAGAATATACGGATCAAAAACAGCCTTTTCTGGAAATTTTACCGACGGCGATCCGGATTGGATTTGGCGATCCGGATTGCAGAAGCACAAAGACGGTTTCCAGAAAATTGCTTGTTCGGGATCCGGATCGTAGTCCCCGATCCGGATCGTTCATACAGTTTTACCAAAACATCATGTTCGGGATCCGGATTGCAATTCCTGATCCGGATCGAGGAAGCAAGCAGGTAAAACTAGTGTTCGGGATCCGGATCAGAGGAGCTGCGATCCGGATTGAACCAGTGTATGAACCAACACCCTTCGGGATCCGGATTGCAAGCCACGATCCGGATCCTGAACATGTCCCATGTCCAGTTTTTGATGTTTAAGCAATTAAAACCTCTTCCAGGTGTTTCTACACTATAAGAAGTATTCGGATCATCAAAATTCTTTAGTTAAACGTACCTGATCCTTTTGAATTCTTCTTTCTTGAGATTGAGGTATACGATCCAAAGTTTCTTCATCTTCAATCTTCAAGACTTAATACATTCACGAAATACGCCAACTCAAATTCCGTAACAATCTCCCCCTTTGGCGGTTTCGTGACAAAACACAAATCCACAAAAGAAAATTCAAAAAGATATTTTTGTTGCTATCACCATACAACAAAAATTTACAAAAGAGATCCAGAAATTAAAAACATGAGATAAACTCCTAGAACAGACTCTAGACTTAGACATCTGTAATCTCTGCACACAGAAAGCATTCTTGACAAACAAAATCGTTAGATACCTCAAGAATTGAAACATACAAAACCAACTACAGAGATAGAGTTTATTCTCATCATGACATTTGAAAAATTCAGATATGTAAGAGAATCATAGTTAAAACCAACATATCTTCTAAGCAATCGAAAACCAAATGTCAAAGTATGTTAGTCCAACATCAACTTGTTAGTCATATTACATGCCCAAATAGTTAGTCGAATAGTTAGTATAGAGGCATGTCACAAATCACAAAGAAAAACCAAAGTTGAGTTGGAGTCATACTTACCTTGATATTCACAAAGTTCATATTCACAATCATTGTTCATTGTTCAAAGTTCTCTCTAACTCTCTCCCCTTTTTGTCACAAAACAAAGCCAAAACGTAGCAAGAGCTACAATATGTAAGGAGAGTAAAAAAAGTCTATTAATATGCACAAACTGAGAACTAAACTAAAAGTAAGAAGAAAAACTAAGTCCTGAAAACTAAGAACCAAGAACTGCGAACTGCAAGAGAGTAAGATCATAGAAAAAGTGAACAGAAGGTGCTGCTCAGTCTGAAGAATCTGAACTAGTACAACTCAGCTTGCTCAAAATCCCTTTAAGCAAATTCTTAATATTTGAGTACTTTTTCTTGATCTTCTTGTGTTCAGAGGAAATCTGCTGAAGTTCTATCGATATTCTCTCTTGTGCAGCAGAGAGTCTTTGTTGTTCCTGACGAATCAATTCCAAAGTCTCTGTGTCAGTTGTCCGTGTCTTTGAGTGTGAAGGATGCTGTGTAGATGCAGATGGTGCATCCAGTCCCGAACCCATGGAGATTCAGTTTGCAGAATTCCAGAAAGTGAGCGTGCTCTGGTGAGAGGCCCACTATGCTGACTCGCACTTCTTTGGACATTTTTCCTTCTCGTATACTGTTTGGTTGTTGAGGCAGATCTCATTAATCTTTTTCCTTTGGTAAATTTCCTGTCCTCCTCATCAATTTTTCGTTGAACATCTTTGAAGAATTCGTCCCATTCTTCCTCATCGTAATCCGAGCTGTCCTCCTTGGCTTCGTTCGTTTTGTCTTGAGTTGAAACACCCGGTTCTTCTTTAACGATGTGCTCGTGTGCACCATCGTGACCAGTAGCAGGATTAACCAGGAGAGTGCCATTGGTGTGAGTGCCTTGAATTTAGAGAAAGTGTCCTGTGCAAACCAACTCAAGAACACACGAAAAATCGTCAATTTTGAAAAATCTGAAACATTGTACCTAGACAATCATAATCATGTAGAGAAGCCAAGAATCAAATTAGTTTTCCAAAAAGAATTTTAAAAATAGATCAATTCCATGATTTTCAAAAATTCCTCTTTTATGCCCTAAACCAGAATTTTTAGAAATCGAAGCCTAAAAACTCGTTTATCTTGAGAAAACCCAGCATAAAAGCAAAACTAATTGACCCAGAGTCCTTATTTCAAAAGAAATTTGATCAAAAACCATTCACAAACGAAAAAGTTTCAAGATTTCAACTCACGTTTGATGAAAAACCGTAAAAACCACCGAGTTTTGATCAATAAAACTTACTTGAATCCGAAGAACTTTGAGTTTGGAAGCTCCAAATGCAAGAAATCTAGAGAGAGAAGCTCTAGAGATTTTAGAACAAAAGATTAGGGTAAAAGAAATCAAATCCTCTTTGTTCTTATAAAAACCCTAGCCGTGATCCGGATCGGATCGAGAATGTGATCCGGATCGGCTACCCGCAGGAAGAATCCTGCGTTCGGGATCCGGATCACTTACCCCGATCCGGATCGGCTTCAACTTTTTCTCCAGAAAAATTCAGAAAAATTCCATAAAATCCAGAAAAAGTATGTAAGCACTTTACCATGTCAACTTTAAACAAAAGACATCGTTTCATACAACAAGAAATAGATTATGCAAAATCTATCAACAATACCCAAAAATGAAACGAAAATTTACGAAAGTTAAAACACTTAAAGTTGAACAACTTCAATTACATCTATCCTGATCTTATGTGTAATGCCTTTATCAAATCATCAATTTTAGTAAAGAAAATGAAGTACCAAGATCAATAGATGTTTGAAATCCCAGATAAGTTAGATAATATATCTAGACAATCTGTTGAAGGAGTGGCTCTTTGAGCATCTTTTACTAAAAATCCCACCTTATACCAACCATGAAATACGACTGAGTCAAGTATTTCAATATGATTTCATCAACAATTTTCAAAACAAAAATTTGCTTTTCATTCATGGAGTATCTTTTTTTATTTTCTCCATGTGGTGGTAGTTTTCACACTCCTCATGGGATGTAACTCTTTCCACATCTTTTGAGCATTTTACATTTCATTGACTCCCCCTCAATTGGCTATCAATTATTTAATATATAAAGTATTCAACCAAACCATTGATCTCGAATTCATACTCGACTAAGCAATCAAATATGATAATGACTATACCAAGAGATCATTGAGAGAGAAATTGACTTTGATCACTTAAAAGATGGTTTAATTAACGTAAATGATCATTGCAACATTGAAATATTATGACATCAAAAGCATAATAAATTTCTAAATGCATAAAAGGATGCAATTAAAGTCAATTATGATTTATGCTCAATTAATGTCCTATGTACAAACATAGATAAAGAACAAAACAAAAACAAAAACAAAACCTAACCTAAGCAAAGGTTTCAAAAGAGTTTATTTCAAGGAAAGCATGCCAATTGCTTTACGCAAGTGAATAAAACGTTTTTGATCCAAAGGTTTTGTTAAGATATCAGCTAATTGATCCTCAGTTGAAATATATGACAGTTGAAGAATGTTTGATTCAACTAGCTCTCTAAGAAAATGATATCTAAGTTCAATATGTTTTGTTCTAGAGTGCAACACAGGGTTTTTGAAATGTTAATAGCACTAGTGTTGTCACATAAAATGGTTACCGAAGATGTTGAAATCCGGAAATCGCTCAACACGCTTTTCATCCAAATCAATTGGGTTGAACAACTTCCTGCAGAAATGTACTCCGCTTCGGCAGTCGAGAGTGCTATGCAGTTCTGCTTTTTACTGTGCCATGCAACAAGGCAGTGGCCAAGATAGAAGCATGCACCACTCGTGCTTTTCCGGTCATCCACTGATCCAGCCCAATCGGCATCTGAGTATCCAACAATATCCAAAGTCGTTCCCATAGGATACCAAATTCCGAAATTGATTGTACCTTTGATATACCGGATGATCCGTTTCACCGCTTTCAGGTGAACCTCCTTCGGTGCTGATTGATATCTCGCACAAATCCCAACACTGAAGGATATATCCGGGCGACTAGCCGTGAGATATAGTAGACTTCCAATCATACTGCGATACAGTTTCTCGTCTACATTCTCACTTTGTGATTCACTTCCAAGTCCCTTATGGCTAGTTCCCATTGGAGTCGGAAAATCCTTAGAATTTTCAAGATCAAACTTTTTGACCAACTCCAGTGCATACTTGGATTGACACAAGTGAATTCCTTCATCGTTTTGTTTAACTTGTAATCCAAGAAAATAAGTCAATTCGCCCATCATGGACATCTCAAATTCGCTTTCCATGGTCTCCGCGAATTTAGAAGCATCATTATCTCTTGTTGCTCCAAAAACAATGTCATCGACATAGATTTGAGCAACTATGAAATTGTTTTGATAATGCTTCACAAAGAGAGTCCTGTCAGCTCCCCCTCGAGTGTAGCCCTTTTCCAAAAGGTGCTTTGTCAACCTTTCGTACCATGCTCGCGGTGCTTGTTTCAGACCGTAAAGAGCCTTTTTCAGACGAAAAACATGGTTAGGTAGTTTATGATCCACAAAACCTTTCGGTTGAGCCACATAAACTTCCTCATTTAAAAACCCATTTAAAAAGGCGCTCTTAACGTCCATTTGAAATAATTTGATTTTAAAATGACAAGCAATCGCAAACAATATACGAATGGACTCGAGTCTAGCTACAGGGGCGAAAGTTTCATCAAAGTCTATACCTTCTACTTGAGAGTAGCCTTGAGCAACTAACCTTGCTTTGTTCCTGATGATAGTACCTTCTTCATTTTTCTTGTTCTTGAAGATCCATTTGGTACCTATCACATTGTGTTGCTTCGGAGGCTTCGTTAATTCCCAGACTTTGTTTCGCTCGAATTGATGGAGCTCTTCCTGCATTGCTTTAATCCAGTAGTCATCTTGGAGAGCTTCATCAACATTCCTTGGTTCGATTTGAGATACATAGCATGCAAATCCGCAAACCAATTGTCTCCGTGTTCTAACTCCTTCTTGTGGATCTCCAATGATGTTCGATTCAGGGTGATCCTTGGAGATGCGTAACGTTTGAGGTAGAGGAGTAGACGGAGGTACACGAGATGATTCCTGCACATCAGATAAACTTGAAGAACCGTTAGATGCATCATTATTATCGAAAGAATTGTTAGAAGAAGATGCATTAGCAGGTGTATCATCATCAAGAGAGATATCGAGGGTAGATTTTTCAGATTCAAAGTGAAAAGCTTCATCTACCTTAACATTTATCGATTCTACGATCGTCTTAGATTCTAAGTTAAAAACTCGATATGCTCTGCTGTTTGTAGAATAACCTAAGAAAATCCCTTCGTCACTTCGAGAGTCAAATTTTCCAAGATTCTCACGATCACGTAAAATAAAACACCGACTCCCAAAGATGCGAAAATATTTGATGTTAGGTTTTCTACAAAACCAAAGTTCATATGGTGTATTCAATGTCCCCGGGCGCAAATACACGCGATTAATAACATAAACAGCAGTGTTCACCGCTTCAGCCCAAAAATAAAAAGGTAAGTTCCGGCTGTGAAGCATAACACGTGCCATTTCCTGTACGACCCTGTTTTTGCGCTCGACTACACCATTTTGTTGAGGTGTGTAAGGTGCAGAGAATTCATGTTTAATGCCATTAGAAGTGCAAAAATCAATGAATTTGGAATTTATGAATTCCCCACCTCTATCACTCCTAACTCGAGTAATCCTATCATTCTTTTCAGTCATAATACGATTGCAGATTTCGAGAAAAGAATCAAAGGTATCAGCTTTTTCTTTTAAAATGCTACCCAAGTATATCTAGAAAAATCATCAACCAATAAGAAAATATACCATTTACCTCCCAGAGATGGTTGACGAGTTGGCCCCATTAAGTCCATATGCAAAAGTTCCAAAGGCCGTTTTGTACCTATGTGGTTCAAGTTCTTGTGTGCAGTCCTAGACTGTTTTCCTTTTTGGCAACCGCCACACACAAGGTTTTGTTCAAAAGAAAGTTTCGGAACCCCCTTGACCACATCTTTGTTCGAAATTCTAGCAAGTTCCTTAAAGTTTATGTGACCTAGCCTTTCATGCCAAAGTGTTTCATTTTTCAAAGATGCTAGGTTACATTTTTCAGAAATCTTAGAGGAACTACATAACAATTGTTTTCTGATCTAACCCCCTTTAAAAAGAAAGCATGGTTCATGTCAGTTACAGTGCATTTATCAGATGAAAAATTAACTGAATAACCACTATCACAAAGTTGACTTATGCTTATGAGGTTAGTCTTAAGGCCATGAACAAATAACACATTATCTAGAACCGGGCCATCTGGAATAGCTACCGTTCCCTTTCCAACAATTTTGGAAGACCGACCATCTCCGAAAACAACAAGTCCTCCGGAGTTTTTCTCAAATGTTTGAAAACAGTTTTTGTCACCGGTCATATGACGGGAACACCCGCTATCCAGGTACCAAGACGAACTATCATATGCATGCAAGGAAACATTGGTAGCAAGACAAGGGAAAATTTCACCTTTGCGCACCCAAACCTTTTTGGAATGCGTCGGTAATGATCGTGAAGTTGATTTCCTAGGTGAGAGCGTCTTGCTTGAAGAATTGCTGCTCCTTGATGATGTCGTCTTGAGCGGTGTACTACCAAGGCTCTTTTCCTTCAATGAGTTGCAGTTGATTTCGAGGAATAGCCCTTTTGGTAGTCATTGCAAGAGGTGCTTGAGGTGTGCGTTTGGCTTCCGTCTTGCAATTTCTCCTTATGTGCCCTGAAATGCCACAACGAAAACATACCTTGATTCTTGTCGATTCCGAGGAGGATGTAGTAGGTTGTTGTCGTTGCTTGTCGTGAATTCCGGTGTCGGAGGAGGAGATACCGACTGAGGCACAAATACTGTACCACTCGAACTTGGAATGTCTCCAGTTTGAGTGTATCCGAGGCCGAACTTATTTCTTTGACCAAGACCAAGAAGTCTGTCCAACTTACTCCTTCCAGAAGAAAATCTCTTTAAGTCATCCTTCAGTTGGCGTATGGTCTCCGTCATTTCCAATTTTTCCTGTCGAGCCTCGCCGTTGAGCTTCAAGAAGTAATTCGCTTTGTTCACCATATCCATATAATTCTTCTCGAGTTGCTCATTGGACTCTTGAAGGGAAACATTTGTTTTAATCAAATTATCCCTTTCCACTTCAAGATCGGTTGAGAGAGAGGTTACCCTTTTTACTTCTTCTTCGAGATCCTGCAATCTCCCTTTCAACCCCTTGTTTTGCTTAGCCAGTTTCTTTGAATCCCTCAAAAGCTTATGGTAGGCTAGAGCAAAATCTTCACCTTCAGAATCATCTGATTCATCGTCCGTTGCAATCTTTTCAACAGTGGAGTTGGACAGTGAATCGGATGTACTTGCCATTAAGCACATGAAGGGTGAAGATGTAGTGGACGCGTGGAAAGCTGTCGCGTTGTCTTCTTCATCACTTGAGGATGACTCATTTGACGTGGAGTTGTCATCCCAAGTAACGACTTGCATCGCTTTCTTCTTTGCCGGATTCTTGTTGGGACATCCGTTGAATGTGGCCGTAGCCTCGACATTTGAAGCACTGAACTTGTCCCTCTGAACTTTTCTTATCCTTTGAGAAGTTCTCTTGCTTTCTTGACTTGTAGCTTGAAGAACCCTTGCCTTTCTTCGACTTTCCGAAGGATGGAGTTTTGCTTGAATTTCCCCTTCGAAAGTTGCGGCGAAACTTCCTTGTCAAGAGAGCGAGCTGCTTCTCAAAGTCCTCCATAGAAAGGTTCTCGTCGTCGTCCGAGGAGGATGAATCCGCGTCTTCTTCTTTAGTTGATTTCAATGCGTAACCTGAAGACTTAGAAGAGGATGCCTTTCCAGAAGAATAGTTAGTAGGAAATGTCATTTCATAAGTTTGTAAAGCACCTACTAATTCTTCTACACGCATTTCGTCCGGGTGTTTAATTGTTTCAATGGCTGCGACCTTCGGGCGAAATCGTTCAGGAAGAGTTCTTAGAATTTTTCTTACAACTTTAAATTCTGGAATCTTCTCTCCCAAGTTAGCACATGAGTTTACGATATCTTGCAATCGTGTGTAATAGTCAGTGAAGGATTCATTCTCTGCCATAGAGATAGAGTCAAACTTGCTCGTGAGCATTTGCAGTTTCTGAATCTTCACTAGGTTAGTTCCCTCATGCGTAACTTGAAGAACATCCCAGATTTCTTTCGCAGTCTCACATGCCGAGACGCGAGAGAACTCAGTTTGTGACAAAGCATTAAATAGAGCATTAATTCCTTTGCCATTGTAAGAAGATAAGTCTATCTCTTCCTTGGTCCATTTCGACCTAGGTTTTAAGGTGCGAACATCATCTAAAATTTCAGTTGGATTAGACCATCCTAATTCAATTGATTGCCACACCCTTTCGTCGATGGAAATTAAAAAGGCTTTCATCCGCACTTTCCAGTACGCATAATTTGTTCCATCAAAGAAAGGGGGTCGATTGATGTTTCCACCTTCAACCATTGTTTACAACCCTATTCCCGCTCTGATACCACTTGTTGGGTTTAAGTAATTGGATCTAAATAGGGGAAAAAACACCTAGAGGGGGGTGAATAGGTGTAAACAATAAACACTCAAAAAATCATTGCGCAAATAAACCCAATGCGGAAAAATAAAAGAACACGCAAGATTTTTACGTGGAAAAACTCCAAACCGGAGTAAAAAACCACGGGACCGATAACACGGCGAAATCCACTAGAATTAACACACGTACAAGGTGATATAACGTACTCACAGACGACTCAACCTTTTACCATACGCTCCTAGTAGATCTTCCCGCTCGCTCCACGACGCTTCTCGAATCCACGATCCGCGCCCAACGCTGAATCCACAGCGTCCAACGTCGAGTCCACGACGTCCGACCGAATCCACGGTCTTCACCCAGTGGCACGCTTCGAATCCACGAACGTACCTCGCTCCGAATCCACGAGAGCGGTTGCACCTTGAATCCACAAGGCCACGCGAGTCCACGCGCCGATTTTGGGGTAAATCGTTGTTTGTTTGGGTGGTGATGATCCGCCGAATACTTAGATTAAAGATAGATCGGAAATACCATCTAAGTATTCATTGATTTGATTCTACTCAAAATGTGAGTATGGAAAACCTAGAATCAAATCAATCAATATAGATGAAGAAACATAGAATAAATCTATTGATTTCCTTTCTTCTCTATATGTGGATTTTTTCTTTTCGGCTATTTTCTTCTGTAATAGCGGATGCCCTAGAAATGAATACAGGGCTATTTATAGGTTAGAAACCCTAGGAAGAATATACGGATCAAAAACAGCCTTTTCTGGAAAGAATTACCGACGGCGATCCGGATTGGATTTGGCGATCCGGATTGCAGAAGCACAAAAGACGGTTTCCAGAAAATTGCTTGTTCGGGATCCGGATCGTAGTCCCCGATCCGGATCGTTCATACAGTTTTACCAAAACATCATGTTCGGGATCCGGATTGCAGTTCCTGATCCGGATCGAGGAAGCAACAGGTAAAACTAATGTTCGGGATCCGGATCAGAGGAGGCTGCGATCCGGATTGAACCAGTGTATGAACCAACACCCTTCGGGATCCGGATTGCCGAGCTCGATCCGGATCCTGAACATGTGCCATGTCCAGTTTTTGATGTTTAAGCAATTAAAACCTCTTCCAGGTGTTTCTACACTATAAGAAGTATTCGGATCATCAAAATTTTTTAGTTAAACGTACCTGATCCTTTTGAATTCTTCTTTCTTGAGATTGAGGTATACGATCCAAAGTTTCTTCATCTTCAATCTTCAAGACTTAATACATTCATGAAATACGCCAACTCAAATTCCGTAACAAACTCAGGGCTAGCAACACTGGTCGGACGACACTCAACGACCCGGGACCACCGTCAACCCAAACGGTTCCCAACAACAACAACACTGGTCTAAACTCAGCTACCAGACTCCACTCAGCCCCCAGGCACAAGTGGAACACACGTCCCACAATAACCTGACCACTCGGCCTACTACCCGGGCGAGAAAACTCTATGTCCAGAAAATATGCAAGGTGTGGGATGTCTAAAGTATAAAAGAACCTAGCCCAAGTAAAGGTTCTTTACTAGTCTGGTTTCAACATGCATCATATGACGGGGTGCTAGGTCAAGTTCCAATAATCAATAAATAATTTTCTAATCATGTTACGCATAAAACTGAACCAACTGTCACGCCCCGGGGTCGTAACTGCGCCCCGGGCTCGCCAACAGATCCGCCGACCCTACGGGAAGCCCCGTAGAGACGTAGCGTCTAACCTGCAAATAAACAACTATACTAGCAGATATCAGAGCTGAAATAAAAAAACTAACTATATACATGAAGTAGAACTGTCTCTCTGAATAAATACAAGCATCCTCACCAAAATACAGGAGTCTCTCAAAATAAGAAAATAAAAGGTACAACTCGATACCTCACTACAAAAACTCTCAAACATGTCACACTCCAAAATACACATAGGGGTACCTCTACCACACACACTGAAGCTGAAGGGGGAAGGGATCTATCTCGCGACTCCCTTACCTCGGTCTGTAGGAGCTGGATCAGCAACTGGTGCAGCAGGAACTGGAGCTAAAGTCCCTGGGGAAAAAGACACCACGACGGGTGTGAGAACTACCTCCCACAGTAGTTCTCAGTGGGTGCCGCCAACAAGCCCGACGGTCTGCCCACTAAGTCTACTAGAGGCATAAAATAACATATGCAGTGCTGTAAGGAAAAACTGGAAAAGTAAACTCTACTGCTAATATGCCTCTATCTAAATGCTCAAAAAGTGAAACAGAAAGAATATGATGTCACAACCAACTCTCAACTCAGATCACCCAATCCAAACTGACTGCCACATCGGGTCCAGTCAAACCTGCGCCTACCTACTGCCGTCACATCCCGGAGGATCGGACTTACGTAGGACGTCCGTGACTGCCAAAACTGGCTCAGCCAGAGGGACGGTGTCTATGACTGCCAAAACTGGCTCAGCCAGAGGGACACGTGCATCGACAAGCCGCGATAGAAGTATCAGGCCCAACTCCAGAGTGGCACTCGAGGGGCACGACTCCACCGAGCAAAGTATCCGCGCATCTCTGTCGAGCTCAAATGTGGCTCCTGCAGGCTATGATCCAATCACTGTCTCACTCACTAGCTAAGATCCACACTGTCACTAAGACAAACTCCCCTGATCCCAGATCCATCATCACTATCACTATCTTAATGAACAACTAGTCTACAGACTGCTACCGACTCCACTCGGTCCCCAGACGCGAGTGCAAATGCATCCACAGCTACTAGACCTTCCAGCCCACGACTCGGGGAAAACCACTATATCCAGAATGACAAGAGTAACAAGCAATGTGGGAAATCTAAAGCAATGAATAAATCTAATCCAGGCTAAAGTTTACTATAGTTCGGTTGAGCATGATGTATAATAAATAACAGGTGTACTAAGTTAAGTTTTCAGGTTTAAAGAGTTCACATGTTGCAAGAGTTACAATGAGGTCATCGGATTTAGCAACTATCAACTGTGGGTACAATCATACAGTTTTCACATAATATTGAGGTCATTTACTAGCATGCATGCAACTACAGTCATAGAATTAGAGTACAGTCCGTAGATTTTGAAAGCGAGATCACCCACCTGAACACGCTAACTGTCCGGGGTTGTACAGATAAAAAGTCCAGAAACCTTCAAATCACCGTATCCGCTAAGCTAGAAGCACAATAGTGGTGCTCACAATGTCCTGGGTACAACAACAATCCACAATCACACAAAAATCCATACAAATTTCAAGTTCCAAAAATTCTGCATGAACAGTCCCCTTATCACGAAATTTTCACCTGAAAATCATTTTCCAAAAATTCTGATAAAAATATGACGGCGATCCTCGCGAAGTGTAGATGTCGATAGGTTCTTGAATCGTCGAAATTCGATATCCGGATGGGGAGATAAAAATCCGCGAAGTGTATGCTGTCCAGAAACTCAAATAGTTACAAAAGGGTGTTAAAATGTACCCCAAACCCCAGGAAAAGCTCATTTCTAGGAAAAATGTCCAACACGGAAAACGTAGATTTACCTCTTGTGAATCCGCTGTCGAAGAAATCGTCCAAAAATAGCGTCAGGGAAGCCCGGTAGACCTCCCAGACTAAACTGCGACGAAGATGGGCCTCCAACAGTATAACGTCGCTCCGCACCACGATGCAGGAAACGCTGTCGTCGCGGCCTCCAAAAAATCTGAGACTTCACCAGAAGATGCGCAAGAGGGAGAGGAAGAAATCTTGTAGAGGGCACCAGGGCTGAGTCTCTCGGGAAAAGCCCCAAAAATGAGGCCCAAGAGGCCTTTATATAGGCTCCAGCAGAAAAAAAAAAAAGGAAAAACCCAACTGTTGGGCTTTCGGGCCCAACATTCGGGCGCCTGGAACATTCGGGCGCCTACAGTGTTGGGCCCGCCCGGATTGTGTGCGCGTCCGGATTGTTCCGGTGCCGCCACGTGTCCCGGCCCGCGCTCCCCGCGCCTGGCGCACAAGCGCCAGCCAATCATGGCGCGACACGTGGCGCGCGGTCCACGGCGGCGACCACGGGCCGCGGTTCACGGCGGCCCACCCGGGTCGCTGCGCCCGCCAATTAGCGGGCGACACGTGGCCCGGCGGGTCCACCATGCGTCGCGCCCGGCGCGGTTCACGCGTTGTCGTGCGTGCGGTTGACCCGCCAATCGGCGCCTGCCACGTGGCATCTTGCCGCGTCGCGTACGCCAGGTGCACAAAGCCCGACCAATCATGACCCGCCACGTGGCCCGCCCGTTCACTGCACCAACCGCGCGCTTCCATGGACCGAGCTGCATGCGCCCGCCAATGGGAAGCCGCCACGCGTCCAGGCGCCGGTCCATGCACCCGCGCCAATGCTCTGTGGACCGAGCTGCATGCGCCGGCCCAATCCGGTGCTGCCACGTGGCACCCGGCGGTCCACGGCCTCCCCCATGCACCAAAACCCAATAAAAACTTCCGAGGACCCGTTTTTGAGCATCCGGACTCCGAAAAAGGCAAGTAAATAGCCGATTTCAAGCATTTTTCCGTGCTGAATCCATTTCCGACCTCTGTTTGGCCTAATTCTTTTCAGAATTTTCGGCAAACCTAGCCGAAGGCCTACACAGTAAGTAGTAACACACAGGGTCTATCTGTGGCATCCAATTGATGCACCATGGGCCAGATACACCAATACTAGGTGTTCTAACAGTGGATTCATCGGAAGAACGCTGCATGGGAATTAGGGCCACTACACCAACAACATGGACAATTCATAACATGCTTGCTTCCAATCAAAAGTAGTATACTCTAGTCATACATGCTCACAAGCTTAAACAATATAGAGCAGTCATGCATGAATCATATTCTCCAACAAGTAAGTGAACATCATCATCTAGCATGCTTTTCCATTAGTATAGGATAACCATATTTATCTTATAACTCTCCCTCATGCATAAGGGTAGATAAATCATGTACAATTTATCCACTAAGCCTCAATACCATCATTCAAACCATTTCTCATGCTTAGATCACAATCATCAAAATTGCACATTAAACTATGCATGCATACTAACAAATAGAGTTAGAAAACCGTCCACCGGTTCTGGAGATGAAGCAACCCACCTAAAACGCTTTTCGCAGGCAAAGCTGATGTTGGTGAAGTGTGCAGTCACTCACTATCAAAAATCCACCAAAACCGCACCCTCGATATTCGGTCGTGCAAGCCTCTGCTCCAACTAACGTCACAACCATAATAAATCAACACCACTAAACACCCCAAACAGCACTTGCTGTTTTGCCAAAACAACATAGAGAAAGGGTTTTTTAACCTGCGTGCAGTCCTCTGAAAAATCCAGAAAAATCACAGTAATCCTCGCGACTAGTAGATCCAAATCGAGTATTTATACACCTCGTTCCGACACCTATAGGCCAAGATACAAATAGAACATCGCGGTACGCCAATCAATTCACAACTCACATTTCTGTAGAAATCAATTCCAAAGAAGCTTAAACATCACCTTCGAAAAGACCTCCAAAAATTTCGATAAAAATACGGGTGCGTTCCTCTCGAAGCGTAGATGTCGATCGAGTCCTCATATGTCTCGTTCCGATGCCCATAGGCCGAGAAACCCCAACAATACTCCACCGCTGTCCAATACCTCACAACGGTACAAGGGGTCAAAAGATACCTCGGGAACCATGCCAAAAACCCAAAATGAGGTGAAATGATCAACACAAAAATCGAAGGCGTACCTCTCATGAACGCGCTGCCATAAAAATCAGCTCAAAAGTCCATCGGGGTAGCTCAGGCGGTCTTGCGCACTGAAAAGCGACGGTAGAAGCCACAAACGTATGAGTGTCGAAGTGCGCCGCGTCGCAGAAAATGCCGATGCCGCGGCCTCCAAAAATTCTGGGAATCCATCAAGAAGTAGAGGACAAGGTGAGGAACAACCTTCCTTAAGGCCTCAACCCAAGATGAGCTCAGGAAAGCCCTCAAAAAGAATCCCAAAGAGGCTATTTATAGCCCAAAGTCCACAAACAAGAGGATCCGGATTCGGGCGCCCGAAATCCGGCCCGGCCCGTTACTGTGCGCGCTCGAATTACCCTCAGAGCGCCATGTCACCCACTCTGCGCCCTGCGTGCTCGGAGCACAAGCACCCGCCAATCGCGGTGCGCCGCGTGGCGACGCGGTCCACGGTGGGGTGCACGTGCCGCGGTCCGCGCTGGGTCACCCGGGTCACTGCGCCCGCTAATGGGCGAGCAACATGTGGCCTAGCGGGTCCACCGTGCGCCGCGCCCGGCGTGCTGCCTCGCGTGCGTTGACCAACCAATCAACGTGCGCCACGTGTCCCGCCTAATGCCCGCTGGTCCCGCTGCCCACGCCCACGCCGCCATGCTCCGCCGCCGGCACTACCCTAGCCTGCTGGAATAGTAACAAATGCCTCAAAATCCGTATTTTGGCATCTAGGCTCTGAAAAATACAAGTAAAGAGTCCATTTTTATCGTTTTCGTGCGCTGAATCCAAATCCGATGTCCGTTTTGCCCAATTCCACTTCTAAAATTTGTCTAAGGCACCCAGCTAAGTAATCTTAATCCAAATTTTGCACTGGGTCCAATCCTAAGGTCCGATATGCGCACAAACACCTCCGACACACATCCTAGGCCTCCAGAAGCTGGCAATCCAACAGTAATCCTATCGCGGAAATCCGGGTCCTCACATTTTGGGCTGTGGTATGGGCCCAACGAGTTATTATTGCTAGTGGGCCGGGTCATTACAATAAGTATATAGTAATTTATTTTATAGTATTAAATATATATTATTATATATTATATTACATATTTATTATATAATATATTTTAAATATATTTTATTTATAAATATAAGCTATAATAATAATATATTGTTGTATAATAATTATTATATATCAATAATTTATTATATATTATAGAATAGGAGAAAATATATATAATAATTTTCTATCTATCTTTTCTTTTATTTTTTTCCTTCAACCAAACATTTGTAATGAAAATTAATTTTTTTTTCCTTTGTTGGGGTGAATTTTTTTTTTTTTAATAAAAAAAATAGAGTGAAAGATTATGGTTGGTCCGTAATATTAATTTTTCTATATATTTTTAATAAATTTCGTATAAGCCCAAAGTTTTTTAAAATATTAATAATTTGGGTCCAACAAATTTTACAGCAAATTCAAGCCCCATTAATAGGTCATTTGTGAGCCCAAGCTTAGGCCATTTGTGAACACAAGCTTATGAGTCTCATCTAATCAGTCGGATACTATTTTTTGTGCCCAACGACCTTATATTATAGTCAACTTTTTGTTTAAAGATTCAATTCCAAAAATTATGTTCAAATTGAATTTTTAAATTTTGAATTTTGAATTTTTAACCAAATTTCAAAATATGTTTCAACCAACTTATCCAAACTTATATTTTCCAACCAAATTCTAAAATATCTCTCGAACGCCACCTATACCCAAATTTGAATTTTAAATTCAACCAAAATTCCTCATCTGTATTAAAGATAGAATAAGTCAAACTCAAATTGAAATTTGAATTCAGCCGAAAATCCTCATCTATCAATCACCTCAAAATATCTCTCAACCGACTTATCCAAACTCATATTCAAAATTCAAATTCCCAACCAAATTTCAAAATATCTCTCAAATTCATATTTCATTCGACATTCAAATTCCTAACCAAATTTTAAAATATCTTTCAACCGATTTAACCAAGCTTACCCATATCCTATTTATTTGGAATCCAACTTTGAATTTTTGAATCCAAGCAAATTTTCTCGTTCATTAATTCTACTCAATTTCAAAATTTGAATTTTGAAATCTGAACATAATCACAACATATTCAACATAACAACATAACAACATATTCAATTTTAAAATTGAATATAACCATATTCCCTTAGTATATTAAATTTTGAAATTTGAACATAACCGTTCAATATATTCAATTTGAAATTTAAAATTTGAATATAACCATATTTTCTCAACATATTAAATTTTAAAACATAACCATTCAATTTTAAAATTTGAACATATTCAATTTTAAAATTTAAAATTTAAAATTTGAATATAATAATTCTCTGAACATATTCAAATTTAAACTTAGTCAACCCCACATTCTCTCAACTAACCCAAACTCCCACAACTAACCTCAAATCCGCGCACGCCAACCCACCCCACATTTCCTCAACGATCCCGCACGCTAATTCCTTAACTAACCCCAACAAACCCCACGCGACATCGCTCTCCCACTCATTATACCAACCAACCCCCATTATAAGTAGAGAAA
Source organism: Tillandsia fasciculata (assembly GCA_029168755.2). NCBI lineage: Eukaryota > Viridiplantae > Streptophyta > Magnoliopsida > Poales > Bromeliaceae > Tillandsia > Tillandsia fasciculata. The sequence continues at coordinate 4,124,350 of CM054938.1, read as the reverse complement.
GAGAAAGGAGATTTTTCTTGTCTGTAGGAGAACAACGCAATCCCACCACAAAAAAAAAAACACAACCTTCTCCCAAATTCCACTACATAATGTATATTTCCAATTCCTATTATAAGTAGAGAAAGAGAAAGGAGATTTTTCTTGTCCGAAGGAGAACAACAAAGAGAACAACGCAATCCCACCACAAAAAAAAAAAAAAACACAATCTCCTCCCAAATTCCACTACATAATGTATATTTCCAATTCCCACAACGCAACATCTCAAAAAAAACATAACATCCTCTTCATCCTCATCATTACCTCGTCATCCTCGCCAACCACCCTCAATCCCCATGTTGACGTATTCGATGAGGAGGAGGATCCGTCTCTTCCCACCTCTCTACCCTCATTTGAAGCCGTCAATCACACGCAACCATCCAACCACCTAATCCATATGTTGACGTCTTCGATGGAAGAGAAGAGGAGGATCATTGATCCTTCCTTTCTTCGATCTCTCTACCCCCATTCGAAGCCGTAAATCAACATCATCAACATCATCAACATCGTAGATTCCTATGTTAACTGTTAACGTATTTCGATGGAAGAGGGGAGGAGGATCATTGATACTCAGTTTCTTCGGACCTTTCCACCCTATTCGAAGTCGCTAATTAATGGAGCCACCACCGCACAAAATAATAATAATAATAATAATAATAATAATAATAATAATAAAGAATAAAAAAATATAATGAAACAAAAAAAAACATCGCAGAAGTTTAATAAAGCCGGTTCGGGTGATTTTTTCGGACACCCGAATTTAGGCTCGCTCCATGCCGGTTCGGGTGCTTTCTTCGGACACCCGAATTTAGGCTCGCTCCAAACCGGTTTGGATGATTTCTTCGGACAACCGGATTTAGGCTCGTTCCAAACCGGTTCGGGTGATTTCTTTGGACACCCGGATTTAGGCTCAATCAAAAGGGGATTTTTTCGGACCCCAAATCAAAATAAAAAAAAAAGTTTAATAAAGCCGATTCGGGTGATTTCTTCGGACACCCGAATTTAGGCTCAATCAAAAGGAGATTTTCTTCGGACCCCAAATCAAAATAAAAAGAAGTTTAATAAAGCCGATTCGGGTGATTTCCTCGGACACCCAGATTTAGGCTTAATCAAAAGGGGATTTTTTCTGACCCCAAATCAAAATAAACAGAAATTTAATAAAGCCGGTTCGGGTGATTTCTTCGGACACCTGGATTTAGGCTCAATCAAAAGGAAATTTCTTCGGACCCCAAATCAAAATAAACAAAAGTTTAATAAAATCGGTTCGGGTGGTTTTCTTCGGACACCCGAATTTAGTCTCAGTCAAAAGAGGATTTATTCGGACCCCAAGTCAAAATAAAATAACATGGATTCCTTCGGATCTCAAATTATTTTAAAAAGAGTTTTCTTCGGATCCCAAATCAAATTAAGATAAATGAGATTTCTTCGGACCCTAAATTATTTTAAAAAAAAAATTTCTTCGGACCCCAAATCAAAAATCAAATAATGAGAATTTTTTCGGACCCTAAATTATTTTTTTTAAAAAAAAATTCTTAGGACCCCAAATTATTTTTTCGGATCTCAAAAAAAAAAAAAAAAATAATGAAGATTTTTTCGGACCCTAAATTATTTTAAAAAGGAGATATCTTCGGACCCCAAATCAAAATAAAATAACGAAAATTTTCTTCGAACCCCAAATAAAAATCCGGTTTGGGTGATTTCTTCGGACACCCGAATTTAGGCTCGCTCCAAGCTGGTTCGGGTGATTTCTTCGGGCATCAGGATTTAGGCTCGTTCCAAGCCTGTTCGGGTGATTTTTTTGGACATCCTGATTTAGGTTCAGTCAAAAGAGGATTTTTCAGACCCCAAAATAAAATAACGGGCATTTTTTCGAACCCCAAATTATTTTAAAAAGGGATTTCTTCGAATCCCAAATCATTTAAAAATAAAAGGAGATTTTTTCGGATCCCAAATCAAAATAAAATAACGGAGATTTTTTCGGACCCCAAATTATTTTAAAAATAAAATAAAGGGCATTTCTTTGCACCCCAAATTATTTTTTTAAAAAAATAAAGGAGATTTCTTCGTACCCCAAATTATTTTAAAAAAAGAAGATTTCTTCGGACTCCAAATCTAAATAAAATAACGAAAATTTCTTCTGACTCCAAATTATTTGAAAAAGGAATTTTTTCGGACCCTAAGATAAGATTAGGAGATTTTTCTCGGACCCCAAATCAAATAAAATAAAATGGGATATCTCCGGACCGCAAAACAAAAATTTCTTTTAATTAAAAAAAAAAATTGGATCCGAAATCAATTTCAAATAAAATTCAAATAGGGCCTAATCAAGTTGGAGCCTAAGTCCAATTCAAAAAGGTCTAATAAATAACGCCCAGTCCACATATGAGCCCCGAATCTAGTCCACATATAATATAGGCCCAGTCCACATACGGGTCCCAAATCCAGTCCATATATAACATAAGCCTAATCCACATACGGGCCCTGAATCCAGTCCACATACGGATCCAGTCCACATGCAAATAAAACCCAAAACACATTCGATCCACGAATAAAGACATAGCCCAACATTACAATCAATACAAAATTTTCAAGTGTACAATCTGCTGAAAATTCAGTCCCAATGAAACTTAATTATCACCTGCGAGATAAACTCTAAAAATTTCAATAAAAATATGACGATGATCCTCGCGATGCGTAGATGTTGATCAAGTCCTCACACATCAAAATCCAATACCCAAGTGTGGAGATAAAAATCCAACACTGCGCTGCTGTCCAGAAAAACTACCAGCAAAATAGGGGCTTAAAGATGTACCAGAAATCCCTAAAAATATGACGGCGGGGACCGTGGGCCGCAGTTCACGGCGGGCCGCCCGGGTCACTACGCTCGCCAATGAGCGGGCGACACGTGGCCCGGTGGGGTCCACCGTGCGCCGCACCCTTCGTTCGCTGCTCCCGGTGCACGCCAAGTGGGCCGTGGACAGGCCCACCCGAGAAATCGGCCCGTTTAGCCCGAAAATAGCCGATTTTCAACGTTTTCGCGCGCTGAGTCCGTTTTTGGCATCTGTTTAATGCACAACGGGCTCAATACACCAATAATAGGTGTTTTCTCACCGCCGACCACCCAGACAGGTTGTACGAAAAAATCGGGGCACCACACACGCCCTACACAACATCTCGGTCGCCGCCGCTATGGACCTCGCAAGAGCGCCATTCTTCGACGTCGCGCCCGCACATATGCCCGCACCCACGCCTTCCCCTGCCCCCACGCCTACAAGTATATGATAGGCACAATGTCGCTGGTGCGGGCGAGGGCGACGACGGAGGAAAAAGATATAGATGGTAAAAAAAATAATAAAAAATAAAGAATAAAAAGAAAAAAATAAAGAAAAACTATTTTTTTTTCTCCTGAGAAGATCATTATGTATCGTCGTTACTAAAAGAACCATTATTTTAGAATAATCTTATACTATTTTAAATGAAAATTGCACTATTTGAAATAAAAAATTACACTTTTTGAGATGAGAGTTACAATCTTTAGACGAAAGTTGCACTCTTTAGACTAAAGTTGACCTATTTTTTCTCATGCTTCTTCTTCCCTTCCGCTTCCTCGAGGCGAAGCCGGAGAAGAGAACGACGGAGGCGAAGGCGGAGGCGGTCTGCGTTGCCTCCACCTCGTGTGAATGGTACGGGCGGGGAGTGCGCAGGGGCAGGAGATGATCCCCTGTCTCGTCTCCACCGTGTCCGTACGCGTCGGCGGGGGCGGAGGCGAGCACCCCCGCCTCGCCTCCACTTAATTAATAAAATATTATTTTTTAATCAAGTAACCTTCGTGCGTTTTCTCGTACTGGGCGTGGAGAAAAGGATGAGGACAACGAGGAGAAGAATTTTGCACAGGATGAAGTTGTAATGTTTCAGGAGAATTTTACACTATTTTAGACGAAAATTACACTATTTGATATGAGAAGAATTTTGCACTTGATGAAGTTGTAATGTTTCAAAAAAATTTTACACTATTTTAGACAAAAATTATACTATTTGAAACAAAAAATATACTATTTGATATAAGAGTTACACTCTTTAGACGAAAATTACATTCTTTCGATGAAAGTTGCACTATTTTTCCTCCTCCTTCTCCTTCCCCTCCGCTTCCTCGTGCTTCTTCTACGCCCATCCGGGGCCGGCGACGCGCACGGTGGAGGTAGAGAAGAGCGCGGTGATGCAGAAAAAGAGGGAGGCGAAGGTGACCTGCCTTACCTCCACCCCGCAGAGGGTGCGCTTCCTCGTACATCTCTTCATTGTCGTCCTCATCCCATTCTCCAAGCCTAATACGAAAAAGCGCACAAAAATTTCACTTCATTAAAAATAATATATATATATATATATATATATATATATATATATATATATATATATATATATATATATATATATATATATATATATATATATATATATGTCTGCGATCTCGAATGACCAATCTCGCGCGGTTCCCCTCCTTTTTTTTTTGGGATTCCCGTGGGATGGTATTCACGATTCAGATGAATATTTATATGTGGATCGGTATATGTGGGTATCAGGTATTGCGGATCCATGGCTTCCAATAGACGCAAGCATCTATTGTTAATTACCCCCGTGTGATTGGGGCACCTTCAATTAAGAGACCTTTGCGGGAGGATAGAATAAATCGTATCCTAATGATTAACCGAATCCTAAGTATATGTGTTAGGATTTAGCTGGATTTGAAATTGACTTGAACCTGCTTATATGTGTTGAGGACTAGTCGATATTAAACTCTAATTATATGTGTCAGAGTTTAATTGGGTTCAATTGGCTCTAAATATATGTATTAGAGTTCAATTATATTTGATTTCACATTTGGCGTATGTTCTAAAGTGGAGACATGACCAAACCCCAAGGATATGTATTGAGGTGGGTCGGATTTGATGCTACTCGAAAGTAGGAGGTGGCTAAGTCCTATATGTATTAGGATTGGCCGAGCTTGATATGTTTTTTTATTCTAGTTATATGTGCTAGAGTAAAAGGTTAACTAACCCTAAGTATATGTATTAGGATTAGTTGAGTTGATTTGGTTTCTACCCTAGATATATGTGATAGAGTAAAATGTTAACTACACCCTAAGTATGTGTATTAGGGTTAGTTGGGTTGATTTGGATGAACTCTATGTATATGTGTTAGAGCTCGATCAAATTTGATTTGACTAAATTCTAAGTATATGATTTAGAATCTAGTCGGTTTGGATATAGTTTTGCCTTAATTATATGTGTTAAGGCGATGAAATTGAATGAGTTTTGGGTTTTATTTGTGGGTTAGAATGGGTTTTGGAAAAATTGTGGATTGAATGGGTTTTGGGTTTTATTTGTGGACTCGAATGGGTTTTGGGTTTTATTTGTGGACTCGACTTATATTATATCCGGACTGAATTTAGGACCCGTATGTGGACTAAGCCTTATTTTCATATGGGTAAATTTGAGGCCTGCATATGGGGTGAGCCTTATTTAATAAATGATTGAATTCATTTATTAGTCTTTTTTGAATCGGACTTAGACTCCAAGTTGATTAGGACTCATTTGAATTTTGTCTGGATTCAAAGAAATTCCCATTTATTTCGATATCTCTTTTTTTTTATTTTTGTTTGATTTGGTGTCACGCCCCGGGTGCAAATCAGGACCCGGGCCCGTCTACAGATCCGTCGTGCACATGGGGTTTCCCGCGTACACGAAGCGCTGGTCACCTGCTCTGGTATAAAATGTACAACAAGAGCATAATACAGAGCTGAAATAGAAGAACCACATAGTATCTCAGACTGGAAATAGGGTACAAGCTGTAATATATACAATAATCTCCCAGCTCACTAAAATAGTACAACCAGCTGGCTAACGCCAGACCCCAAAATAAAAGGAGAATACCACAGTCTGAGTGAAGGGTACAGCATCTATCTACAGCTCTCAGTCTCCCAGGAGATCTATCTATTCAGCGATCCCCTTACCTCGATCAGCTGCCGATGGCCTAGCAGCTCCTGCAGATGACTCTGCAAAATAAAGGAGAAGAAAGAAACAGAAAACAACAATGGGGGTGAGAACTACCAGATAAACCAGCAGCCTCCCCTAGTGGGTAAAAACCTCAACTCTGACGCACCCACTAGGACTACTAGAGGCAAAAGGGAAAAGGGGAAGTGGTAGATACAAAAGATGCTAAAACAGAAAAACTACCACTACTATGCTGTCAAAACTGTATGCATGCATCAGAAAAAGTATCTGTCCAAATAAACCCAATCTAGTCACCAGTAACAACTGGTACTGTGACGTCCCACTTCCCAGGGGGTCACCCATCCTAGAACTACTCTAGCTCTAGCACGCTTAACTCTCATGTTCCTCTTGGATCTTGCTACCATCCAAAATACTATAGCCGGGTTAGAGATTTAGTCCTATTATATCATTTATATAGAGGACTAATCCAAATTCCGGGGGTGTCACATTCTTCCCCCCTTTAAGCCCTGACGTCCACGTCAGGCTCAAGCACACTCACAAGCACCAGGCGATGTGAGACTCGTCTCGCTAGCCTTAGCCGACCTTGTGAGGAGCTGCACTCCACTCACAACCGTCATTAGCCGGGGAGCCTCGCTCTACCCGCTATATAACCCTAGCTCAGCCGAGACTCATCTCACATTTCCGGCTGGTGAATGGCTCTGATACCAACTGTGATCTGTCACGCCCCGGCGTCGAAACTGCGACCCGGGCTCGCCAACAGATCCGCCGCCCATACGGGAAGCCCCGTATAGACGAAGCGACAACCTGCAAAAGATCAACTACACTATACAGATATCAGAGCTGAAAGTAAAACTGCTAGAAATAAAAACTAAGTGAACAACTACAACTCTCAAATAGTACAATACAACCTCACCAAAATACAGCATCTCTCGAGCAGTAAAATAAATACAACTCTATACCTCACTACAAAGTTCTCTCGACAGGAACTCTCAAAAGTAATAAGGGTACATCTACTCTCAGGACGACGACTGGTAGGGATCTAGCTCGCGACTCCCTTACCTCGATCAGAAGAAGCAGCAACAGGAGCAACTGGAACAGGAGTAGAAGTCCCTGTGGGAAAGACACCACGACGGGTGTGAGAACTACGTCCCAAGTAGTTCTCAGTGGGTGCCGCCAACAAGCCCGACGGTCTGCCCACTAAGTCTACTAGAGGCACAAAGTAACAATAATAATACTGAAATGAAGGGCTGGAAAAGTAACTCTACAGCTACTATGCCTCTATCTAGATGCTCAAGAAAAGGAACATATGGAAACATGATGCATCTACTAACACACACAATATACTCACCGAATCTATACTGACTGCCGCAAAGGGTCCAGTCAAACCTGCGCCCACCTACTGCCGCACATCCTCAACAGGACGGGTCTACCGTAGGGTGTCCGTGAAAACTGGCCCAGCCAGAGGGACGGCGTCGACAAGTCGCGATAGCAAGTAACAGGCCCAACTCCGGAGTGGCACTCGAGGGGAGCGACCCCACCGAGGAAAGTATCCGCGTATCTCTGTCGAGCTCAATGTGGCTCATGCAGGCTAAAGTCCAAATCACGATCAACAAGAACGACCAATAACAGCAACGCTCAAACACAGGCTGAAAAACCACACAGCTGGGGCCACCGTCCACCAGACGGCTCCCACAACAGAACACTAAACTCACAGGAAAGACCGACACCATAAGGGTTCGGAAACCCGATAGGCCGGTGCTTAGAACCCTATCAAACAAGAACAGACTCTAGGCTCCGCCTATCGAAGTTCCCGCCCCCTTATAGTTCGGGAACACAACCACCTCGGTACAACACGCAGAAGACACCAACAGGGCCCGAAAGTCCCGGGAGACCTACACCTACAACCCTATCAAACAAGAACAGGTTCCAGGCTCGGCCCCCGTGGCTCTCGTCCCGACAAAGGAACGGCCCCTAGAACCCAGACCACTCGAACCCTTTCGAGTGGGGAGATTTACAGGAAAAAGGTGACATTTGTTATTAAAAATCATTTTGATCTAGAAGAAATCCATATTTAATGATTTTAGTTCTTTTTAGAAAAACAGTTAGAAAATAAGTGTTTTACCCAAACCCCGAAGGACTGATGCCTTTGTCCAATCAAACAAGAACAGACTCCAGCGGCCCTTCGATGCTTGGAAGAAAATATTGGTAGACTAAAATCATGTGTATATCGAAAAGGGTTCTGGGTTCTAGGTCCGGCTAACACTAGTAAGCTACTGCCACTAACACAGTGGCGACAACCCAACCAGGGAAAAACAAGGTCTCTCGGGTCCACCGTTTACCCCAAACGGTTCCCGATACAGACAAGCGAACCACTACATCTACCAGACTCCACTCTGCTCCCAAGCACGAGTGCAAATGCATCCCACACTAAAAAGAAGTCCCGACTGCTCGGCCCACTACCCGGGCGAGGAGAACACTAAGTCCAGGAATGAAACATAAGGTGTGGATGTCTAAACATAAATAACCCTAGCCCAAGTGAGGGTTTTCTAATGGTCTGGTTACACATGCAACATATGACGGGGGTGCTAGGTCAGGTTCCAAGAGAACAAATATTTAACATGATAGAAGGAAGTAAAAGATCACAAGATCAACAGATAATACTAGGAACAACAATTCCTACTTCTAGCATGCTACCCAAGTCCAATCCCTATCATGCATGATTCTATAACGATAGAATTAGAGCACAGTCCATAGATCTTGAAAGCAAAGCCACCCACCTGAAGACGCTAACTGTCCGGAGTCGTACAGCTGAGAAAACCAGGAAAATAACAACTCTATGTCCAACAGGTCCAGCACAGTCCACAATCCCTCCTGGATACAACATAGGCTACAGTTATACACAAATCCCCAAAAATCTGTCCAAATATCACATGCTGAATTTCAGCTGCACAGATGCTAAAATATCACCTGCTGGAAGTGCTCAATAAATTCCAGTAAAATATCCTGGCGTTCCTCGCGTCGATAGCTTCGAAACAAGTACCTGCACGTCCAAAACGGAGATTCCTACGCTGAGATAAAAATCCGGCAAGGGGAACACCCCAATCCAATCTGAACAGAATTTCTGTAACAAAGAACCACAGAAAAAGGAGGTTCTCACCTTCGTGAAAAATCCATAAAAATCTGAGAAAAATCCAGGAGATTCCTTGCGAGAAGTAGATGAATTTTTCCTTTTGAATCACCTCGATCCGAGATCTGTGCGCGAAGATATCCTCAAAGGAAGCTGCTGTCCTCACCAAAAGCTCACAGCAAAAGGGGTCCCAATGAGCACGAGAAAACACCTCGAAAAACGCGAAATCTGGAAATGTCTGTGAAACCCAAAATCGTAGCCTCACCTGTCACGAATCCAGCGGCGAAGAAATCGCTCAAAAAGATGGTCGGAGTAGGTCGGGGGAGCTCGTACACCGAAGAGCGAGGAAGGAACACCGAAGAAGGAGCGTCGCGCCGTGCCAAGAAAATGAGAATCTCGAAAAGCGTGCCCCCAAAAATCTCCAAACTCAGCAGATGGAAGCTAGACAGTGTGGGGATCAACTTTGGTAAAGGGCTCTTGGCGGTTTGAAGCTCGGAGGTGCCAAAAAGATGAAGAAGAAGGGGTTTCGGGCTTTATATAGCCCAAAGAAACAATTCAGAAAATACCGGCGGTGTCCCAAAATTCGGGCGCATGGCAACTTTCGGGCGGCTACAGTGTTGGGCCGGCCCAACACTGTGCGCGCCCGAAACGGCCCGGGGCCGCCACGTAGCCCGACCAACAGGCGACAGCGGCCCGAGCCGCTCCGCTGCGGCCACGTCGCTCGCTTCGGCGCCCGACACGCGTCCCGCACAGCGAACAGCTGTGCGGGGCGCATGAGCCGCCGACGCGTGGCACCTCCCCGGTCAAACCGGGTAGGTGGCGCCCGCCAGTGGCAGGGCGACACGCGTCCCTGCCACTGTCGCGGTCGCACGTGCGGGCAGGCGGCGCCTGCCACGCCCGCGCCCCCGTGCGCCGCACCCGGTGAGCCGACCAATGACACGCTGACGCGTGTACCCTGCACCCGGTCCACGCACCCAACTGCGGGTTCCGTGGACCGCACTGCGTGCACCGACCAACCGGGGGCTGCCACGCGTCCCCCCGCCTGGTCCATGCACCGCAGCGCCAATTCCGTAGACCGCGCCACACGGACCCGCCAATCAGGCGGCGCCACGTGTCCATGCGCCGGGTCCGTGCACCCAGCCGCACCCCTCTGTGGACCGAGCGCTGCGGACCGGCCCAATAACAAGCCGCCACGTGGCAACCGGCGGTCCACGGCCCCTCCCATGCACCGAAATTCAGCGAAAACTTCCGGGAGTCCGTTTTTGGGCATCCGGACTCAGAATCAAACAAGCAAATAGCCGTTTTCAAGCGTTTTTCCGCGCTGAATCCAAATCCAACCTCTGTTTGGCCCAAAACCATTTCGAAAATTCGGCAAATGCAGCCGAAGGCCAATCCAGTTGTGGATATCACACAGGGTCCATCAGTGGCATCCCTTTGATGCACTATGGGCCAGATACACCAACACTAGGTGTTCTACACCACGGTTCATGGGAGAAGCTACACGGGGGTCAGGGTCACCACATCCTCCCCCACTAAAAGAAAGTTTCGTCCCCGAAACAACAACAAAACAAAAGCAATCAAACAACCAAAGAACCCAAACACTAAACTAACAAGAAAGGTACGGCTCCACCAGCAGGAAAGTCATCAACCCCAACCCTCGATTTAGAAAACAGCTGAAATTAGCAAAAAGTTCAAAAATTTCGAAAGATCAGTGCCTTCGCCCCAATCAAACAAGAACAGGTTCGGGCACTGTCTCCATTTCTGGAGCAATCTTTCGAAGTTTTCGTCCTGTTCGTAAATTTCAGTACTTAGGCCAGAAAAGTGAGAGAAGTGTTGGTGCCGTTCCTGCTGTGGCCACAAAAACGAAAGCTATCCCTAACCGGGACTCCTAAGGACATAACCTCTAGTCCTAAACGTCACAACTGCTCCTGAGGTGGCGTCTGTCCAAAGCCGCTGAAGCTGCTGCTGCTGGAAGGATACGCCGACAATCCGAGAAAACGAACTCCTCCAGTCCAACTCGCAGAAGGGTAACTGCTCTCAATCCATCATCAGTCGTAGCATTGCACCGCATCAACCAGTCCAACATGTGTGCTCAAACCAAGTCCTGAAGCTGTCCTTGAATCGTCACATCAGCCGGTGAAGTCCCAAGTCTCAACTACACTGATCCTACACCGCGAACCTCCTCAACTCGTAGGATACGGGGAAGAATCTAATTGCTAAAACATGTAGCCAAATTCCTAACCCACACCCATGCAAAGATGCTGATGCAGATGCTCAACTATTAATGCAGAAGGATGCAGCGGTAACGAAATGCTCAATTCAGCTAACTGAAATAAAATCATACCTGCCGCGACATGATCTGCTGCCGGAGTGTCCTCCACCAGGACTGCATTAAACTGTCCGCTGGGTGCCGAAGATCGTCGTCCCGCCTGTCTCGACGTCGTACCCCACTCTGTCTGACGGTGTACCGGAGGGGCTTCCGCTTCTCGAACTGGCAAGGGAGGTGCTGAAGCAAGAGGTCGCACTGACAAAATGGCCTGAGGGCAAGCTGCGCGGAAATGTCCCAACTCTCCACAGAGGAAACACCGCCTCCGTCTCTGATCACACTGCGACGGTGGATGAGGCCCGCCACAGATGACGCACCGCTCCTGTCGCTGCTGCTGATACTGCTGCTGCTGCTGCGGGGGCCCACCTGATCTCCGGCGCCTACGAAACCCACGACCCTCAGGATGAGATCGTGGAGGTCTCGGAGGTCCCTGCCGACTAGACTGCCCCTCATCCATCGGCGCCGGGCGCTTCGCCCCTGGAATCGCTACAGGGGCTGGAGCCACCTCTGCCATGACTGCCTCTCCAGACTCAACATATAACGCCTGCTCCATCGAAGCCTCTAATGTCTGCAATCTGCAAGAGCGAACAAGCTGATAAATGTCCCGCCGCAGCCCCCGCTCAAACATGTAAATCTGGTGAGCCTCATCCCTGGCCACGTGAGGCATACTAGCTATCAACCGATTGAATTCAGCTATGTACGCATGCACGGGCCGATCTCCCTGGCGGAGACTCCTCAGCTGCTCCTCCAATCTCTGCCGTACACTCTCAGGAAAGAAGGCCCCCAAAAGAAGACTGCGGAACTCCGCCCAATTGAGAAGCTGCGACCCAGGCGGACCAGCGGGTCGCACACGCCGCCACCAAGCCTCGGCGTTGCCCTCCAGATAATGCGCTGCCAAGAAGACCCGAAACCGATCCTGAACAAACAAACTCTCAAAGTGACGCTCCATGGCCGTAACCCAAGTCTCGGCCTCCCACGGCTCAGCACCCAGACCAGAGAAACGAGGTGGATCGAACCGGCGAAACCTCATCAACAGATCCACCGCTGCACACTGCTCAGAAGAAGTAAAAGGTCCCGTCGACCCAGACGATGGTTTGCACGGAACCGGCTCGACAGGAACTGCCGGTGCTGACGGAATCACAGGGGGCGCTGCAGCTGGCGAAGAGGGCACAGGCGAACTCTCAGGGGGTGCTACCACCGGCTGTGACCTCTGCTCTAACATAAGAATCATCCGACCCAAGGCCTCCTCCTGGCGTCGGGAAGCCTCCTCCTGGCGCTGCGAGGCCTCCTCCTGGCGTCGCAAGGTCTCCTCCTGACGCTGAGAGGTCTCTTCCTGGCGCTGTGAGGCCTCCTCCTGGCGTCGCAAGGTCTCTGACAATTGAGCCATCTGAGCCCGAAGCTCCTGTACCTCACTCTGCTGACACTGTGCTGGCTCCTCCTGCCCAGGCTCATCGGAGGGGGAAGGCTGAGAACGCGTCTGCACCCTGCTTCGGGGAGGCATCGTGCCCACCTGCAATCCACATGCAAACATCAGGACAATACCAAACAACACTCGACCCAATCTAGCGAAAGTCTAAGACATGTCATCCATTCCCTAGCATTATGTTGTCTGCAGCCAACATAATCGCCTAGGAGAATAAACATGCCAGTCACTCATCCCATCCCTTGGGAGAGGTATAAAACTCAATCAGGACTCTCGCTAACAGTCACGACTCTCACGTAGTCATCCTAATGTCCAACCACAAGCCTAGGGTTTCTAAGTCCATAACGACCTACAACCATGGCTCCGATACCACCTAATCTGTCACGCCCCTGTAAGACCCGGTTCTCCCTTTGACTTTACCATTCGCCTTTCCTTTTGACGGTTCGACTTAGGGCCTGATTTTGGATTTTTCCCAGGCTGCCCGTCGGGGCTCGCGGACATTTTTAGGCGGTAGGGTTCGCGAAACGGAGCACGGGGACGCGATCGGTTCCGGATTCCGACTCCCGGTTCGTCCAGAATTAATTTTCAAAGTTTTGACCCCCCCCGGTAAGTGCCCCGGGATCCGTGTTGGATCTGCACGGCTCGGGTTATTTTTAAATTGAAACAAAAGAAAGGGACTTAGGGTTTCTTTCTTTTGTCCGCCTACTTTTCTCATTTCTTCATCACGTAGCCGCCGGCAAGGGTGAATCGAGGAAACGGAAGGAGGACGGTCTACCGAGGAGGGAATCCTACCGACGCGGTCTTCTTCCCTCTAGGCGTAACCGAGGACTCGAGCTAGCGGACGATCCCTCTCCCTCCTTCACCTTTGCGCATCGAGGTGAGCATTGTGGCACTCTTGTTTTCCTAGGGTTATCATCTCGAAATTTCCGGGTTGGGGACGTCCGGCGTCGGGGGTGCCGCCATGGGCTAGCGGGAACCGCGGGCGGCGCGCCCGCGCGGCGCTATGCCGCGCGGGGGCCGCGCGGGCGGGGTGCCCGCGCGGGTTGGTGCCGCGCGGGGTCACCCGCGCCCGCAGGCGGCGCGGCCGCGCGGCGCTATGGCCGCGCGGGGCCGCCGCGGGCGGGGTGCCCGCGCGGGTTGGTGCCGCGCGGGGTCACCCCGCAACCGCGGGCGGCGCGCCGCGCGGCGCTAGGCCGCGCGTGGCCGCCGCGGGCGGGGTGCCCGCGCGGGCTGGTGCCGCGCGGGGTCACCCCGCACCCGCGGGTATCGCACCCGCGCGGCGCCAGGCCGCGCGGGGCCGCCGCGGGCGGGGTGCCCGCGCGGGCTGGTGCCGCGCGGGGTCACCCCGCACCCGCGGGTATCGCGCCCGCGCGGCGCTAGGCCGCGCGGGGCCGCCGCGGGCGGGGTGCCCGCGCGGGCTGGTGCCGCGCGGGGGTCACCCCGCACCCGCGGGTATCGCGCCGCGCGGCGCTAGGCCGCGCGGGGCCGCCGCGGGCGGGGTGCCCGCGCGGGCTGGTGCCGCGCGGGGTCACCCCGCACCCGCGGGTATCGCGCCCGCGCGACGCTAGGCCGCGCGGGGCCGCCGCGGGCGGGGTGCCCGCGCGGGATGGTGCCGCGCGGGGTTACCCCGCACCCGCGGGCGGCGCGCCCCGCGCGACGCTAGGCCGCGCGGGGCCGCCGCGGGCGGGGCGCCCGCGCGGGCCGGTGCCGCGCGGGGGGTTGCCCCGCACGCGCGGACGGAGCGCCGCGCGACACTTAACCGCGCGGGGCCGCCCGCAGGTGGGACACCCGCGCGGGCTGGTGCGCGCGGGACCACGCGCTGGCAGGGTGCACGCCGTACGGGCCGGTGCCGTACGGGGAACTCTGCCACCCGGAGACCGGGGCTACGTCCGCCATCTGGTTTCAGTCGGGGGTCAGTGTGGGTTTCAGATCTCGTAGTTTGATGACTCTTGTTCTCTCAGGAGTGCGGGACTCTGTAGGCGCGCGGACACGGACGAGTTGAGTTCCGGACGACATACACGAGGTGGGTACATTCCCGGGAACTGTGGGAATAGGATTTTACTGATAGAAATAGTATGTGGGGCAAGGTGGTTAGTAAGTCTTCTCTCGTTTGTTGAACTAACCCTGTTTTATTATCATTCCATTTTATTATTGATCTGAGGCTCTGGTTTGCTACACGCACACCGGCGGATTGGCCTCCGCCAGGGTGTGCTTTTCCGGAAAAGTGGTACGTTGACCCGTGTACCCCACGCAATGGTGGCGTTAGGAATGGGGGCCCTCATAGGTGGGGGGTGTGAGCGGTGTCGCCGAGGTAGGTGCTCGGCGGCCGAGGCAGGTGCTCGGCAGGTGGCACCGGGATAGGGGCCCGGTGCGGTGGTCGGGATGGATGCCCGGGTTTTTGTTATGTTACAGGGTGTGACAGTTGTTGGTGGTGTTCGAGAGAGACGGTTGCTCCGGTTGCCGGGGTTTGCTATGTCTTTAGTCTTTTTTGCCTATTTTACTATTTCTAGTCGCTGATTATCCACTCCGTGACAGGTTCGTCCAGGGGCGAGTGCTAGGGCACCGGTGAGGCCGCGAGGGTACTTGTCCGTTTTGAGCGACCGCAGACATTGTGACTCTCTTTCCCCTTTTTTTTCGTTTCCTTTATTGTTTCAGATAGTTATTTGTGGATTGCGATACCCCCGTGGGGTCGAAGTGGATGTTGCCCTTTCTTTCTTTAAATTATGCAAGTGAATGTTAGTCTTTTCCTTACTTGGCCTTTTTGAACAACGGAAAGTAAAGAAAACCGTTTGCGAAACCCGATTTTAAAACGTAGGTGTCGTGTGGGCACCGGATTGCAAAACCTTGTGGATTTATGTGGCTTGCGAAATGGCTTTCAAAATTGATGGCGTCGTGTGGGCGTCGCTTTTAAAACTCTGCGTTATTTATCCTTTCAAATCAGTCGGCCTTCTACCTTGCATGTTGTATGTGTATGAACTCTGATTACTGTGGTTAATGCTTGAGATGATTGTATAATGTATTGAGGACGCCGTGCATATACAAAGGAGACTCTGCCCGTTTGTAGAGTAAATTTGTATATGCGGCGGGTCTGGGCACGCGTCGGGGAGCAATGGTTTCAAAAAAAAATTACGTACACTGTTTTGGGAGCATCGGTGGCTCCCCTTCCGCGCATTTAAACCCCCGGGGCGTGACAGCCCCGGCGTCGAAACTGCGACCCGGGCTCGCCAACAGATCCGCCGCCCATACGGGAAGCCCCGTATAGACGAAGCGACAACCTGCAAAAGATCAACTACACTATACAGATATCAGAGCTGAAAGTAAAACTGCTAGAAATAAAAACTAAGTGAACAACTACAACTCTCAAATAGTACAATACAACCTCACCAAAATACAGCATCTCTCGAGCAGTAAAATAAATACAACTCTATACCTCACTACAAAGTTCTCTCGACAGGAACTCTCAAAAGTAATAAGGGTACATCTACTCTCAGGACGACGACTGGTAGGGATCTAGCTCGCGACTCCCTTACCTCGATCAGAAGAAGCAGCAACAGGAGCAACTGGAACAGGAGTAGAAGTCCCTGTGGGAAAGACACCACGACGGGTGTGAGAACTACGTCCCAAGTAGTTCTCAGTGGGTGCCGCCAACAAGCCCGACGGTCTGCCCACTAAGTCTACTAGAGGCACAAAGTAACAATAATAATACTGAAATGAAGGGCTGGAAAAGTAACTCTACAGCTACTATGCCTCTATCTAGATGCTCAAGAAAAAGGAACAGATGGAAACATGATGCATCTACTAACACACACAATATACTCACCGAATCTATACTGACTGCCGCAAAGGGTCCAGTCAAACCTGCGCCCACCTACTGCCGCACATCCTCAACAGGACGGGTCTACCGTAGGGTGTCCGTGAAAACTGGCCCAGCCAGAGGGACGGCGTCGACAAGTCGCGATAGCAAGTAACAGGCCCAACTCCGGAGTGGCACTCGAGGGGAGCGACCCCACCGAGGAAAGTATCCGCGTATCTCTGTCGAGCTCAATGTGGCTCATGCAGGCTAAAGTCCAAATCACGATCAACAAGAACGACCAATAACAGCAACGCTCAAACACAGGCTAAAAAACCACACAGCTGGGGCCACGTCCACCAGACGGCTCCCACAACAGAACACTAAACTCACAGGAAAGACCGACACCATAAGGGTTCGGAAACCGATAGGCCGGTGCTTAGAACCCTATCAAACAAGAACAGACTCTAGGCTCCGCCTATCGAAGTTCCCGCCCCCTTATAGTTCGGGAACACAACCACCTCGGTACAACACGCAGAAGACACCAACAGGGCCCGAAAGTCCCGGGAGACCTACACCTACAACCCTATCAAACAAGAACAGGTTCCAGGCTCGGCCCCCGTGGCTCTCGTCCCGACAAAGGAACGGCCCCTAGAACCCAGACCACTCGAACCCTTTCGAGTGGGGAGATTTACAGGAAAAAGGTGACATTTGTTATTAAAAATCATTTTGATCTAGAAGAAATCCATATTTAATGATTTTAGTTCTTTTTAGAAAAACAGTTAGAAAATAAGTGTTTTACCCAAACCCCGAAGGACTGATGCCTTTGTCCAATCAAACAAGAACAGACTCCAGCGGCCCTTCGATGCTTGGAAGAAAATATTGGTAGACTAAAATCATGTGTATATCGAAAAGGGTTCTGGGTTCTAGGTCCGGCTAATACTAGTAAGCTACTGCCACTAACACAGTGGCGACAACCCAACCAGGGAAAAACAAGGTCTCTCGGGTCCACCGTTTACCCCAAACGGTTTCCGATACAGACAAGCGAACCACTACATCTACCAGACTCCACTCTGCTCCCAAGCACGAGTGCAAATGCATCCCACACTAAAAAGAAGTCCCGACTGCTCGGCCCACTACCCGGGCGAGGAGAACACTAAGTCCAGGAATGAAACATAAGGTGTGGATGTCTAAACATAAATAACCCTAGCCCAAGTGAGGGTTTTCTAATGGTCTGGTTACACATGCAACATATGACGGGGGTGCTAGGTCAGGTTCCAAGAGAACAAATATTTAACATGATAGAAGGAAGTAAAAGATCACAAGATCAACAGATAATACTAGGAACAACAATTCCTACTTCTAGCATGCTACCCAAGTCCAATCCCTATCATGCATGATTCTATAACGATAGAATTAGAGCACAGTCCATAGATCTTGAAAGCAAAGCCACCCACCTGAAGACGCTAACTGTCCGGAGTCGTACAGCTGAGAAAACCAGGAAAATAACAACTCTATGTCCAACAGGTCCAGCACAGTCCACAATCCCTCCTGGATACAACATAGGCTACAGTTATACACAAATCCCCAAAAATCTGTCCAAATATCACATGCTGAATTTCAGCTGCACAGATGCTAAAATATCACCTGCTGGAAGTGCTCAATAAATTCCAGTAAAAATATCCTGGCGTTCCTCGTGTCGATAGCTTCGAAACAAGTACCTGCACGTCCAAAACGGAGATTCCTACGCTGAGATAAAAATCCGGCAAGGGGAACACCCCAATCCAATCTGAACAGAATTTCTGTAACAAAGAACCACAGAAAAAGGAGGTTCTCACCTTCGTGAAAAATCCATAAAAATCTGAGAAAAATCCAGGAGATTCCTTGCGAGAAGTAGATGAATTTTTCCTTTTGAATCACCTCGATCCGAGATCTGTGCGCGAAGATATCCTCAAAGGAAGCTGCTGTCCTCACCAAAAGCTCACAGCAAAAGGGGTCCCAATGAGCACGAGAAAACACCTCGAAAAACGCGAAATCTGGAAATGTCCGTGAAACCCAAAATCGTAGCCTCACCTGTCACGAATCCAGCGGCGAAGAAATCGCTCAAAAAGATGGTCGGAGTAGGTCGGGGGAGCTCGTACACCGAAGAGCGAGGAAGGAACACCGAAGAAGGAGCGTCGCGCCGTGCCAAGAAAATGAGAATCTCGAAAAGCGTGCCCCCAAAAATCTCCAAACTCAGCAGATGGAAGCTAGACAGTGTGGGGATCAACTTTGGTAAAGGGCTCTTGGCGGTTTGAAGCTCGGAGGTGCCAAAAAAGATGAAGAAGAAGGGGTTTCGGGCTTTATATAGCCCAAAGAAACAATTCAGAAAATACCGGCGTGTCCCAAAATTCGGGCGCATGGCAACTTTCGGGCGGCTACAGTGTTGGGCCGGCCCAACACTGTGCGCGCCCGAAACGGCCCGGGGCCGCCACGTAGCCCGACCAACAGGCGACAGCGGCCCGAGCCGCTCCGCTGCGGCCACGTCGCTCGCTTCGGCGCCCGACACGCGTCCCGCACAGCGAACAGCTGTGCGGGGCGCATGAGCCGCCGACGCGTGGCACCTCCCCGGTCAAACCGGGTAGGTGGCGCCCGCCAGTGGCAGGGCGACACGCGTCCCTGCCACTGTCGCGGTCGCACGTGCGGGCAGGCGGCGCCTGCCACGCCCGCGCCCCCGTGCGCCGCACCCGGTGAGCCGACCAATGACACGCTGACGCGTGTACCCTGCACCCGGTCCACGCACCCAACTGCGGGTTCCGTGGACCGCACTGCGTGCACCGACCAACCGGGGGCTGCCACGCGTCCCCCCGCCTGGTCCATGCACCGCAGCGCCAATTCCGTAGACCGCGCCACACGGACCCGCCAATCAGGCGGCGCCACGTGTCCATGCGCCGGGTCCGTGCACCCAGCCGCACCCCTCTGTGGACCGAGCGCTGCGGACCGGCCCAATAACAAGCCGCCACGTGGCAACCGGCGGTCCACGGCCCCTCCCATGCACCGAAATTCAGCGAAAACTTCCGGGAGTCCGTTTTTGGGCATCCGGACTCAGAATCAAACAAGCAAATAGCCGTTTTCAAGCGTTTTTCCGCGCTGAATCCAAATCCAACCTCTGTTTGGCCCAAAACCATTTCGAAAATTCGGCAAATGCAGCCGAAGGCCAATCCAGCTGTGGATATCACACAGGGTCCATCAGTGGCATCCCTTTGATGCACTATGGGCCAGATACACCAACACTAGGTGTTCTACACCACGGTTCATGGGAGAAGCTACACGGGGGTCAGGGTCACCACATCCTCCCCCACTAAAAGGAAGTTTCGTCCCCGAAACAACAACAAAACAAAAGCAATCAAACAACCAAAGAACCCAAACACTAAACTAACAAGAAAGGTACGGCTCCACCAGCAGGAAAGTCATCAACCCCAACCCTCGATTTAGAAAACAGCTGAAATTAGCGAAAAGTTCAAAAATTTCGAAAGATCAGTGCCTTCGCCCCAATCAAACAAGAACAGGTTCGGGCACTGTCTCCATTTCTGGAGCAATCTTTCGAAGTTTTCGTCCTGTTCGTAAATTTCAGTACTAAGGCGAGAAAAGTGAGAGAAGTGTTGGTGCCGTTCCTGCTGTGGCCACAAAAACGAAAGCTATCCCTAACCGGGACTCCTAAGGACATAACCTCTAGTCCTAAACGTCACAACTGCTCCTGAGGTGGCGTCTGTCCAAAGCCGCTGAAGCTGCTGCTGCTGGAAGGATACGCCGACAATCCGAGAAAACGAACTCCTCCAGTCCAACTCGCAGAAGGGTAACTGCTCTCAATCCATCATCAGTCGTAGCATTGCACCGCATCAACCAGTCCAACATGTGTGCTCAAACCAAGTCCTGAAGCTGTCCTTGAATCGTCACATCAGCCGGTGAAGTCCCAAGTCTCAACTACACTGATCCTACACCGCGAACCTCCTCAACTCGTAGGATACAGGGAAGAATCCAATTGCTAAAACATGTAGCAAATTCCTAACCCACACCCATGCAAAGATGCTGATGCAGATGCTCAACTATTAATGCAGAAGGATGCAGCGGTAACGAAATGCTCAATTCAGCTAACTGAAATAAAATCATACCTGCCGCGACATGATCTGCTGCCGGAGTGTCCTCCACCAGGACTGCATTAAACCGTCCGCTGGGTGCCGAAGATCGTCGTCCCGTCTGTCTCGACGTCGTACCCCACTCTGTCTGACGGTGTACCGGAGGGGCTTCCGCTTCTCGAACTGGCAAGGGAGGTGCTGAAGCAAGGGGTCGCACTGACAAAATGGCCTGAGGGCAAGCTGCGCGGAAATGTCCCAACTCTCCACAGAGGAAACACCGCCCCCGTCTCTGATCACACTGCGACGGTGGATGAGGCCCGCCACAGATGACGCACCGCTCCTGTCGCTGCTGCTGATACTGCTGCTGCTGCTGCGGGGGCCCACCTGATCTCCGGCGCCTACGAAACCCACGACCCTCAGGATGAGATCGTGGAGGTCTCGGAGGTCCCTGCCGACTAGACTGCCCCTCATCCATCGGCGCCGGGCGCTTCGCCCCTGGAATCGCTACAGGGGCTGGAGCCACCTCTGCCATGACTGCCTCTCCAGACTCAACATATAACGCCTGCTCCATCGAAGCCTCTAATGTCTGCAATCTGCAAGAGCGAACAAGCTGATAAATGTCCCGCCGCAGCCCCCGCTCAAACATGTAAATCTGGTGAGCCTCATCCCTGGCCACGTGAGGCATACTAGCTATCAGCCGATTGAATTCAGCTATGTATGCATGCACGGGCCGATCTCCCTGGCGGAGACTCCTCAGCTGCTCCTCCAATCTCTGCCGTACACTCTCAGGAAAGAAGGCCCCCAAAAGAAGACTGCGGAACTCCGCCCAAGTGAGAAGCTGCGACCCAGGCGGACCAGCGGGTCGCACACGCCGCCACCAAGCCTCGGCGTTGCCCTCCAGATAATGCGCTGCCAAGAAGACCCGAAACCGATCCTGAACAAACAAACTCTCAAAGTGACGCTCCATGGCCGTAACCCAAGTCTCGGCCTCCCACGGCTCAGCACCCAGACCAGAGAAACGAGGTGGATCGAACCGGCGAAACCTCATCAACAGATCCACCGCTGCACACTGCTCAGAAGAAGTAAAAGGTCCCGTCGACCCAGACGATGGTCTGCACGGAACCGGCTCGACAGGAACTGCCGGTGCTGACGGAATCACAGGGGGCGCTGCAGCTGGCGAAGAGGGCACAGGCGAACTCTCAGGGGGTGCTACCACCGGCTGTGACCTCTGCTCTAACATAAGAATCATCCGACCCAAGGCCTCCTCCTGGCGTCGGGAAGCCTCCTCCTGGCGCTGCGAGGCCTCCTCCTGGCGTCGCAAGGTCTCCTCCTGACGCTGAGAGGTCTCTTCCTGGCGCTGTGAGGCCTCCTCCTGGCGTCGCAAGGTCTCTGACAACTGAGCCATCTGAGCCCGAAGCTCCTGTACCTCACTCTGCTGACACTGTGCTGGCTCCTCCTGCCCAGGCTCATCGGAGGGGGAAGGCTGAGAACGCGTCTGCACCCTGCGTCGGGGAGGCATCGTGCCCACCTGCAATCCACATGCAAACATCAGGACAATACCAAACAACACTCGACCCAATCTAGCGAAAGTCTAAGACATGTCATCCATTCCCTAGCATTATGTTGTCTGCAGCCAACATAATCGCCTAGGAGAATAAACATGCCAGTCACTCATCCCATCCCTTGGGAGAGGTATAAAACTCAATCAGGACTCTCGCTAACAGTCACGACTCTCACGTAGTCATCCTAATGTCCAACCACAAGCCTAGGGTTTCTAAGTCCATAACGACCTACAACCTAGGCTCTGATACCACCTAATCTGTCACGCCCCGGCGTCGAAACTGCGACCCGGGCTCGCCAACAGATCCGCCGCCCATACGGGAAGCCCCGTATAGACGAAGCGACAACCTGCAAAAGATCAACTACACTATACAGATATCAGAGCTGAAAGTAAAACTGCTAGAAATAAAAACTAAGTGAACAACTACAACTCTCAAATAGTACAATACAACCTCACCAAAATACAGAATCTCTCGAGCAGTAAAATAAATACAACTCTATACCTCACTACAAAGTTCTCTCGACAGGAACTCTCAAAAGTAATAAGGGTACATCTACTCTCAGGACGACGACTGGTAGGGATCTAGCTCGCGACTCCCTTACCTCGATCAGAAGAAGCAGCAACAGGAGCAACTGGAACAGGAGTAGAAGTCCCTGTGGGAAAAGACACCACGACGGGTGTGAGAACTACGTCCCAAGTAGTTCTCAGTGGGTGCCGCCAACAAGCCCGACGGTCTGCCCACTAAGTCTACTAGAGGCATAAAGTAACAATAATAATACTGAAATGAAAGGGCTGGAAAAGAATAACTCTACAGCTACTATGCCTCTATCTAAATGCTCAAGAAAAGGAACATATGGAAACATGATGCATCTACTAACACACACAATATACTCACCAAATCTATACTGACTGCCGCAAAGGGTCCAGTCAAACCTGCGCCCACCTACTGCCGCACATCCTCAACAGGACGGGTCTACCGTAGGGTGTCCGTGAAAACTGGCCCAGCCAGAGGGACGGCGTCGACAAGTCGCGATAGCAAGTAACAGGCCCAACTCCGGAGTGGCTCTCGAGGGGAGCGACCCCACCGAGGAAAGTATCCGCGTATCTCTGTCGAGCTCAATATGGCTCATGCAGGCTAAAGTCCAAATCACGATCAACAAGATCGACCAATAACACCAACGCTCAACACAGGCTGGAAAACCACACAGCTGGGGCCACCGTCCACCAGACGGCTCCCACAACAGAACACTAAACTCACAGGAAAGACCGACACCATAAGGGTTCGGAAACCCGATAGGCCGGTGCTTAGAACCCTATCAAACAAGAACAGACTCTAGGCTCCGCCTATCGAAGTTCCCGCCCCCTTATAGTTCGGGAACACAACACCTCGGTACAACACGCAGAAGACACCAACAGGGCCCGAAAGTCCCGGGAGACCTACACCTACAACCCTATCAAACAAGAACAGGTTCCAGGCTCGGCCCCCGTGGCTCTCGTCCCGACAAAGGAACGGCCCCTAGAACCCAGACCACTCGAATCCTTTCGAGTGGGGAGATTTACAGGAAAAAGGTGACATTTGTTATTGAAAATCATTTTGATCTAGAAGAAATCCATATTTAATGATTTTAGTTCTTTTTAGAAAAACAGTTAGAAAATAAGTGTTTTACCCAAACCCCGAAGGGCTGATGCCTTTGTCCAATCAAACAAGAACAGACTCCAGCGGCCCTTCGATGCTTGGAAGAAAACATTGGTAGACTAAAATCATGTGTATGTCGAAAAGGGTTCTGGGTTCTAGGTCCGGCTAACACTAGTAAGCTACTGCCACTAACACAGTGGCGACAACCCAAACAGGGAAAAACAAGACCTCTCGGGTCCACCGTTTACCCCAAACGGTTCCCGATACAGACAAGCGAACCACTACATCTACCAGACTCCACTCTGCTCCCAAGCACGAGTGCAAATGCATCCCACACTAAAAAGAAGTCCCGACTGCTCGGCCCACTACCCGGGCGAGGATAACACTAAGTCCAGGAATGAAACATAAGTGTGGATGTCTAAACATAAATAACCCTAGCCCAAGTGAGGGTTTTCTAATGGTCTGGTTACACATGCAACATATGACGGGGGTGCTAGGTCAGGTTCCAAGAGAACAAATATTTAACATGATAGAAGGAAGTAAAAGATCACAAGATCAACAGATAATACTAGGAACAACAATTCCTACTTCTAGCATGCTACCCAAGTCCAATCCCTATCATGCATGATTCTATAACGATAGAATTAGAGCACAGTCCATAGATCTTGAAAGCAAAGCCACCCACCTGAAGACGCTAACTGTCCGGAGTCGTACAGCTGAGAAAACCAGGAAAATAACAACTCTATGTCCAACAGGTCCAGCACAGTCCACAATCCCTCCTGGATACAACATAGGCTACAGTTATACACAAATCCCCAAAAATCTGTCCAAATATCACATGCTGAATTTCAGCTGCACAGATGCTAAAATTTCACCTGCTGGAAGTGCTCAATAAATTCCAGTAAAAATATCCTGGCGTTCCTCGCGTCGATAGCTTCGAAACAAGTACCTGCACGTCCAAAACGGAGTTCCTACGCTGAGATAAAAATCCGGCAAGGGGAACACCCCAATCCAATCTGAACAGAATTTCTGTAACAAAGAACCACAGAAAAAGGAGGTTCTCACCTTCGTGAAAAATCCATAAAAATCTGAGAAAAATCCAGGAGATTCCTTGCGAGAAGTAGATGAAAAAGTCTTTGAATCACCTCGATCCGAGATCTGTGCGCGAAGATATCCTCAAAGGAAGCTGCTGTCCTCACCAAAAGCTCACAGCAAAAGGGGTCCCAATGAGCACGAGAAAACACCTCGAAAAACGCGAAATCTGGAAATGTCGTGAAACCCAAAATCGTAGCCTCACCTGTCACGAATCCAGCGGCGAAGAAATCGCTCAAAAAGATGGTCGGAGTAGGTCGGGGGAGCTCGTACACCGAAGAGCGACGGAAGGAACACCGAAGAAGGAGCGTCGCGCCGCGCCAAGAAAATGAGAATCTCGAAAAGCGTGCCCCCAAAAATCTCCAAACTCTGCAGATGGAAGCTTGACAGTGTGGGGATCAACTTTGGTAAAGGGCTCTTGGCGGTTTGAAGCTCGGAGGTGCCAAAAAGATGAAGAAGAAGGGGTTTCGGGCTTTATATAGCCCAAAGAAACAATTCAGAAATACCGGCGGTGTCCCAAATTCGGGCGCATGGCAACTTTCGGGCGGCTACAGTGTTGGGCCGGCCCAACACTGTGCGCGCCCGAAACGGCCCGGGGCCGCCACGTAGCCCGACCAACAGGCGACAGCGGCCCGAGCCGCTCCGCTGCGGCCACGTCGCTCGCTTCGGCGCCCGACACGCGTCCCGCACAGCGAACAGCTGTGCGGGGCGCATGAGCCGCCGACGCGTGGCACCTCCCCGGTCAAACCGGGTAGGTGGCGCCCGCCAGTGGCAGGGCGACACGCGTCCCTGCCACTGTCGCGGTCGCACGTGCGGGCAGGCGGCGCCTGCCACGCCCGCGCCCCCGTGCGCCGCACCCGGTGAGCCGACCAATGACACGCTGACGCGTGTACCCTGCACCCGGTCCACGCACCCAACTGCGGGTTCCGTGGACCGCACTGCGTGCACCGACCAACCGGGGGCTGCCACGCGTCCCCCCGCCTGGTCCATGCACCGCAGCGCCAATTCCGTAGACCGCGCCACACGGACCCGCCAATCAGGCGGCGCCACGTGTCCATGCGCCGGGTCCGTGCACCCAGCCGCACCCCTCTGTGGACCGAGCGCTGCGGACCGGCCCAATAACAAGCCGCCACGTGGCAGCCGGCGGTCCACGGCCCCTCCCATGCACCGAAATTCAGCGAAAACTTCCGGGAGTCCGTTTTTGGGCATCCGGACTCAGAATCAAACAAGCAAATAGCCGTTTTCAAGCGTTTTTCCGCGCTGAATCCAAATCCAACCTCTGTTTGGCCCAAAACCATTTCGAAAATTCGGCAAATGCAGCCGAAGGCCAATCCAGCTGTGGATATCACACAGGGTCCATCAGTGGCATCCCTTTGATGCACTATGGGCCAGATACACCAACACTAGGTGTTCTACACCACGGTTCATGGGAGAAGCTACACGGGGGTCAGGGTCACCACAGGTACTGCCTGCTCAGCGGAATCTGCACACACGGCTCGAAACCGCGGGATCGGCTCACACGGCTCGCATCCCAACATAAGTATCAGACCGGCACACACGGCTGGGTCCGAGAAAGCACACCTCCGGAGTGGCACTCGAGGGGAGCGACCCACACGAGTAAAATATCTCTGTCATCAGTATCACAAGTATCTCTGTAGCACATGTCTCACAGTATCACAATAGCAGGACTGGATCATAACTATGATCAAAGTGGGAAACTCCATCCACTACAGAAACCCAATCCCCAACTGATGCAATAAACCAGACTCAACCCCAATCTGATGCAAGGATAAACATCTGGTCGACCGCCTACTGTCCGCGGTCACCGCAATACCCCACAAGTCCACAATCTAGCACAACCTGGCTACACTATCCCAAACCCCTGCTCACACTTGAGCAACAACATATGAATGCAAAGGACAACAATGAAACATGTTCAAATCCCAATATGATAGTGTAGCAATGAATAGTGGCCTTACCTGATGTCCGGGCATGCATGCAACTGTCTTTATTTTTAAAAGTTGTAAAATAGTGTCAAAGGTTTAAAACAATTGATTTACTGAATAAAAGTCATTTGCATGCGAGATCATAGCCTTTGTCTCAATCACAGTGTCCCAATATAAGTCATCATATCATTTGTGGGGTTATATTAAATTTAGGGGAGTTTGTCCCAGCGGTCCTTGTCATTTGTCATATTAATTTGTCCCAATGGTTCTCATTAATTGTCCTGTTAGTTGTCCTGTTAGTAGTACTGTTAGTAGTCCTGTTAGTTGTCCCAATGGTTCTCATTAATTGTCATATTTTAGGGGATTTCTAGTAATCCCAGTGAGCTTGTCAAAAATGAGGTAAGCAACAATCGCCCACCTCGAACACCCCAGGTAGTCTCCTGGTTGTCCACAGTCCTCAAATCCTGCAAATCAACGCTCCCGGTATAAATACAAATCTCAAAAAGCACAATATTTGCTATTTTTCAAACAGCACGGGAAAAGAGGAATTTTTCACCTCTAAAATGAGCTCCTAAAATCCCAAAAAAATCACGGTTGCGTTCCTCGCGAAGAGTAGATCAAAATCGACTCTTTAAACGCCTCGATCTGATGCTCCTACGCCAAGATAAAAATCGGAGAAGTCGGTGCTGTCCAAAAATTACCACAGTAAAAAGGGGGGTCAAAGAGGACTGGGAATCGTGCCAAAAGTACGAAACGGAGCAAAATGATCAACACGGAAATCGAAGCCCTACCTCTTACGGTCGCGCTGCCGCAAAAATCGTCCAAAAATTCCACCTGGTTAGCCCGCAGTGAATTTTCGACGGAACTGCGACGGGAAATGGGCCTAAAAAGAAAATCGTCGCAGTGCGCCGCGTCGCAGATATCTTGCTATCTGTAACTCCTAAAATTCTGAGATTTAGAGAGAGAGAGAGGAGAGAGAGAGGAAAATTTTTCGTAAGGGGCACTTTTTCTGATTCTCTCTCTATGGCCCGCAAATCAAGGTGAGAATGAGAGGGGGTGGGGTTGCTATTTATAATGGGCCAAAGGGAATATTACACGGGATCGATCCGAACAGGAAACACCGAAACGGGCCAACCAAAACGCGCCACGTGTCCACAAAACAGGAAACAGCCGGTGCAAGGCCAATGAAAGATTGCCACGTGGCCACGTGGTCCACGTGTTCGGTCCGCGCTCCGGGTCTTCCGGAAGATGTCGGCCAATCCGGATGCGCCACGTGTCACCTCCCACATGCCTTCTAGAAGCCGGCCAGCCAATGGGGAAGCGCCACGTGGCACGGGAGGTTTTCGGTGCTCCCGGTGCACGCCATGCCATGGACCGCGCACCCGAGCCTGCTGCCCGCGCCTGCCCGCGCTGCCCGCGCCTGCCCCGCCGCGCTCCTCCGCGCTCGCCCCGCTGCGCCGCTGCCCGCCGCCGTGCGCCGCCGCCCGCCGCCGCCTGCCGGTCGCCGGAACAGTAATTCCGGCGGCCGGAGTTACTGTTCCGGCGTGAACAGTAACCTAGTGCCAAAAATAAAGTGAATATACCATTTTGACCGTTTTCGCGCGCTGAGTCCAAATACGCCGTCCGTTTCGCCAAATTCTCATCCGAAATTTTGCCGAAAGCTCCCGGAAAATTCCATTTGCTCCGATTTTCGCGCAGAGTCTATTTTAAATGTCCAATTTCGATTCTACAAGCTCCGTTGCACTGTACAAGCTCCACAGTCACTGTTTAATGTTGCACAGTTCCTGCGGGAGTCCGGATCATCACATCCTCCCCCACTAAAAAGAGTTTCGTCCTCGAAACGAGACTAAACAATAATCCTCAGTCCGATGTCTCGAATAAGTAGGGGTGAGCATTCCTCATCTCCGACTCGAGCTCCCATGTAGCCTCGCGCTCGTCATGATTGCCCCATTGGATTTTCACATAGGGAATGGCCCGATTGCGCAATTCTCTCACCTCTCGATCCAGAATTCGCAGTGGGCGCTCCTCATACCTCAAATCCTCGCTGATCTCAAGCGGTGTGAAGTCGATGACGTGCGATGGGTCGAAGACATACTTCCTCAAAGTAGAGACATGAAATACATCATGGACACCAGCAAGCCTCGGAGGAAGTGCAAGTCGGTAGGCAACTGGCCCGATACGCTCCAATACCTCAAAGGGTCCAATATATCGGGGGCTAAGTTTCCCACGAATGCCGAACCTCCTGATTCCTTTGGACGGCGAGACTTTCAGGAATACATGATCACCAACCTGAAACTCTAAGTCTCGTCGCCGAACATCGGCATAACTCCTTTGTCGGCTTTGGGCGGTCTGAAGATGCTGTCGAATCACTCGGACCTTCTCTTCTGCCTCTATCAAGACATCTGGTCCCAAGGTCCGCCTCTCGCCCACGTCACTCCAATAAAGTGGTGATCGACACTTGCGTCCATACAATGCTTCAAACGGAGCCATCTGAATGCTCGCTTGAAAGCTATTGTTGTACGCGAACTCAGCCAAAGATAAGTGTCGAATCCACCCTCCGCCGAAATCCAAGACGCAAGCCCTAAGCATGTCCTCCAGGATTTGTATCGTCCGCTCAGACTGCCCATCAGTCTGCGGATGGAAAGCTGTACTGAACCTGAGTTCAGTCCCCAAGGCTGTTTGCAAACTTTTCCAGAAATGCGAAACAAACCTCGGGTCTCTATCTGATACAATGGAGGCTGGTACTCCATGTAATCTCACTATCTCATCCAGATATAACTGGGCTAGTCGCTCAAGTGGCCACGTAGTCTGCATGGGCAGAAAGTGCGCCGACTTGGTAAGTCGATCCACGACTACCCAGATAGCGTCTGCTCCTCCCTGTGCCCTCGGCAATCCGACCACGAAATCCATCGTAATGTGGTCCCATTTCCACTGGGGAATTGGGAGACTCTGTAACTTGCCAGCTGGCACTCGATGCTCAGCTTTCACCTGCTGACAAGTTAAACACTGAGCCACAAATCTCCCGATATCCCTTTTCATGCCTTTCCACCAGAAGTGTGCCTTGAGGTCCTTATACATCTTAGTCCCACCAGGATGTAGGGTATAAGGTGTATAATGGGCCTCTCGCAATATCTGCTCTCGGATCTCCGCATCCGCTGGCACACATGCTCGGTTCCTGTACCTCAGTACTCCCGAGGCATCCACCGTAAAGTCCCCAGACTGATTACTCGGAATTTGATCTCTAATCCTGGTCAAGTGGGGGTCCTCACTCTGTTTCTCCTGATCCTGTCTAGCAGAGTGGGCTGCACGACTAAAGATGTCAGTCTAGCAGAGACCCCAGGGGACACAACCTCTATCTCGAGCCGTCTCATCTCCTCTAATAGCGGTGCCTGGTCTGTGATCAACATAGACAAACTTTGCACCGCCCTCCTACTCAAGGCGTCAGCGACCACATTAGCCTTGCCTGGGTGGTAGAGAATATCTACATCATAATCCTTTAATAGCTCTAACCACCTACGCTGCCTCAAATTCAGCTCCTTTTGCGTGAACAGGTATTTTAGGCTCTTGTGGTCGGTGTAGATTTCACAGTGCTCTCCATATAGGTAATGACGCCAAAGTTTCAGTGCAAACACTACAGCAGCAAGCTCCAAGTCATGGGTAGGGTAATTTTTCTCGTAATCTTTGAGTTGCCTTGATGCATAAGCAATTACCCTCCCTTCTTGCATCAACACACAACCAAGTCCACTGTGTGATGCGTCGCTGTAGATCACATATCCTTTTCCCATAACAGGGAGGGAAAGGATAGGAGCGGTCATCAATCTATTCTTCAGCTCCTCAAAACTCCTCTGACAATCCTCACTCCAGATAAACTTCACTCCCTTACGCGTCAAGCGAGTGAGGGGTGTGGAGAGCTTCGCAAAGCCTTCCACAAACCGACGGTAATACCCAGCTAAACCCATAAAGCTACGTACCTCAGAAAACGTCGTCGGTCGGGGCCAATCACGGACTGCCTCAATCTTTGCCGGGTCTACCGCCACACCTGCGGCGGAAATCACATGGCCCAAGAAGACTACCTCCCGAAGCCAAAACTCGCACTTTGCCAGCTTGGCATACAACTTCTTCTCTCGCAGAAGTTGCAGCACAATCCTTAAGTGCTCCTCATGCTCGGCATCACTTCGGGAGTAGATCAAGATATCATCAATGAACACTACTACGAATCGATCCAAGTATGGTCGGAAGATCCGGTTCATTAAATCCATGAATGCGGCAGGGGCATTAGTTAGCCCAAAAGGCATAACTGTAAATTCATAATGCCCGTACCGTGATCTAAATGCCGTTTTCGGAATATCCTCGGCCTTCACCTTCAACTGGTGGTAACCGGATTGCAGATCTATCTTAGAGAAGACACAAGACCCTTGCAGCTGATCAAAAAGATCATCGATGCGCGGCAAAGGGTACTTGTTCTTGATGGTCACTTTATTTAATTCCCTATAATCCACACACAGTCGAAGTGACCCATCTTTCTTCTTCACGAATAGCACCGGCGCTCCCCAAGGCGACACACTCGGCCTAATAAAGCCCTTATCCATCAAATCCTGGAGTTGCGCCTTAAGCTCTCGCAACTCAGCCGGTGCCATCCGGTAAGGAGCCTTTGAGATTGGCGCAGTTCCTGGAACTACGTCAATCACGAACTCAATCTCCCTATCTGGCGGCATGCTAGTCAGCTCAGGTGGAAAACATCCGGAAACTCGCGGGCAATAGGGATATCCCCGAGTCCGGCGCCGCCGTAGGCCCCTCAACAACACTAGCCAAAAAGGCTACACATCCTCGATGGATCATCTGCCTCGCTCGGGAAGTCGAAACCATAGAGGCAAAGAAAGCACTCTGACATCCCCGGTATACCAACATCTCCTGGCCTGGCTCTCTAAAAGTGACGGTCCTTGCGGCACAATCAATAGTCGCAAAATACCGAGCCAGCCAGTCCATCCGAGGACCACATCGAAGTCCTTCAGCTGTCTCAAGACCAACAGGTCTGCTGGCATAATCCAGGACTCGATTTGCATCGGGCAGGACCAACAACACTCCTCCACGTGCAAGGTGTGATCGGGAATCTGAACCTCTAGTGCACGTGGCAAAAGTCCTACCTCTAACCCATGTAATGATGCAAATGATCTACTAATAAAAGAATGCGATGCTCCAGTATCAAATAAAGTACGAGTCCTAATGCCAGAAAGTAAGGTGATACCTGCCACCACATGATCTGCTGCCGAAGAGTCCTCTACCTGCGCAGCATACACTCGCCCACTCTGAGCTGGAGGGCGATAATCCGTGGGATGGGAAGAAGATGGCCTGCTTGCTGGAGCATAGGGCCGCTGAGCCGTCGACCGCTGCTGCGATGAAGATGGAGCAGATGCTGAAGAAGGGGTGGTGGGGGCCGAAAAGGGGCACGAAGCTTGAATGTGCCCGGGCTGTCCACATCATAGCAGCGACCCCACCGCTGGTCGCAGGTGTTGGAAAAATGCTGACCTCCACAGAAAATACAATTGCCGGGGGCCCGTGGCTGTCGTGATTGCTGTTGAGACTGCCGCTGTCGCTGAGGCTGCCGCTGCGACCCACGCTGCGACGACTGTGATCTTTGCTGCTGTTGCCGCTTCTGGGATCCACCAGGCCCTCGTCGCTCGGACCGTCCTTGGCCGGGGAACTGTGGCTGCGGCGGTCGTGGCGGCCTCCACGAACTAGATTGTCCCCCAACCTCCGGTGCCGGTCGCTTCGCCCCCGGGATCACTACGGGAGCTGGAGCTACCTCCCCCATCACTACCTCCCCGCACTCAACGTAGAGTGCCTGCTCCATCGAGGCCTCCAAGGTCTGCAACCTACGCGAGCGAACCAATTGAAAAAGGTCCCGGCGCAATCCTCGCTCGAACATGTAGATCCGGTGCGCCTCGTCCCTGGCCACGTTCGGTACACATGCCAACAATTGATTGAAATTGGCAATGTACTCGTGTACGGGCCGATCTCCTTGTCGGAGGTTTCTCAACTGTTCCTCCAACCTCTGCCGGACGCTTTCCGGAAAGAAAGCCCCAAGAAGGAGATTGCGGAATTCCGCCCAGGTCAGGAGCTGAGCCCCAGGCGGACCAGCCGGTCGAACACGCCGCCACCAAGCTTCGGCGTTGTGTTCCAAAAAGTTCGTCGCCAATATCACCTGATATCGTTCCTCGATAAACAACGTCTCAAAACGTCGCTCCATCGCCGTGATCCACGACTCTGCCTCCCACGGCTCAGTACTTTGCCCCGAAAAATGGGGTGGGTCAAACTGGCGGAACCTCATCAACAGGTCCACCACTCCCCGCTGCTCTGCCGGGGTCAGAGATCCTGTCAGCCCAGTCGGCTGTCCACCAGTACCCCGAGCAACAGGGGATGCCGGGGTCACCGGTACAGCTGGGGGATTCACAGCAGGGGAAGAAGGTACGGGAGAATTCTCTGAAGGTGCTACAACAGGCTGAGCCCTCTGCTCTAACATTTGCGTCAGCCGACCCATAGCCTCCTCCTGACGCCGAACAGCCTCTGACATCTGGGCCATCTGGGCCTGCAGCTCTTGCACCTCACTCTGCTGGCCCTGCCCGGACTCCTCCTGATCGGGTTCAGGGGAATCAGGCTGAGAACGTGTCAACATCCTACGTCGCGGAGGCATCCTATCACAAGAAACCACACTCAGTATCATAACTCCACACGACCCAATCTAGCGAAAGTCAAAGACATCCCCCTATTTCTGTGACTTTATGTTGTCTGCAGCCAACATAACTGTCCACCAGAAATTGGGTATGTCGATCCTCTTCTCTCACTGGAAGAGTCAAACAAATAAATCAACGACTTTCGCAAAATGCCACGTCTCTCATGCCCTAATATCCTAGGGTCTGCCAAAAGCCTAGGGTTTCCTAAGTCCCAACTGAACTATCCCTAAGCTCTGATACCAACTTAATCTGTCACGCCCCGGGTGCAAATCAGGACCCGGGCCCGTCTACAGATCCGCCGTGCACATGGGATTTCCCGCGTACACGAAGCGCTGGTAACCTGCTCAGATATAAAATGTACAAAAAAGAGCATAATACAGAGCTGAAATAGAAGAACCACATAGTATCTCAGACTGGAAATACAAATACAAGCTGTAATATATACAATAATCTCCCAGCTCACTAAAATAGTACAACCAGCTGGCGGAAGCCAGACCCAAAATAAAAGGAGAATATCACAGTCTGAGTGAAGGGTACAATATCTATCTACAGCTCTCAGTCTCACAGGAGATCTATCTATTCAGCGATCCCCTTACCTCGATCAGCTGCCGATGGCCTAGCAGCTCCCGCAGATGACTCTGCAAAATAAAGGAGAAGAAAGAAACAGAAAACAACAATGGGGGTGAGAACTACCAGATAAACCAGCAGCCTCCCCTAGTGGGTAAAAACCTCAACTCTGACGCACCCACTAGGACTACTAGAGGCAAAAGGGAAAAGGGGAAGTGGTAGATACAAAGATGCTGAAACAGAAAAACTACCACTACTATGCTGTCAAAACTGTATGCATGCATCAGAAATAGTATCTGTCCAAATAAACCCAATCTAGTCACCAGTAACAACTGGTACTGCCTGCTCAGCGGAATCTGCACACACGGCTCGAAACCCGCGGGATCGGCTCACACGGCTCGCATCCCAACATAAGTATCAGACCGGCACACACGGCTGGGTCCGAGAAAGCACACCTCCGGAGTGGCACTCGAGGGGAGCGACCCACACGAGTAAAATATCTCTGTCATCAGTATCACAAGTATCTCAGTAGCACATGTCTCAATATAGCAGGACTGGATCATAACTATGATCAAAGTGGGAAACTCCATCCACTACAGAAACCCAATCCCCAACTGATGCAATAAACCAAACTCAACCCCAATCTGATGCAAGGATAAACATCTGGTCAACCGCCTACTGTCCGCGGTCACCGCAATACCCCACAAGTCCACAATCTAGCACAACCTTGGCTACACTATCCCAAACCCCTGCTCACACTTGAGCAACAACATATGAATGCAAAGGACAACAATGAAACATGTTCAAATCCCAATATGATAGTGTAGCAATGAATAGTGGCCTTACCTGATGTCCGGGCATGCATGCAACTGTCTTTATTTTAAAAGTTGTAAAATAGTGTCAAAGGTTTAAAACAATTGATTTACTGAATAAAAGTCATTTGCATGCGAGATCATAGCCTTTGTCTCAATCACAGTGTCCCAATATAAGTCATCATATCATTTGTGGGGTTATATTAAATTTTAGGGGAGTTCGTCCCAGCGGTCCTTGTCATTTGTCATATTAATTTGTCCCAATGGTTCTCATTAATTGTCCTGTTAGTTGTCCTGTTAGTAGTCCTGTTAGTAGTCCTGTTAGTAGTGTTAGTTGTCCCAATGGTTCTCATTAATTGTCATATTTTAGGGGATTTCTAGTAATCCCAGTGAGCTTGTCAAAAATGAGGTAAGCAACAACCGCCCACCTCAGAACACCCCAGGTAGTCTCCTGGTTGTCCACAGTCCTCAAATCCTGCAAATCAACGCTCCCGGTATAAATACAAATCCCAAAAAGCACAATATTTGCTGTTTTTCAGACAGCACGGGAAAAGAGGAATTTTTCACCTCTAAAATGAGCTCCTAAAATCCCAGAAAAATCACGGTTGCGTTCCTCGCGAAGAGTAGATCAAAATCGACTCTTTAAACGCCTCGATCTGATGCTCCTACGTCAAGATAAAAATCGGAGAAGTCGGTGCTGTCCAAAAATTACCACAGTAAAAAGGGGGGTCAAAGAGGACTCGGGAAACGTGCCAAAAGTACGAAACGGAGCAAAATGATCAACACGGAAATCGAAGCCCTACCTCTTACGGTCGCGCTGCCGCAAAAATCGTCCAAAAATTCCACCTGGTTAGCCCGCAGTGAATTTTCGACGGAACTGCGACGGGAAATGGGCCTAAAAGAAAATCGTCGCAGTGCGCCGCGTCGCAGATATCTTGCTATCTGTAACTCCTAAAATTCTGAGATTGTAGAGAGAGAGAGAGGAGAGAGAGAGGAAAACTTTCGTATAGGGCACTTTTCTGATTCTCTCTCTATGGCTCGCAAATCAAGGTGAGAATGAGAGGGGGTGGGGGTCCCTATTTATAATGGGCCAAAGGGAATATTCCCACGGGATCGGACCGAACAGGAAACACCGAAACGGCCAACCAGAACGCGCCACGTGTCCACAAAACAGGAAACAGCCGGTGCAAGGGCCAATGAAGATTGCCACGTGGCCACGTGTCCACGTGGCACGTGTCCACGTGTCGTCCGCGCTCCGGGTCTTCCGGAAGATGTCGGCCAATAGGATGCGCCACGTGTCACCTTCCCACGTGCCTTCTAGAAGCCGGCCAGCCAATGGGAGCGCCACGTGGCACGGGAGGTTTTCGGTGCTCCCGGTGCACGCCAGGCCTGGACTGGCCCGCGCCTGCCGCGCCTGCCCGCGCCTGCCCGCGCCGCGCTCTCCGCGCTCCGCCGCTGCCTGCCGCTGCGCCGCTGCCCGCCGCCGTGCGCCGGCGCCCGCCGCCGCGCCGCCGGTCGCCGGAACAGTAATTCCGGCGGCCGGAGTTACTGTTCCGGCGTGAACAGTAACTAGTGCCCAAAAATAAAGTGAATATACCATTTTGACCGTTTTCGCGCGCTGAGTCCGAATTCGCCGTCGTTTCGCCAAATTCTCATCCGAAATTTTGCCGAAAGCTCCCGAAAATTCCATTTGCTCCGATTTTCGCGCAAGTCTATTTAAATGTCCAATTTCGATTCTACAAGCTCTGTTGCACTGACAAGCCTCCTAGTCACTGTTTAATGTTGCACAGTTGTTCCTGCGGGACATGGAGTCCGGGATCATCACATGGGGGTCTGAGAAATCCTTATTTTATCTTGGGATGCAGAGGAAATACCGTCTTTTATTTGATGTGGGTCCTAGAAATGCCCTTTTTGAAATTATGGGATCGACGAAGTTACTATTTTGAAATATTTGGGATCGAAGTTGTCCGTTTTTTGTATTATTTGATTTGGGATCTGACAGAAATCCAACTTTGGACTTATTTGGGGTTCAATCTTGTTATCTTGTAATTTGATTGGATCGAAGGAAATCCACTAATTTATCTTGGGGTTCCATCCTCTTTTTTCTTATATTTGATTTGGGATTCCGAAGGAAATCCACTAATCTTTCCTTAGAGTTTCAATCCCTTTTATCTATGTAGATTTGATTTAATTTGATTTAGATCCGATGGGGAATCCACTTTTGACTTATCTTGGGTTCAATCCCAAAAATTTGTTATCTTGTAATTTTGATTTGGAAATTTGAAGCGATTCCTTTTTGGCTTACCTAAGTTCGGAATGTCGAAGAAATCATCCGAACCGATTTTTTT
>CM054938.1:3798907-4086732 GCA_029168755.2 Tillandsia fasciculata | reverse complement strand
GGAATTTGATCTTTAATCGTGATCAAGTAGGGGTCCTCACTCTGGTTTCTCCCTGATCCTGTCCAGCAAAGTGGGTGCACGACTAAAGATGTCAGTCTAGCAGAGACCCCAGGGGACACAACCTCTATTTCGAGCCGTCTCATCTCTTCTAATAGCGGTGCCTGGTCTGTGATCAACATAGACAAACTTTGCACCGCCCTCCTACTCAAGGCGTCAGCAACCACATTAGCCTTGCCTGGGTGGTAGAGATATCTACATCATAATCCTTTAATAGCTCTAACCACCTACGCTGCCTCAAATTCAGTTCCTTTTGCGTGAACAGGTATTTTAGGCTCTTGTGGTCGGTGTAGATTTCACAATGCTCTCCATATAGGTAATGACGCCAAAGTTTCAGTGCAAACACTACAGCAGCGAGCTCCAAGTCATGGGTAGGGTAATTCTTCTCGTAATCTTTGAGTTGCCTCGATGCATAAGCAATTACCCTCCCTTCCTGCATCAACACACAACCAAGTCCACTGTGTGATGCGTCGCTGTAGATCACATATCCTTTCCCCATAACAGGGAGGGAAAGGATAGGAGCGGTCATCAATCTATTCTTTAGCTCCTCAAAGCTCCTCTGACAGTCCTCACTCCAGATAAACTTCACTCCCTTACGCGTCAAGCGAGTGAGGGGTGTGGAGAGCTTCGCAAAGCCTTCCACAAACCGACGATAATAACCAGCTAAACCCATAAAGCTACGTACCTCAGAAACCAGTCGTCGGTCGGGGCCAATCACGGACTGCCTCAATCTTTGCCGGGTCTACTGCCACTCCTGCGGCAGAAATCACATGGCCCAAGAAGACTACCTCCCGAAGCCAAAACTCGCACTTTGCCAGCTTGGCATACAACTTCTTCTCTCGCAGAAGTTGCAGCACAATCCTTAAGTGCTCCTCATGCTCGGCATCACTTCGGGAGTAGACCAAGATATCATCAATGAACACCACCACGAATCGATCCAAGTATGGTCGGAAGATCCGGTTCATTAAATCCATGAATGCGGCAGGGGCATTAGTTAGCCCAAAAGGCATAACTGTAAACTCATAATGCCCGTACCGTGATCTAAATGCCGTCTTAGGAATATCCTCGGCCTTCACCTTCAACTGGTGGTAACCGGACTGCAGATCTATCTTAGAGAAGACACAAGACCCTTGCAGCTGATCAAAAAGATCATCGATGCGCGGCAAAGGGTACTTGTTCTTGATGGTCACTTTATTTAATTCCCTATAGTCCACACACAGTCGAAGTGACCCATCTTTCTTCTTCACGAATAGCACCGGCGCTCCCCAAGGCGATACACTCGGCCTAATAAAACCCTTATCCATCAAATCCTGAAGTTGCGCCTTAAGCTCTCGCAGCTCAGCCGGTGCCATCCGGTAAGGAGCCTTTGAGATTGGCGCAGTTCCTGGAACTACGTCAATCACAAACTCAATTTCCCTATCTGGCGGCATGCTAGTCAGCTCAGGTGGGAAAACATCCGGAAACTCGCGGGCAATAGGGATATCCCCGAGTCCCGGCGCCGCCGTAGGCCCCTCAACAACACTAGCCAAAAAGGCTACACATCCTCGATGGATCATCTGCCTCGCTCGGGAAGTCGAAACCATAGAGGCAAAGAAAGCACTCTGACATCCCCGATATACCAACATCTCCTGGCCTGGCTCTCTAAAAGTGACAGTCCTTGCGGCACAGTCAATA
Organism: Tillandsia fasciculata; assembly: GCA_029168755.2. Lineage (NCBI taxonomy): Eukaryota > Viridiplantae > Streptophyta > Magnoliopsida > Poales > Bromeliaceae > Tillandsia > Tillandsia fasciculata. The sequence continues at coordinate 4,085,001 of CM054938.1, read as the reverse complement.
GTCGCAAAATACCGAGCCAGCCAGTCCATCCCGAGGACCACATCGAAGTCCTTCAGCTGTCTCAAGACCAACAGGTCTGCTGGCATAATCCAGGACTCGATTTGCATCGGGCAGGACCAACAACACTCCTCCACGTGCAAGGTGTGATCGGGAATCTGAACCTCTCGTGCACGTGGCAAAAGTCCTACCTCTAACCCATGTAATGATGCAAATGATCTACTAATGAAAGAATGTGATGCTCCAGTATCAAATAAAGTACGAGTCCTAATGCCAGAAAGTAAGGTGATACCTGCCACCACATGGTCTGCTGCCGAAGAGTCCTCTACCTGCGCAGCATACACTCGCCCACTCTGAGCTGGAGGGCGATAATCCGTGGGATGGGAAGAAGATGGCCTGCTTGCTGGAGCATAGGGCCGCTGAGCCGTCGACCGCTGCTGCGATGAAGATGGAGCAGATGCTGAAGAAGGGGTGGTGGGGGCCGAAAAGGGGCACGAAGCTCGAATGTGCCCGGGCTGTCCACATCTATAGCAGCGACCCCACCGCTGGTCGCAGGTGTTGGAAAAATGCTGACCTCCGCAAAATACAAATTGCCGGGGCCCGTGGCTGTCGTGATTGCTGTTGAGACTGCCGCTGTCGCTGGCTGCCGCTGCCCGCGCTGCGACGACTGACGCTGCTGCTGCTGCGATCTTTGCTGCTGTTGCCTCTGGGATCCACCAGGCCCTCGCCGCTCGGAACGTCCCTGGCCGGGGAACTGTGGCTGCGGCGGTCGTGGCGGCCTCCACGAACTAGCCTGTCCCCCAACCTCCGGTGCGGTCGCTTCGCCCCGGATCACTACGGGAGCTGGAGCTACCTCCCCATCACTACCTCCCCGCACTCAACGTAGAGTGCCTGCTCCATCGAGGCCTCCAAGGTCTGCAACCTACGCGAGCGAACCAATTGAAAAAGGTCCCGGCGCAATCCTCGCTCGAACATGTAGATCCGGTGCGCTCGTCCCTGGCCACGTTCGGTACACATGCCAACAATGATTGAAATTGGCAATGTACTCGTGTACGGGCCGATCTCCTTGTCGGAGGTTTCTCAAGTTCCTCCAACTCTGCCGGACGCTTCCGGAAAGAAAGCCCCAAGAAGGAGATTGCGGAATTCCGCCCAGGTCAGGAGCTGAGCCCCAGGCGGACCAGCGGTCGACACGCCGCCACCAAGCTTCGGCGTTGTGTTCCAAAAAGTTCGTCGCCAATATCACCTGATATCGTTCCTCGATGAACAACGTCTCAAAACGTCGTTCCATCGCCGTGATCCACGACCCTGCCTCCCACGGCTCAGTACTTTGCCCCGAAAAATGGGGTGGGTCAAACTGGCGGACCTCATCAACAGGTCCACCACTCCCGCTGCTCTGCGGGGTCAGGGATCCTGTCACCCAGTCGGCTGTCCACCAGTACCCCGAGCAACAGGGATGCCGGGGTCACCGGTACAGCTGGGGATTCACAGCAGGGGAAGAAGGTACGGGAGAATTCTCTGAAGGTGCTACAACAGGCTGAGCCCTCTGCTCTAACATTTGCGTCAGCCGACCCATAGCCTCTTCCTGACGCCGAACAGCCTCTGACATCTGGGCCATCTGGGCCTGCAGCTCTTGCACCTCACTCTGCTGGCCCTGCCCGGACTCCTCCTGATCGGGTTCAGGGGAATCAGGCTGAGAACGTGTCAACATCCTACGTCGCGGAGGCATCCTACCACAAGAAATCACACTCAGTATCATAACTCCACACGACCCAATCTAGCGAAAGTCAAAGACATCCCCCTATTTCTGTGACTTTATGTTGTCTGCAGCCAACATAACTGTTCACCAAAAATTGGGTATGTCGATCCCTCTTCTCTTACTGGAAGGGTTAAACAACTAAATCAACGACTTTCGCAAAATGCCACGTCTCTCATGCCCTATTATCCTAGGGTCTGCCAAAAGCCTAGGGTTTCCTAAGTCCCAACTGAACTATCCCTAAGCTCTGATACCAACTTAATCTGTCACGCCCCGGGTGCAAATCAGGACCCGGGCCCGTCTACAGATCCGCCGTGCACACGGGATTTCCCGCGTACACGAAGCGCTGGTAACCTGCTCAGATATAAAATGTACAATAAAAGAGCATAATACAGAGCTGAAATAGAAGAACCACATAGTATCTCAGACTGGAAATACAAATACAAGCTGTAATATATACAATAATCTCCCAGCTCACCAAAATAGTACAACCAGCTGGCTAAGCCAGACCCAAAATAAAAGGAGAATACCACAGTCTGAGTGAAGGGTACAGCATCTATCTACAGCTCTCAGTCTCCCAGGAGATCTATCTATTCAGCGATCCCCTTACCTCGATCAGCTGCCGATGGCCTAGCAGCTCCCGCAGATGACTCTGCAAAATAAGGAGAAGAAAGAAACAGAAAACAACAATGGGGGTGAGAACTACCAGATAAACCAGTAGCCTCCCCTAGTGGGTAAAACCTCAACTCTGACGCACCCACTAGGACTACTAGAGGCAAAAGGGAAAAGGGGAAGTGGTGATACAAAAGATGCTGAAAACAGAAAAAACTACCACTACTATGCTGTCAAACTGTATGCATGCATCAGAAAAAGTATCTGTCCAAATAAACCCAATCTAGTCACCAGTAACAACTGTACTGCCTGCTCAGCGGAATCTGCACACACGGCTCGAAACCGCGGGATCGGCTCACACGGCTCGCATCCCAACATAAGTATCAGACCGGCACACACGGCGGTGGGTCCGAGAAAGCACACCTCCGGAGTGGCACTCGAGGGGAGCGACCCACACGAGTAAAATATCTCTGTCATCAGCATCACAAGTATCTCTGTAGCATATGTCTCACAAGTATCACAATGTAGCAGGACTGGATCATAACTATGATCAAAGTGGGAAACTCCATCCACTACAGAAACCCAATCCCCAACTGATGCAATAAACCAGACTCGACCCCAATCTGGTGCAAGGATAAACATCTGGTCGACCGCCTACTGTCCGCGGTCACCGCAATACCCCATAAGTCCACAATCTAGCACAACCTTGGCTACACTATCCCAAACCCCTGCTCACACTTGAGCAACAACATATGAATGCAAAGGACAACAATGAAACATGTTCAAATCCCAATATGATAGTGTAGCAATGAATAGTGGCCTTACCTGATGTCCGGGCATGCATGCAACTGTCTTTATTTTTAAAAGTTGTAAAATAGTGTCAAAGGTTTAAAACAATTGATTTACTGAATAAAAGTCATTTGCATGCGAGATCATAGCCTTTGTCTCAATCACAGTGTCCCAATATAAGTCATCATATCATTTGTGGGGTTATATTAAATTTTAGGGGAGTTCGTCCCAGCGGTCCTTGTCATTTGTCATATTAATTTATCCCAACGGTTCTCATTAATTGTCCTGTTAGTTGTCCTGTTAGTTGTCCTGTTAGTAGTCCTGTTAGTAGTCCTGTTAGTTGTCCCAATGGTTCTCATTAATTGTCATATTTTAGGGGATTTCTAGTAATCCCAGTGAGCTTGTCAAAAATGAAGTAAGCAACAATCGCCCACCTCGAACACCCCAGGTAGTCTCCTGGTTGTCCACAGTCCTCAAATCCTGCAAATCAACGCTCCCGGTATAAATACAAATCTCAAAAAGCACAATTTTTGCTGTTTTTCAGACAGCACGGGAAAAGAGGAATTTTTCACCTCTAAAATGAGCTCCTAAAATCCCAAAAAATCACGGTTGCGTTCCTCGCGAAGAGTAGATCAAAATCGACTCTTTGAACGCCTCGATCTGATGCTCCTACGCCAAGATAAAAATCGGAGAAGTTGGTGCTGTCCAAAAATTACCACAGTAAAAAGGGGGGTCAAAGAGGACTCGGGAATCATGCCAAAAGTACGAAACGAAGCAAAATGATCAACACGGAAATCGAAGCCCTACCTCTTACGGTCGCGCTGCCGCAAAAATCGTCCAAAAATTCCACCTGGTTAGCCCGCAGTGAATTTTCGACGGAACTGCGACGGGAAATGGGCCTAAAAAGAAAATCGTCGCAGTGCGCCGCGTCGCAGATATCTTGCTATCTGTAACTCCTAAAATTCTGAGATTTTAGAGAGAGAGAGAGGAGAGAGAGAGGAAAATTTTTCATAAGGGGCACATGCCCTGATTCTCTCTCTATGGCCGCAAATCAAGGTGAGAAGAGAGGGGGTGGGGGGTTGCTATTTATAATGGGCTGGGAATCTTACAAAGGATCGGGCCGAACAGGAAACACCGAAACGGGCCAACCAAAACGCGCCACGTGTCCACAAAACAGGAAACACCGGTGCAAGGGCCAATGAAAGATTGCCACGTGGCCACGTGGTCCACGTGGCCACGTGGTCCACGTGTTCGGTCCGCGCTCCGGGTCTTCCGGAAGATGTCGGCCAATCCGGATGCGCCACGTGTCAGCCGCCCACATGCTTCTAGAAGCCGGCTGGCCAATGGGGAAGCGCCACGTGGCACGGGAGGTTTTCGGTGCTCCCGGTGCACGCGAGCCTGCTGCCCGCGCCTGCCCGCGCTGCCCGCGCCTGCCCGCGCCGCGCTCCTCCGCGCTCCGCCGCTGCCCTGCCGCTGCGCCGCTGCCCGCCGCCGTGCGCCGCCGCCCGCCGCCGCCTGCCGGTCGCCGGAACAGTAATTCCGGCGGCCGGAGTTACTGTTCCGGCGTGAACAGTAACCTAGTGCCCAAAAATAAAGTGAATATACCATTTTGACCGTTTTCGCGTGCTGAGTCCGATTTCGCCGTCCGTTTCGCCAAATTCTCGTCCGAAATTTTGCCGAAAGCTCCCGAAAAATTCCATTTGCTCCGATTTTCGCGCAGAGTCTATATTAAATGTCCAATTTTGATCCTACAAGCTCTGTTTCACCGAATAAGCTCCATAATCACTGTTTAATGTTGCACAGTTCCTGCGGGAGTCCGGATCATCACATTTGGGGTCAGAAGAAAATCCCTTATTTTATCTTGGGATGCGAGGAAATACCGTTATTTTATTTTGATGTGGGGTCCTAAGAAATTCCCTTTTTGAAATTATTTGGGATCCGAAGAAGTTCCTATTTTTGAAATTATTTGGGATCCGAAGAAGTCCTTTTTTTTTATTATTTGACTTGGGATCTGAAGGAAATCCACTTTGACTTATCTTGGGGTTCAATCCCTTTTATCTTGTAATTTGATTTGGGATCCGAAGGAAATCCACTAATCTTATCTTGGGGTTCCATCTCTTTTATCTTATATTTGATTTGGGATCCGAAGGAAATCCACTAATCTTATCTTAGGTTTCAATCCCTTTTATCTTGTAATTTGATTTAATTTGATTTAGGATCCGAGGGAAATCCACTTTGACTTATCTTGGGGTTCAATCCCTTTTATCTTGTAATTTGATTTGGAATTTGAAGCGATTCCTTTTTGGCTTAACCTAAGTTCGGATGTCCGAAGAAATCATCCGAACCGATTTTTTTTTTTTTTTTGAGCCTAAAGTAAGGAGCGTCCGAAGAGATCCCGAACCGACTTTATTAATTTTTTTTTTCTTTCTTTTGAGCCTAAAGTAAGGGGCGTCCGCAGAGGTCCCGAACCGGTTTTATTATTATTATTATTATTATTGAGCCTAAAGTAAGCGGCGTCCGCAAAGGTCCAGAACCGGCATTATTAATTTTTTTTTTCTTTATTTTGAGACTAAAGTAAGGGGCGTCCGCAGAGGTCCCGAACCAGTTTTATTAAATTTCTTTTTTTTTTTTTTGAGCCTAAAGTAAGGGGCGTCCGCAGAGGTCCCGAACCGGCTTTATTAAATTCCTTTTTTCTTTCTTTTGAGCCTAAAGTAAGGGGCGTCCGCAGAGGTCCCGAACCGACTTTATTAATTTTTTTTTTTTTTTTTTTTTGAGCCTAAAGTAAGGGGAGTCCACAGAGGTCTCAAACCGGCTTTATTAAAATTTTTTTTTTTTCTTTCGAGCATAAAGTAAAGGGCGTCCGCAGAAGTCCCGAACCGGCTTTATTAATTTTTTTTTTTTTTTTACCTGAGAAATACGTCTGAAAATATGGCCGAGCAAGTCGATCGGAGGTGCTGAGGAAGTCGATCGGAGGTGCTGAGGAAGTTGATCGGAGGTGCTGAGGAAGTCGATCGGAGGGGTTGAGGAAGTCGATCGGAGGTGCTGAGGAGGTCGGTTGTGCTATATATTTTTTTTTTTGACGTGCCGATAAGTAATATGTGGTGGAATCTGGGAGGAGTTTGGCGATGAGTAATATGTGGTGGAATCTGGGAGGAGTTTATTTTTTTTTTTGGTGGAATATGGGAAGTTGTTTTCAGACAAAAGCAAAAAAAAAAAAAAAAAAAAAAAAAAAAAAAAAAAAAAAAAATCCCTCTATTTATAGTGAGGAGTGGGATTTGTTAGGAATTGGCGAGGAAAGGCGAGGAAATATGAGTTTGTTGAGGGAAAGACGTGCGTGGGTTCGTTAAGGAAAAGACGAGGTTCAAAATTTGAATACGTTTAATTAGGAAATTATTATATTCAAATTTTAAATTTCAAATTTCAAATTTCCAAAATTGAATATGTTCGAATTTTAAAATTTAAATGTTATGTTCAAATTTCAATATTGCGAGAATATGGTTATATTCAAATTTTAAATTACAAATTTCAAGATTGAACGATATGTTCAAATTTCAATATGTTGAGAGAGTATGGTTATGTTCAAATTTTAAATTTCAAAATTCAAAATTGAATATGTTCGAATTAAAATGTTATGTTCAAATTTCAATATTTCGAGAATATGGTTATATTCAAATTTTAAATTATAAATTTCAAGATTGAATGATTATGTTCAAATTTCAATATGTTGAGGGAGTATGGTTATGTTCAAATTTTAAATTTCAAAATTGAATATGTTCGAATTTTAAAATTGACCGATTATGTTCAAATTTTAATATGTGTTCAAATTTCAAGATTGAACGGTTATATTCAAATTTAAGAAAGTATGGTCGTGTTTGAATTTTAAATTTTAAATTTTAAAATTGAATATGTTATGTTTAAATTTTAGGAAGTATGTTTGTATTTAAATTTTAAATTTTAAATTTCAAAATTGAATATGTTATGTTTAAATTTGAGGAAGTATGGTTGTATTTGAATTTCAAATTTGAACGGTTAACGGACGAGGGAATTTGCTCGGATTCAAAAATTCAAAACAAGATATAGGTGAGTTTGGATAAGTTAGTTGAGAGATATTTTAAAATATGGTTGAAGATTTAGGTGAGTTGGATAAGTGTGTTTGAGATAATTAACGAGTGAGGAGTTTCAGTTGGGGTCAGATTCGGATATATGTGGCGTTGGAATTCGATTTTGAGATATATATATATATATGGGATAATTGCCTGTGTACCCCTGAAATATGAAGAAATATCTGATTTAACCCTCTTATTTTTTTCTTTCCAATATACCCTTCATATGTTCCACCGTTATTAAAAATACCCCTACCGTTTCCCTTTGTTAAGTTAACTAGGGTTAAACTAGAGTTAAATAATAATCGGAGTTGAAAACTATCAGATATACCTATTTTGCCCGGGTTTAGAGTTTAAGGTTAGGGTTTAGGATTTTTTAGGGTTTTAGGGTTTAGGATTTTAGGGTTTAGGGTTTATGGTTTTTAGAGTTCTAGGGTTTAGGGTTTATGGTTTTGGGTTTAGGGTATATTTGAAAGGGCAAAATAGTAATTACACACAGATAACGGCATTTCCAAACGGTATACTAACAGAGTTTAACTTCAGGGGTATTTTGGAAAGAAGTTGGAACGTAAGAAGGGTAGTTTTAATATTAGCCTTCTAAGAGGGGTAAATCTGAAAACAGGAAAATTTTTAGGGGTATATAGGAAATTGCCCCTATATATATTATATATATATATATATATAAATAGTATATATATATAATATATATATATTATATATATATATATATTATATATATTATATATAATATATATATATATATATATATATATATATATATATAATATATATATATTATATATATATATATATATATTATTATTATTATTATTTATTTATATGTTTTTTTTTATTATATATTTTTTTTTTCTTCAAACAATATATTCTTAATTAAGTGGATGCCAGGATGGGGTGCTCGCCTTCGCCCCCCACCGACCCGCGTGAGGGTGCAGTGAAGGCGAGATAGGGGATCCTCGCCAACCCCTTGCGAGGAGGAGGCACTACAAAAAAAACTTAAGCTTTAGCAGCGGTCGAAACCGCTGGAAAAAATATTTAAAACCGCTGGAAAAATATTTCCCAACACTTGTAAAATCGTCGGAAAAAATTTTACAACCGCTTTTAGATCTCCGTATCTTTACCGACAGTTTACACAAAAAATGATAATTTTAGTAGCACTTCTCCGACCGCTACTAAATATAGTAAAAAGTGCTACTATAAATAATAAATTTATACCAACGGTTTCATAATTATTATGAATTCAATTCAAAATATAAAATATACAATTAAAAATAACCGAGACAAAATTTTAAGACTCTTTAAATTGACATGTAAGAACAAATTAATCATACAGAGTACGAGATGAATAGGAAAATAAAAATACTCTCATTCACAGCTTTTGTGCTTACATAACTTACTGTCTGTTGATTCCAAAATTCTCAGACCACGAAGTTTCTCCTATTGTACCTGTTGTCATTTCATCTTAGCATGAATCAAAAGCAAAACATAGCATATCCAATTCTCAAAATCTAATTTGAAACAGAAGCAAAATTGCAGCAACAATTCCGTCAGAAAAACCGCCACAAAAAGAGGTAGAATTTGAGACTTTCATTATATTCTTGACTCAGCTCAGAAAAGTTCTTATTATCAAACATATGCTTACCACTCAAACATAGAAATCTGCGGGCATCGCACGAACATATACATTCCACTGCAGTATCGGAACCCTGCATGCTTTTTTATCTTCAGAGAAAGAACCTTTCCAAGGTAAACTTTTGCCTGTCAGGCAAAACAAAAGGGGTCAATTGATAAATTCAGCATCACTGAAAAAGAAAAGATAGCTCATTCACAACATATATCTACTGTCCCAGGAAACAACATTAATCCGCTTCGTAAGCACGCACCTCGAGGATTTTGGCATCGTAGATCGCTGACCTTATTTTCCTAAACACACGCTCGACGGTGTAGATTATAACAGGAATTGATACATACATCCATGTTTGCATGAAAAGATGGAATGAAGAGATCAATATGAATGATGAAATTGTACAAGCACACTTGCAATATCCATGAAGAAAGGTAATTGCATTGGTTATTTCAAAGCCTATATTGCCCGATCTCCGCACAGCTTTTCTATTTACGAAACAGAAGCCAAATATTTGAAATTGCCAAGAGACAGGTACCTGACTCCACTCCAATATCAAACACTTCTCTAGGTTTTGTCTTAACAACAGTGAGCCAATCCGTGCCTTTTCCATCTTCTACATAGTATACTTGTCTAGCTTGAAATGCAAATATAAAAGGTTCATCATTTAGTCGTTTGCCCGTATGTATCAAACGAGAAAAAATTTACAAGAGTAAATCCAAATTCATCCTTCTTTTGTCCTCTATTTTGAGTAATATCAGCCCAATCACACTTGAATAAAACATATCTTGATTTGTCATAGTAATTCAACTCAATAATATCAGTTAAAATACCATAGTAAGTTATGCCTCCTTCAGTGTCCACAAAAACTCCACTATTTTGAGTTTTCTTACTATCCTCGTAAGTTCGTGTGCGAAACTTCATGCCATTAACAACATATCCCTTAAAACTTCTACATGAATTATTTGGACCACGAGCCAACCATCTAATTTTATTAGTAAATCGGTCGTCTCTTTCATCATCTGAATTGAGAACCTACCATTTGCATAAATTGATTGTCTAAGAATGATTAAATCTATAAACAAAAACATCTAGTATATTATTATAATTGAGAGCTTACTTACATATGATCGAAACCAATCAATAAAATTCTCCATATGAATATTATTTATAACCGTATCACTTGGGCGTGTTCCACGATTCTGCCTCTTTATTGCACTTTTATGAATACTAGACAAAAAGAAAGAGTGTTAATACCAAGCAATTAAAGCTAGTAGGTATATAATACTTATATGATAAAGATATTTACCTTTGGAAAGGGATTATTTCATTACTATTGAACAATACATATCGATGAGCTTGCATCCATGACTTTTGATCAAGAAGAATATTTGAGATTGCTCCCATTGAATCATCGATATTCCTAGTGGGCCTATTGAATATTGTCTCGATAGTTTCTAAGTATCTTGAGCAAAACGTCATGCATTCTTCTATCATATAGCCTTCTGCAATTGAACCCTCTGGATGAGCCTTATTACGTACCTCAGACTTAAACCGAAAGAGAGCCCTACAGGTAGAAAAGATAATATAAACTAAAAGAGTTAGAAGACAATTAGGTTAAGTAAAAAGTAACAAAACTAGGTCAAACCTAACCTCTCAATAGGATACATCCAACGATAGTGAACCGGTCCTGCAATTTTGGCTTCAGTAGCTAAATGAACGACCAAGTGTACCATAATGGTAAAAAATGAAGGAGGAAAGATTATTTCCAAATGACGTAGAGTCTCTGCAATTCGAGATTCCAGTTGCTCAAGTTCGTGTACATCCAAAGTTTTGGAACACAACTCACGAAAGAAACAACATAAGTCGATTAGAGGTGCAACTACTCTCTTCGGTAAAACCCCACGCAATGCTATCGGAAGAATTTGTTGCATTAAAACATGACAATCATGATTCTTTAAACCTATAATTTTGCGTTCCTTGAGCTGAATACATCGTGATAGATTAGATGAGTAGCCATCCGGCACTTTCATATTTTTCAAAATTTTTAAAAACTCGTCTTTTTCTTTCAGAGACATTGTGAAGCAACTCGATGGTAAAATAATTTTATCTAGTCCAACACTTTGAGGATGAAGCTCAGGTTGTAATCCCATATCTTTTAAATCAAGGTGTGTCTTCAAATTGTCCTTTGTTTTGCAATCCAAATTCAATAATGTGCCAAGAGTATTATCGCAAATATTTTTTTCAACATGCATCACATCGAAATTGTGACGCAACAGATGGTGTTCCCAATAAGGTAGCATAAAGAATATACTCTTTTTCTTCCATGGTTGAAACTCCACATTTTCATTTCTTTTCCTCTTTCTTTTTGACATATTAATATGCTTACCAACGTTACATTCAACGTGTTGAGTGTGCTCCAAAACTTCAGTTCCAGATAACATGTTAGGTGCCAACTCCTTTTCTTGAGTGCCATCGAATGATATCCTATCTTTTTGAAATCTATGGTTCTTCTGTAAGAATCGCCTATGACCCATAAAGCAATATTTGCCACCGTATTTTAACCATCGAGAGCGAGTATCGTAATTACAAGAAGGACAAGAAAGAGGACCCTTGGTGCTCCACCCAGATAAGTCACCATACGCAGGAAAGTCATTGATTGTCCACAATAATGCAGCACGCATACAAAAATTCTCTCCGATAGATGCATCATATGTATCAAGACCGAGCTCCCATAATTGTACCAATTCCTCGATCAAAGGTTGCAAAAATACATCTATATTAACAGAAGGTGAATTCGGGCCTGGAATGAGTAATGACAAAATAAACGAAGACCTCTTCATGCATACCCATGGTGGCAAGTTGTATGGAATCAAGATAACAGGCCAACAACTGTACTTAGTGCTCATAGTTCGAAAAGGATTGAACCCATCAGTTGCTAATCCTAGCCTAACATTACGAGGATCTAATGAGAAGTGCTCATATCGCCTATCAAAGCTTTTCCATGCTAATGAATCAGCAGGAAGCCTCATCAACCCATCATTCATCCGACCTTCAACATGCCATTTCATCATAGAAGCAGTTTTTGAGGACATGAATAATCTTTGAAGTCTTTGCTTTAGAGGGAACCACCGCAGGACTTTTGCTGGCTTTCTCTTTTTGATGGACTTTTCTTCCACATCTACATTAATACTAACCTCATTACTTTTCCATCTTGATGTACTGCATTTTGAACAAATTTCAGCATCTGCATTCTCTTTCCAAAATAGAATACAATTATTAGGACATGCGTGAATTTTCTCATATCCAAGGCCTAGGTCCCTAATATATTTTTTTGCGGCATAGCAATCATCTGGCAACTTAGAACCTGAAGGAAGCATATCTTTTAGTACTTCAAGGAGCATACTAAAAGATTTATTGCTCCAACCATGAAAGGACTTCAAATGATATAAAACTACAATAGCTGCCAATTTGCTATACTTCTCACAACCATTGTACAAAGGTTGTTCGACATCTTTAAGTAACCTATAAAATTTACTTGCATCTTCATTTGGAGCATCTTTAGGTTGTTGTGAATCAGAACCTTCCACAGGCGAGTCTTGAAAATCACTATCATCTCGAAAATCATCTTGAGGTTGACTATTATGCATTTGAAAAGCTTCATGGAGCATGTCACGTATACCATCATTCATATTATGGACCGGAAAACTACGGCTCTCATTAGTAGGATTGGATATGGCTCTAGATATTGGTTCCCCATAAAAGAACCAAGTATCATAATTAGAACTAATTCCATTGCAAATTAGGTGATCGCGTACAACTTCCCGAGCCCAACTATAGGAATTTGTGCATTTCATACAAGGACATGAAATTCTCCCATCCTCTGACGCATTTTTAAAAGCAAAATCCACAAAATCATTCACTCCTTTGTAATATTCATATGTCCATCTACTCTTTTTTATCCAACTTTTATCCATTGCAATATTAATCAAGTTGTAAAATCAACCTGCAAAATAAAGAGAGCTCATAATTATACAAAATAATGCCGATCAAATAAATAATTGGTAAAAGTAAATGGTAACCCACTCAAATTGTGTACAACCACCAAACATTAAACATGCTATCTAGAATACAATAAATTCAAACTCCATACATATTGCTAAACCATAACCACACACCTCAACCCTATAAAAAAAGAAATATGTAGCTTGACAACAAATATATAAAATCACTAGCATGGGCTTTAAGAGATAACACAATAAAGAAATTAAACTAGAACAAAATCTAGAGATTCTATAAATCCAAAATTGATTTCAAAAGGCAGGTTTTATGTACTAGCCAATAATATAGCTAGAATCTTCTTGTGTATGCTAGTTTATTACACACTAAATTATTGTATGTATGTTAGTTTATTACACACTGAATTATTGAATGCTAGTTTATTTCACAGAAACTTCTAATAATTTCAACTTGGTAATTTATATGCATTGCAATGCTAATACATAACGTTAGTTAAATCACATTCAAAGTTAGAAAACAAAAAGAAAAATAATGCATGATGCTATATACCAAATGTTATAAAACGAAGGCAACAATGGAAGAAAAAAAATCCAACCAATGAGATTACGGCATGCAACATAAAGTAGACCATAATACAACATATAGTATATTTTGAAATGTTTTGACATATATGATAATGGGGTATCATATATTGGTAAAAATCAAGAAAGCAGCAAAGATGAAACAGTTAAGTCAAATGAAGATCTCAATGTGCACCACTCAGGAGGGGTAATTGAGTAGAAAATAAACACAACTAAATAGAAGTCGCTGCTCAGTTTTTTTCCCAATCAATCTAAAGATTATCATCTGAGGAATTCGTTTAAACTTGTTTTCCAGCATTTATACCATGCCAAAATAAACTAAAATATTAATCAACTTTCAAGCTAATAGTCCATGCAGCTAAATTTGATGAATTACTAATGCAAACAGCACATTGGGCCGTGAGAGCAAAAAATCAAGCATGAAACCCAGTACCAAAATAGCAATGAATCTTTCTACAATACACAACATATATAGAGAATGAGAAAGCAATTCAGCTTTCAAACACTACGTCCTACAACATGTCATTTTAAGATTGCTTTTAATATTGATATTTAACAAGCTTTTGTTGCACAATGCACATAAGGTAAGAAGTCACATAGGATTATCTAAAAACATATTTCAGCTATTTGATTTCAGCCCAAGTAGAATTCTAATTTAATATGTTCTCCATCACTAGATCCCAAATCCGATAGTATTTTAAGAAAATCTGATCTCAACTATGCAATCATAATTACAGAGAATTATATGTTCAATTCTCAGTACTAGTCTCAACTCAAATAGACTTCTAGGTTAATCTAATCTAAGCTATTTAATTACAACAGAATTCTAGGCAGATCTTAGTTGATATCATCAATACCTACGTATCCAGTACTCTTCTTCTCTGATCAAGTTCTCATTCGAGAACGTTTTCGTCGCAACCTCGAACTCTCCAAGAGTGTACCAAGGCCCTACCCCAAGTGCGACACCTCTGGGGCGTCGCCGCCGTCGTTGCCGTGGTCGCCGCTCCCCCGCGACGAAGGGCTCGGCCTCTCCGACGGTGGCGGCAGCGGAGGAGGGGAAGGGGGAACTGTGAAAGGGGTCTTGATGGGTTCGAAGAGGGCGTGGGCGAGGGTTTTGTGGGAGGATATGCGGGGGGCAGAGGAGGGGGGAGGAGGGAGGGGGCGGGGGGGGGCGGCAGGGAACAGGAGAAGGAGGAGGAGGAGGTGGTGGGTCGGGGGCGCGCTTGACGTCCAACGATATAGCAGGACAGGAGAGAGGAGGACAAGGAGGAGGAGGAAAGGGGTCTTGGTGGGTTTCAATCGTGTTGTTTTTTTTTTTTTTTTTTTTTTTTTTTTTTTTTTTTTTTTTTTTTTTTTTTTTTTGGTCCTTCTGTTGAGGAATGGGTTGGGCTGGGTTTTAGTTCTTCAGATTTTAAAAAATTTTTTTTTAGACCGGATTTTGAATATAGGTTCAATTTTTTAATTAAATTTTAAAAAAGGCTTAATTTTTAATATAATATAAAATTTTAATAAAAAATAACTAAATTTATTGAAGAATTATTGTTTAATATTTTAATAAATTTGATATTAAACCGAAGAATTTTTTTTAATTTTAATTTTTATTATATTTAGATTTAACAATATAGTTGGCTAATTTTGATAAAAAAAATCAAAATTTTTATTTCTTGAGTTAAAATTATATTATTTTATTTAGAAAATATGAAGAATATAAAATCGTATTTTATTTTTTAAAAATTTGGATTGAAAAAAAAATAATTTAATTTGAACTAAATTATTTACCGATGGTTTATAACTGTTATAATAATTTTATTAAAATCGCTGCTAAAATATACTTTAACCAGCGTTTTAAAATTGTTAGAATAATTCATTAAAATCGCTTCTAAAATATACTTTTAACAGCACTTGTATTAAATGTTACTAAAATAACCGTCGCTACAAATCAATTTTCTTGTCGTGAAGCAAGGAGGGTTGCCTTTGCCTCCGCTGCCTTCTTCTCCGTCGTCATCGCGCTCTTCTCCATTTCCATCGTGCGCATCACCGGTCCTAAATGGGCGCACAAGAAACACGAGGAAGCAGAGGAAAAATAGGAGGAGGAAAAATAATACAATTTTAACTCAAAGAGTGCAACTTTCGTTTAAAGAGTGAAACTCTCATCTCAAAAAGTGTAATTTTATCTCGAATAGTGAAATTTTGGTCTAAAACAGTGCAAATTTTTTCTGAAACAATACAACTTCACCTTTTTTTTCTTAATTTTTTTTTTCTGGTTCTTGACCTTTCTTGTTGTAGCGACGATATATAATGATATTCTCAGAAGAAAAAAATATTTTTTTTTTTTATTCTTTTTTTTAATGCCCTCTATATTTTTTTTTTCCTCCGTCGTCGCCATGGATCCCGTCGGAGTGCCGCACTTTGAAGTCGCACTGGCTCTTGCCGTGCTTGCGCATGAGCCTATGCATGCGAAGTTGTGCCCATTAGATTTGTGTGGGCATGGGCACGAGCGCGGCGTTGAGGGGCGGCGTTCTAGCGAGGTCCATGACGGCGACGGCTTAGACATTATATGGGACGTGGGAGTGAGGAGGCGGCCTCCAAAAGAAGAAGAGGAGAAAGATAAATCGTGAGCGAAAAAAAAAAAAAAAAAAAAATTATTTTGATCAATTATTTGAAAATCCGAACCAAATATATCAAAACGAAAAAAAGATGGCCGGCCTCCTTTTGCCGATATGTGAAACTAATAGATTTTTTTAATACAAATTAGCCGATTAATAAAATACAATAGTGATTAATATAATATAAAAATTAAAAATTTTGTAAAGTATAATATATATAGTTTTCTTTTTGAGATGAACATGAGAAGTTATGGCCAATCAATATGCTTTGTCAATATCCTGTTTGAATTTCGTGTAATGGACCTTTTTGTTTTTGTTTTTTTATTCTTTTTTCCTAAGAAAAGAACAAAGAAATAGATCACAACAAGAAATTAAATTGGACTAAATGGTACTACCTAGTTATCAAATAGTGCTATAGGTTATGGGTATATATAAGTATATATAACATGCACTGTGACAATATAACATGCACTGTTATATAACATGCATGTTAGGTTATATAACATGCACTGTGACAATATATCATCCTATCATTGCATGGAGGTTCATCCTAACTTTAGCTTAATTTCCACATGATTAATGCATGGATAGTTCTAGAAGAAAATAATTATCATGAGTGTGACATATCAACAACAGAAAGATGAGACATAGGATTGACATTGAGCGAGACGAAAAAGCGAGTAGGAAATTATATTTTCTATATTCTGTTTCTACACACAATAGATTTGTCCTTTCTCACCAGATTTTTAATAGTATAAATTAATCTAGATATTAATGAGCAGATCATGTTTATACCATTATAAAGCGAGTTAGTATCTATTGGAATCGAAAAGATCGCCACAAGAAAGGAAAGTTGATAAATATGGTCAGTCTACTTAAGCGAATCAAAATATGATCGGTCAAATTGATCAACCGACTCGAATAAATCGGAAGACAATACATGGTATATCAGGAACTGAGAAAGAAACGCCTGAATCCGAGTGGGTTCTTAGGTGGAAAACGACTGAGATAGTAGAGAAGTAATTTCGTGGCCAACACGCCTTACACTTCTGCGAAATAAGAAACGTGCAGAAAAACACGGGATATGGCCAAGCACCGAGAAACACGAGACGTTGTCCAGTAACTTGTCACACAACGCGAACTGAAGAATAACTGTTGAAGAAATCCGCACAAGTATAAATAGATACACTACAAGAAATTAGAGCTATAACGACTAATTTTTAACGACGGGCGCAATAAGTGATCGTTAAAAATAATCAATTTAACGACGGGCGCAATTAATGGTCGTTAAAAATAATCAAATTAACGATGGGTGCAATACTTCGTCGCTAAAAGCAACAAAATTAACGACGAGTGTAATAAATGGTCGCTAAAAGTAACTAAATTAACGACGGGTGCAATATGTGGTCGCTACAAGCATTTAATTTAACGACGGACATAATAAATCGTCGCTAAAAGGAATCAAATTAACAACGGGTGCAATAAGTTGTCACGATGGACACAATAAACCGTCGTTACAAGCAGCTAGTCAAACAACCAAATTAATGACGGACACAATAAATCGTCGTTAAATACTACCAAATTAACGACGAGCACAATAAGCCATCGTTAAAAGCTAGCAAATTAACGACGAGCACAATAAGCCATCGTTAAAAGCTACCAAATTAACGATGAGCACAATAAGCCGTCGTTAAAAGCTACCAAATTAACGACGAGCACAATAAGCAGTCGTTAAAAGCTACCAAATTAATGACGAGCATAATAAGTCGCCACTAAAAACAACCAAATTAAGTAAAAAAAATTTTATGGAGTTAATAACATGCGGTTTTGCTCTAAATAAAATAGAAAATCTTGTAATTAACAAATTTTATGGTTTTAAATTTTGAAGTGTTTGAATACATAATCAGCAAAAAGTGTAGTGGTGTAGTACCCGTGAAATTCAAATTTGAATTTGAAGAATTCAAATGTGAATGTGATGAGAAAATGCAAAAATAAACCTAAGTGGTTGTATATCGGTGTGCAAATTGCAGAGTTTTTGGAGTACTATTTCCGCCTTTCAGATCCTAGTCTAATCTCGAAAATCTGAAATCGTCAGTGCGATCGTCTCATCGAATCAATTGAAAATGGTATAGACTGATTTTTGATCCGACGATCGGATCATCCAGAAATCAGCGAAGAAGCTAGTGGGGCCCGCGACTTAAGTGAATAGTACTTATGAATAGTAACCGCTGATTTAATTTCCTCACCAGCCAACGTCGGTCGATCAACCGTCTAGAGTCCGAATCTGATGGTCCGAGTAGTCGATTTAAATGGCGGCGTCGTTCTGAGCGCAGTGGCGCTGACGAAATTTGCGTTTGATGAGCCTAAAGTATTGCAAAGTGTGCCGAACTATATAATTTATCGTATAAGATGAATTTTAGAATTATCGAAGCTTGAATTCAGCGAACCAAAATTGCTACTCAATAGGTTTCATCGAGCCGGACGTCGTGGTGGTGTCCATTTTTTCGTTTGACGACCCAGTTGTCTCGAAAAGCGTGATATATAGGAAAATTTATAGTATTTTGCATAAAAGCCTAATATTTTATGCACCGAAATGCATGCACTTTCTTGGTGAGGGACTTCTCTGTATTTATCACCTACTTTGAGCGACCCAGATCATAACATAAAGAATCAGAGGACTTATTTGCATTTTTGCAAGAATATATATAGCAACGTTGGGTTTCGCTTTGCAACCCTAGTCGCAGCCTTCTAGTAACCGTAGCCGCATCCACCCAACCCCTGATCTCCTCTGCTACCTTCCCGGAGCACCAGCTCCGCCGGCCGCCGTCCCCGTCGCCGAAAAAAATAAAAAAAATAACCCTTGGTTCTTGATCTCGGGTACTTGTGGGAGACAACGGAACCCCATTGGCTTGCCTCCTGAGGGCCTAGAGGCTTTCTTCAACATCCAGAAGTTGAGCAAGAGGTGCCTCGCAGCCTGCATTGTCCGCGCGTCGCGGGGAGGAGAAGCTTCTTCTTCGTTCTTCTTCTCCAACTCCGGCGAGGTGAGTGCCCTTCCTCTGTGATTTCTTTTGCAACCTTGGTCACTGCAGTGACCTCATTGGGTCATGGGAATGCCACCTGTAGAGCCTCGACCCCCGAGGTGCACCGGGTTGCCCGCGAGGACTCTGGACCCGCCGGAACCCTAATTTGCGCCACCTCGTGCACGCGCACTTTCCGGCAGCTTGCGCCAGGATAAAATGTCACGCCCCGGGGGTAACCAGAACCCGGGCCCGCCAACAGATCCGCCGTGTACACAGAATTTTCCATGTACACGAAGCGCTGGTAACCTGCTCAGATAGATAATATACAATAGAAGAGCATAACAGAGCTGAACTAATAGAACTAACAGTAATCTCAGACTGAAATAAACTGTAAACTGAAATAAAAGTACAATATACTCCCAGCTCACCATAAATAATACAACCAGCTGGCCACAGCCAGACCCAAAAGTAAACTAATAAAGTCTGAGAAACAAAAGGGGAGTACAGTAATAGTCTAACTAAACTCACGCTCGGGGTAGACGATCTAGCTAGTCGGCGATCCTCTTACCTCGATCTGCTGCCGAAGGCCCAGCAGCTCCCACAGTCGATTCTGCAAAACAAAGGGGGAAAAAGAACAAGGAACAACGATGGGGGTGAGAACTACTAGATAAACCAGTAGCCTCCCCTAGTGGGTAAAACCTCTAATGCTGACGCACCCACTAGGAATAAAGAGGCAAAAGGAAAGAACAGTGGTATGCAATAAAGACAGCTGAAAAGAAACTACCACTACTATGCCTCTAAATGCAGTGCCAAAAGATGACTGTACATATGCAACTATAAAGCTGACTGCCCAAAGAAACCCAATCAGAGGGCCAGAAAATACTGGCACTGCCTGCTCTGTCATCACTCACAACTCACCAAAAAACCGGCACCCCGCTCACCGTGGAAAGCCTACTCCGGAGTGGCACTCGAGGGGAGCGACCCACACGAGTAAAGTATCTCTGTATCAATCATCTCTGTAACCGATGTCTCACAATAGCAGGACTGGATCATGACCATGATCAAAGTGGGAATACTCCATCCACTAATGCAACCCCATCCCCAATCTGATGTGATAATAACATCCGGTCAACCGCCCAAAATCCGCGGTCACCGCTGAACCCATAGACCCCAATCTGATAAGGTAAAAACATCTGGTCAACCGCCTAACATCCGCGGTTGCCACTATGCCCCACAATCCCCAAGAAGAGTCTAAACTGTCCCAGAACTCAAGATCCAATACACTATCTCAAAATCCCGATCAGACTCGAGCATCATGCATCGATAGAGAAGAATAACAATATAAAGCATGTTTTCTCCTAAGTCAATCCCATAATATAGTGCTGCAGTAAAATAGTGGCTTAACTAGTTGTCCAAATAAGCATGCAAGTGTTCTCTTTTAAAAGCATTTAAAAAGGACCAAGTTTCATATGAAAGATCATTTTAAAATAATATTAGGTTACTTAATTTGCATGCGGTTTAGGATATAGCAATTGTCCAACTTTATTGTCCCAGATTTATCACATAGAAGCTATCAATTAATTTAGGGGCCAAATGCAATAGGTTCATACACCACAAGTTATCTATCACATGTATAATTGGGAAACTCTTTTATTCCTAGTGTGCAAATCAACAAAGAGGGATACGCAACCACCCACCTCGAAAAGCGTGCACAAATACCCAGAAAATACCCGCTGTCCTCTAAACACACCGTCAGCTGCAACAATATCCTACAACATCACATAAGTGTACACGGTGTAAAAATACAGTTTCCAAACACACAATTGCTGTTTTTAAAATCAGCACGCAAAACGAGGAATTTTCACCTCTGTCCCGAGCTCCTAAAATCCCAGAAAAATCACGGTTGCGTTCCTCGCGAAAAATAGCCCAAAATCGACTCTTGAATCGCCTCGATCCGATATTCCTACGCTGAGAAACAATTCGTCGAAGTCGCCGCTGTCCAAAAATCCAACCAGCAAAATAGGGGTGTCAAATCACCTCGGGAATCGTGCCAAGAATCGGAATCCAGAGAAACCATCAACACGAAAAACGAAGCCCTACCTCTTAGGAACACACTGGCGAAGAAATCGTCGGAATCGGACTCCTGTACTGCGCAGGGGACTCCTCGGACTGAAATGCGACGATAACGGGCCGAAAGGGGAAAACCGAGGCACACTGTAAAATCCGGATCGCCGCTGTCGAACTTCCCAAAAATCTGGGAACGCACCACGAGGTAGAAAAATGTGAGAGGAAAAACTTCTCTTAAAGTCCCTCCCTCCCATTCTCTCTCTATCTCTCGGAAAAAGGCAAGAGAAGAGGGGAGGGGAGGCTTATATATAGGCCCACTAAACAATTGGGAAAATTCCCAATATGTCCCGACTTCCGGGCGCAAACAGTGCGGCCCGGCCCAATTCGGGCGCGCACAGTGCGGCCGGCCCGCCAAATTCCGGGCGCGCACAGTGCGGCCCGGCCCGGCCCAGCACCGCGCACCGGATCCCGGCCGCACGTCCGCACCGCCCGTCCGACCCGCCCAGGGCCCGACACGTGTCCGCCAAACAGGCGGCAGCCGTGCGGGCCCAGGGGGGAGTGCCACATGCCCCCCCCCCCCCGGGTCAGCCCGCGTGCGGCGCCCGCCAATGGCGTGGCGCCACGTGGGCGGCGCCGCCCGCCCGACACGGGCGCCGGTCCGTCAACGCGCCGCCGCGTGGCGCGTACGGCCGCCCAGCGCGCGCGTTTGCGTGCGCCGCGCACACATGAGCCGGCCAACCCGGGGCCGCCACGTGGCGCGCCCCGGTCCACCGTGCACCGCGCCGCTGCCCTCGCCTGCCGGCCTGCCCGCGCGCGATCCCTGCGCCGCGCGCGCTGCACCGGCCCAACCGGCGCCTGCCACGTGGCCCGCCGGTCCACCGTGCACCGGCGGCCCGCTCCGTGGACCGAGAGCCGTGCGCCGGCCCAATAAGAGCCGCCACGTGTCCCCGGCCGGTCCACAGCTCCCCCCGTGCACCATTTTGCGCAGAAAACTTACCGGGGGTCCGTTTTTGGGCATCCGGACTCCAAAATAAATAAGTAAATAGCCGTTTTCAAGCGTTTTTCCGCGCTGAATCCAAACTACGGCCTCCGTTTAGCCTGATTCCATTCAAAAATTCGGCAAAGTCAGCCGAAGGTCAGGCTCACCCCAAACCCTCTCTAAGTCCAAACAACACATCACTTTGACATGTTGGGGCCCCACACACCACTAACAGGTGTTCTACACCCCGGAACAGGGAAACAGCCACAGGAAAACCTGGGACACTACATAAAAGATGCTGGGCATCTTCTTTAGGGTCTAGAGAACACCTCTATGAAGTTTAGTTAGGTTTGGTTCATCCTAGATCCCGCAGTTCTTAGCCCTAGTTTTGGGCTATCTTTGCTTCGGCCGAGCTTGTTGCTCCGGCGCCGCCGCTGCCTTTTGCCATCGGCCATGAACCTAGCAAGCTTTGTGGAGTTGAGTAGCACCTGCTGGTGCTTTTTCATGTAGCCTAAGTCCTCTATATGCGACTTCGCCATTAAAGGAGCTCGGTTGGCCGCAATGATGGCTGCCGGCCATCCGCCGCCCACCACCATTGGCCAACGCACCAGGACGCTTCCTGGCATCAAGGGAAAGTCACCTGTGGACTTGTATGGCTTTGTGAACTGGCGCATGGCAAGTTGCCATTAGAGCTCCAAGCTTGGTAGCTTGAAGTTTGAGTTCGGTGATAGATGCCACCTGCTGCTGAAGCTCCACCCCGGGGCCTGCTTGGCACTCCCTTCAACATCCTTAAGCTCATGCTTGCGCAAAGAGTCCCCTAGAACCAGAGCTTTGCTGTGTGGCCTGTACCCGAGCTCTTGGTGTTTGCATGCATGACCGAGGTTGGTTACACCACGGTTCCAGCAGTGCTATGGCTCTCAAATGGTGAGCCCTAGTCTCCTGCTAGCTTCCTAAACATGATGCTCAGCTCAATGTGGAAGATGACCAGGTGGATTGTTTGATTCCACATGCCAAGCCCTAGCTTAGGCTAGGTTGCCTTTTGCACTGTTCCAGCACCTTTCCAGCTCTGTTAGGGCAAGCCCCTGTGTCCTCATAACCCCAGGAGCTTGATGCTCATCTTGTTTCAGCAAATGACTGAGTGGTTTGGTAGATCTAGTAAGATGAGCCCTAAATGGGCACTTGATGGCCCTTAAGCTGTTCCAGCAGGTTGGCTGCACCCTCAAGGTGAGCCTCTGAGTCCTTTCGACCTACTGAGCATGATGCTCACCCTAAATTTGGGTTTGGTCGAGTGTAATTAAGTAAGAAAAGTAGCAACTTGAGCCTATTTGCATATTGTTTGTTGACCCGAAGTTGTCCTCAGGTTCCGCACTGCTCCCAAATGGTGAGCACGGCATTGAGTGTATCGAGGACCACCTATTAGTGGCCTTGGTTGAGTTTAAAAACATTCAGAAATGAAATGCAAGTGAAAAAGGTGTTAATTTTCATGCTTTTATGCAATTTTGTAAAACTCTAGAGGTCTAATTGCAATTGTAGCCTCATGGGCTGTTTTGGGCTGTGTGCCTATGATCTCTAAACTCTTCGTTGGAGATCCGACGGCTTTCGTTGAGCAGGAATTGGATATCGAACCGTAAATCGGCAAAATCGTCGATTTAACGGCGTTTCGGCGTTAATCACGCAATTCGAGGAATTGCGGTGATTAATTTTATATGCCAGATGTCCCTAGCTGTTACCGGCGTTATCCCGGTCAGTCCGGCGATTTTAGTTCTTTGTTTGCAACTTTTGGAGTCAAAATAGGCTTCCCGAAAGTGTTTCGGTGGTTATGGCACCGCCGGTGCACAGTGTTTCAGTGATAATTAGACTTATATAAGATTGTATGTAATGTTGCTATTCCTTTATATTATATTAATTTTATGTGAAGTTGATTATTGACTCTATATTATTTAGGTAATTTTGAACTTTAATTTTTGCTGATTAAAAAAAGAATGGCACCTAATACGGATTGGATGGATCTGGTTGATGATCGACTTAATGAGGCATATGATAAGGGTGTTCAAAGTTTTTTTAGTTTTGCATTTAAAAGAACGGGAGAAAATAATGAAATCAGATGTCCTTGTGTTAAGTGTAATAACACTTATTCAGGAACTCGTGAGATGGTTGAAACTCATTTAAAAGTTTATGGAATCGTTCGTAGTTATACTTTTTGGTATCATCATAGGAAAAAATCAGGTGAGTCTCAACTGTATGCACTTCTCAAATTTGTAAGTGCACTTCTCGATGATTAGGGCTAAAGTATAATGGGATTAAATTTCTTAACCCGGTTATAATATTTTGAATAGTAATTAAGCCCAAGCGATTAAGAACGTTAATCGTGTTAGAGCTGGAGTAGTTTTAGGATGAATAACCTCCTTGAAAAGTGAGACATCACATAATGATTCGAATTTGGGAAGTGAGTCGTCATATAATGGTTCGAATATGAGGTTCCAAATTCGAAGTGTCACTTCTTATTTTTAACTAAGTTTATGTTTTTATAAAATAAATGAAACGGATAACTAAATATAACTGCACGAGAAGCCTCAACTGTAGCAGTTTAAACTACGCTCAAATTACTCGCGATTCCAACTGCAACACTCGGAGGGAGCAATTTTGAATAAACATAAGCTTACATTTCTAGTAGTCTTTTGTTGCCTTTTTCTCTCAAAAAAAAAAAAAAATTTAATCATTTTGATTTACTATATATAATATACGAGAGATGATTGCAACTACACCAGAAGACTCAATTACAGTAGATAGAACTACGTTCTACGTTCATTTTATCCGCAAATCCTAGTGTAGTACTAGAGAGAGTAACTTTAAATAAAAATTTACCTCCCTAATTGTTTTCTAAATAGATTTTTTTTTTTCCTTTCCTATATAGGGTGTAATCTAATCACTCCATACATAAAATGATATAAATTTGTAAGTGCACTTCTCAACTGTATGCAATTAAACAAAGTATTTATAGCTGCAATACTTTCTACTACGTCCAATCAAATATGATGCATATAATTATAATTACTGTCCTTTTAATATTAGTATAGATTGTAATAGTGGATGTGAGAAAATAACTTGAAGAATTAAATTAGTGAATGGTTGTGTCTTTTTGGTGAATTAGTTATTTTTATGAAAAGATATATTTTTTTATTTGATATAAAGAGATGTGTCTCTTTACGAAAAAATATACTTCTTCACAAAAAGATATATGTGACATCCCAATAGTCCTACATCGAATAGGAATGGATTGTGATTGGATTTATAAGATGCATAGACACTAGTAATAATAACTAGGCTTAAATATTTTGGACTGCGGTTTACGTCCAACGAATTATTTGTGACAAATGAATATTTCCTATAAATTAAGATATTCATATTGGGTATATATAAGTGTACACCTCATTTGAGGTGTACATCTTACACCCCACCCATTCTAGGGTGAGATGAATTCTATTCGTCCTTCGAAATGATGAGTGAAAAATATTCATCCTAAGATAGGTTTCGATGTATAATGCACACTTCAAATAAAATGTACAGATAGCATAGCTCATTCATATTTCTTAATATTTAATTATATACATTTTTATCTCTATTATATTTATAATCAGACGATACGTTGGATGCCCCGAAAAATTCAGAAAGCAGTTTTTAGAGCTTGCTGCTGCAGCTTTGAAATGGTGGGCAGATAATATATGCCATCACAGAAAGTACTTGATTGGTAAATGCTTTTGGAGGTGATGGCTCTAACAATCATTATGAAAGCATCAAAGAATTAGGTAGATAATAAAATAATTAAATATAATTTTTTGAATAAATTAAAAGGATAAGCCACATAAGATATTCTTGCATTCAATTAAAATTATAGATATAGAACTGAGTCAAATTATTTATTTTTATTTTTTACGATAGCAACTCGCGTTAAAACGCAAGTCCTGAATCGTAGAGATTAATTCACATGTCTTCAGATCGCTCACGAAAATTTTCTAACGTTCTAACCCGCGATAGATCAAATTATGAAATAGTCAGATCTATAATCCACTGTTTTATGAATGAACTAAATTTATAATTTACCGTTCAAGACTCTCTTAAAAGTAATAGATTAATGAAAGCTGTGATTTATCTCTATCGAAGACGCACAAATTTTTCACACACAAATGAGCTCATTTTGACCGAATGCTAACAATAACAGATAAATTATCAACAGATAACTTGTTTAGATATCTAAATATCTCTACTTTTAATTTACTGTATAGTATATAAAATAAATGGGTAAACTTCAAATTACCCATACATAGTTTAGCTTATTTTTATTTTGACAATCTATATTTTAAAAAGTTTTACTTTATCTTATTTTTACTTTATTATTTTGTAGTTTAAAAAGTTTTACTTTACCTTATATTTATTTTGCCATTTCATGATTCAAAAAATTACACTTTGGTCCCTTTTGGCATAGAGTACTTTTATATGCCAACATTTGATTTTTTTTTTTAAATTTTACTTTATTATCTTTTTTTATAAAAAAAAATAATAAAATAATAATTAATCTCCATATAAGGATAAAGTGCATTTTTTTTTAACTACGAGGTGGTAAAGTAAAAATGAGGTAAACTATAAGGTGCAATTTAAAATTTACACTATAAAATTAGTAAATACTTTTTGTAATATCTATTTGGGTGTAGATTTTACATTCCATCTATTTTAGAATGAGATAAATTTTATTCGTCATTTCGAAATAATGAGAGGATGAATGCCCACTCTAAGATGGGCATGGTGTAAGATGCAAATCCTAAATGGGGTGTATAGATAGATAGCATTACTCATATAAATTATGAAAAATTATTATGAGGATTCGAATCCCCGCGAAAAAATTACTGTTTGATCAGCAGTTTTTGGATGCCTATGTTGTGTATTGGAGGTGTTTGTGCGTGAATCGGACCCAAAAAATAGACTCAGTGCGTAAAATAGATCAAGAGTGCCTATTCGGATGCCCTCATCGATTTTTAGAAGTGGTTTCACGTGAAACGGACATCGGATTTGGATTCAGCGCGGAAAAACGATGGAAATCGACTATTTGGATATATTTTTCAAGTCTGGATGCTCAAAAAGGGACACCCGGAAGTTTACCGCGCGTTTCGGTGCATCGGGAGAGCTGTGGACCGTGGGGAGACATGTGGCGGCTTTTGGTTGGCCGGCTCACGTGCCGCGGTCTACGGGAGCACCTGCGGGGAGCCATGGACCAGGGCGGAGCAATATGGCGGCTCGGCACAGGCCGGCTCACGTGGCTCGATCTATTCGGCACTGCGGGAGCGCGGTCCATGGACCCGGCGCGTGCGCTGGGCGCAGCAAGCGCCAGGAGGGGGTACACGTGTCGAGCCGTGATTCCTCGGGGCAGGTGGGGGGCAAGCGCCACGTGGCGCCCAGCCATTCGCGGCCGCCGCCCCGCCTCACCCCGTTGTCGGGCCATGTCACGCCCCGAGTTTTTTAAAAATCCGGTCTAAATTTTTTTTTTTTGAAATCAGAGTTTGAAAACTGGGCGCAACAGACCGCCACACGTATAGAAGATCCTCTATCCCGAGGATAGAGACTCCCCTATACCTGCACGGCTAAAATCATCATCAGAGATCAATAGATATATCAGTAACTAATCTAATCTATTCAGCAGGAATAACCAACAGTTAAATCATTACATCATTTATTTCAAATGTCTAAAATCAACAGAAAATGATATCAAATGCGGGGAGGGAAGTGTCTGCAAAAGTCATCAAGATAAAGAAGCTCATGGGGACAGCTCTATCGTAATCTGCTCACTGGATCGTCCCGCTATCTCCCCACCCGACCGACCTGGAAAAATGGTCACCCAGGGGGTGTGAGATACACTGTACATGTATCCCAGTGGGCACGACGAGCCGAGGATCAGCTAATCGTACCTACTGGGTACTAAAATCTGCGGATAGTAAAAGATCTATAGGAAAGCAGGAAAGCAGATAAAAGGTGCTGTAAATCAGGATATGCTAGTAATCATCAATCATAATAGCGGGAAATCATACAGGTAGGAAATAAAAGATGTCTACAAGAATCATGCTGGAAGTAACTGAACAATCATACAAGTATGAATAATGCATCAACTGAGGAAATCAAATATCCAATCATACGCCACTATTGGTCCCGGGGACCTCAGGCAAAAGCCACCGATCCGCACCCGATCCGCTGACATACCCCTGTCGAAGGGCTCACGGGTCTATCACCAGACCACTCTACCGGTAAAGAACCAGCTCCACGGGGAGCGACCCCGGCCAGGTTCGTGAAGTACAGCAGTGCATGGCAAGTCATAATGATCAATCTGATGGTCAAGTGACCGAGTAGTCGGCACACGCCGAAATCCCAACAGGGAATCATCTGTCTGTATCTATCCATCGGAGTCAATCAATCATGCATATCAAACAGTATCTATCAATCAGGATCAATCAAGATGCATATCGAGTAGTGTCTATCAATCAGGATCAATCAAGATGTATATCGAGTAGTGTCTATCAATCAAGGTCAATCAAGATGTATATCGAGTGGTGTCTATCAATCAGGATCAATCAAGATAATAGTCGGCTGATCATGAATAAGTCATCACAGGTCTAATCAGTAAATGTCAATCAAAGGGTCATGCTATGTCAAACAAGATCAGTATAAGTCAGGCTAGGTCATGTAGGCAAAATCAGCCGGGCAAGTCAAGAACAGGTGTCCGACTGGACTAAAGCAACCAGAGGGCCAAAAAGCTGAGGCCCGGTTCGAAGATAACCCACCTGGACGACGGCAGATTCCTCGAACTCCCGCGCTGCTACTGGGAGGCTGGAGCTGAAGAACTGGGCCCTGTATAAAGAGATATGATCAGTAAACAATTCACACAACCCTTTCCCGACGGCGTTACACTAACGGAACGTTTAAACGGGTCAAATCGGTCATTTTGTCAGTCGATATATGATTCCTGGTCAACGAGGACCACCGGAATCCTAATAAGATGGCCAGGTAGTGCGTAATACTGTCTAAGGGCAGCCCGGATATCTATTTTGCAAGTTGGTCCATAGTATATTCAAAATTGCATATTTATCTTTTAGTGATTTACTGTTTTAGCTCGTTCGTAAAATCCGGGAATCCGATGACGGCGCCGTAAGTTTCAGCGCGTCCGTTACGTCGAGACGGAGCCCGTGCTCACGGGGTTTGATCGACACGGATCCCGAGTTAAAAGTTGGCCCATAGTGTTCGTTAGTCCATTTTACAACTTTGCTAAATCTTAACATACACTTGATCTTTTAATTATTTTATAGAAGCATCATGATCTGTAGGGTGTCTAGGGTTGAGGGCTCACCTTGCGCGTGTCGGAGGCCGGCCGGAATGATGGCCGGAGCAACACCTAAAAATGGCCTAGGCTCGGGTTAGGGTGATCTTGAATCAACTTGGGTTCTCACCTGCAACAAAGGGGAGCATCAGGCTTCTGGAAGTCCCAGAGGTCATCAGGTGTTAGCTGGGTCGAAGCCCGGCGGCCGGAGGGGCGGCGGCCGGAGCTAAAGCCCGGAATACAAGGCTCGGGTGCAAGGTTTAAGACCCAACTCAGAGGGGTGTTTTGGGTTAAACTAAAATGATGGAGATCATCGTGGGGTTGCTAGGGACTTACCTGAGCTATTGGTCGCAGGCCGGAACGCCGGGGATCGCCGGAGCTCAAGCCAAAGCCCTCCTCGGGTGCAACTACAGAGATAGGAAGCCCGACGTTAAGATCGACATGCAAGGCTTTGGGGAGACTCAGGAGCATGAGATAAGCTTACCTGAACGTTCCCGGCAATCGAGGAGCGCCGGCGAGGCGGCGCCGGAGGAGCTCGGTCAAGATCGGAGGGCTCTAATGGCGGATTCCGGCCGGCTGGGTTCCGGCCGGGGCAACTTGGATCAAAGGGTTCCTCTCGATGCAGTGAGGCTCGGTGCAGGGTTGGTCGGCGCCGGAAGACCGCGGCGGCGCCGGACGGCGACGATCGGCCGCGGTGCAAAAATCTGGGTTTCTAGGGCACGGCCGAGCGGGCTCGATCTTGGTCCGATGGCGACGAGACTTTGTGGGGACGTAGCAGTCGCCGAGAGGAAGGAGATCAACGGTGTTGATCTTCGACTTGACGGCCGGATGGAGCCCGCGCCTGTGATCGGTCCAAAAACGATAATCCGGCGATAATGGTGGTCCGCCGGAGATCGGGACGACGGCGCCAGCTGGGCCTGCACCCGGATGATGGCCCCGATGTCAGGAGCACATTGCTCAAGCCCAAAAACCCGAATGCATAAAACTTTACAAGGACTCACCTTCGCCGGACTTTCAAGAAGAGGAGCGGGGGTTCCGTCCTCTCGATCACCCTCCAAATGCTCTCCTCACCAAGCACCCGAGACCAAGAGGAGTCCTTGATCTACCTTTTCCGGCGGTGGCGCGGCGGCGGCTGGTGCGGGGCTGGCGAGGGATGAGGCAGAGGAGGCGTGGGTTCTGCTGGAGCCGCGGCTGGAAGGCAGAGGGTCTAGGGTTTGTGGAGGAACCCTAGCTCGGGCATATGCTATATATAGCATGAGCAAAATTTCATTTTAGTCCTCCACAGCCTTCTATTTAGTAATAAGTCCTCCACAGCATCTTTCTCTTTGCGCTTGGGTCCTTCCCTAGGGGTGGCACGCATTACGAGGCAAGAAGTGTAGGGTTTCATGTGCAATTTTTGCGTTTTCCGACGTATTTCACGCATTTCGAGGAGATCCGTGCGTCAGATCGAAAAACGGACTTCGCCAGGACGTCCGGCTCGACGAAACCTATCAGGTAGCGATCTCTGTTTCTTGAAAAAGTGCCCGGATTAAACTTCGGTCCATAATAACTGTGTAAAAATACAGTTTTCATGCTTTTCGAGGCTCCAGGGTCGTCAAACGGAAATTCCGTCAGCGCCATTGCGTCCGAAATGACGAGACCGTTAAAAACGGCTACCTGAAGTGCTATGATCAGATTCCGGACAGTGATTTGGCTCAACGTTGGCGCGAGAGAGGTTCGAAATTCGGGTTTACTGTTCACTGTACCCGCGACTTAAGTCGCAGGCCCCGCCAGCTTCGACGCTGATTTCTGGACGATCCGACCGTCAGATCTGAACAAGTTGAATATGGTTTTCACTCGGTTCAACGTGACGGTCGCAGTCGTGGTCTCCGATCTTCGAGATCAGGCTCGGATTGAAAAGCGATATTTCTGGCCCACTAATTGTGTAAATTATACTGCAGGAAAGGGGCACTATCGCCATTTGAGCTATACATGATCCAGACTCAGCTTGGCTCAAATCAATTTCATTTATTTATTATTTACAAAAATTCAAGTTCTTACAGGCCACACGGCAGCGTCTGGTTGGCCGGACACCGCTGTCCCGTGTTCGAGACACGCGTCGCGCTCGGAGTAATCCGAGCGCTGCGCGGATCGGCGTGAGTTGCTGCGTGTTCGGGGCCCGAAAAGTTCGGGCGCCCGAAAACGTACCCCAAAGTGGCTTTTCTCCCCTCCTTTTTGAGGCT
The DNA here is from genome assembly GCA_029168755.2 of Tillandsia fasciculata. NCBI lineage: Eukaryota > Viridiplantae > Streptophyta > Magnoliopsida > Poales > Bromeliaceae > Tillandsia > Tillandsia fasciculata. The sequence goes on along the minus strand of CM054938.1, from coordinate 4,053,253 downwards.
ATAAATAGATTGCTCCTCCTTTCCTTCTCACTTTTTTTTGGGATTTCCGAGCTGGGGTTTTTACAGAGCCTTCTTCCACCTGTGTTCCACCACTTTCTAAGATTTAGAGATTTTTGGAGATCTCGACATCGGTGATTTCTGTGATTCGGCGCACTGCGATGTTATTCTTTCGGTGTTCTTTTTCGTCTCATTTCGGTCTGCAGGCTCCCCTGGGCTACCCCGAGGGACTTTTTGAGTGATTCTTGCAGCATTTTCTTCACGACAGGTATGGTTACATTTCTTGTATTTACTGCTTTTGCCCGTTTAGAGTTTTTATTGGGTTTTTGAGATCATCTTTCGGACCCATTTTTCTACGACAGATTTTGGATAGCAGAGGAGTGTTTATAGGTTTTCTCGGCCTATGGGCATCGGAACGAGATGTATGAGGACTCTATCGACATATACTCTTCGCGAGGATCGCAGTCGTATTTTTATTGGATTTTTTATAGGACACCTCGAAGGTGATATTTTGACTTCTTTCGGACTGATTTTCTGTAGAGATGTGATTTTGGGGATTTGTGCTTACCGCGGTGTTTTGCTTGTATCTCAGTGCCCGGGAAGAGTTTTTGGATGTTTTTGAATTCGTTGGAATCATGAGAATCTGAGGAGTATCCACGTTCAATTTCGGCTCTGTTGGACTTCGGATCGACACGCGCATTCAGGTGGGTTGCTTTGGGCTGCTTTCGTCTTCAAAACCGGTGGACAGTTCTCTAATTCTATTTGATAGGAAACATGCATGTTTAGTGTACCAAATATATGGTTGAGATGTAAGCTTAGTAATGGTATTTGTATGAGAAATTGCAAGATAAATATCCATGTTATGCCTAATGAGAATTTGCAAGATTTAGATATCCATGTTATGGTTAATGAAAGCTTACCTAAGAGAAGTGTTACCCTATGTGTTTGATAGCATGCATGATTTAATGTACAACCTATAGGATTGAGATATAAGCATGAGAAATGGTCTAGATTATGTGGATTGATGCTTACTTGATAAATTGTTCATGCTTTGATGGATTTGAGATCTCGCATTTAGTAAAGTGGCAATGTTCATCTTATACTAGTTGAGAGCATATTTAAGAAGATGATGTTCACATTGGTAGTTATTAGAGATTGTTGGATGCGATGCCTTTTTCTGATATTTGAGCTAGTATCTTGTATGATAGAATTAACTGATGGATTATCACTCTTATAAATGCTATTATTGGAACTTGACCTAGCACCCTGTCATATGTTGTATGTTTCAACCAGACTAGTAGAGAACCTTCACTTGGGCTAGGTTCTTTTATACTTTAGACATCCCACACTTTGCATCTTTTCCTGGACATAGATTTTTCTTGTCCGGATAATGGACCGAGTGGTCAGGTTATTGTGGGATGTATGTTGCACTCGTGCCTGGGGGCTGAGTGGAGTCTGGTAGCTGAGATTAGACCTGTGATAGTGTTGTTGGGAACCGTTTGGGTTGACGGTGATACCGGATCGTTGAGTGTCGTCCGACCAGATTTGTTAGCCCTTAGTTGTGGGTCGATCCCGGCTGTGGAGTATCTCTAGCCAGTGTGTTTAGCATGGCGAGTTGGGTGTTTCGTTTTGGGAGCCGATTGGGTCGACGGTGGTCCCGGCTGTGGAGTATCTCCAGCCAGTGAGTTTAGTGTCACGAGTTGGTTGAGTTCGTTAGTGTCTCGAGATTCATAAGAGCTTGTTAGCTGAGTCGTTGAGAGTACTCCGACCGTCGTGCGAGATGTTTGAGGATCTTGAGTCCTTCCGTTCTGAGAGTGAGCGTGGATTTTGATTATAGCCTGCAGGAGCCACTTTGAGCTCGACAGAGATGCGCGGATACATTTTCCTCGGTGGGGTCGCGCCCCTCGAGTGCCTCGTCCGGAGTGGCTTATTACTTTAATATCGCGACTTGTCGACGTCGTTCGCGTGGGACGCCCTACGTAAATCTCATGCTCTTGTGGATGTGTGGTATTAGGTGGGCGCAGGCTTGACTGGACCCTATGTGGCAGTCAGTTCGATTGTGTCGATTGAGCACTTCGGGTGCGAGTGGCTGCATATCTTTTCATCTGTATCACACATGAGAGGCATGGTAGATGTTGTGTACCTCCAGCTTTTCTTATTCAGTTTTTACTGCATTGTTATCTTATGCCTCTAGTAGATTTAGTAGGCAGACCGTCGGGCTTGGTGGCGGTACCCACTGAGAACTACGTGTTGGTGTAGTTTTCACACCCGCTGGGGGCCTCCCCCCCCCCCCCCCCTCCCTCCCTCCCCTCCTCTTTCTTTCATCTCCTTTGTTTTGCAGAGTCTTCGGCGGGTGTTGCTGATCCTTCTGTTGCTGATCGAGGCGAGGGAGTCGCAAGCTAGATCCCTACCTATCCTTGGAGAGTAGCTGTACCATCTTGTTGGAGATTTATAGTACAGTCAGTTAGATTTGTATTTTTTTTACTCTTTGAGAGTTTTCTTTATTTTGAAAGACTGATGTTTTATAAGGATTTGACATGTACTGTGAGCCTGCACACTGATGTATTATTATTTTAGTTTATCTCCCCGTTTGAGTTCTTAGATATTGTATCAGAGGATGATTTGATGTATGATGATTATTTTCAGGAGGATGGATAGTGTATATTTTTGTTCAGTTGTACAATGATTAGATTTTAGTTTTTCAGCAGTTTACTTTTTCGCTCTGATATTTGTTTAGCTGTAGTTTTATCCTTGCAGGTTGGACGTTTCGCCTATACGAGTTTTTCGTATAGGTGGCGGATCTGTTGGCGAGCTCGGATCGCAGTTTCGATCCCGGGGTGTGACAATTATTATCCGTGAAAACAGTCTGATACTTATGCTATAAAAGAAAGAGTACGAAAATATATATATATATATATTTTAGTAGTATGACCGTTTTAAACAAAAAAAAATTACTAAATTACAAACGAGATAAATATATAAAGTAATAGAATCATCATATCATAGTATTGCGGTAAATGGATTATTTGTAGTTCAAAAAAACACACTTAACTGATTTATAATTATATTTTTATTTTTATTTAAAATTTACTATCAAATAAGATAATAAAATAAAAATTTTTGATAACCATAATATAAATTAAGTATAATTTTTTAAACCACAAGATAGCAAAATATGAACGAGTTAAATAACAAAATAGTTAAGTATAATTTTTTATATTATAAAACGACAAAATAAAAATGGGCAAAATATTTTCAAATTTTAATTTCTTTCTACTTAAGAAATCCAAAATACCCACCCATTTATTTTTTTCTTTTAAGAAAAACTCCTTTTTTTTCTTAATAAAAATCGATCCAATTACTAGGTGGTATTATCTAGTAAAGTATGAATTGGGGATCAGAACATATATGGATAGAACTTATAACGGATCTCAAAAACAAGTCATTTTTGCTGGGCCTACATTTTTTTATTAGGTTAACTAGGATTCTTAGTGGTTGGAACTTCCAGTTGAATCTTATAATCTGTAACAATAAAATTTTATTAAGATAATATTATTTGTATATTTTTTTCAGAGTGTACAACGTGTAATTTTACTTTACAAATGATGAAGTGCAGATCCGTAAAGTGTTAATTTTAGCTTACTGTAAACATATCGAATAACAGATATATCCTACAAAATTTAATTTTTTATATTTATTCATTAAAAAGTTTTAAGTTGTTCATATATGTCTCTACTGCCAATGTCAGTTAGAAAAATATAGTTAATTATAGATTAAATACTTAACCATGATTAGTGAGTAAGGTAAAAAAAAAAAATTTACTCTTCTGATATTATACTTAACTATAGGTATATGTGACATCCAGATAGTCCCACATCGAATCGTAATGGATATATAAGAGACATGCACACTAGTAATAATAATCGGACTTAAGCATTTTGGATTGTGATTTGGGCTGAATGAGTTATCATTGCTAGTGGGTCGGATCGTTATATTTTTTATCAGAGCCAATCTCCAGCTGAAAGAGTGTGACGAATCTTGATTGAGCCTGGGTCTAGATGACACGGCTAGCGAGACAAGTCTCATATCGATCGTCTGGTAATCTTGGTCTCATATCGTCTGGTGATTTTGGACTGTTTTGGCTGATAAGGACGTTAGGCCTAAACAAGAAAGTTTGTAGCATTCCAATAGTCCCACATCAGATGAGAATAGAATTTGTGATTGAGTAATTTATAGCACCCCAATAGTCTTAATCGGATGAGAATAAAATTTATGATTGGATATATAAGAGATATGAATACTAGTAATAATAAATTTTTAAAAAATATATTTTTAAAAACAAAATTAATATTTTATTTATATTTTATTAAAAAAATAAATAATAAAATTACAATAACAAACTATATATATATATATATATATATATATATATATATATATATATATATATATATATATTTAAAATTATTTTAAAAATAAAAAGAAAAATTTAAAAAGAATAAAAGGAACAGTATAAAATTAATCCGATCCGTAAGGCTGCGTTTGGAATTGGGATAGGCTGGAATTGGCTATTCTGGGGATAAGGATAAAGTACGGAACTAGAGCTTAAACTCGTTTGGGATGGTTCCAGGGATAAGAGAATTTGTGTTTGGTTTAATAATGAGGAATAGGAGGGATAAAGAGGATAATGGGTAAATTACCTTTTTGCCCCCAAGAGTATTATGTGATAAAAGTTGTTAAAAATTGATTAGTTCGTTTTAATTAATGGATTAATAGTTTAAAAAAGTAAAAGTAAAATTATAATCGTAATTAAAATATATTATTTAAAAATAATACATTTAATTTAATATTTAATTTGTTTCAACTTAAAATTTAAATTTAAATATAAAATTTCAACATTTTAATTTTAAGATTTTACAATTTATAATATTAATTTTAAATAATTAATTTTAACATAAAATTTTTTTAAAATTCGCAAAATTTATATTTTATAAATATTTAAAAATTTTTGCCCACGAGCTTTATTATGTCATTAAAATTTTCTAAACTCGTTTTTCTCATTTAATTAATAGATTATTGGTAAGTAAAAAAAAAAAATTTTACTCTTTATATTATACTTAAATAGGTATATTTACATCCAATTCCCACATCGAATTAATGGATATTTGTAGTAATAATAATGGATTAAATTTTATTGTGATTTTGAATGAATTATCATTGCCGGAATTATATTTTTTAAAAATCTAAATAAAATTATAATCTTATTATAGATATAAGACAAATAATTTTTATCTTTTCATATTTGGTGATTTTGGACTGTTTTCTGATAAGATTTATAAATAAAATTTTAGCATTAATATATAGATAAATAGAATTTGTGAATAGTAGTTTATAAATCAATAGTCTACATCGGATGAGATAAAATATTGGGATAGATAAGAGATGGGATAAGTAAAAAAATTATATATTTTTTTAATATTTTAAGAAAAAATAAATAATAAAATTACAATAACAAACTATATATATATATATATATATATATATATATATATATATATAGATAGGGTATATTTTAAAATTATTTTAAAAATAAATAAGAAAATTTAAAAGAACAGTATAAAATTAAGGGTATATATAAGTGTACAGGAATGTACATCTTACCTTTAGATAGTGAGATACATCATATACTCTATTTTGAGATGTATGGATAGCATTGCCCATTAATTAATCCGATCCGTAAAAGACACTGCACCATTAATAAATGATTCGGGCGTGGCTGTTGGATACACACTTTTTTTTTTTTTTTTTTTTTTATAAAGACGTACAATTTAGCACTGCTGTTTTATTAAATGCAAAATAGAAGGTGGGTCCCACCACGTGGCGCGTACTCTGCATATGTCTGATGTCACGTGGCTCCTGCTGCGCCTAAGAAGCCTCAGAATATTAAAAACTCCTCATCTTATTTATATATAAAAATAAATAAATAAATAAATAAATTTTTTGGTAACAACTCTTCTTTCTCGGTAACGGCTCTTCAAATACCATGACACTATCGCTGACCGTTAGCGCAGAGACTCATGTGTGTTTATTAATATTTTAAAATTCAAATCGAATAGCGAGAGCTCAAAAATATTATTAGATTCGGAATCACTATCACTCGATATTTGAAATAATAATGTCATGAATGTAACAACACAACTATTTAATTATTTTTTTAATTTTAATATATAAATAAATATAATTAAATTTTTATATTTTTAAATATACGTTCGGGTACAAAAGTGATTATTTTTTTTTTTAAGTAGATAAATAAATATAATTAAAATTTTATATTTTTAAATATATGCTCAGTTGGGGTACGTTAAACATAGAATTAGAGGGGGAACAAAGAGAAACTCTTCTTTTCCCTTATCAGGTTATTTCGGATTATTTCGGAATAATCCGGTAAGGAAGAATAAGAGTTCGGAACAAGAGTTTCCCCTTCCCCGGAAACAAAAAAAAAAATTAATTTCTTGAGCACGCGAACCGAAAAAAAAAATACCTTTTTTTTTATGCACGTGAAACGAGGAGATTTTTTTTCCTTCCCATTATTTTTTTAAAAAAATTTAAAAATTTAAAATTTTAAAAAATATTTATATTTATAAAATTTAAAATTTAATTTTTTTATTTTAAAAATTTTAAATTTTTTAACTTTACTTTTTAATAAATCTAAAAATTTAATTTAATTTTAAATTTTTTAAAATTTATCAATTTTAAAATTTTAAAATTTATACAAATTTTTTATACTTTTTTAAAAAAATTATATAGTTTTAAAAATTAAAATTTTTGCTCCCACTTAAAATTTAAAAATTAAATATTTTGCCTCCCCTTAAAATTTTTATAAAAATTAAAAAATTTATACAAATTTTTAAATTTTAATTTAAAAAAAAAAATTAAAAGAAAGGATATATTAGTCATTTTATACAAAATATACTCTCTATTCCTCTTATTCTTTATTTATTACCAAATATTATTTTTCTTATACCTAATACTAATCTAATGCCCAACTAAATACAAATTTACAATAGTTCCAACTTGTTCCAAAAATTATACTTATTCTTGGTATTACTAGTTCTCTCTTATACCCTAACTAAGCGAAGCCAAATGAATAGACCTAACGGTAGAAAACTTGTAAGTATCGATTATTTCATACTTTTAAAAGTATAAATATTCAAAATTTGCATTTTTATAAAACTATTTGTACTAAATAAAAAATAAAATTAGTTAAATTAATTTTAAGTCGTTGAATTTTAATATAGCTTGATCGAAAAACCTTAGCCGATTTGATTAAAATTGAATTGGTTCACCGATTGCTTGTTTATTATTATGAAAAAAACGAATTAGTCATTGAATTTTTAGAAAATAATATATTTAACTATTAAATATAGATATTAAAAATATTAATTTTTTATAATTTAATATTTAGAAACAAGCAATATTTCACCTTTTTTTTAAGGGGAAGGCTTGAAATTTGAATCCCACCAAATTTCTAAATTTTATTTAATTCTCTTCGATTAATGGCTGTTTTATATTCGTGGACAGTTTCAAGTCTACGAACTCAATTAAAAAAAAAAAAAAAAAAGGAGAAACAAAATTTTCACATCGCTATTACAATAAAATTAGACTATAGCAATATTTTTTAAGTGTTTCTAAAATTTAAAAAAAATATCGCTGACAAAAATATCGACATTTTTGCTATATGTGCCGTCACTAGGGTATATAGCGACACATTTTTATAATGTGTCCCTAAAATATATATCCTTATGACCTAATTTTGAATATAGATGAAATATAAATAGGACATTTATACAAAAGTGTCACAAATATGTGTTCTTATAACCTAATTTTGTTGTAGTGAGCAAATTAAGAAATATTGCTTTACTTGTGTTGATAGAGATGAACATCTCAATTCAAATAGGTACTTCCACTTTGTTATTCCATCTTAGTCAAAAAAATTGTTTCATCATCACCCCTTAGCTGTTTATATAGAGCTTAATAAAATATAAATACACTATAATTAAAGATATGTATCAATTGCATTTACTTTTGTTCAGTTTGGTAGTTAATACTATGCAATTATAAAAAAAATTATTGAATTAATTTTATATAACTTTCTGTAAATATATCGAATAATAGATATATTTTTATAAAATTTAATTTTTTATATTTATTTCTTTAAAAATTTTAAGTTGTTCGTATATGTCTCTATTGTCAATATTCACTAAAAAAATATAATTAATCATATGTTAAATACTTAATCTTGGTTAGTGAGTGTGGTAAATTTATCTTTTTATTCTTTCAGATGTTATACTTAACCATAAATATATTTTTTTACCGTTGAAATTTTTGAAGGAATATATTTGTAAGGATAAAATTAATATTTACTTATATTCTATTAAAAATAAACAGTAAGCTAATGATAACAAAGCAAAAAAATATTTATGAACAACTTAATTAGAATTTTTGAAGGAATAAATATGAAAAATTAAATCTTATAGGAATATATATTTATTATTCAATATATTTATAAAGAACTTAATGAAATTAGCTTTTTTTTTTTTATTTTGTTACCATTGTTGGATGATATAATTGCAAATTTCTATTGCTATTTCCCTGAAATAGTGAGATTATATATCCTCGTTATATATATAGAGAGAGAAACTCTGGTATTTTTTTATAAATAATAAAATATTCTTAATCGTTGATTGACGAAGGATAAAAAAATAATTTCATTTATTAATAGATTAACAGATAATTTTATAAAAAAAATATTTTCGTAATTAAACATCACAAAAAAAATATTAATTAAAATACCTTTCACTAATTTAGATATTAATTTAAAAAATTTTAAAATTATAATTTAAGTATTAATTTAAAGAATTTAAATTAAAAAAAATTTAGACACAAGAGCACTAATTGATCAAATGGGTGTCTCTTACTCTTAAGCCGTGGAACGCTACTCCCTTTCTCTTCCGTTCACTTTGTTTCTTTCTTTTTTGGGAAAAGAAACTAACCTTTTTTTTTTTTTTTTTTTTTTTTTTTTTTTTTTTTTTTTTTTTTTTTGTGTGGTAGCCACTTTCTTTTAAAGTCATGATTAGTTACCCAACTGATCGTTCAATTGCAGGGTATATTGATTCCAAGTAATTAAAAATAATTTAGTTTAAAGACATGCACTACAAATCAATGAGCTCATGATATGTAGTGCATGCATTATAACATGCTAAGTGGTGGTTTTGGTTACAGTAAATCCAAATCTTTACAGATGTATGATAAACTAGATTTTTTTTTTTTTTTTTTTTTTTTTTTTTTTTTTTTTTTCTACAACTCTCAAGTGCACAGGATAACTCAAAGCTTAAAAGGCTTAAACGCTCTAAAAAAATTATAAATTTTTTTTTTCTTGCTTAAATTTATATACCAAATAGAGATGCATGTATCAAATTATATTTTGAGTTTGATAATCTTTTATTTTAATAATGCCTTGCTCATTGTCAGATAATCCAATATTAGAAAATATATTCTTTTAGGTTTCAGACGCATCTTGCGCTCATAATATTCATCCACAATCTCATTACCCATCTGGTAAATATTAAACTTATCTTAATTAATTTTTATGTTAAAAGATTATTTGACTAATCTATTATTAACTTGAGTATTATTGAATTTACAGATTCAACATCTTAATTGCGGAGCTCATTAAGATCGGATCTGATATGATATTTTTATTTTTGGTTCTCATTTGTCTTTCTCCTGGATTAAAAAGCTTGCATTTGTTGGTACTGTGATTTAGTGACTAAATACTCATTTAAATATATGCATATAATATTTTGAGACATTTTGGTGTTAATTAGTATAATTGCAATATTTCTTTTATATTTTCTTTTATTAATTCAAATCAAGACAAATCAAATTAAAGATATGCCAAGTATGCTTAATGATAATAAGTTATCATAGAGTGGTATTATATTTTAAAAAGTGTTACGTATCAAGAAAAAATAGAATAATTTTTAAAAAATGGGACATTTATTAAGTGTTGCTAGAATATAATTTTGTAGCATTTTTATATACTGCTAAAAGCTTAAATAAGTGTATGTAATTTAGCAGCACTCATTTTAGGTTATACCGACGCTCTTAAAAACTGTCACTATATACCTAGCGACCCCACATATAGCAACACTTTTTAAAAGTGCTGGTAAGTTAGTCAGCAACATTTTTTTTAGCATATACCGTTACTTAAAAGTGTCGCTATATGCCATTTTTGTTGTAGTGAGAATTACAATTTAAGCTTTAATTTAAAAAGTTTTAGAATTATAATTTAGTCATTAATTTAAAGATTTTTAAAATTACAATCTAGATATTAATTTAAAGAGTTTTAGAATTACAATATAGGTATTAATTTAAGAGTTTAAATTAAAAAATTTTAGAATTACAATTTAGGTATTAATTTAAAAAATTTTAGAATTACAATTTAGTCATTAATTTAAAGAGTTTAATTTAAAAAAATTTAGAATTACAATTTAGACATTAATTTAAAGAGTTTTAGAATTACAATTTAGGCATTAATTTAAAGAGTTTTAGAATTACAATTTAGGCATTAATTTAAAGAGTTTAAATTAAAAATTTTTAGAATTATAGTTTAGACATTAATTTAAAGAGTTTTAGAATTATAATTTAGGTATTAATTTAAAGAGTTTAATTTAAAGAGTTTTAGAATTACAATTTAGGCATTAATTTAAAAAGTTTTAGAATTATAATTTATGCATTAATTTAAAGAGTTTAAATCAAAAAATTTTAGAATTACAATTTAGGTATTAATTTAAAGATTTTTAGAATTACAATTAATTTAAATAGTTTAATTTAAAGAGTTTTAGAATTACAATTTAGGCATTAATTCAAATAGTTTTAGAATTATAATTTAGGTATTAATTTAAAGAGTTTTAGAATTACAATTTACTCATTAATTTAAAGAGTTTAAATTAAAAAAATTTAGAATTACAATTTATGTATTAATTTAAAAGTTTTAGAATTATAATTTAGATATTAATTTAAAAAATTTTAGAATTATAATTTATATATTAATTTAAAGAGTTTATATATATATATATATATATATATATATATATATAGTCCGGTTAGAATATTATCGATAGCACCAAACAATTGTTGCTATCAAATTTTCAGCAGTTGGATAAAAAGATATGCGGTTGGGATTATAGTGGTCCCCTAAGATTTTTACTATTCAACCAACCATCTAGTAAATCTTAGGGGCCCACTATAATCACAACCGTATATTTTTTTATCCAACGGTTAAAAATTTGATAGCACCAATGACTTGGTGCTATCGATGGTATTCTAGTCTAATTTTATATATATATATATATATATATATTAAGAGTAGAGTTGGTAATTTTTTTTTATCACCACTTGATGCAGTTAACAATACTTTTTCAGAAAATGATTCATTAAACTTTGACTAGTTAATTTATTTTATAATAAATAGTATAGATGGTAAATTTTGAACAATTAAATCAACTTTTTGTGCGCCACGGATTCAGATCCCCGTGCACTGACAAAAAAAAAAAAAAAAAAAAAAAAAAAAAAAAAAAAAAGGGGGGCGTCTTTGGACTAATTAAAACACTATGCATGTTACCTGCATGTTACATGGAGAGTTAATTTAATTATGAGATCCAAGAACCGTTATAGGAGAGACAGCTAAGTAATTATATCTCACAAGATAACAAACACAATCATCACAAGAGTTTTTTTTTTTTTTTTTTTTTTTTTTTGACAAACATAGTATCAGAGTTGATCTCGATCTGTACAAGTTCTAATATTTAGAGAAATTTTGAATTTGATCCCCACACCCACTAATATATGACTAATATCGTTATCTATTTTTCTCGTAATTTCTCCTGATATTTTTTGAACTAGATCAAGTAGTGTTTTTCGCCAGATATTTATTATATATATACGTAATTAAATAAGAGTGTAAAAATTATTTCTGAATTGTTTTTTACTAAATTGATCTTCCACATGAATTTGGCCGCTAATAATCGGTTTGATTGGATCATGTTTAATAAATGTGATGATCTATAAACAGTAATAATAATAATAATAATAAATTAATGCTTTGGGCACTGTTTATGCATTCTCTTTATTGCAGTTAATTTGATGATTTTTTTTAATACAAATCAATCCGTGCGACCAGATTAACATGCCAACTTATCAGTAACTTTTTAATGAATCTTCTGGAGAGTGGAAACTCAATTATAAACTAAATGATTCAAATGAGGTTAATTTCATAGCCACGTAGTTCAATTAAGGTGAAAATGTTTAGGTTACTCATAAGGTGTTTTAATTAGATTATACTAATTCAACTCACGCGTCCAATTTGATCTTAAATATTTGAGTAAATCATGTATTATTTAAAAACTGACTTTTTTATTATCACTATTAGAAGTGTGACAAATTTTTTATTTTATTTTATTTTATTTTATTTTTGAGCGGGAGAAGCTCTAAAGCACTTTTAAATTTTTCGGAGTCTAGATGCTTCAAAACATGCAAGTTTAGTGGCCATATGCAAACTACATAGTATATATATTTCATAATAGGTTAAAATGTATAAATTTTGCATGTTTAATTTAAGTTTAAAGTCAACAATACTTTTAAATTCAAATTTTACTACTTGAACTATGTACCACTTTGAGTTGGCTATTTAACATTTCAAAATTTTAATTTTATTATTCAACCTTTCAGTTTATTTGATTTGAATTAGTCAACGATATTTTGACTTTAAAATTTTAATTTATCCTTTATCTTTATAGGATTAGTTAGCACATATATTTTATATAATTCTTATAATTATAAATTTATTGAAATAGATAATTTGCTTAAAATTTAAAGTCAAAATATCATTGACTGGTTTAAATTAAATAAATAAAAAAATTGAATAATAAAACCAAAATTTTAAAATGTTAAATAGTCGATTCAAAATGGTCCATATTTCAGATAAATTTTGAATATTTTTATCTTCATAATATAAATTTATGAAAAAATCATTGGAGGGCTACGTTTGATTCGAAAACAAAATTCTGAAGAATCAATTTTGTTATTTCCGAAAACTGTGGATATTTTGGTATAAGGTAGAACAACCGTGAATTGCGTTTGAATGTATATTCACAAATATTTTAGAAAATATTCTTAATAGAGTTTTAATAAAAAAATCTAGAATAATATCTAAATATATTTTAAAAATAAAATAATTAATTTATATTAATATATTTTATATAAAATTATTTTGTGTAATAATTTATAGGGACAATTGCCTATATACCCCTTATAATATAATATTGTATATAATATTTTAATTTATATCAGTATATTTAATTTATTTTATATAACAATGCATTTTATATAATTTATCCATAATATATATAATGTATAAAATATAATACTAGAAATATTCTTATAATTTTAATTAATAATACTATAAATTTCAAAACAAATTCAAAAGAAATATATAATATATGAAAATTAATATAATGTATGTATATAATACTTAATATAAAATAAAATAATTAAATGTTAATATATAAATGATAAAACTTAATAAAATAAATAATATATCAAATTTAATTAATTTATAGGCTAAATAACAGAAAACCCTCTATAATATACCGTTTTTTGTCCCCATATCTTTCAAAAGCCTATATTTTGCCCCCTCGTAATTACGAAATTATTTTTAGGGGCAACAGAGCTAACCGAACATGCGAAATTATGATAATGCCCTTGTCCCTTATCCCTGTGCTCCTCTTCCGCAGTCGCAGCCGTTGCCGCCGCTGCAGAGGGAGGCGAAGAGTTAGGTGGGGCGGAAATGAGCGCAGAGCACGGCAATTTGGCCGTCGCCATCCTCGTCGACCGCGGCCTTGGCGCCGGCGCCACCAAGTACGCCGACTCCCGCCACGTCGCCCACAACGTCGCGCTCCTCTTCTTCGGCGAGCCCGACGACCGCGAGGCTCTCGCGTACGCCTGGCGGATGGCCGAGCACCCCGGGATCACCCTCACCGTCGTTCGCTTCCTCCCGGGGGCCGATACCTCCACCGCCGCCGCCATGCAGTATTCGGCCTCATCCTTGTCACGAACCAGCGCGTCGGACTCCTTGGAGCCGATGGCCGTGGTGGTGGAGGAAGACGTGGAGCGGCGGCTCGACGACGAATTCGTCAACGAGTTCCGACTCAAGAACGTGGGCGTGGACTTGGTGGTGTACGCGGAGGAGGTGGTGAGCAACAGCGAGGAAACGGTGGAAGGGAGAAGAGTGGAAGAGAGAAGAAGAGGGAGGTGGGGAGGGATATTTTCGGTATATCATTTCCGAAATTGACGGCTCACTAACGGAATTCTGACAACGAGAGGGTAAATGCACAATTTCGTAATTACGAGGGGGCAAAATATAGGCTTTTGAAAGATAGGAAGGCAAAGTGAAAAAATGGTATATTATAGAAGGTTTTCTGTAATTTAGTCTAATTTATATTATCTAATAAGATTTATATAAAAATATATTATCATAAAGATAATATTTATATTTATATATATTTATCTAATAAAATAAGGAGAATAGCAAAAATCGGAATAATTTTTAACGAATTATTTTAGAACGAATAATCTATTTTAAACATAATAATTTATTTCGCTCAGCTCTATCATCGTTTCGTTATAAACTGAAGGATACTTGTGACACCCTAATAGTTCCGCATCGGATGAAAATGGAATTGTGTTTGGATATATAAGAGATCTGAACACTAATAATAATAATTGAATTTAAGTATTTTGGGCTGGTGGCTTGAATCCAACAAATTATTATTGCTAGTGGGTCGAGTCGTTACATTTGGTATCGGAGCCAATCACTATTTGTCTCTAAACAGAGGGGTCTGTGACACTCCAACTTATGAGAATACAATTGAAGAGACATGAATACCTAATAATAAGGACCCAATAAATTATTATTACTAGTGGACCGAATTATTATTACTAGGGTGGACCATCGGATCGATCTCGAGCCGAAGGCCAACTTGACTAGCTTCTCAACTAGGGTGGACCATCAGATCGAGCTCGAGCCGGAGGTCAACTTGACTAGCTCCTCAAAAACAAGACATGACTGTGCCCGACCAAGTCAAGTCGTGTTCCTTTTCTTTGTAATTCACTTTTCGCTATTAATAAAATATCTATCTTTCTCTTGATTCTCGCTCGATACAATTAAAGAAATTGTATCTTAGAACGATTATGACTGACTCGTTCGTGCAGGTGACGGACGAGCGCCGCACGAATTTCGTAAAGTGATTCTAGTTTCGTGACAAGTAGTATAAGAGAAAAATAATTTATTCCAAAATATTCAAATGTCTTAGAAATAATTTTTAACGAATTATTTTAGAATAAATAATTTAATTTGATTAGAATAATTTGCTCCACTTAGCTGTATCCTCGTTTCGTTATAAATCGAAGAATATGACCTTTGTTCCGAGATATCCGCATACCTAACCCAGCCTAAGGGCACAATAAATAGTGATTAAGTTATAGGTTTGGTTACATGTGAAAAATGAGATGTGACAAGTGATTTTTTATTTTGATCCTTTTATTATAATATAATAATACTCAACGTACAATTATATTGTATTATAAACTTTTTTATTTTATTTAAATAGAATATAAAAAAATTATTTTAAATTAATTAACACAAGATCCAAGAATTTGACCAATAAAGTTACCCGTAATATAAAAAGTAAAAATGAGAGTGAAATGGTTGGGTTTAAATTAAATTAACCATAATAATTGAAGCAAAGTACAAAATGGTGGAGCAATAAAATTAAGAGGCAAAAATTACCCAAACTGCCCCCCTGGTTTCATTTAATTTCTTAAACTTTCAAAGTTAGATATTTGATGATCTAATAAATGTTTTGAAAAATTTTACATTAGTCCTTTTAATTATTGCCTAAGCTTGTGCGTCAGTATATTCATATATCAGATGTCTTTTCGATATTTTTATTATATAAATTATTTTAAATTTTATCATCTGATGACTAGGAAAATTTTTATATATTTTTATTATTTAAATGGTATTATTAAATGGATGAAAATTTGATGGATTTGTGGTGTCCTAAGTTAATTTCATACAGATGCTTATAAATATATCGAATAGCAGATATATTTATAAAAAGTTAAATTTTTTTATATTTATTTATTCAATAATTTTTAATTATTTATATATATTTTTTTGTTTTTGTTACCGTTAACTTACTGTTTATTTTTTAGCAAAATATAAGTGTAGTGTCAATTTTATTCTGACAAATATGTTTCTGCAAAAATTCCAACTATTAGAATAATACAAAAAGATCCCTTCCAAAAAATTCCGTTCATTTTTTTTTCTTTTTTAAATAAATGCAATCACTATTATTTTATACCTCTTATTTCACTTTTTTTTTTCTTTATCTATCTAATATTTTAATTTTTTATTTATTTTTCTCTATTAAAACTCAACGGTTTTATTTTCCGATCATAACAAATTCCAAGTTTCTATTGCTAGAATTTTGATCGAAAAAAAAAATAAAAAAAAGAAAATCTTCGAGTGTAGTTTTCAAAAGACAGACGAATGGAATTAGGATTATAATATTTGAAAGAATAAAACAATAAATTTATCTCACTCACTAATCAGAATTAAGTATTTAATTTATGATTAACTATATTTTTCTAACGGTAAAAATATATATGAACAATTTAAAATTTTTGAAAGAATAAATATAAAAAGTTGAGCGTTGTATAAATATATTTACTATTCGATATATTTATATGGAACTGTATAAAATTAATCTTAATTTATATTATGATGAGGAATAAAATAAAAAAAAAAAATTGAAAGTTGAAGATCTTGTGTCAAAGTTGAGGAACTAATTTTGAAATTTATCAGCTAAAAGTATGTACTCTTATTATTACATTTTAGAACTTATATAAATGGCCTTTTAAAGTTTTAATTTTTGCTATTAATTTTTCTAAATTTTATTTTTCTAAACTTTAATAATACTTTAACAAGCTCTATCTTCAAACAAATTTGCCAAACCCATTTAATTGGATACAAATTTTCTCATTAGTTAGTCATAAAATAGAAGAAAAAAAAGGAATATAAAAAATGTAAATCTTTAAAATTTTAAAATTTAAAATTAAGTTGACAATTCAAAATATAAACTAATTTTTGATTTGATTCAAATTCAAGCTTACAATTAAATTTAGATTTAAATTTATCAATCAAATTCGAAATGGTTGATTGAATTTATATTTTAATTTAATTTCTATATTATTAGATGTGACTTCGAAATCAAAAATAGCTCTAATATTATGATTTCAGTTTGCCGACAGCTTCGCGGTGCGACGACAAATTTTATGGATGTCTTTGGTGGAAGCCCACCATTGACATCAGATGGGGGGTGCGAAAGGTGGAGCCCACGCGATACGGATAAGATCCGCTAAGGAAAAACCTGTTAAGATTAGTGATCTTTATTTTTTTTGCTATAGAGAGATCGAACGATTGTACAATCATCTGAACTTTGTATTCTTTTGTTCCGACATAGTGAAATCCTTCTCTTTTGCCTATAGTTTTTTTTTCTACAAAGAATTTTTTACGTAAATCTGTGTGTTTTATTTTGTTTATGCTTTTGAGATTTATTTTTGTATGGTGATCGCATATTAATTTTGTGTTTAATTTATGCGCTCGTCACTAAAATATATCAAAATCTAAAAGTAAAAGGATGACTGAAAATTTTCATTCACCTCCCATCTGAATTTAGAGTGAAACTCTCGCATGCCAAACATTCATAAACAAATTTGTTCATTCCGATTCTAATTTTCCGATGAAAAAGGGACGAATCAAACACAGATAGAGGTAGAAGCCAATTCGTTTTCAAATCCTCCAAAGTTGGTAGAACAAAAGAAGTCTCTTGTGCTGATTGGATTAAAGGAATATATCTTGTGTCACATTATTTTATCAAAAGAAATATAATAAGTGGAAAAAACAAAATGTTAGTTTAAGGATAAGGAACATCCCAATCACTGGCCTAATTCCATACCAAATAATAATCCACTAAAGCATATGATATGGGAAAAAAAGAAAAAGCTTGTTTAGTATTAAGTAAGAGGTAGTACCGTTTGGTTCTGGAATAAGAGAGAACTAGTTGTATCGGAGATAAATATAAATATGAAAACTACCTGGAGAATAAGAGGAATAAAGAGTAATAATTGTATAAAATAACAAAATTGTCCTTAACCATAATAATTTTTTAAAATAAATAAAAATTTTACTTGTATAATTTTAAATATTTAATTTAAAATATTTAATTTAAAATATTTATTAAAAAATTATTAAAATTTATATTTTACTGTATATAAAAAAATTTTTAAAAATTTTTAAAATTTAAAAATTTAAAAATTTTTTAAAAAAATTTAAAATTTATAAAATTAAATATCTTAAAATTTAAAATTTTTTAACTAAAAAAAAAAAAAACTAAAAAAAAAAAAAACCAATCTTGTCCCAACTAAGTGGGGGAACAACTGTCAACCCTCCCCTCTTCCTTTTTCAAAAAATGTTTGGGGATTAAAGTGAGATATCTCTCTTTAATCTACAAATCAAACAAACCGAAATTTTACTGATTAATTTGGTCAAAATAAGTAATTATGCTTTTAGTTAAAGCACTATGTAAGTGAAAAGCTAGATTTGACTTTTATATAAAAGCCACGAGTTTCGGTGGTTGATTCGGTCACACTAAGTTATTGCAGTAGGCACCGTCTGATTTGGATATTGTGACGCTTTCAACTTTTCAAGGATCATCCATTTTAGAATTATTATAATTCTAACACGCTCAATCCTCTCGCAATCTAATTATTTTATTAACTAATTATTATATTAACTTGTAATTTCAATCGGAGCCTAAATTTTTTTTTATACTCAAACACTATTTGGGAAGAGGAAAAACAACAGTTCTTTTTTTTTTTTTTTTTAAAAAAAGCTGATATAAATTTGGAACTGTTGTTCCACCTCTTCTTTATAACAAGCTTGTTACTGTAATTTTTAACTACTCTAATTATTTTATTAACTAATTATCTAATTATCAAATAATTAACTAATTAATTAATTAATTATTAATTAATTAAATTACTTATGGTTAAAAGTATTCATGGTTAATTATTTTATTAATTAATATTCAGAATTATGTAGATGTATTCATGATTAATTAGTTTATTAAATAAATTAAATTATTATTTAATTAATATTTTTATATTAATTAATTAGATAAAATATTATTATTTTAAATTTATAATTACTCTTATTTTTATTATTTTAATTTAACAATTGAAATTTGTATTATTTTCGAAAATAATACAAATTTCATCCAAACGTAAAATTAATCTGCAAATTTAATCCTACTTATGTTTATTTTAAAAATTATATCTATACTAGAAATAAATAAAAATAATTTATTTTCGAACCAAACTATACCGTGCATAATAATATTTGCTAAATTATTGTTTTTTGGGTAAAATAAAATTCCCAATTAATTGTACATTTATTTTGAGGACTTAGAATGTCTTTTCTATTTCCGCTGATCAAAAGCTTCGAGTCACTGATTTTTTTTTTTCTTTCGGTTTGGAAAAAGAATAAAATAGTGCCCACTTTTATATTTAAAAGTGAATGTAAATTTTATATTTTATTCATCAAAAATTAATTTTTGAAATAATTATTTTTATACCTTGAAAAATTGTTAACTTTCTTATTTATCCTTTCTAAAAAATTAATATTAAAAGTATATTTTTAATATTTTAAATTTTTTCAAATATATCCATAGAGTTAGCAACTATTATCTATGTAAAATTATTATTTTACTTTTCAAATATATCTTTTTAGTGTAACCAATATTTTTTATTCAACTACACTCTTCTACTGTCATCAGCTTTTTTTATTTGCCCTCAAATTAAGAACAAAATAAGTATTTAAATTTATTTTAACTTGAATAAAAATATAATTCGAATTTAATTTGTAATAACTTAACGGATACTGACAGTATGAATATTTTGAATAATAGAGAAATATACGAAGGTTATGTTAAAAACAAAAGATATAAAATTAAATAAAATATTTCTAGAATATTGAAGGGTATATAAGATAGTAGTCCTTAATTTTTTTTACACTAGTCTAGCGATCTTATCAAACTTTTTTTATTAATATTAAAAAATGAGCAATACTACTCATACACCCCAAAAGGGGTGTATGATGCGCACCCCACCCATCCAAGAGTGGGGTATCATCTACTAGTCACTTGGATGGATGGGGTGTCCTCCACTGGTCACTTCGGTCACTTCGAAGTGACCAGTAAAATGCACCTCCTTTTGAGGTGTACAAAAAAAAAATTTCCTTAAAAAAAATTTAAGAAATGTTTGAATTTTTGAATGAATTTTTGTATGAGATTTACGTCCAATCTTTAGTCTAAACTTTGGATCATTTGAAAATGACTACATAATTTTTAAACTTTTTCCACCTTCCTTGGTGTAGACACCAACATTGGTGCCGAAGGAGGAGGACTCGGAGTGGTCACTGAAAAGGGCGGAAGGACGAAGGCGATGAAGTGGTAGTCGAGACAATGATCGCTATTGCTCGTGAGGGTGAGGACAAAGATGCGTCCGCACTTCTGGCGATCACAATGGTTGCGGTAGAGGGCGAGGGAAAGAGCACGATATCAAAACAAAATACAGATGGCAAAAAAAAAAAAAGAAAGAATAAAAACTAAAAATAAACAAAAAAATATTTTTTTTGCTATATGAAAGGCTAAAAACTAAAGAAGAAAGAAAAAAAGATGAAGATGTATTGTTAAGATAAAGTTGTTCTGTTTCAAAAAAATATTATAATGTTTTAGACGAAAGTTGCATTATTTGAGGCAAATTATATTTTTTGAAATAAAAGTTATATTTTTTTGGCGAATGTTGCACTGTTCGAATAAAAATCATTTTTTTTAAAACAAAAATTACACTCTTTAAAACAAAAGTTATACTTTTTGGATGAACGTTGTACTATTTGAGTGAAAATTGTACTGCTCAAGGACTAAGAGGAAAGGGTTGAGCACAACGGCGGTGGAGCCGAGAGAGAAAAGCAGCGACGTGGGGAGGGAGCTAGGGTTCCGGCTACCCCGCCTCAGTTGCCTGGGCATGCCGGACCAGAGGAGGTGGCGGGCGTGATGGAGGAGGCTGAGTGCGGAGAGCGTAGTATTGGTGTTGAAGGCGCAGAGGTCGGGCATGTTATTTAGGATGTCATGACATGAAATGCTCTTACCTATTATGGTGATCAATTTAGAGAAAATCATGATTGTTTACATATATGAAGTGCAGTGGATAATGGAACGGTTCACGACGGGCATGGCCTTCAAATGTTGCTTGTGCATGACATTCTTGAAATTCTCATTGCCTTC
Source organism: Tillandsia fasciculata (assembly GCA_029168755.2). NCBI lineage: Eukaryota > Viridiplantae > Streptophyta > Magnoliopsida > Poales > Bromeliaceae > Tillandsia > Tillandsia fasciculata. Next base: position 4,031,726 of record CM054938.1, on the reverse strand, counting down.
CCAGGCCGCCACTCCTCTCTCTTAGCTATGCCGCCACCGTGCTCGGCCCCTTCCTCTTCATTCTTAAACAGTACAATTCTTACTCAAAGTGTAATTTTTGTCCAAATAGTATAACTTTTGTCTAAAAAATACAGCTTTCGATTTAAAGAATATAATTTTCGTCTCAAATAGTATAATTTTTGCTCAAATAGTACTGTTGGAGCTGGAAAAATCACCACATGGCCGGAAAGATGGTCAACATGGTCAATGAATCAGGCGAATCAAAATATGGCACGTGGTGAAGAGGTTGTCAATTTGGTCAACCAACATGAACAAATCAGAAGACGACATGTGATACATCAAGAGCTGAGTAAGTAATGCCTGAATCTGAGCAAGCTTTAGACGAGAAACGATTGAAATCATGGAGAATGGATTCCGCAACTGACAAGATTCTGGTCTACATGCGCTCCTCAAAATAAGGTATGTATCGGAAAAATGCTAGATGTGGCTGTGTAAAGTACTATTGCTTAAAATGATGAACAATCTTAGAAGGAAACATGGCCGAGTAATGCACTATTACCCAAAATGGCAAACAACCTCAGGAGGAATCCGTACTACTATAAATAAGCGAATTTTCTCTAGAGAAAGGTCATTCTCTCGTCAAATACAACGACCACTACTATTTACTTTCTTTTAATTTCCTGCATTTACCGTTTTCTAGTCTAGATTTATAGCTTTCCTCATAATTTTTCTAGTGTAATTTTAAGTCCTTTTCTATTGTAATCTTTCTATTTTTTTAGAAATAGTTAATTCCTATAATAGGTTACCCTTCAAGTTAGTAGAGATGATTCGGCTGTTTTGGCCGAATCTATTTTGTTTGTGAAGTTGAGTGTTTGATTGAGAAGAAACTAGTTGAGTCAATCTCTCCTCAACGTGATCGCTTGATTAGAGGCGCACTCCGAGGGTTAATTTGAGATTTGATCAACGACCAGATGCCGTCAGAGGCCTAAGTTTGGTTCGATCTCAGAGCCGAGCAATGACTAAGCTCGGTCATCGGTTGAACATCGGTTCTCTCTCAACAAGTGCAACTTCCGTATAAAACAATGCAACGTTCTTCTAAAACCGTGCAACTTTATTTTAACTGTGCAATTTCATCATATTCTTTTTTCTTCTTTAATTCTTGATCTTTCATGTAGAAAGAAAATATTTTTTTATTTTTGCTTATTTTTATTCTTTATTCTTTTTTTTTTCTACCGTTTGATATGTTTTTGCTATCATGCATTCTCCCTCACCATCTACTACAGCCACCACACTCCGCCAAAAGCACTCCTTGGAGAAGCGTGGGCGGACTTCATCCTCACCCTCGTGGGCGACAGCGAGCACTGCTTGGACACTACCTTTATCGTCTTAGTCCGCTCTGCCCTCACTCTCGGAGTCCTCCTCCGGTGTCGGCGTCGGCGCCAATGTCTACACCAACGAAGGCGAAGGAAAAGAAGGCAGTGCCACTCTCATTATCATCACTAAGAGCTACAGAGATAGTGGAGGATGGTCGAAGAGAAAAAAAAAAAAAAAAAAATAATATTTTAGTTAGTATATTTAAAATTCGGACCGAATATTTATATATATAAAAAATCTAGCCAATTCTAGTAAAATTTTAAAATCAGTGAATTTTTTTTTATGCAAATTGGCCTTCAAACAATTTAAAATCTAGAATATTTAATTGCATACATTTTTAACAAAAGTAAAAAGATAAAAATCAGTGCCTGCACTGAGGGCATTGGGAGGGATTCTCAAGAATGAAAAAAAAAAAAAAGAAAAAAAGAAAAATTGACCCACCAATAGCCAACTTGCTGAATTTAGAAATTAAGATTTTTGTTGTCCTAGTGATTCATTTTTAATATAATTTTTCAAAGAACAAATATTATATAATTTTTATTTTAAAAAATACAAAATCTATTAAGATTTTTGTTGCCCTCGTGATTCATTTTTAATATATTTTTTCAAAGAACAAATATTATATAATTTTTATTTTAAAAAATACAAAATTTATTAAATAATGAACCAGTTTAAAATAAATTTTCAATCTTTTAAAATTTTAATTTTAATATTTAATTTTTTAATTTATATAATTTGAATCGGGTTAAATTTGTAAAAATAATCTCAACCCTTTCTTTTTTAAAAAAATAAAAAATAAAATTTTGGGCCTCCTCAGTGACAGCTGTAAGACGTTCTACACCCGGTTCACAGATGACGTGGCACACGAATACTAACGCATAGGGAGAAATACCGTGCACCGGGTGCAGTAGAACCTCAGGGCTCCGACCAATGAACGCGGTGCTCCCGCGCGTCTCTACAATGCCCCTCATCTCCTTTGCCCACTCCCCTTCCTCCACGTATGCGCATTACTGCACCGCTACAAATTTTAATTTAATAATTAAAATTTAAAAATTTAATAACTCTTTTTACACGTCGATATTTGGGGAAGCGCAAATCCCCACCTCTTTTCTTAAATCCCCATTTTGCTCCTCCCTATTCTAAGTCGGTGGTAGGTATTGTAAGGGCATTTCCGTCATTTAATATCCTGCTTCTTCATACAAAAACACCTCCATCCACGCCTCTTTTACTCACACATCCCTCACACCCCTCACAAGAGAGAGAGAGCGAGCGAGAGAGAGAGAGAGAGGGAGATTGGGGGGGAGCGATGGAGGGCGATTTGAGGGAGAAGCTCCTGAGGGAGGAGGAGGGGTTGGATCGGGTGGCGGAGGCGGCGACGAAGGAGGAGGAGGAGGAGGAGTCGGCGGCGGCGGCGGCGGAGGGGGCGGCGGAGGAGTCGGAGGCGGCGGAGGAGGGGATCGGGAGGAAGCTGGTGGAGGAGAACAAGAAGCTGTGGGTGGTGGCGGGGCCGTCGATCTTCACGAGGTTCTCGACGTTCGGGGTGACGGTGATCAGCCAGGCGTTCGTCGGCCACATCGGCGCCACCGAGCTCGCCGCGTACGCCCTCGTCTCCACCGTGCTCATGCGCTTCGCCAACGGGATCCTGGTACGCCTCCGATCGCCTCAAATCTCCTCCTCCGATCCCTTCCCTCCTTCGATCCATCGATCGATGGATCCCTAGATCGATCTCTTCGCCTTCCTCTCCTTTTTCCCTCGCGTCGTCCCAAACCCGATACATCTTACGATTCCGAGCGATTCCTAGTTTCTGAAAAGTTTGCGCACGTTGTCCGTGCAGTATTCCGATTTCGCGATTTTGTCCTTACACTTTTAAACGTAGTCTCTGAAGTAGTCAAACTGAAGTTTAGGGTTTAGGGTTTAGGGTTTAAATTAAAAAATCTACGGACTGAAATGCATACGTTAAAAAAAAAAAAAATACAGGGACTAAATCGCAAATTGTGCAAGTACGTGGCGGCTCAGTTAACTCTACTACGTACGCCATCCTCCGTTAGAACACGAGGGAGACTCAGTATTTATTTTATTTTATTTTTTTCTCACTCTCTCTTTTTAAATAAATAAATAATTAATTAAACGGTTGAGATGAGTAGAAGTCGTCGACGTGTTTAGTTTCCATACTCCCAACGCTTAAAGAAGTCGGCGACGACTCCAGTTTCCAACACGGAAGTGTGTTTTAGTCTCACTTTGGTACAAATCTTCATTGAGTGGACCGTCATATCACGTGGACCGTGGACCGTGGAACGTACATGTGCAACACTCCGAAAGAATTAAGAACCAACTACTCGAGCGACGAAACCATTTTCATTGGCCCGGTCTTATAAGAACACGACACGATTTAGTTATTAAAATATTTATAGTGTGACATGTCGCAGTAGTTCGCAATAAGTTAACTCGAGTGGCTTTCTTTATGATTAGATCCAAATTTATTATTTCCCTAAAAAACGAACGACATTTTTGTTCTTTGTTTTTTTTGTACTCGTTTTTATTTTCATGGGCAGGTTACAATTATTTAAATATGCTTGGCTAAAATGTTTTTGCCAAGTGTTTAAATTTTATAATATTTATGTGCAATGTTTTCTATTTGTGATAGCTATATTTATGGAAACTGAGAGAAAAAAAATTAAATTTTTAGGCACCGTTTGGTTGGGGGATAAAGGGGAAATAATTTTCTTTATCTTTCAATTCCTGCCAAACAGTGTTACAAAATAGCCTGAGATAATTTTTTTTTTTTTATCCTATGGAATAGGATTTTATCCCTGAGGCAGTGAATGGGCAAAGTTATAATTTATTATTTATAATTAAATTATAATATAAAATATAATATAAAATAAAAAATATATAATATATAATATAAAATATAATATAAATTATAAATTATAATATAAAATATAAAATATAATATAAATTATAATATAAATATAAATTATAATATAAATTATAATATAAAATATAAAAAATATATAAAATAAAAATATATTTTTTTTTAACGTAAGATATAATTTATTATTTATAATTAAATTGCTTCAAATTTAATATAATAATTAAATTAATTTTTTTATAAAAAAAAATTAAGGGCAAAGTTGGTATTTTTATTAAAATTTTATTTTCTTTTTTCATTATCCTCTACTATTCCATAATTTTAACCTAACACAATTTTAAATATTGCAGAGAATATCAACTTTTTAACCAAACGTTATCCCAGGTATAAAAAAATTTATACCTCTTAAATTTATCCCCGAACCAAACAGGGCCTTAGAGTACATTTGGTTTAATTTGAGGATAAATTATACTATTGGTCCTCAAACTTTCTCACAACTTGGCCAAATATTGAACATATGCAAAATTAATATAATATTTTAATAAATATTGCGTAATTAATTGTACTTTTTTATATTATTTTTATATTAATAACACGTGAGATTTAATTATATTAATTAAAAAGTTTTATTTAAAACATTATAATAAATTAGAATTTTGATATCAAATTATTAAGTTTCTCATACTCTGAGAATGAAAAGTGTTATTTATCCTTAATCTTATATTATGACACACTTATTAAAATATCTCAAATTTAGAGTGGAACAAAAATTTTATTTTTAGTAGTTTAATTTTTTTTTGATGTAGCTGTTTCACAAATGAGCAATGCTATATATTCATCCATTCTATTTAAAGTGTACGGTGTGTATGTACACTTCATTCATATAAATATAATATTTTTTACTAAATATATTGATTATTTATTTATGAGTTAAAAATAAATTTATTTTTCAGCTTTGTGACAATAGGTTTAAAAAATTAATAAGTTGAGTTGATGAGCCCAATAAATCAATAATAAATTCAATGTTCAGTTGGGTTAAGTTTGATCGAAATTTACGGTGCAGGTGTTGGGAGGAAATTATTAGCTATTTATTTATGAGTTAAAATAAAAATTCAACTTTCTATTCCGTTATAATTGATCTTGAAGATCAATATGTTGAGTTTGGTGAGCTTAATAAGTTAAGTGGAGCTGCGGTTCACAATAGATCTAATGGTAAGAGTCCTAATAATATATACAACGTTCAGATGAATAAAATTCGGTCGAAATTTATGAGCGCTGTGTTTATACTTTAAATGAATTAATTATGAAGTATATATGAAATTTTTGAGATTAATAATTAGTGCCAAATGATCCGCTCCTATATTTACTAGTAAAATTTATTTTATTTTAAAATAAATATTATATATATATATATATATATATATATATATATATATATATACAAATAGGTTTTTTTTTTAATAAATAATGACATGTTTAATAAATAATAGTGGGGACTACCAGACTAGCGAAAGGGAGCTAGCGGTGGTGTGGGGAGTGGGGAAATGGCCCCACTGATAGGGAAAAGATAAATGCGTAGGAACGACGTTCGCTGCCATGTAGTAGGTGGTGTACCCGTGACTCTGTGAATGATAGCAGCCTACGCAGCCCAGCTTTTGTAATCTTTTATTTGGCCTCCAGTCTATTCGACTATACCCATATTATTCTGCTGGGCGCTCTCTTTGCTTCATAGAAGGAAAATTGCTATTTATTATGTGAAGCATAGCTCTTTCCTACTTAGATAAGAGAAAAAATAAATTTTTTAAAAATATATTTTTTAATAAAGTAGATAAAATAATAAGATAATTACAGTTTTAAATGTTATTTTTTACTTAGAAGTTGCTTATGTGCGGACACAAAGGGGCCCGTAAGGACATGTCTGTGTAAGGTTGATTTATTGCATGTCATATATATATATATACTATTTATATATGGGTTGGTTTATATCATATAAGTTCTCAGTTTATTTGGAATATATGCATCTATTGTATGCAGAGTGAGCAGGTTTATTTCTGCCTTGTCTTTTGCGTCAGATTGCGGTCAAAATAAAATTTCTTTTTATGTACTAACACATCAACTGCAACAGTAGCATTATATATATTAAAAAGAGATAATATATAATATGTTTTTGAAAATTTTAAACATATAATTTTTAAATTTTGTTTCATATATATATATATATATATATATATATATATATATATATATATATATATATATATATATATATAATTTACTAATGGGATTGTATTTTAGAAAAATATTTTGAATATTGATAGGTAAATTTAAAATTTTTTTAACAATAGTAAAAAATTATAGGCAAAAGTGGCTATTTATTAAAGAATAATGAACAAAGTTTCAAGTTGCTTGATATTTTTAGTTATTTTTTTTTAAAAAAAATTAGTAAATTAATAGCATGTTAGCAATCTCTCTATTATATATATAATATAGGGGCAATTTCCTACGTACCCCTAAAAATTTTCCTGTTTTTAGATTTATCCCTCTTAGAAGGCTAATATTAAAACTACCCTTCTTACGTTCCAACTTCTTTCAAAAATACCCCTGAAGTTAAACTCTGTTAGTGTACCGTTTGAAACTGCCGTTATCTGTGTGTAATTACTATTTTGTCCTTTCAAATATACTCTAAACCCTAAACCTTAAAACCCTAAACCCCTAAACCCTAAATCCCTAAACCCTAAACCCTAAAACCCTAAACCCTAAACCCTAAAACCCTAAAAAATTCTAAACCCTAAACCCTAAAACCCTAAAAAATCCTAAACCCTAAAACCCTAAACCCTAAACCCTAAAACCCTAAAAAATCCTAAACCCTAAACCCTAAACCTAAACCGGGGCAAAATAGGTATATCTGATAGTTTTCAACTCCGATTATTATTTAACTCTACTTTAACTCTAGTTAACTTAACAAAAGGAAACGGTAGGGGTATTTTTAATAACGGTGGAACGTATGAAGGGTATATTGGAAAGAAAAAAATAAGAGGGGTAAATCAGATATTTCTTCATATTTCAGGGGTACACAGGCAATTATCCCATATATATATATAGTGCCGCTATGATATTTTGAAAAGCATCAAATATTTATTGGCCGTAAAATTTTCACCATTAAATTTAACATTTTTTACTAATTTTATCTTTTAAATTATGGTATTATACTAAGTATCTATTAAATTTTAAAAAATTATTATTATTTTTACGGTATATTTTTTAATCCAATGATTGAAAACTTACGAGCATTCCGGCCTAGTTTTATATATACCGCATATTTTTTAATCCAAGAGTTAAAAACTTAATAACACTAAACCGCCTAGCTTTCTTTTTCTCTTTCTCTTTCTCTCTCTCTCTCTCTCTCTCTCTCTCTCTCTCTCTATATATATATATATATATATTCCGGCTACTATATTGCACCAAGTATTTGGTGATACCAAATTTTTTATTGTTAGATCTATTTTTTTGATTATTTTCATCTTTTAGATCATACTATTTAACCAACCATTTACTAAATTTTAGAGAATCGCAATCATCCTAATTATACATTGTTTAATTCAAAGGCTAACAACTTAATAGCACCAATAATTTGGTATTATCGATAGCATAATAGTCTAGTTCTATTCATAACTCATAGAGAAAGAGAGAGAGATAAGCTGGAATACTATTAATAGTACCAAGTTATTGATGCTATTAAGTTTTTAACTGTTGAATTAAAAGATGTGTGGTTGAGATGATAGTCGGTCGCTTAGATTTAATAGGTGGTTGGAAAAATAGTAAAATGTAACAGGTAAAAATAATTAAAAGGGTTGATCTAAGGTTAGAAAACTTGATAGCACCAAATGTTTGGTACTATCGATAGTATAGTAGTCGGCTTATATATATATATATATATATATATATATATATATATATATATATAATAGTCTGGAATATTATTAATAGTACCAAGTGATTGATGCTATTAAGTTTTTAACCTTGGATTAAAAAATGTGTGGGTGAGATGATAGTGGGCTCCTTGGGTTTAATAGGTGGTTGGAAATAATAAAATCTAACGGATAAAAATGATTAAAGGACTTGATGTAAGGGTAGAAAACTTGATAGTAGTAATAACTTCGTACTATTAATAGTATAATAGTTGGACTATACATACATATATATATATATATATATATATATTACTCACAAACGATAGTATGGTTAAATAAGTGTCCTCGTACTGGTGTCTAGTTTGAGAGTGCCTACAAGCACGTTGGGGGTGGGTGGGTTGGTAGCTGGTGGCGAGCACAAGTGAAAGGAGAAAAAATAAAGTAAATAATAATAATAATAATAATTTTAGCTGTAAAATACCGAACACGTGGTCGGTCTCTCTCGAATGTCCCAAATCGCAAATTAATGTTTCCTGCATCTAATGCAACCGCACCTGTGGTGGAAGCGAGCGTTTGTTTCACCAATCCTGAGCAAAATAGTGTAATTATCACCATACCATGCGTTTTGTAGCATGCAACAAGGTATCATAATTTATTTTAGGGAATAATATATATTATTTATTTTGAGTTCGTCAATAATATTTTTGATTTTAAAATTTAAATATGTTTAGCTACTATGTTTTATATAATTTTTATAATTTAAATTTTATTAAATTAAAAAATTAGGTTAAATTTTATAGTTAAAATATTATTGATAGATTCGAATTAAATAAATTTAAAAGTTAGATAGTAAAATTAAATTTTTAAAAAGTTGGTTGGTAGAGTCAAAATGGTCCAATAAATTATATATATATATTTTATCATTTTTTTAACTAACTTTTTGAAATGAGATTTCTCGAAAATATAAACCAGCCAATTAATGAGAATTTGCAATCCTATGTGAAAATTGCAAAATTTTTTATGAATATTGCTTCATTATTAGTTAAAAGAAGATCTCAATACTCTGTCGTTGGTATAGCCCAGTAGTTATTATTTGCTTAGGTGTGTGTGTGGACAAAATATATAGAAAGTTTTTTTTTCTGAGTTGAATTTTTTTTTTTTTTTTTTTTTTTTTTTTTTTGGTGGTAAAAAATTTTTTTGAAAAATTATTTATATGGATTTGTGAAAAATAGATTGGTTAATTTTTTTTTTCTTTTTTCAGCTAAATAAATGCTGATAAAAAAAAAAAAATTATCCCAAAACATATTTTTTATGAAAATTTATTTTTTATGTGCAACGAAACACTCCTTATCTTAATTACATTAGTCTTTTATATTGATGTTGGGAATACGATAGAGGAATTTGACTTTTATACTATTTGATTGAAATTTTGGAAAGATGTGTTTGTGGCTACGAGTATGCCATCAGATTATACGGTTGATTCGGACTGAAGGATCGAACAGTTATTAGTCATTGGATGATTATTCGAATTATTGGGCGTTAACGGATGGGGATGTTACTGTAGGAAGCTTACGTAGCGATGAAGGAATCAAATTTATAATATTATATAATATAAAAGATAATTCGTGATCAGTAATACGAAATATCCATCTGATTAGATGTTGATTGTTTATAATTTTGATAGAATAATCTGAATCAATTATGTCCTTATATTCATGTTGTGATTGAGGAAGAGGAATTTATACTTTATGGTATATGATTTATTTTTTGGAAGCTTACTGTAGGAAGTTAAATACTTCCAACTTATTCTTACACAATAATAGGTTGCAGTTATTATAGCTTAGGTTTTAAGAGCTAGTATTCAACCAAGGGGAAAAACTAGATGTACACTCCCTTGGGGGTGTACATCTTACACCCCATCCCATTCTGTGGTGAGATGGATTTCACCCGTCACATCGTGTGACGGGTGAAATGCACCCCACCCCACCTGGGGTGGGGTGTAACTTGTACACCCCCAAGGGGGTGTACAGGTAGCAGCACTCCCAACCAAGTGGGTTTGGAGTAGTAATCATGGGGCAAACGGTGCACAATTGTGCGGGTGCACCGGGGGTGTAGTACATAATCTGTCCAACTGTTTGGGTGCGTAGTTGGGTGAGGTTCTCACGGACTTTCCCAGTGAGTAGGCAACAAAGTCATTAATGAGCCAATAAGTATGGTAAAGAACCCCTCTTGGGATTGGGGTCCGTGCCATGGCAGGGTAGTAGTAGTAGTAGTAGTGGACCATAAATACGCGGCATGCATGTAAAACCCTTTACCTAATATTGGAAGATTAATGCCGATTAAGAAAGAGAAAAGAAAAAAATGCTATTTTTACATCCAGTATATTGGTGTACATTTTACATTCCTTTCATTTTAAAATTTATATGCTATTTACTAATAAGTAGATAGTAATTTTTGAATGAATGGAGTGTAAGATGTACATCCTATAAATGAATGTACAAGCAGTATTGCTGAAGAAAAAATCTTTATTTTAGTAATAAGTTCGTGGCATAGAGATTTATTGGAGAGCATAATGCTTTAGGTCCTGTTGATATCGTCCTCTACCTCAGAAAATTTCGGAATAATGCTTATTAGTAAGAAAAAAAAAGAAGAGAAAAATGCTATCTTTATATTCTACGTATTGGTGTATATTTTACATTCCATTCTATGAATGAGTGGGGTGTATGATTTACACTCTATAAATAGATATACAGATAGTATTTCTTAAGAAAATAAATATTTACTTTTAGTAATAAGTATGCGGCATAGAGGTATTTTTGAAAGGATAATGCTTTGTATCCTATAGATATTGTCCTCTACCTCTAAATATTCCAAGAACAATGCCTAGGAAGAAAAAGAAAAGAGCAAAATGCTATCTTTATACCCTATTTATTGGTGTACATATTACACTCCATTCATCCTAGAATTTATAAATCCTAGTGCTTAGATAGTAGTCTTTGGATGAGTGGGGTGTAAGATGTACACTCTATAAATAGATATATAGGTAGTATTGCTCAAGAAAAAAAAAATCTTTACTTTTAGTAATAAGTATGCGGCATAGAGATATTTTTGAAAGGATAATACTTTGTATCCTAGCGATATTGTCTCTACCTCTAAATATTCCAACAATAATGCGTAGGAAGAAAAAGAAAAGAGAAAAATGCTATCTTTATACCCTATTTATTGGTGTACATATTACACTCCATTCATCCTAGAATTTATAAATCCTTACTAGTGCGTAGATAGTAGTCTTTGGATGAGTGGGGTGTAAGATGTACACTCTATAAATAGATATATAGGTAGTATTGCTCAAGAAAAAAAAAATCTTTACTTTTAGTAATAGGTCTGTGGTGTAGAGATATATTGGAGAGGATAATGTTTTGGCTCTGGCTGTTATTGTCCTCTATCTTTGAATATTCCAAGAATAATGCTTAGTAAGAAAAAAAGAAAAAGAAAAATGCTATCTTTACCCCTATATATTGATGTATATCTTATACTCCATTCATCCAAGAATTTATAATCTCTTATTAATGCGTAGATAGTGGCTTTTGGATGAGTGGGGTGTATGATGTACATCCTATAAATAGGTGTTCAGGTAGCATTGATCAAGAAAAATATTGTACTTATAGTAGCAGGCGTGTGGCATTAAGGGACTTAAGAAAGGATATTTCTTTGGGTTATAGCAGTATTGTGTTGAAAACTATTGTACTTAAAGTAGTAGGTATGTGGCATAAAGGTATTTTAGAAAGGATATTTCTTTGGGTTCTTGTAGTATTGTCTTTATATATTGTTGATGTATTGGCATCTGTGATGTAGAGGATTTTGATTGGTTTATGCACGTATTTTAAAGTGTCATATAAAATTGTCAACACATTAATAATATATAAGGGCAACATTATAGCGAATCTATAGCAGACTCTTTTGAAAAGAAAAATGCTTTAGATCCGTCAAAAAGTTTTCTTTATATGTTATTAATGTGTTGTCAATTCAATGTGACATTTTTAGAGTACGTGTATCAACCAATCAAATCTCTCTATATTATAGTGCCAACACGTCAACAATATATAAATATAATATTGCGAGAAATTTGTAGCAGCACTTTAGAAAATAAATAGTTAGAATATTTGTTTTCTTACTGTATCCAATTCAAGGATCAAGCAACGGCCACATAGCTTAGTGGTTATAACTGAGATTTTGAGTACTTATGAGTTTTGGTTCTAGAGGGGGAGGCTTGGAGGAGAGAGGGAGAGGGGTTATGGAGTGTGAGAACCCTAGAATAAGATTAAAGGGGCTAAAAAAAAAAATCTTAGGAGCCAAATCAGACCATTTTCTCGTAGTCTTAATCCCTAACCTCTAGTGGACTCTAACAACTGTTTACAAGAGGGGTAAGTTGTTTAATGCTCGCCTATAAATCAGGGACTAAACCAGAATTTAGGTTCGGAGTAAAGAATATATAATACATTTATTTTAAAAGAAAAGCTTTGAACGAAAAAATTTATACTTTGGCTCCTAGAATTTGTAATGTTGTAATTTTTGCTTTACCATAATTAGAAAATTTTATGTAATTTTTAAATAGTTATAGGGAGGGCCATGGCCATTGTGGACCTCTCAATAGCTCAGTCTAAAACTATGCTGGAGTAAAGAATTTTGGCATTTTAGTAGTGCCACCACATCTTTGCACAGTAGTATTTAAAAATTTTACCTTGCTATAAAGTATTTCCGTGTAGAATTTCCCTTTTCAATTGGGTGAACATCACATCGATCATATAGAACTTTGTTTTGAATTTGTCCTCGGGGGCGCAACTCTTTGAGTTAAATCAAAAGCTTTCACAAAAGTCAATATATCTTAATCAGGTGATAGTGATTCAAACTTGTCTTATTATTATTATTTTCTTGTGATTAGATTTTTTGCAATTATACTGCGACAAGAACATGCTTAAGGTATGGTGGCCACAAACCTCCAAAAATACAGGCGCAATAACAACTACAAATACAATTCAATAGATCCTCTTCATTTTTGTAATTTGGAAATTACTTTTTTTAAAAAAAAATTTGACAAGCTTTGGTGGAAATGCTATAAACTTCTGTTTGAGTAATCTAGTAAAATAGCGAACTAACTTAAACTGACGGTGAAGATATTTTTTTGAGTTCCTGATGTTATAAGCTTGATGTACCTATAAGAAAGTAGTTAACCGTGCTGCAGTTGGGTTGATAACTTGATATGGATGGTTTGTTTCATTTCCCTGGTCCCCTCTCTGCTGTTTGATAAAGATTTTTGAGTGGCAACTCTTCTTATTGAAAGAATGCTTTAATAACAACAGTAGTCATCCTTTATAGGTTGACTACATAGAAAGGTGGGACTGTTACAATTCCAGATGAATGTGATTTAAAGGAAGAGTGGCGGTTACCACATTTGAATGATCCTATTGAAATTGATATGCTAAGGCTTGAATAAACTTTATTAAATTTGGATGTCACATCGATTGTGACCCTCTAGATTTGTATACTCATTGAATTCAAAATGTGACCTTGTTGTAAGTTATAACTTGGTTCTTTGGTCGACCAAATCCTCCATTTCCTTCAAAAATTAGATGACTAGGCATGTATTGAGAATTAAATTTAATTTCAGTAATTTCTGTTGTGGAGCAGGGGTCCATTATGGAGAATTCCTGCTTGCTAAGGAAATATTAGTGAATTTGGTGAGCTGCCTAAATCAATTGACAGATGATAGCTGTCAACATAACTAATATAATTGAGTTTATCCAATCTGTGATAACTACTCATTTCTTGATTCCTATAATAATTATTTTACATCTGTATCATCATCTAGGATTAGTTCTTCACAATGGTGCTTCAAAGTCCTAGTTGATTGTTTTCCTATAATTTGGTTAAACAACTCGCAGCTTTTGCCATTAGATGAATAACTTGTAACAGATATAAAAGGTTGAACAAAATGAAAAGAGTTAATCTAATGAAATGAGTATCATGCATACATATGTAATTTTCTTGTAAGTTATCTAATATAACCCATTTACTCCATAGACCATTTTCTATGAACTAGTAGATTATTCATAAACTGGATATGAAAATAAAATCAATCCCTACAAAATGTGCTGCATAGTTTGCAAGTTGGGACAATGACATAAAATAAAACCTAAATTTGCCATGAATTTATCTACAGTTAACTTCATTAGTTGGATTTATACATTTTAATCTGTATATCCTCTCTTTTTTTTAGTTGGGCATGGCAAGTGCACTTGAAACTCTATGCGGGCAATCATATGGTGCGAAGCAATATCACATGCTAGGGATCTACCTTCAGCGATCTTGGTTAATCTTGCTAACATGTTCCGTAGTACTTCTCCCCATCTTTATCTTTACCACACCGCTCCTAAAACTGCTTGGCCAGGAAGAATCCATCGCAATAATGGCGGGCACAATCTCTCTGTGGTACATCCCTGTGATGTTCTCCTATGTGTGGGCATTCACCCTTCAAATGTACCTCCAAGCACAAAGCAAGAATATTATTATCACGTACTTGGCCGTTGTTACTCTCGCTGTGCACATTTTCTTCTCATGGTTCTTGACTATAAAGCTTGAGTTGGGTCTAAGGGGAGTGATGAGCTCTATGATCTTGGCAATGTGGATCCCGGTATTAGGTCAGCTAGCATTTGTGTTCTTCGGCGGGTGCCCTGAGACATGGACTGGTTTTTCGTGTCTTGCTTTCAAGGATCTCGGGGCAATTATCAGGCTCTCTATTTCTTCGGGTGTCATGCTCTGGTATCTGCCTTCTCTTATCAATGCTTCCTCACATATCTATTCTAGAAATAGGAGTTATTCTTACGCAGCTATCGCCGCACATCAAATAATGTAAAGATAATCCCTTGGGCAGATAAGAAGTAGCATATTATTATTGGTAACTTAGGCCTTAAGCGTATTGGGCCATACCTGTCAGGCCAAACCAGTTGTGGATTGTTAGTGTGATAGTTTTCATTTGTAATTACTATCTCAGGTTTGGGGTGAATACTAATTGGAGAGCTTTACTTTTTCCTTTGTTTCCCTTCTTCAGTTTGGAGCTCTGGTACAATACCATATTGGTTCTCCTGACAGGGTACATGAAGAATGCAGAGGTTGCAATTGATGCTCTTTCCATCTGGTACTTACACACTCATTCCATCTTTTTACATCTAATCTCATCAATGTCCTATGATAAGAAAATTCATTGAGAGTAACTAACTTGCTGTCAATTGTGTAGCCTTAACATCAATGGGTGGGAGATGATGATTTCAATTGGCTTGTTGGCAGCAGCAGGGTACTTTCCGCTCCATATTCTGATATTTTTATGTCCAGTTGTTCTTTTTTAAGTTGTCCTTTAGTGTATATATTTTTAGAGAGTGGCAATTATAACAACTGAAGTTTGGTCATACATTTCTCCAACTGTTTCTACTCTTTTGTTTTTTGTTAAAGATTTTTCTTCCTTTCTCTTCTTTTACATTAGGGTGCGTGTGGCGAATGAACTTGGAGCTGGGAGTGCGAAAAGGGCAAAGTTAGCCATAGTCAACGTGGTTGTCACATCATTTTCTATTGGATCTGTTCTCTTTGTATTGTTCCTGTTTTTCCGGGGCCGGCTTGCATACATATTTACCGAGAATCCGGCAGTGGCCAGAGCAGTTGCTGAACTCTCTCCTTTGTTGGCTTTCTCAATTCTGCTGAACAGTGTTCAACCTGTGCTATCAGGTTAGTTCTAGTATGAAGTTTTTGAACTATGAAGTTGCTTCTTTTAGTTCTCTAGGCAGTTACTATATTATTTAACATAGCAGACTCTCAAACTATATTCATATTCTGAATTAATAGCATGAGCATGTTTTAGAGTTCCTCTCTTAAACCTGGAGTTTACAATCCCAAAGATATTGATAGGTTGGCATCTCCATCGTCGAAGTGTTCCCTTAGAACGGCAGTGTTGCATCTTTATTGTTAAAGAACTTACGGCATTGTACTAATCCAGTTATGCAAAATCGCTAGATTTATATTCGCCACATACTTTCCTAGCCTATGTTAGTGTTAATTCTCAAAACAGGTTCTCCATGTGAGAAACTGCAGCCAGGGCATTTGACAAAAAACTAGAGCATTTTGGTTTGATAAAAACATCAAAATGTGCTTTTAGACCCCTAAAAAGATAGTATTATTCCAAGAAAAGACTCTGAAAGGAGGAAGATCTGACCTAGAGCTGCTTCTGGTTTCAGCATAAGATGCTAGAGGTTTCAATGGAAGAACTAATTAGGTTTTCTTGAACATCTCTATCTGGGTAATTAGATATAATGTAAAATTAAATTCACCTTCGGCCTTAGCAGAAAACTCTGGAAGTGTAACCACTAAAGGCGAGTGATAATGAGAATCTTGTTTTAGTCACAACAGATTCTTTTCAAGTTGTGTTAAAAATTTATAGAATAAATAACAAAGCTGTCTAATTTCCATTTTATTTCAACTTGTGCAGGGGTTGCTGTTGGCGCAGGGTGGCAGAGTGTGGTAGCTTATGTAAACATAACATGCTACTACTTAGTAGGAATCCCTCTTGGAGCCATGCTTGGTTATGGCCTCGGCTTTCATGTTAAGGTGAGAAAAATTACCTGAAAACAACTTTGCCTCCAAAG
Organism: Tillandsia fasciculata; assembly: GCA_029168755.2. Taxonomy (NCBI): domain Eukaryota; kingdom Viridiplantae; phylum Streptophyta; class Magnoliopsida; order Poales; family Bromeliaceae; genus Tillandsia; species Tillandsia fasciculata. The sequence goes on along the minus strand of CM054938.1, from coordinate 4,014,879 downwards.
TGTTTTTAATAATATTTATTAAGTATATTTTCATGTCATTTCTTATTAGATTGATCTTTTTGTTAAAATTGTAGTGGGGACTACTCTAAAAACTCTTTTTTTGTTCGGAGGGCTTGTGTGTCCAATCCCCATCAAGCACATTAATGGATTACATTCTCAAAATCTAACCTGTTACAGCTTTTGTTTCTTACCTGGCATGTCAATTCCACGTGCCTTTCTTATCTTTTCAAACACACATGAGAATGAGAATTTAGTGTTTTCCTCAACTGTTCTCGTCAGAGCGATCCTTTGTTCCAAGAAAATATATTTACAATTCTTACGGGAATTCATGTCATAAAAAAATTAACAATAAATTCCAATAGTAATAAAATACCGTTCATTTTTAACTTAAACCTGGTAGTGAGAGCTGATTTTTTCCTTTTTCTACCTCTTACGCTCCCTGTTCATTGTTTTGCAGGGAATTTGGATTGGAATGCTGCTTGGAACACTTGTCCAAAGTGTTGTGCTTTTGTACATCACAATGAAAACTGACTGGGAGAAGCAGGTATAATTCTATTTGTAGTACAACAGATCTCTCTCTCTCTCTCTCTCTCTCATTTCTATGCCGAATTGCTCTATTGGTTCTAAACCTTTACGTCTTTAACTTTGGTTCGCCAATGCTAGTTATTACTTGAATTTAGTCCCTCCGCCGTAATTAGAAGTTGCCATGTGTTCAGCGTTTATTGGTGCTGCCACATGGCACGCGCTGATCATCTATTGTTGCTGACATGATGATTTTTTGTTTGAGTTAAACCAGTAAATATATATTTTTTTAAATAGCGGAAAGGACTTGATTGAAACAATTAATAGATGCAAGAAACTTAATTGAAAAGTGAAAACCCGGAAACCAGCGAGTGCATTTGCATTTACCCTTTTTTTCGACTTAGTAATCTGTACAAGAAATTTCTACAACTACTATGCACGGAAAAAGAACCCAATACTGTTTACAGAAGCTGACTTTGCGAATGGCTTGCGCAGGTGGTTATCGCCAAAGAGCGCTTGAACAAGTGGTACTTGAATCAATCTAGGGAATCGAATGGAAGAAACGGAACTCCTTAAGATACATTCTTTAGTACTCTCTACTGGAGCAGTTGATATGTCTACATGTATAGGCTCTTTCCACATTCATCTTGTCTTCATCCAATTTAAACTTTTAAAGCTCCCCTTCTTGGTGATAATGATTGTGACGCACTTAATAGTCCCACATCAGATGTGAATGAAATTGTGATTGGATTTATAAGAGACATGAGCACTAGTAATAATAACTGGGCTTAAGCATTTTGGGCTGTGGTTTGGCCCAACGAGTTATTATTGCTAGTGGGTCGGGTCGTTACAATGATGCTTCCTCTTCTAAATGAGCTTCTACCAGTGACCCCTCTCTCTCTCTCTCTCTCTCTCTCTCTAGTAGAAGAAAGAATTTCTGGAGGTATGTTCACCACAACCCATTTTTTGCTGGATGGAACTATGAGGAGCAGAAGGGTTTATTTTGATCGTGCTATGTCTTTGCTTGGCCTCGCTAGATTGATTGAATTGGATGTATGTTTGTGGTCTCATTTTGAGCTTTTCTTTTAAGATTTTTTTAGGCCATAAATATTTGTTCCGAGTGTTCTTTCCGTTGCTTTGATGAGTTAATTTAATGCAATAATGTTGTAATGCCAAAACAATTGTTTCAAGAATCATAAAGTAAGCCATATGTTCTACTCTCTCTCTCTGTCTCTCTGTCCTTTTTTCATTTTTTGTTTGCAAAAGGTTGAAAGAGGAGAAATAGCTGGTTACTGATTATTTGTGCTATCTGGAAGCTAAATTGTGCTCTTGAAGGTTAGAAAATATTTGGCTACGACAACATCTACTACAGTAAAGCTATAGAATCAGTAATTGTGTTGGCAACATCTACTACAGTAAAGCTATAGAAATCAGTAATTGTGTTGGCAATTGAATGGAAAATGGAAACGATGTATGAAATGTTCCGACTCCATAGTAATAATAATTTGTTGGGCCTAAACCATCAATTGAAAATACTTAAGTTCAGTTATTATTACTGCTATCTATAGTTCAAGATCATCTTACCATTTAGATTCTGACATAATCTATTATCTTGTCATTTAGACTTTAGTTCAGTCGAGATTCATCACTGTGACATTCCAATAGTCCCACATCAGATGGGCTGGCGAGGGAATTGTGATTGGGTATATAAGAGATAATGAATACTACTAATAATAACTGAGTTTAAGAATTTTGGGATGTGGTTTGGGCTCAACGAGTTATTATTGTTAGTGGACCGGATTGTTACATTTGGTATCATAGCCAATCATCAACCGAAGATGTGAGATGAGTCTCGGCTGAACTAGAGTTATATAGCGGGTAGAGCGAGGCTCCTTGACTAATGATCATTGTGGATGGATTGCAGCTCCTCATAAGGTCGACTAAGGCTAGCATGACGAGTCTTATATCGCCTGGTGCTTGTGAGTGTGCTTGAACCTGACGACGACGTCAGGGCTTAAAGAGGGGAGAAATATAACATCTCCAGGATTTGGATTAGTCCTATATATAAAGGATATAATATGACTAAATCACTTAACCCGGCTATAGTATTTTGGATAGTAACAAAGCCCAAAAGGTTAAAAAGGTTGAGCGTGCTATAGCTAAAGTAGTTCTAGGATGGGAGACTCCCTGGAAAGTTGGGGTGACCCTTTTGATACCAACTGTGACACCCCAACTTCCTAGGGGTTCATCCATCCTAGAACTACTCTACCTCTAGCACGCTCAATCCTCTCAACCTCTTGGGCCTTACTACCACCCAAAATGCTATAGCTAAATTAAGAGATTTGGTCCTATTATATCATCTATATATAGGACTAATTCAAATTCCGACAGTGTCATATTCTTTCCCCTTTAAGCTCTGACGTCAACGTTAGGCTCAAGTACACTCAGAAGTACCAGGCGATGTGAGACTCGTCTCGCTAGCCTTAGTCGACCTTGTGGGGAGCTGCACTCCATCCACAATGGTCATTAGTCGGAGAATTGTGCTCTACCCGCTATATAATTCTAGCTCGGCCGAGACTCATCTCAAATTTTCAACTGGTGATTGGCTATGATACCAAATGTAACGACCCAGCCCACTAACAATAATAACTGGTTGAGCCCAAACCACAGCCCAAAATCGTTAAGCCCAGTTATTATTAGTAGTGTCCATTGTCTTTTATATTCCCAATCACAATTCCCTCATCAGCCCATCCGATGTGGGACTATTAGGGTGTCTGACGAATCTCAATTGAACCAAAGTCTAAATGACAAGGTAACATGTTATGTGAGATTCTGAATAATAAGATGATCTTAGACGATAAATAGTAGCAATAATAACTGAGTTTAAGCATTTTCGATCGGTGATTTAGACTCAACAAGTTATTATTACTACCGGATCGGATCGTTTCATACATTGTTCCATTTTGCATTCAATTGCGAACACAATTACTGATTCCCATAGCTTTACTATAGTAGATGATGTTGTCATAGCGAAATATTTTCTAACCTTCAAGATCACAATTTAGCTTCCAGATAGCACAAATAATCAGTAACCAGCTATATATATATATATATATATATATATATATATATATATATATATATATATATATATAGTCTGGCTACTATGCTATCGATAGTATCAAATACTTTGTGCTATCAAAATTTTCACCATTAGATCTACAACTTTGATCATTTTCACTCGTTAGATCATACTATTCCACCAGCCACTCATTTTCACTCGTTAGATCATTTTCACTCGTGCTATCAAAACTTTCACACATCCCTTAATTCAATGATTAAAAACTTAAGAGTACCAATGACTTGGTGCTATAAATAGTATAGTAGCCTAGATCCATAGAGTCCGGCTACTACACTATCGATACTACCAAGAACTTGGTGCTACCAAGTTTTTTAAAGTTATATTTACCCCTTTGATCATGCCCACCTCTTAGATTATACTATTCCACCAACCACCCATTAAATCCTAGTGGCCCACTATCATCCTAACCGTATATCTCTTAATTTAAGGGTTAAAAATTTAATAGCACCAATGTTTTGGTGCTATTAATAGTATAATAGCCTAGGTCTATAGAGTCCGACTCCCAAATTATTATGTGCTTTTAGAAGCACGGAGTCCCTTCGATCACTAAATAAATGATATCGAAAAATTATAAAATTTATTTTCTAGATATTTCAAATATTCTAGATCAAGTTTAACAGAACTGATCGTCGATTCGGAAGTCTCACTATCGAAAATAATTTGGAAGCACAGAAAGCTTCGTGCTTTTAAAAGCACACAAATCCTATTTTATATATATACATATAAAGTTCGGCTAATGTGCTTTTAAAGCATCAAACACTTTGTGCTTGTAAGTTTTCCGCCGTTAGATTTAACTCTTTGATTAGTTCCATTTTTTAGATCATACTATTTTACCAACCACCCACTAAACTCTAGGTACGGCACATTCGTACATCAAAGAGCCAAAAACTCACAAGTACTTATAACTTGGTGCTTTTATAATGCTATTAATAGCAAACGGGTTTTGTTGTCATTCATTTATTTTTTTCGATAATAGAGTTCCCGAATTGACAATTGGCATAGTTGAATAGACATCATTGACTCAATGATCAAAAAATTGTAAAATTTGTAATTTTAATAATAGATATAAATTTTTTTTGCTCGTTTAACGGTATAAAAAAATCTAAATTAATTAAATTTTGGCTAATTTTTTTAAAACTATTTTAAATAAGATCTACATTCTCGATTTTGATTACAAGACTTCTATTATTACTTTTTGAAGGATATTTATTTTTGTATCCACTCGATAAACAAAAAAAAAAAAAATCAAAAAAATATAAAATTTAGTTTCCAAATAGTTTATATGGTTTAGATCTCACACACAGAGGGACCAAGCCATAGTAGGGCCCAAAGTGGCCATGGCTCCCTCAACATTTTAATATTGCTCAATAGTCCTTCATACTAATTTATCTCTTTCTCTCTTTTACATAATAATGGCCCCCTCAACTTTTTAATATTTATTTTTATTCCAACATAATTTTTTTTATTTTTTATTTGTATATATTTTAAATAGATGAAAATATATTAGGAGTCTCGTACTTATAAATTATTTAAAATACATATCTTAACTCCAAATTTTTTATTTTATATTTTTTTAATTTCTAATTATTTTTGGTAAGTTATTTTATTTAACTAAATAAAATATATACGAAATTTAATAGATCTTTTAGCTAAAGTCATTGATCTAATTGAATTACGGTTATACTTAGTTATATTTTGATGAATTACGGTTAACTAAATAAAAAATTCTAATTAAATTACAAGTTATTTGAAATACATATCTTAACTCCAAATTTTTTTATTTTATATTTTTTTAATTTCTAACTATTTTTGGTAAGATATTTTATTTAACTAAATAAAATATTATACTAAATTTAATAGATATTTTAGCTAAAGTTCTAATTAAATTACGGTTATATTTAATAAAATAATTAAATATTAAATATTTTTAAATTTAAAAAATTTAATATTTTTATATTAATTATTTAATTAATAAATTAAAAAAAATAATGATGTACTAAAATTTTTATTTGAATATATTTTGGCCTCCCTCATAATTAAATTCTGGCTTCGTCCCTACGCGCACGCGCACACACATAGAGCTAGGCGGGAATACTATTAATAGCACGAAGTCATTGGTGCTATTAAGTTTTTAACCCTTGGATTAAAAAATATATGATTGAGATGATAGTGGGCCCCTTGGATTTAATGGTGGTTGGAAAAATAGTAAAATCTAACGGGTAGAAATGATCAAAAGGATTGATCTAAGGGTAGAAAATTTGATAGCACCAAATATTTGGTGCTATCAATAGTATAGTAGCCGTTAGATTTTACTATTTTCCCAAATTTGATCAAAGGGTGATATCAAAATTTCTACCCTTAGATCAATTCCTTTGATTATTTTCACCCGTTAGATTTTATTATTTCCCCAACCACCAATTAAACCCAAAGGGCTCACTATTATCTCAACCACACATCTTTTAATTCAACGGTTAAAAACTTAATAGCACCAATAACTTAGTGCTATTAATATCATTCCAGCCTAGCGCTCGCGCGCGCGCACACACACACACACACTCTCTCTCTCTCTCTCTCTCTCTCTCTCTCTCTATATATATATATATATATATATATATACTAGTTAAAGACCCGCGCTTCGCGGCGGACCAATAAATTTATAGTAAATTAATATTAATAATAATTAATAATTAATAAGTAATAAATAATAAATTATTTATAAAGATAGAAATATTTTATATATTATAAAATTTTTAATGTTATAAGTCAGAATATATAAGCTGCATTAATTTAATACAAAACAAAAAAGAAGGAACACAAAAGTACAATTAATACATATATCAATCGTTCATTAACTAATAACATCATTTCAACTTCAAATTCAAAAAGATGCACGATTAATACGTAGAGTAGTCTAATTATTTATTGTTAGTAGAAAAAGTCTAATTATTTATTGCTAATGGATGGCTCCTCATCTTTTATGAACCTGCAATGTCAACAAATGAAAAGTGAACAAAAAATAAAAGATTTCATATTAGTGAGTTTCATATTAGACATTTTCATTTCACTCGAAAAATAAAAGATTGTTTAACTGAAATTTTCATTAAATTTTCACCTCCATGTCCTCCCACTTTGTGAGTTTCATATTAATTTTTTCGAACAGAGACTCAAAATTTGAGCAGTTTCGTTTAAAGCGTTTAAGACCTTTGAATGAATCAGTTGGGTCAGCAAATTCACAATCATCTTCATAAGCCTTGAGAGTCAACTTTCCTAAGAATAAGAAAAACATTTACAAACATGAAGGATAATTAACCAATTTGTTGACTTAAACACTACATCTACTACTAAAGAGAAATCATACATGAGGCAGTTTTAAGCCTGTCCACTTAAAGAAGTTGTGCATGAGTTCGATTCCCTAGTGCAATTTGTGAACAGGGGTCCAATTGTTGCCGGGTCTATTCTCATCCTCTGCTGCTCCAAACCAAAACCAACCACCCTAGCAAATCAAGAATGCGCACTAACCTGCAAAGAAAAGCAGCCATTTACAACCTAGACTGAAGATTTGTTGTCCCGTGAAATAGTGTTAACATATATATATATATATATATATATATATATATATATATATATATACACACGCAAAATATATATATAAGGATCATTAAGAAGCAATATTGCAAATTCCATTTTTAATGAATCTCTTTCTCAACAGAAGTCGATCCGCCTCCTTTTGATCGATCAAATAAATTATCTCTGGTTTTTGCAGCAGCTTTTGAACCTTCCCTTTCTGCATCATTTACAGCAATCAAAGGCGAATCATCAATTTCCATGCTGCTGTTCTGAGAAAGGCATGTACGTTCAATTAATCTCATAAGCAAATAAAAGAGAAAATACAGTCTCTTATTCCTTAAAGCTGCAAATGAGTATAAGCAATATGAAACTCAGCATACATGCATAGTTCATCCATATTATCTTACTTAAGTCAGTTTCTTTTGACGCATTCCATTAATTAGTCATGATAAAGAATAAATATTACAGGCATTAATTTCAGAACAAAGAGAAACATAGAAAAAAGGGATTAACAAAGTATAAGCAATGATCGCATAAAAAACCACAAAGACACGATGAGCAGATTTACCTGAGAAAGTTGTGCAGAGTTATCATATTTTGGGTGGAGAAGCAGCTGCATTACATACGGAAAAAATTGAATATCTCAGGTTCGTTAAAACAGAACAGATGTTGATTTGAATAATTTCTCTAGGTGACAGCAAATTAATAGAAGAAAACCTGTCTCCTAATAAATGATGGCAAAAATTCAAACAGTGCAGATGCCCATGGTGAAAGCTGAGCAGAAATGTTCTCAACCGAAACACCTTTGACGTGAAGGAGCTTTTGGTTAAACAGTTTAGTCCCCAAACTCGACTAATTTATTGCATTGTCAACCATGTAAACAGGTTGTTCCAAGGATGGTATTGCAAGATATTAATTGAAGTCCAGAGACTATTTTGTTTAAGAAAAGATTAGCGAAGTTAAAACCGCAATTCTCCGGTATGAATCTTTACCCAAATGTTCTACTTACAGAGACTACAGCACATAAACTTTGTTCGCGAAATATTATATACCTGCCAACCTGAATTCTAGACATGGTGAGGAGGGATTAGCAGCTTCCATATGACAAAACAGAGCAGCAGAAAGATTGCGGCGAGAACCGACCAGAAAATGTAACTAACTGAACCATTTCTTCGCTTTCTTGTGGCGCGAGGTGGGTTTTTCTTTAAGCTTTCGTTGTTTTCGCTCCGCTTTGTTCTCAATCTCAGCATACTTTGAGCTTCTCGGCGCGCAGATCCAGGTCGGGATTTATCAACTGGAAGTTAAAGAACATGAAGCATGGTTAGGCGACGGAGCAGAAAAAAGAAAATGAAAAAAGTAGGGTCTAAGATAGTTCAAGCAGAGTACAAATAACAACAAACACATAATTATAGTTTAAACAATGCATAATATAATGAAATAATGCAGTGGTTAATGGCTTTAATTACCATGAACTGATAACTCCTTGAGCTTGCCCACAATACCGCGGTCTGAAACGTCGTCACTTTCCGGAATGTTTTCATCCGAATCCTCTTCAACCTGTAAAAAACAGGTTACGTTCAGTTGATTCTTCGCAAATGAAAGGCGGGGACGGGGCCCTTAAAATCCGTACCGTCCAATTGATTCCATCTTTTCCTTGAGGTAAAGAAAAATGTGTAGTATATATTTTTTTAAAAATATGGAAAGGATGGTCAGCTGGACAGTTGGATTGTAAGACAAAGACAGTTGGTTTCATACGATGCACATCCTTAAACGACTCGCTATAAGGAGTTTCCCGTAGAATCTGCCCCCCTCACCTCAGAATTAGCCACGCTGCTTTCAATGCCATCGTTGCTGCTGATAGAAACAGTATCTCCAAAGTCATCTTTTGTAGTGCTTGTTTCGCTGTCGGTACCAACATATGATGCATTTTTAACAGTAGTTTTAAGCCGGATCCTTCTTGTTGCATTGCCTTGCGGCTCGAGCGCAAAGCTTGAGTCCATCAACTGTCGAGCCCTGATCCTAATTCCAGTCTCGTCGAGATTATCCCCATTGCTTGTCGAGATTATCCATAACAATTTTTGTCTTTCTCTTATGACTCTGTTTGGGCTTTGCTGTAACTCTGAACCAAAAGCTGATTTTGATAAAGTCCCTTACTTTCCTAAAATTGACATTATCAAGCAAATCATTGGCTGGTAGTTTAATTTAATTTTATTTTATTTAATTTCAGATTTTAATTTCAGATACTAATTAAATTTTAGGGTTAATTTCATATACCTCTTCGTAAACATATCAAATAGGAGATATATTTATACAAAGTTTAATTCTTTATATTCATCCCTTCAAAAATTTTGAGTTGTTCATATATGATTCTACTGTCAATATCTATTAGAAAAATATAGCTAATTATAGATTAAATATTTAATCTGGATTAGTTTCTTTTGACGCATTCCATTAATTAGTCATGATAAAGAATAAATATTACAGGCATTAATTTCAGAACAAAGAGAAACATAGGAAAAAGGAATTAACAAAGTATAAGCAATGATCGCATAAAAAACCACAAAGACACGATGAGCAGATTTACCTGAGAAAGCTGTGCAGAGTTATCATATTCTGGGTGGAGAAGCAGCTGCATCACATAAGGAAAAAATTGAATATCTCAGGTTCGTTAAAACAGAACAGATGTTGATGAGATTAATTAGTAAGTATAATTAATTTTATATATATAGTACATATATATAATTAAATAACTAATGTTACCTCTAATCCCTGGGAACCCAACTTAACCCTCTCCATTTCTCTACTCTATACACAAGTAACTCTTAAAAATGTTTTGAGTATAAGAGTTATGGTTTTGGAGAGTATATATATTTATAGGAGTTTTGTGTGTACTGTACGCTCAATAATTATGAGCAGCATATCGTCTAACTTCAACACAACATATATCTAAAAGATAAGCGCACGTACATGATTGCAGGGACTGCGCGGCAATATCTCTCCCACATACTGCGAAATCTAGGCTGTCCTCCAAGATCCCACAACTTTATTGTAACATTCCCCTTCGTCACCTTCCTCATATTGAATCCAGCCTACAAATTGATAAAACTATATTAGAGCTTCACGGCTACTACGTAAAAATGAAAAGGGATGCCGGCGAACACACTCACGGTGGGAATCATGTCCTCACTATATCCACCAGTCTACAAAGAATATAACAAAAACAAAGAAAATTGTCAGAATACATCATGGTTGCGATCGGAGACATGAGCAAACATGATCTGAACATATACCGCAATGACATTCACAAGGGAAGTTTTCCCAGCATTCTGAAGCCCAATTAATGAGAGTTCCATCTCTTGCTTGAAAAAGAGGCTGCATTTGAAAGAGAATTATTCAAATACCACATCAGAACCCCTACATGCATTGATTTAGCAAAAATACAAAACCAATTTTTTTTTAAAAAAAAGAAAAAAAGTGCCCTTAGCTTCTCCAAATCCTCAAATAAAACCGAATACTTAGCACGCAAATCTAACCATCTCCGATTCTCAATTTACGGAATCAACCGCATCCTCACCAATCCGAGCAACGTTACAACACAAACTCGAATCAAAGCACAAAGAGGACCCCTCACCTTCGGAGCCAGTTGAGGAAAGCTTCCCAGAGTCCCATGCCGACGGTGGAGAGGAAGGGATCGGAGAAGAGGGGTCGAGGGATCGGAGTATATGCAAATGGGGAGGGATCGAAATCTAGGGTTCGCGTAGTGTTTACTTTATTTAAGCAATTTAACGAAGGGAACGGAGCCTCCGCGCTCTCCAGTGCTCCGTTTTGACCATCGCCTCTCTCTCTCTCTCTCTCTCTCTCTCTCTCTCTTCCCCGCAAAAGCCACCGTAATAAAGGTCCCAGGGAAGGAGAAATATGGGTATGGCGCATAGAAGAAAGAGGGGAGTTGCCGCGGCCGCGAGCAGAACAGGGTCCGCGGCGGGGTTGGTGAGATCGCCATGCCGCGGCGGAGTTGGTGAGAACGCCATGCCGCGGCGGCAGCTAAGCAACAGATCAGAGCGGAGGAAGAGATAGAGGGAGAGAGAGGGAGAAGAGAGAGAGTTGTCTCTTCAGAGGGAGAGAGAGTTAGCTCAGCAACTGACCCGTGATGGAACGGATCAGGCGGAAAGTGCGGGGAAGCCTCCAAACAGCAACGCGTAGCTCCACCGTACGATCGGCCGAAGGAGGTGACGCAACAGTAAGAGAAGATGAGGCGAAGAAGGAAGGCAGTTGCGTAGCTAGTAGGGTAGCACGTTGTGCGGCACAGAAATTCGGAGAGGAGAGCTAAGGACAGAGAGAAATTCGGAGAGGAGCGCTGGGAGCTTGACACATATGGGTAGCACGTTGTGCGGACGTAAGCACAGAGAGAAATTCGGAGAGGAGAGCTAAGCACAGAGAGAAATTCGGAGAGGAGCGCTGGGAGCTTGACACATCAGCACCGAAACTCACGATTCATGTTTTTTTATTGATGATTGATATATATAATATATATATATAATATATATATATATATATATTATAATATATATATATATATATTACACACACACACACGGCTAGAATACTATCGATAGCACCAAACAATTGGTGCTATCAAGTTTTCAGCAGTTGGATGAAAAGATATGCGATTGGAATTATAGTGATCCCTAAGATTTTTACTATTCAACCAACCACCTAGTAAACCCTAGGGGACCACTATAATCTCAACCGCATATTTTTTCATCCAACGGCTAAAAACTTGATAGCACCAATGGCTTGGTGCTATCGATAGTATTCTAGCCTAATTATATATATATATATATATATATATATATATATAATATATAACAAACGACCGGTTGCTACCGATTTGTTTTTCAATGATGAAACTTTCAAATTGATGATAAACACATTTGAACATGATCTATATCAATTGAAGTGTTTAGAAATTAAATTTCAAATCTTTTTTTAGATCATTGACCTAATGATCAAATGGCTACAAAAATTATAATTTTAGTAATCAATATGAGATATTTTTTCGTTTAATTATAAAAATTATAATTAGTATTTTATATACAATATATATATATATATATATATATATATATATATATATATATATATATATATATATATATATATATATATATATATATTATATTATATTATATTAATAATTATATTTTATTAGCAGTGTTCATATCGGTATCCTAATTTTTTAAAAGTTATTGTCACTATGTCCTAGTTGTGTTATGTTTCGTGTTTCGTGTCTGTATCTGTATCTATCATGTCTAAATTTTCTGTAGAAGTTAGGGACTCGTATGTAAAAATAGATAAAATGGATTGTAATCTCCGCATTGCTCAGATGAAAAAGAAGAGAAGGGATGATTTCATCTATATTGCACTTAAGTTTTAAAATTATAGTTTTATCCCTATAATTTTTTAATTTTCAAATATATTTATCTAAGAGCCTCAAAATATGCAAATATATTTTTATAAATTAACTATATTAAGTTGACCATTAAATTTTGACCTTTTGGACAATTATGTTCTTATAAAAAATAGCTTTTGTAATTTTTTTAGGATTTATAAGTTACAGTTCATGTGGAAGAATAAAACAGTTTGAATTTGAATTAATAAATAATTTTACATATGATTAAAAAATATTTATTCAATATTTTGTAAAAAAGAGTCGATTTTAATTGATTATGAATGAAATATATTTATAAACTATTATTTATATATAATAGGTGAAAATATATAAAATTTATCTCAATTATTATCAGTTTGGATTCAACAACCCAATCTTTAAAAATTTTAATTCTAGTACTTAATTTTTTAATTTATTTAATTTAAATAATTTGATGACTTTTCAGATACAAAATTTATGCTCATTGTTTACTTTAATAAATTTATAGTCACGTAAATTGTATAAAATATGCTAACTAAATTCGTAAAGATAAATAACGTATTTAAAATTTAAATTTAAAAAATTACTAATTGGTTCAAATTAAATAAATTTAAAATTAGATAGTAAAATTAAAATTTAAAAAAAACTTGGTAGTGGGATCGCAGCCACGGGTGATAGTTGAGCTAAGTTCTGTACATTTTTATTTATATAATAACAAAGTTAAAATACTAAAAATTATTCTTTAAAAACTAGTAATTTTTACTTTTTCTTTCCGACTTTTAAAACTTTATCAAGATTTATATTAAAAATATTTTAAAAAAATTATAAATTTTTTTTAAAAAAATTATTATTATTTTTTATCAAACAAGTAAGCGTAATTTGGTAATTTCGTTCTTTTTATTAATACCGTCACTTTCTGAAAATTTTTAAAGTTTTACGGACCAAAATATAAATTTTTAAAAATCTGTCTTAGAAAGTGAAAAAATGAATTCTAAAAAAAGTGAGTATTTATATGGGGTGTTCTATATTTCAGACTAATAACTAAAACATTATAAAAATTTAACTAGTAAATATGCAATTTTATAACGTTATAGGGATACATATGCAATCAACCCACCAAAATATATATATATATATATATATATATATATATATATATATATATATATATATATATATCAAATAAAAAAAAATGTTATAAAATTTAAATGATCAAATTTATTTTTTCAAAATTTGATGATTTTCATATATATATATATATATATATATATATATATATATATATATATATATATATATCCAAAAATTCTAATTTATTTATATATGTCTCTGTTATTTAATTTAACGAATGAGTTATAAAATAACTATTTTATCTTTATAAATTTATTTTATAAAAAATTATTTATTTTTCTCTCTCCTCGTCTTTGCCGGCAGTGGCACGTGCGGCATATCCCACTTTTGCCGTAGTTGAGAGCCTCGCCTTCAACATTGTGACCGCCATCGTAGGTCTCGCAGTCGCCATGAATTTAAAAAATAATAAAAATAATAACAAAAATTAATATTAAAATATAAAAAATTATATACAGAAACAGTAAAAACTAAAAAGAATTAATTTATTAACTATAGTTAACTATTTTTAACACATGATTATTTAAATTTTATTAATGATAGAATATATTTGTAGACGATTTTTTTTTTTTTTTTTGAAAAGATAAATTAAGATAACTGAAATTTTATAAAAATCTATTCTTTATTTAATATCTTTATATGGAGCAATATGCAATAATCTCCTTGGCCTAAACCCTACTCTGAGCCTCTTCTTCTTCTTCTTCTTCTTCTCTCTCCCCCACCACCATCGCATAGTAAACGAGATGCTCCCCTTTTTCCCCTCTCTCCCCAACCATGGCGGCGGCGACCCACCTCTCCAACAGGTCAATTTTCTCTCTGCTTCCCCTGTTGCTTTGGATCGAATCCTCTTCCGTGTTGTAAAGTTGTGATCTTTGTTGTTGTTGTTGTTGAAGCAGGGGATGATGATTCCGCACTTGCCCAATAGCCCAAACCCCCAATTCCCGGTTCCAATGATGGGGAATTTGAGTAACCCTAACACCCATTTGAGCAATTTGGGTGGGAGCGCCATGGGCATGCCCAATCAGCAGCAAATCTTTCAGAATAACCCTAACATGGCGCCGGTGGCGCAGAATAATCAGATGGGTATTGGTGTTCTTCCCCAGAATGGGAGCTTTGGGTTGAACCAAGTCATGGCTTTGCAGCTTCTGGGGCAAGCTGCTAGTTTGCAGCAGAGCTTGCCGCAGTTTCAGAATCAGCTGCAAAACCTGAACTTTCTTTCGTCGATGCAATTGGGCGGCCAATTTTTGGCGAATAATCTTGCTCAGAGCATGAACCAATTCGCGGCCGGTGCGAACGGGCAGTTGGGTGTGAACATTCTGGTGCCTTTTAATGGGCAGTTGGGCACAACTGTCCCGAATTTGGGCTCTTTTGGTAATTCGAATTCGAATTGTATAAATCCTCCCAACTTCGGGAATGCAGCGTGTGTCGATGCTGTGAATCATGAGGTGAATAATGGGCAGTTAGCTTCGAATCATGAGATGGGTAGTAGAAATCACAACTTTCGTGGAAGTGCTCCGAACTCTGGGTTTGGTAGCAGCCCCAATATGGCTATGTCAAATTCGAATGCGAACTTTCGTAACGCAGCGTCTAATGGTGCGAATTGCCATGCGCTGGGTCACGGTGTTAAACACGGAACACCTATGGCTGCGACAAAATTTCAGCCGCCTTTCTCCCGCAGCATGTCGCAAAGTGATGGTAGTAATATGGTAGGGGCATTTTATTTGTTTTTAATTAGCTATGCTCATATTCTCATCTTATTTATACATGTTTCATATCACTGTCGTTGCTTAGGGTTACATTTTACATTGCTAGAGATCTTTTGGGTGCTTCGTGGTGAAATAGAAGTTTTGTTTTGTCACATTTTATGATTTTTATGTTAGGTATCATTTTTTTTTATTCCAACATCACCTATCAATCTAGATGTTCAGAAAACATGCACAACGTTATTGGTGCGTACTGTGATAGATTTTATCATTTTTATGTGCGGTTTCTCAACAAGTTTCTTCCTTTGATGTACTAGTCCATATAAATAAACAGCCGCAATCTTGCACTTAAATTTTGGCATTGTGCATTCAATTTATTGCTTTTTTTTTTTTGCAATAATATTGAGTGTGACTACCATTATAAAAGTTTTGTAAGCCTATGCAGCAGTGATTTGTAGAGTTACGAGTGGAATTTGTCTACTCCCTTCGCTTGGATGACCGTGCTTCCAATATTCAATAGTGAAATAATGCGTAGAATTACTTGCAACAATATTAATTATTATTATGGCTCAAGCATAGTGGAAGTTGATCTCAAACCTGACTAAGAACTCTATTTAAGTGGTGAGGGTGAGAATTTTTATGGTGGCGAAGCGGGTGGAAAATTTGAGAATATGCTTAGGCTTCATCTGCTAATTTGGTTATCATTGTATTGTGAAAGGGAAATGAAATTCGGAAGATGTTGAACTCTTTTGAGTTTTTAAAGAACTAGCAATTGGCTAACTGCGATCTGTATCCTGACTGGCTCTAGTACTCACTCCTAAGCTTATTTCCAAACCAACATTGTGGAACCAAACCACAAAAGATTGTTTTTGATTATCTTTTCCGTACAAGCCTACAAGGCTATGCTAGCAAATGTCCTAGAAGATAATCTCAGCTCTTAATTTTCTTGGATTCCAATTACAGGTCAACTGTGGTGAAGTCAATGGTTCTGGAGTCTCAAATTTAAGATATGAATATTCAATGAGAAAAAACTTCAGAACGAATCCAAAAGGACGTGAAAGAGGAGGGGCATCAAATGCTAGGCATGTTTATCTCTTACTCATCTTTCACGCTTCTAGCCTTTTCCTTTAATTCACTATGTGACCACTACCTTGAAATTCAACTTGATATTCACAGGAATCAAAAACCTCAATTTCATCACGCAAACAATGCAAAGTGGAACACGAAGCCATTTAATAGAACTGGCGGAAGAGGTCATCTTTTTGAATAGATGATTTATTTGAATACACGTTAAGTAGGATTGGAATATTTAATTAGAGGGTAATACTTGACAGTTTCAGTTCATGATCGCCTATAACCTGTCTATATTCTTATTGGAACTCCTGGATGTGTGCTCCTGTAATGTTGTATATAAAGTCTAAATTTATAGAAAAAAAAATATGTGCATTGATCAAAGTTGTCCATACTTGTTAAATTCTGTGAAACAACCGTTATTCTCGAAAAGCTTAAGTTAGTAGAAAATGATAATCGTTATTTTCTAAAAGTTTAAGCTAGTAAATAATAGTATTTTTTTTATTTAAAAATGCCCTTTTTGCTTACTTAATATGAAATGACTGAGCTGTTGAGCTTGTGGTTTTGGTAGTCAGCAAAGACACTGATTTGACAAATATTTGTAATATTTTGGAGCATAAATAGCGGACTATAATAAGCCACATAGTACAACAAAAACAGTTGTTTGTTTCACATAGTGCATGAACAATATGCTGTATCTTTCTACGCAATTATAAATTTGGCTCTTTCTAGACTCAGGTGTCGTGTAATATGAGTGTGGAGATTTAGTGTTATCAACTGGATGATGACAAGAAATTTAGTCTATCTCATTTGGGTTGAATAAAAGGCAGTTCGTGAAATTCTTAGGCAGCCTTAGGTTTTTTGTATCTGTTTGTCAAATATCTAGTTCCTGGCAGACATGATACACTCCATTTAGTGTCTGTTAAGTATGGTTAAACTGCAATTTACTTAGAAGTTAAGCTTTACTGATTTTAACCACCGTCCATGTGCTTGTTTGACTGTAATCGTTAGCTCCCTTTTTGTTTTGACAAATACGTACAAATAAAGCTCAACTCGTGTGTATTTGTAAAGGACAATAGCAAACTGGGTCTTGAGTCTGAGAATATTAACCTAGGTTAGTTTTATTTGCGAGCACAATTAACAGAAATTTCCATATTGTAACCTCAACTGACAAGATCAGAAGAAATAAGTTTATTATAGAATGTTTTATCCTACTGTTTTCAAGAATGTTATGGTTTTCAAATGTCATATTTCTATTGTTTATTGTTGTCTAATACATTTGAGAAGCACGTCCGTTGAGCTAATGTCGTATTTGTTTCTAGCTAAATGCAAATATGCACTGGCTTTTGTTTCTTAAAGTTGTGATTGTTTTGGCTCTTATGTTGTTTCTAACTCTTCGCTTAAATGTAATAAGCAAACGGAAATCCATCATATTGTTTATTAGCTGAATGATCTGACTAAAACAGTTGTAGATGTTACTCATTCTCTATTTGCTTTCTATTGTTTCATATGGCTTTAATCAGGTCATAACAATGGGAGAGGAGGAAAATCTGACTCTCCAAACGGCGGTGGCAATTCAGCTTCTACAAACCGACGAAGGTACTGATCTATTGCATTTGATGGAAAAAGGCCCTAAACATGTATGCTGATTCAACAAGGGAAAGAGTCATCATTATGCTTTGGTTCTATGAATTACTTGAATTATTCACAATATTACTCACCAATCTGCATATATCAAACTAGTTATCTATCTAGCAATAAAATCTTTACGAATCTTAATAGTCCAGTTTTCCTTTACGAGTTTTCATCGAGCACCCTCTGCTTGATATTATATGTTGTGTGAGTGTGACAATTCCATGAGTTCTTTTGCTTTTATACTTTTCTTAGCAGTTGTTGGTGTTATTTTCATGAGCACATTTAACATGCCGAATACTATTTTGGGCCTTGTGCAGTAAGTAGAGCTGTAGTTGTTGGACCATCTAGTGATTAACTTGTGCTGCATGGACATTTTCTTTTGTGATTGCTACCTACGAGTTTGACTTTGTCGACGGC
This sequence comes from Tillandsia fasciculata, assembly GCA_029168755.2. Lineage (NCBI taxonomy): Eukaryota > Viridiplantae > Streptophyta > Magnoliopsida > Poales > Bromeliaceae > Tillandsia > Tillandsia fasciculata. Next base: position 3,996,266 of record CM054938.1, on the reverse strand, counting down.
AAATGTCTTCATGAGCCTTTTTATTGTTTCCAGAATAGTTTATTTTACCTACAGGGTGATCTATCATACCCCAAGAATCCGTAAAGACCCAGAGCGTTATGGATCGCACCCGTGCATTACTTTAGTAGTAATTGATCTGTTTTCTTATGATAAATTCAATGATCTCTTTTCACTTTTGGGAACATGAAGAAAAAAAGAAGCAAATTTCAACATTTATTGAATTGGATGTCCAAAGATTATGTTTGTCAGTTATTTTCTGGGAGCTAGTAAATCATTTATTCGTCTAGTTTAATATTAGGGCATGAACCTTGCATGTTAATACAGTTATCTGAAGTATTAACATCTCTTTCTTCTTGAAGGTTTGTTCCCATTATCTATAACGAACATGAAATCAAACAGTGGATCGAAGCACGCAAGAAGAACTTTCCGACACGTGCCAACATAGAGAAAAAGGTCAATCACTAGTCTTTGTAATATATTTGTGACCCGTTCAATAATTTCTGAATAACTTCGTGCTGCAGAAGTTGGCTTTAAATGGGACAAATGGCGAGGAGGCGGAAGAGAATACCAAATTATGCCGTCAGGTAAACCAATTGGTTTGCTTTTTCTCTTTTGCGCGCGCGTGTGTGTTCATAGCAGTGTGGAATTATTTATTTACATATGTATTTGTGCCAGATCCGAATTTTTACGTGTCTCCTTAAGAAGCTTTCTTTAAAAAACACATATTGTACTTACAAAGGCACCCATATTATTTATTATTTCTTATTTTATTTATTTATTTTTATTTTTTGTGATAGTAAAATCCACTTCTCTCCTTCAGTTGGATGATTCCCCCATCCAAAGATGTGTGTCTTTTATTAAATTTTTTTTTTTTGGTAAGAAATTGTTAAGTGACTCATTGTAATTGTTTACAGCAACTCAAAGAAGTTTTAGTCAAGCAGGCAGAATTGGGTTTCGAAGCTCCTGAGATCCCGCCTGGATATCTTTCCGAACCGGAGGATCAACTCAATGGAAAACCGAACAAGAGGAAAACACTGAATAGGTCCGATGGAAGCTTGAACAGATACAATAATAAGAGGGGCAAATATAATCAACGAGATAGGCGTGGTAAAAGGCCGAAGCTAAAGAAAGAAGAACCTACAACACGAGCTTCAGTAGTGCGAGAACCAACCCTTTTGCAGAAGCTTCTAAACGCCGAAGTCAAAGGAGACAAAAGCCGGCTTTTGCAAGCTTTCAGATTCGTGCTTTTGAATTCCTTCTTCGAGAGCTGGCCTGAGAAGCCGTTGGAGTTTCCGTCCATCACAGTACAAGAGACTGTATACGGGCGTACGGCCGTTTTAGGTGCAAACCCATCTCCGAACGATGTGGGTGCTTCTAATTTTGGCAAAACCGATGATCGTAAAGACTTGCATGTAGTAGAAGAACAAAATAGATCTTGTCGAGACGGTGATTGTAGTGCTCATGATGCCGACATGCACTGCAATTTTGCGGGTAAGGAGGAAGAAATTAAACATTCAAATGTAGTTGATGAAGAAGATGAAAGTGATAGTGTTAGTGATGATGCTGAGCAGTTTGAGGACTCAGAGGAAGGAGAAATCACTGAGTAAAAGAGATTTTGCATCCAATCTATTTTTCACTTTGTATGTATTACCTGTGATTTGATACTACAAATTATGGTTCCACTTGAATTCTAACTATTATTGTTGTTGAAAACATTGAGAGAAGGAAGCTGACTTTTCTGTTATGATTGGGCTATTTGATTAGAAATTTTTTTGCTCACTTGGTTAGTTCTGGGTTTTGGAATCTGCTTCATTTCTAGTGCTTTTTGTGACTTCTTCTTGAGTTGAACATACAGGTGCCTCTTCTTGAGCTGCATAAAGAAACACTAATTATTCTCAAGGTTCAAATTAAAGGGTTTTGTTATTCCTTTTATGGTTTAGAAACACTCATCAACTGTTCATCAATTGCTGGAGTAGTTGGTTGATAGCTTGATGAGAGTATAAAGTGGATCCAGGTCCTCATAATTTTGAGGATGTATAATAATTTTTTTCATAGTGGAACAAAAGAGTAGATGAGAGTAAAATAAATGTTGAAGTGATACATTTTTTCTTTTTTGTGATCTGTGTAAATCTTTTGGTGATGCATTTTATTTGAAAAAATATTATATTTTTTTTAGTAGAGGTATTTTGATATAATTGGTAGAGTATCTATACAAATATATAAATTTTTAATATTTTTTGTCACGTGGTAATTTTTTTTTCGCCCTCACCAACTCTTTTTTTGAACGCTCATAATATTTTTTCTTTCCCCTCGGATATGGAACTCACTTTATAATCAATATGTTTCTTAATTATCTCATAACTTTTTTCCTTCTTCATCCTCACCTACTTCTTTTTTGAATCAAATATATATTTTTTTTAAATCGAACCGCTCCAACATCGGGTAAAACATTATGACTTTTTTCCTATCCAGCTCTCTATTCAACAAAAATAGAACTAACTCTATGGTAATAATTATCTCATGTCTTTTTCCCTTTTATACTTTCGAATTCAGAACTCAACTCTCCAATCCTCTCCCTCTAGAACGAAGCGCATTGAGGGCGCAGTGAGAGGGATTGCTTGACTGCCTTCTCCATCGCTGCGGGGGCCTTAACGGAATAGTATAGGATGCTTAGAATAAGGCCCAGGACTGGCTCGTGTTTGGCTTGTTTGCACGAACTGACTTGTTAAAATATTAAGCCGAAAAATTCTGTTCGTGTTCGGCTCATTTATTAAATGAGCCGATTGATCTCAATTTTGTTTCGAGCTGATCACAAACCAACTCGCAAACAGTGAGTTGAATTGCCACCCCCCTTCTAGAGATCCATGTCTTTGGAGTGGTTATTTAGAAAAAATAAATAAGAAAAAATCTAAAATTTTAATTATTATAAATTTTATTCTATATTTTGTATAAATTCTATGGGTTGGTCCACCGCAATAATTTTTGAGCCACTTATATTTATTGCTCTAAAAAGCAGATTAATCTAAAAATAATATTTATATATTATTTATTTATTTATTTATTTTTGAGTTACACTGGATACAAATATGATAAGTTGTTAGCTCAATATTAATTTAGAGTGGTAGAAAAAAAATCAAAAATTTTCAAAATTTGAGGCATGCAAATAGGATGCAAAGTATTGAATTTGAAAAGAAACTTCAGTAAAAGCTTTCCCATGACATATCGTGGAGCAGCCCCGATTCACTATTATATATTAATTTTATCTATTCAAATTATTTTTAAATTTTTAGTATTAAAAAAATCTAACGTAATCTTGGATGAAAATAAAATTAACACGTGAAGTTTCTCACTAAAATTTTATCCTAGAATTTGGCATATGTAAAAAAATAATAATTTCAGGAGATTTCCAATAACGTTTTAGTAAGAAGTTTCAATCTATTGCGATACATAAGTTTTCTTCCTATCTTGAAAAAATATATTTTTTTAGAATTAATTTTTTTTTCTAGATTTCAGTATTAAAAACACCTAATGAATTATTAAATAAAACTAACATGTAGCAGAGGATAGGGGCTCCCCAACGAGAGGATGCTTTTACTAAAGTTTTATCCTACTGTAGACTCCGTTTGAAATTACTGGAGAATTACGGTGAAAAAAATATGATGACAAAATTTTTATTTATTTTCGTAAATAATATTGTGTTTCATATATTAGAATGAGTCGATTATAATATATTTTCTATGATTCCTCTGAAAACCACAGAAGTATATCTCTGAATCTTTTTACCCTATTTTTTTTTTCGTCTAGTAGATTATTATATATTTTCTAAGATAAAAAAAACATAAAATTATTTTTAATATGCTTTTATCCTAATTTTTTTTTATCTAATAGTATTAGATGGATCTTAAAAAGGTCAAAAAAAAAAAACTTGATAAAAACTACACTGATAAGTTCTCCAACAAAATTTTATTAAGAAGCCTCTGATTTACTATTACATATTAGTTTTATCTTTTTTAAAAAATTATAATTCTTTCTTTTAATATTTTAAAATTATTTTAAACTCCTAATATTGAAAAAATATTTAATAAATTTTTAAATTGAGATAAAACTAATCCATGCCAGCAAATATGTGGTACTTCAATAAAATAAAGCAATGATTGGGAGGATATTTCTTCACAATAATCTTATTACCATTAGAAATGATATGGTAAATTATTTATTATTTTTAAAATTATATAAATATATTATTAAAATAATATGATTATTTTTTATTTATTAATTAATAAATACTTGTGAACCTTTAAGAAGATTTTATAATTTTTTTTGCTTGTTTCTCGAGGAGTCAGAATTCTGAATAAATAAATGGAATTTAGCTTCGGAGTGCGGGGGGGGGGGGGGGGGCTTGGTGTTGCCGATTAGTGTGACAGGACGAGGGTCGTGCTGGATGGAGTTAACGACGTTTTCACCATGCTTGGAGGACGGTGGGTTGGTGGAGTCTGCAGGGGAGGCCGTGGATACTGCCTCCATCGAGGGGAATGATCCCCCCGGGGTGGGGTCTGTCGGATTTAGAAGAAGTCTTCGACTGGCTAGGAACTATGATAAGGAGCATCTGTGGGTAGGGCGATCGTGCGCAAAACCATGCTGAGAGAGTGTGCAATCGACGAGGGTGCCAAGAAGCGTACGAAAAGCGCGCAGGTTGAGGGGGCGATTGGAGCTTGTCGTGACGTGGCGGCTTCGCAGGGTAACAGGATCAGAGACAAGAGCGCTAAGTGTGGGGTAGTGCTGAATTCGCAGGAGGTGCAAGGTTTTATTGATTTTCTAGGCTTCGCATAGGTGGCGGCACTGGGGGTAGGAGTTCTGTAGTGGGTGTCTCTTTCTCTATGTTTAATATATGCAGTTGGAATGTTAGGGGTCTTAATGACCCAGGTAAGAGGGGACTTGTTAAGTCTGTACTTTCTTCTTCAAAGAAAGCTGTGTAATGTCTGCAAGAAACCAAAGTGGAGTCTATTTTCCACTCTTTTCTTCGCTCTTTTGCTGGGCTGCATGTAGATAAATGCCACTTTGTTAAATCCTCGGGAGCTTCGGAAGGTATTGTAACTTGCTGGGGCTCTAGGGATTTCACATATTCCGAGGTTTTAATAAGACCCTTTTCCATTACCGTTAGGCTGTTGCATAATGCCAGCGGGTATAGCTTCTACTTAACGAACGTTTACGACCCACCAGCGTGGGAAGGCAAGGTGGACTTCTGTCTTGAGCTGGCTGGGCTCAAAGGGGTTTGTAGGGGTGTGTGGATTATGTGCGGGGATTTTAATTTTACCAAATGTCAACTGGAAAGGAAGGGAAGGAGTTGGAGTGGTAAACTTATGTCCATGTTTGTGGACCTTTTAAACAAATTGGAGCTGATAGATTTGCCGCTGAGGAATCAGTGTTTTACGTGGTCCAATATGGAGGAGTCTCTGACTTTAGCTAACTGGATTACTTTCTTGTGTCTACCGAGTGGGACCAAGCCTTCGCCCTTGCAAAGGTAGTTGCATTTCTCCGGGTGACTTCAGACCACACTCCAATCCTTCTTTCAACTGGTGCAAACCTTCCGCCACGCAAATTTAGATTTGAGGATGCGTGGCTCCTGCAGGAGGACTTCATTGGCAGAATGTCCAGGTAGTGGACAGAGGTGCCTGGTCAACAGTCGAGCATCCTCACTTTTACTGCTAAACTCAGGCACTGTAGGAAGAGGTTCAAGGAATGGAGCTCTACTAATTTTCATAGTATTTCCAAGTATAAATGTAACGATTCGGCCCACTAGCAATAATAACTCGTTTGGCCCAAACTACAGCCCAAAATATTTAAGCCCAGTTATTATTACTAGTGTCCATGTCTCATATAAACCCAATCACAATTTCATCCACATTCGATGTGGGACTATTGAGGGCATCACAGACTTCCCCCGTTTAGGCCTTACGTCCTCGTCAGCCCAAACACACATAGCAGCCCAAGATCACCAGGTGATGTGAGACTTGTCTCGTTAGCCCTGCCATCTAGACCCAGGCTCAGCTGAGACTTGACGCACACTTTCGGCTGGTTATTGGCTCTGATACCAAATGTAACGACCTGGCCCACTAGCAATAATAACTCGTTGGGCCCAAACTACAGCCCAAAATGCTTAAGCTCAGTTATTATTACTAGTGTCCATGTCTCATATAAATCAAATCACAATTTCATCCACATCCAATGTGGGATTATTGCGGGCGTCATAATAAATGTGTACTTTCGAAGGAGATAAAGGCGCTGGACTTATCTGAGAAGGCGAATTGCCTTTCGGGGGCACAGCGGGAGAAGCGTAAACTTCTTAAGATGCAGTTGCAGGCCGTTGTAGCGGAGGAGAAAACTCTTTGGAAATCTCGAGCCAAACAGCACTGGCTTAAAGAAGGGGATGGCAACACTAAGTAGAGAGGCCGAGAAAAGAGATTACTTCTTTACTACGTTTAAGGAGGTGTTCGCGCCTGATAGGGTTGCCAGGGAGTCTTCAGGGGATTGGAGTAATTTATTCGATACCCGACCGTTTCTTCGGTCGGAGCAACTGACCGTACCCTTTAGTAGGGAGGAGATTAAAATTGCAGTTTTTCAGTTAGGAGGGGATAAAGCCCTTGGGCCGGACGGGTTTGGGTTAAGGTTTTATCAAAAGTTTTGATCAATAATTCAAGACGATATCCATAATATCTTCTCAGATTTGTTCGAGGGGAAGCTGAATACGGAGCCAGTAGATTACAGTTATATCTGTTTAATCCCTAAAAAAGAAAGGGCTAAAGCCGTCGGTGACTTTAGACTGATTAGTTTGCTTAATGGAGTTCAGGAGATAATTTCCAAAGTATTAGTGAATAGACTTGAAAGGGTTTTGGATGATGTCATTTCTAAGTCACAGGCGGCCTTCATAAAAGGGTGAGTGATTCTGGACTCCTTTGTTACGGCTAGCGAAATCATTAATTGGGGGGCTAAAGATGGCGTTGAGTGTGTGGGGATTAAGGTGGATTTCGAAAAAAGCGTATGATATGGTGAATTTGGGCTTCCTTTTCAAGGTGTTGGGGTGGTTCGGGGCTGACCAGAAGTGGTGCGGGTGGATTGGGTAGTGTATCGCCAACTCTAAGGTAGCAGTGTTGGTCAACGGAACAACCACAAAATGGATTAAGCCTAACAGAGGATTGAGACAGGGGGATCCACTATCCCCGCTTCATTTTTTGGTAGTGGCGGAGGGTCTCGTGAGACTGACGGAGAGAGCGATGCTGAATAAGCTTTTCAACGGGGTGGGCCCCTCTCCGGAGTGTCAGACTGCTATAATTCAGTACGCGGACAATACTATTTTTTTCTGTAAGGCAAAGGAGAGGCAAGTGCGCAATCTGCGTTTTATGTGGCAGTTATTTGAGTGGGCGTCGGGTTTGAAGATTAATAGGAGTAAATCGGAACTCTTTTATCTGGGCCGAGAGAGGGCTAGGAGGGCGAGATTAGCGGAGCTAATTGGCTGCAAGGAGGGACAGTTCCCAATTAGATACTTGGGGTTGCCGTTATCGAATAAAAATGTTACGAAGGAGGGCTGGCGTGGTATTATCAGCAAATTCGAGGGGCGGATCCAGTGGTGGCAAGCGAAATTGTTGTCGCAAGGTGGCAGGTTAGTGTTGGTGAATTCGGTACTGACTAGTTTGCCTCTGTATTTCCTGTCGGTCTTTCGAGCGCCCAAGTGGGTCATCAACAGAATGGAATGTCTCATAAGAGTTTTTTTTCTAGAAAGGAGGCACTTCTGTAGCGGGGGGCAGTGTCTGGTTCAATGGAAACTGGTTTGTCGTAGTAAGAAAGACGGTGGCTTTGGTGTCATGGATCTTGGAAGCATGAACATAGCCCTACTGATGAAGTAATGGTGGAAACTGCTTTCAGGACAATGCTTTCTTTGGGGTCCACTCATTCGCAAGAATTACTACATTAGAAGGACACCCCTTTGGGAAGGGGTTTCATTTACCCCATACTTTCAGTGGTGGAAAAGTGTCTTGGGGACTAATGAGGTGTTCAAGTATGGAGCCCACTATGTGCTCGGAGATGGTAGAGGTGTGGAGCTGTGGCGGGACAAGTGGGGGTGGTATGACACCCCTTTGCTCACAATTCCCTAACGTCTTTAAGGACATTGTGTGCAAAAATTGTAAGGTTGGGGAGTGTTTTGGAAGCAGAGGTTGGAAGTGGAGTATGATTTTGAGGAGTGTTCGGGCCCAAACCCAAAGGGATTGTGTTTGGATTCGCGACATGAAAGAGGCGCTGGCTGATAAGACCCCCGGCACCGACATGGATGTAATTAGATGGAGGTGGTCCATTAAGGAGGACTTATCAGTTAGATCGACGTATACCTTCCTATAGGATGGATGAGTTAAGGTTTCTCTGTATAACTGGCTGTGAAAATTAAGGCTCTACTGAAAGTTAAGATCTTTGTTTGGACTGCACTGAGAGGTAGAATTCTTACAGTGGACAATCTACTTAAACGGGGATGGAGTGGCGAGGAAATATGTGTCTTTTGTTCGATGGTCATCGAGACAATTGATCACCTCCTGGTTGAATGTGAGAGGGTCAAAGCTTTGCTGGGTGTTTTGTTGATAAATAAAATATCCTTATGAAGTTGAGGCTCGGCCCGAGAGCTATGGGAATTAAGTAGCCTGGTTGGGGGGCCTGTCGGAAGAAGGGAGAGTACAACTATTGCTGTGGTCTGGTGGACGACCTGGCTGGAGCGTAATAGAAGAATTTTCAACGATAGAAGGATTAGTCTGCGGCAAATGTGGGAAGCGGTGCGATCGATGTGTAGCCTTTGGTGGCGTGTTGCTCGTAGTTGTAGCACACTTTTATTTTTTTTTTTTTTTAATTTTTTTTTTTTTTTGAGGCCTAGTTGCCTCTCCTTATTGCTAAGTTCAAAGCATTTTGAATGAAACGGTAGCTATCTTTTCTCGAAAATATATATATATATATATATTTATAAAAAAAATATTTCTTTTGTCAAGGAAGGTTAGTTTTTCAAAAAATGGCAAATCGTTCACCGTTTTTATGTAAAAGAATGATTCATCGCTAAGTGGTATAAAATCTTCTTTAGAAGAACAAATAGAAGATGATAAATCATCTTTAATCATTCATTTAGTAGGTAAGATTCTTATATTATGTTTTTTTTTTTAAATACGGTGAATAAATTTACGATAAATTATTCTCCGTGATATAATAGTTAACATTTTTATGAAGATCTTTAATCATACATCGTCTTTAAAAATTCACCATTTAAAAAAAATCATCTAGATAAAAAAAAATTGTTTCTGTAATTTATTTTTTGAAAGTGTTATTTGATTAATTATAAAAAATTATCGGGTTATTTGGAAAAAAAAAAGTCCGAAAAAAGTCGTGATAAATTGTACTGCAGCCGCAGCGACAACTTGTGTACTGCAACCACAGTTTCCTCCTCGTCGAGTGTGTGTGTGTGTGTGTGTGTGTGTGTGTGTCGGAGGGTGGGGGGGGGGCGCGGGGAAGGGGGAGACGATGACGAAGCCGAAGATCATTCCGATCGTCCTCCTGGGCTGCGGCGGCGTCGGTCGCCACCTCCTCCGCCACATCCTCTCGTGCAGATCCCTCCACACCCAAATGGTAATGGTACTGCAACCCCCTTCCCCTTCTCCGACGAACCATTTCCGTGCATCACCCATGGTTTTTCCATTCTCCACCATCCTAGGGTTTGGCCCTGCGTGTCGTCGCCGTTGCCGATAGCCGCTCCCTGTTGGCCGTGAGCGACGCGGCGGCGGCGGCGACGTCCATGGACGACGCCTTCTTGGCCGAGCTGTGCCGCGCCAAATCCTCCGGATCGCCTCTCTCCTCCCTTGCTGATCTAGGTTGGTGTTTGCACTCGACTAATTTGTACTATTAACATCAATCCAGCTACTATCCTTTTTCCTCCTAAGTCGTTTTAGATGAAATGGATTTCGAATTGATGGTTTAAAAATCGTTATCAAATTCATCAAAGAGTCGAAAAATGAACAGTCAAAAATGAATAATCTTGTGAAATTAGATATTAAATTTTCTCAATTCATAATCAAAGTTATCAAATATTATCTAAATAGTATAAAAAATTTTCTATCAAAAATTCAAGCGGTTTGGATTGCTTTACACCGTTAAACAAGCAAACGGCACATATAGGCCGTCAAAAATTATTGATTTTGTGATCCTTTGGTCACTGCATAAATAATTTTTAAATTTTAGTTTCTAAATGTTTTGAATACTCTAGATCAATTTCAATGGTTACGATCATTGATTCAGAATCCTTATCATTTAAAACGACTTAGGAGGACGAAGACCTCCATCGTCCTAAAAGGATAGTAGCTGAACTCTTATTAACATATCCAATAATAACATATTTGTACGAAGATATGAAAATTTTCTTGTATGATTGGAAGTTAGGCGCTTGATTTTTGTTCCATGAATGGTTTTAACATTTATGGTTTAGTGAAATAGCATATTTCATCTACGAGGTGGTTTACCTTAGAATAAATTGCACATTTGGTCCCCACACTATGAGGTGGGTGACACTTTGGTTCTCAAACTTTAATTTAATGCAGTTTCTAGCTCGAACTTTTAGAATTGTTGTAATTTAAGTTCTATAACCTAATTTAGTTGACTAAATATTAATATATCGCGGACATAAAAATGATGTGGCAGTGTTGTGTTTGCTGAAGCGCTAATAATTAATAATACTACGTTACTTTTATATTAACAATGAGACAATACTTCTTGTATGATAGTTGTTATCTACTTTCCTCTTTACGTATAGTTTAGTTGTGTTGTGCTCTGATTACTAGTAGGATGTGTTTATTGCCTTCCTTCTGCTTGTTGTTGTAGACGCCTTGTGTGTACCGGGGGGTACCTTGTGCACACGGCGGGTCTGTGCACGTGCCGGGTAGGCTTCCGCTGGGGCCTGGGGCGTGACAAAACTTGATTGCAATAATTCTGAAATTTCGAGCCAGAAATTGCAATAAATTAAAGTTTGCGGACTAAAGTTGTACCTGGCCCACTAGCAATAATAACTCGTTGGGTCCAAACTATAGTCCAAAATGGTTAAGCCTAGTTATTATTACTAGTGTCTATATCTCTTATATACCCAATCACAACCCTATTGGAGTGTACTCCTTCTGTTTAGGTCTGACGTTCTCGTCAGCCCAAACGCACACAGCCTAAGATCACTAGGCGATGTGAGACTTGTCTCGTTAGCCCTGTCATCTAGACTCAGGCTCCGCCGAGACTCGACACACACTTTCGGTTGGTGATTGGCTCTGATACCAAATGTAACGACCCGACCCACTAGCAATTATAACTTATTGGGCCCAAATCACAATCCAAAATGCTTAAGTTCAGTTATTATTACTAGTGTCCATATCTCTTATATACTCAATTACAGCTCCATTCCCATCTGATGTGGGACTATTGGGGTGTCACAAAAGTGTCGCCTGCTTCATAGTTTGAGGAGCAAACGTGCAATTTACTCTTTATCTTATTTTGAAAAAATAACTTGAAGGCCTAATATCTTATCTATTCTTCATATTGATCCCGCTCATCAACTAAATATTGCATGCTTCTTGACTAAATTGACGGGATATATGCTGAATAACATATTCATGCTTCTTGATTTATTCATGCTGAACAAGTGCGACTTTTTGAACCATAAGGTAGCAAAGTGAAAATGCGCTAAACAACATGGGGAGCAAATTGAAGTTTACCCTTAATCTTTAGGCCGTGTTTGTATTTAAATATGACATTTTTTTATTGAATAAGCTTGTAATATGCGTATCATATTCGGCAGTGAAGTCATCTTCTCGGGATAAGATAAGTCATCTCAAATATGAAATATCCTATCCTACCAAATCATAAATACCGAGACAAACCGGAAAATCTTGATAATGCATAATCTATCACTGTACAACTTGTTCCAACACCCAAACAAAGCCTCCGACTCAAAATAGTTTTTGTGCATCGAAAAATGATTAGCTTATGTCTGCAATGACATTTTCTTTGCCTGTTTCTCGAGGAGTCAAAATTCTGAATAAATGAAGCGAATTTAGCGGAATTGAAATCACAATGACGATCGATTGCTTCGACAGGACAGAACATCCATATAAGAAAGTCGAACAGAGCACTGAGGCAGGCATTTGAGGACTACACTATTATACTAGTTAGCCTACAATTCTAATTCTATATGAATCCTTACTCTTAGGAAATCCTAATTAAAACGACCACTCTGAAAAATGTTAGAAATATAATCAGACTGTATAATTATCATGGCTACCATAAAGTTTCTGAGCCTGACTGCAGTTTAGCTTTTCTGTGTGGCTTTTCTTCAATAATTTATAACTGGGTTTTGTAATGGGATGAAATTTTAATGCTGGAAATCGGTTAAAAAAGATATTGTATTGTTGGTATATGATTTTAGCCTTCACAGGGGTTTGTTAACTTGATTCCAGGAGGGTGCCAACTATTTACGGATTCTGAAGCCAAGGGAAAGATCATTGATGTTGCTCGCCTTCTCGGCACATCCACTGGTTTGTAGAGAATCCAAACTACTATCATTTATTTATTCGTTTTATGGCTGCTTAATGCAGTAGTGGGTTGCTAGCTAGGCTTTAAACATATGTAATTGATTATGGAGATGTTAGTTGAATCTGCTGATATTTTCAAATAACAGCATTTTTAACTGTTTTGCATTTTCTAACAATGTCACACCCCTCTTTCTTCCTTTAACAGGTTTGGCAGTAGTTGATTGTTCTGCCAGTTCGGAGACCGTTAATACACTAAAAGAGGTTATGAGTCTTGGTTGTTGTGTCGTACTGGCGAACAAGAGGCCACTTACTTGTGCAATTGTAATACTGTCTCTAACTCAACTATTTTATGACCTCTTATTATTATATATTGCATATGCAAAAATATTGCTTGTAAACTTAAAATTGGAATGTGTACCTAATCACCTTGTATGCTGCTGTTGATGTTCCGAAGGGCTGATTTTTTGTCATGCAGGAAGATTTTGAAAAGCTAGTCTTGCATTTCCGGCGCATTCGGTTCGAATCAACTGTATGTACATATTGTTCGCCAATGTTGTTCATTTCCTTGTATGATAATTGCCATAATTTTATCATGGTTTCCTAGGAAGTTATGCAAATGTTAGTCTTTATTCCATCTCTTCTCTCTTTTATCTTTGATCTTTTATCTAGTTGTTTGAGTATCAAACATTGTGATTTTTGGTTAATCTCCGAGTCAGGTAGTAGCCGTAACTCGCGTATTTCAAGCCAAAATTTTAAAATGAAATAGAACAACAAAACTTCAGCAAAGGGTAGAATTTGTCAACATATCTTATTTCTTGGTTTCGGAGGTCTCCTAATTTATTTCTGGTAGATGCCTTATTTTGAATGCTTGCTAATTTCAACAAGGAGCATAACCTTTCCTTAATGAGTATAATCTACATCTGCTCCTTATTTAGAATGCTGTGGTTTTATTGTTTGAAAAGTTTGTGATAGAAGTCAAACATGGATTTTGGTTGAGAAAACCATGTCTGTCGGTGGCAAAAGATGCAAAACTAGTTTACTTTTGTATGAGAAATTTACAATTTGACAAGTAATAAATTTTTTATAGGTTGTTGGTGTTCTTTTCATTATTCTTGATGTTCATTCCTTTTGGCACTAAAAATCTGTTAGAGAATACATTGCATGTGTATTAAGTGTATGAGTAGAAGATGATTGGGAATCAACAGGGCCATCGCAGCAATTTAAAATTAATGGGGAAGAGAGTTTTACCTCCATGATTAGCATTTAGTTATCTTTTTTTTTTTTTTAACACTTCCAGTTATTGTTGTCTTTTCCTTCTGATGATATAGTATTCCATCAATGAATGTCTATTCTGCAAAGTTTTTTACATTAAAATCCTTTCTCTTCCAGGTTGGAGCCGGTCTACCAGTAATAGCTTCTGTAACCCGTATTATTGCATCAGGTGACCCCATTAGTCGTATTATGGGGAGTTTGAGTGGTATGTAACGCAGAAGCTACAGTTGCAACGAAGACTTTCACTAGTTGATTTCTAATATTTGCTTCGCTGATCTAGGTACACTTGGTTATGTGATGAGCGAATTAGAGGATGGAAAGCCATTCAGCCAAGTTGTTAAAGCAGCTAAATCTCTTGGATTTACAGAACCAGGTCTTATATTATTGATGTTAATCTACTGGTCAGAACTACTGTTTCAAATGTTGTTAGAGGTTTTATTGATGGGGTGAATTTAAAACTTAATAGAAACATGTAAGAATATTCTGTGAAGTTTATGATGCCACTCTGCATCTTTCTAGCGCTGAAGTGTTTATCTGCATTAACGTTTTGCTTGATTTCTCACCTTCACATTTCTTTCCTCTTGTTTTAATGTGAAGTTTAATTATGCAAGATTTTCTCCCATGTCTTCAGACACCTTATATAACTACATCATGTTGCCGACCACAAGTTCCGTTTGTTACTTGAGAGCAATATTCCTGTACTGAATAATCATAAACCGCTGATCTAGTATGGTTAGGTCATTGTCGCATACAGTGCTTTGATGACTTGGGTATTTCCTTTTCAATCAGTAATAAAGTTTTGGGGTCGTAGAATAGCTGCCCTTTCTTTGGTATAGAATTTCTTTTTGCTTGCACAAATAGGGGTTGGATATGGATTACAGTTAGATGCACTTGAATTTAAAACAAATCCTAATAGGGACAAAGTGCTCTTTTTCCTTCCTTTTTTTTTTTTTTTTTTTTTTTTTTTTTTTTTTTTTTCCCCTTTGTGCCTAGTAAAATGTACTATGAGATTTTAGGACTGTACTTTTCCATTTTTGCAGATCCACGTGATGACCTCAGTGGGATGGATGTTGCTAGGAAGGTTTGCAAACTCATCATTGTCAACATCTTGTGTTATCTGTAACTATACATTATCATTTTTACTTCTCCTGTGAATTCTAAATTTGTTCTTTTCCGGAATGTAATTGTGATGTGCAAAAAACATTTTTTTTTTAGTTACTTTCTGTATCTACTAATCCAACTTAATTCTAGCATAATGAATTCCATGTTTTTATAATGCTGTAAGGATTATTTCTGTTTAATAGCCTATGTGTATTACACTAAAGGTTGGTCAAAAGCCTTTTAGTTGCAAGGAAGCATGGCCATAGCTTTTCAGCGCGACATGAGTTTGCTTTTGCAAACATTGGCGATTTAAACACTAGTTCTCATGGTTTGCTTTGGAACAGGGATTAATCCTTGCTAGACTTCTTGGTTGGAAGATGAGCCTGAATGATATAAAGGTTTATGCTTCAAGCCTTTTCCTAGTTTCATTTTTGTTTGGTTTTGATTTTGTTATTCCATGGAAATAAATTATAACGCTAGTTTCCTTTCTTTATGTACCCTGAGTTTTACAGATCAACTCAGGTTTGTAAATATGATGGCAATAAGCACGGCGATATTACCTATTATTTTATCTCAAGTTTTCTAATTTCAGTGTCGTTTGTTTTTCAGGTCGAGAGTTTGTTCCCTAGTGAATTTGGACCAGGTTCAATGGCCGCGGAGGTCTTTCTAGGAAGTGCCATTCGACAGCTTGATAAAAGTATCGAGGAACGCGTTACAGCTGCCTCTTCAAAAGGAAATGTTCTTCGCTATGTTTGCGTTATTGAGAACTCGAGGTGTTTTTTACTATACTTGACCATAAGTAACTAATAGGAAAGTAGCATGGATCATTCTATTACAATTGTCCTTCTTGTCAGCAGATATAATATGGACCATAAGTTCCAGATATACCTAACCATTAGTTCTGTTCCTAGGATGTTGTTTAATCCCATCTTTTTTCTTGTTTTTGTTATTTACTGCAGAAAACTTTATTATGTGGAACTTGATTTCGTTATCTGTTACCGTACTGGTTCTTTTTGCAGGTGTCAGGTAGGTCTCCAAGAGATTCCGAAAGATTCTCCACTGGGAAGATTAAGAGGAAGTGATAATGTGGTATGCTATTTACCCTTTATGTGTTGGTTTTCTCTTGGCCAAGTTTCACCAATGCCCCTCTAGAAAATCTCAATTACATAAGTTCCTCTAAAAGGTTTAAAATATCACCAGCACCGTTGTATCCTTGTATTGCTGGTAGGCAGTACGGTTATGGGGATGCGGTACGCTCATCTCTACATATTAGATATAGAAATCTAAGATTTTTCACTATTTTCAGTTCACCACTTTTGGCTATCCAGATCGGGAAACACACCACAATTTGGAACGTGAGATCCGGATTGTGGTTCCTGGTTGTACTGGGGGTGGACGGTGTGGCTATCCTGGTGACACTGCATGGGCCAAGCACCAATTATTGGCATGGCATTTCATTATATATCTTTCGCATTTCAAATATTAAGCCTAATTTTTAATCTTTTGTGCTATCGTATATATTGGTTTTTAAACATTAATAACCCTAATAATTTAGTCAGTGCTTCGCCGAACTAAAAATGCCCATTTATGCCGCATGTGTAATCATTTTGGCAGGTGGAGATATACAGTCGCTGCTACGCCAACTCGCCTCTGGTGATTCAGGGTGCGGGAGCCGGTAATGACACTACTGCTGCGGGAGTCCTCGCGGACATAATCGACCTGCAAGATCTTTTCAAGTAAGATCTTCCAACTTGCAAGGATATATAGTGCAGCGGATGCAGCAAAAAGCGATGGCTTGTGGTGAATCTCTGTCCTCGACTCTCTGCCGTCCAACAGTGGACAGTGGCAATCGAGTAGTTGGTTATCGGATAGCGTGGTGGTCTCAGGTGTCGGGCGTTACCCTGACGTCTGCAGCAGAGATTGAGAGAGGCGAAGAGATCAATCAATCGAGGATTTCTCGGAAAAGAGACTTGTGGATGATTGCTTAATTCTG
Organism: Tillandsia fasciculata; assembly: GCA_029168755.2. Lineage (NCBI taxonomy): Eukaryota > Viridiplantae > Streptophyta > Magnoliopsida > Poales > Bromeliaceae > Tillandsia > Tillandsia fasciculata. Next base: position 3,979,313 of record CM054938.1, on the reverse strand, counting down.
ATATTGAGATTACCAGCCCAGTTTCAGCATTAATTTACAGGTTTCCAGTTTGTGATCAAAAGTATGGAAAAATTCGACAAGTCCCCCATGGTACAAACTGACATTGTCAGTTGCAAATGTTGAGTAAATGTCAGAAACCCGCTTCATGTGTTCGTCGAGTGCGGCGGCACCTAGCTATCCTTTTTAAAGACATGTTCTTATTATGAAACTGACATGTTCAGCTATCCTGTGCTATACTTGTCTTAGCACATGATAGTGAAGTGCAATCGAGCCGACTATGGAGGGGCTTTTTGAAATTTTTGCTCGGTCTTTTGAATTTTTGAAGCTGACTTAGTTTTTAAGGAACTAAAGTTTGTGCTTCTGCCCCCATATATAGCTCAGTGATTAATGATTAAAATGGCCTAAAGCACAAGATGTTGTGTAACAATTTGACCCAATAGTAATAATAACTTATTGGGTAATTGGGTATAGATCGTAAACAACCGGACTAAAATATTTAAGATCAGTTATTATTATTATTATTAGGGTTCTTGAGTTTTATATATCCAATTCAATCATAATTTTTTTTTTTTTTCCCATCCTATGTGAGGTTATTGGAACATTATGGGCTTTCTCATTGAGGCCCCTGAATTTAATATACCTAATCTCTTGTTCATTATATGTGGGACTATTTGGGCGTTATAGATTTTTCTGTTGAGATTTTGCTGCTCTCATATTCAAATTCAATCATGCACATAAACCAAAATTACCGGGTGATGAAGCAGGCCCAAGTTTAATTATGCATATAGATCAAAATTATCGGACGATGAGATTTTAGAAGTGGTGGGGTTATTAGTGTGACATCCTAATAGTTTTATATTGGATGGTAACAGGTTGTGATTTGATATCATAGTAATAATAATTTGGCTTAAGCATTTTGGATTGACGGATTGGATCGAATGGGTTATTATTACTAGCAAGTTGAATCGTTACATACAGACTTTTTCGTTGAACTCTAATGTCTTTGTCAGGTTTAAATTCAATCACACACACATGAAAAATTACCAAGTGATAAGATTCTAGAGGTGAGCGTCCTCGTAAGGGCCAAATCTAATCACACAGATAGAGAAAAATTATCAGCGGATAAGACTCTAGAGGTGATTCCTATCAAGTTAAGATTCTGGAGGTGGGCGTCCTTGTAACGGTCAAACCTAATCACAGGTATAAATGAAAATTATAAAACAATAAGATTTTAGAAGTGACTCCCACCGCGTCCATGATGTAGTATTTTGTCGCGCATAATATTTTACTCTCACACTTTCAATTAGTATTCAGCCTTGATTTCAAATATAACGATTCGACCAACTAACAATAATAACTAATTGAGTCCAAACTATCGGTTCAAAATATTTAACCCCAGTTATCATTATTAGAGTCTTCCATTCTTATATATTTAATTTTAATTTCTTTCTCATTCGATCGTTCATAACACAAGTGGTAAAAAATTTGATAGTTGATATTCAAAATTTCAAGTTTAAAGTCTAAATGCTTCACATTTCTAGCTAAATTTAGCATAAAAACGGAGCAATGGGCTACATGTATTCTTCAAGCAAAATGCTAGATGTACACCCCGATTGGGGTGTACATCTTACACCCACCCCATTCTGGGGTGGGGTGAATTCTATTCGTCCCATCGATGGGACGAGTGGAGGAATACTCACCCAGGATGGGGTGGGTGTAGAATGTACACCCCATTTGGGGTGTACAGGTAGCACTCCTCATTCTTCAAAAGCACCTAATCTTTTTATATTAAGCATATTATATAGTTTAATGTCGATTAGAATTTAGAACTAATAGGCCATTTCATATTAACAATCTATCTAGAATAGTTAAGTATACCAGCTAGAAAGCTATTCAGAGAAGGTCAGGAGTTCGAATATCTGTATATGCTTTTGAAAAAATATATGGCTTTAGGTTTCTGATTTCTTAGATAGTATTTTACTACAGGTTTTTGAAGGGACCTGATAAGAAGATGTCTACTAGCAACTTAAAAATTTTAAAAAGTAAGTTGGTATTGATGAATCATATCCACAAAGTTAACTAAAATTTCTTTTTCCCAAGCAGGAAATTTTTACCTACATATGTACTTGCACATGTGTTTTCATTTTACAATCATATAAGAGACAATCAACCCTCTCTAGCGCAAGTAGTAAAAAACTTGATGGTTGATACTCTAGACTCGAGTCAAGTTCGAAGTCTAGCTGCTTTACATTTTCAGCGAAATTTAATTTAAAAATAAAACGAATAGCATGTTATCTTTCTCTTAACAAATATATATATATATATATATATATATATATATATATATATATATATATATATATAAAATTAGGCTAGAATACTATCGATAGCACCAAGCCATTAGTACTATCAAGTTTTTAGCCGTTGGATGAAAAAATATGCGGTTGGAATTATAGTGATCCCCTAGGGTTTACTAAGTGGTTGGTTGAATAGTAAAAATCTTAAGGGACCACTATAATTCCAACCGCATATTTTTTCATCCAATGGCTGAAAACTTGATAGTACCAATTGTTTAGTGTTATCGATAGTATTCTAGCCGGACTATATATATATATATATATATATATATATATATATATATATATATATATATATATAACAAATACCTTTTTTCTTGGACTCGAAATGAATTTGAGCTTAGAACTGTTTGCTCCAATACCATATAAATATAAAATTATTATACTTTAAAATTTTAAATTATTAAAAAATAATATTTATATATTTTATATTTAACAGTAACATGAAAATTTACATTTTTATAGACATGCAAATTTATAACTATAATTAATTTATAATAAAATAAAATAATAGGGTACGGCACTGTGACACGTTGTGACTATAAAAGCATTGATTAATGATTGGAGAAAAATGGGGCCTTTATTCCAACTAAGTTTATTTTTCAAATATTTGATTGGTTGTAGATTGAGATACATTAGAGTTTGTTAAAACATCAACTCAGGAACCTCTTCATCTTATCTCCCTCTTTTATTTTTTATTTTTATTTATTATTATTTTATAGAAATGCATGCTTTATAAGCTGTTAATATTATGATAAATATATAGGACATTAATTCACATTATGTATATCAATAAAAATAATTACAATTTATTTGAAAAGGATCAAGAAGTAACTTTTTCAAATGAAAAAAAGAAAAGTAAAAGAGAAAAAAAAAAAAAAAAAAAAAAAAGGAAAAAAAAAGAGGGGAATGCAGTAAGGCAGCATTTTGAAGAATATGTAGCAGGACTCTTCATACGTACCAAACAATTGTTAGGATTTGATTAGATTTGTAATTGAATCCTAGTTGGATTAAGATTAATATTTAAATTTTAAAGAGATAAGTTTGTTAAGATTTAAATATTAATTAGAATAAAAATCTATTTAGATTAGGATTTGAATAGCTTTTGATGTAAGCTATAAATATAGCATATGTGTTATTATTTTAATGTGGTGTTAAGATAGTCACACCCATGATGATGGTAATACCCATGGAGGTGGTGGGAGCTAGAATTTAGCTACACCCATATAGTGGTATCCACACCTACGGTGATGGTAACACCCAAGGAGGTGGTGGGGCTAGGATTTAGTCACACCGGTGGTGGGGCTAGGATTTAGTCACACCCATAGTCTTCTAGGTTTATAGAAGACGAGAGAAGGGTGAGAGAGATTCAGGAGGAGGGCTCGAGTTGAAGCTACTCTATTGCAGAAGAGGAGTCGGTGTAATTCTTCTCTTGGTTAATGAATCTTATTTCACCCGCATATTTTTTGTTTTGTTTTTCTTCTCCTTGGTGGTTGTGCTAATTCCAGTTATATTGAGAGGATGGGTTTTTGGTAAAAATTTGATTTGACGTTTCCGCTGCAGAATCCCAATACTAGGCGGTACCGGTATGGATTACGGTACCGGAGCGGGTTGCGGATTCAGAGAATCTGGTACCGAGGCGAGTACCGAATTTTTCCAACAACAATAGTACTCAAATATGGTGGTTTTAAAGTAAATTAATTATAAGTCATTAATTAGATATAATTTACAACATCTAAATTATTTATATATTGAAAATTATTATTTCTAATAATAGCCACATGTAACTAACAATAGTTATTTTAATACCACTGAATTTTTTTTTTCTTTTTCGGCTACATGACGTTTAGATAATACGTCTCTATATGCACTAAGGAAATATTTGATTGATGTAATTAGAAATGCAGTATAGTGGGTGATGCATTTATAACTATAAATATTTTGTTTAGCTGAGTGTAGTAGAATATACGTACTGCTCCCCGATCCCCTGAGTTATTAAGGGGATCGGGGATCAGTGGTTTTCGCTAATGAATAACAATTTAGCTTTCCATGCTTACTTACCGATTCTTTGCAGAAGATCGGTGTCGGGGGATCGGTATGTTTGGTTGCATGTAGTTGAGAGGACCTCCAATATTGTAGAAAAAAAAAAAAAAAAACTGTTTAAAAAATGATTAGAAAGGTAATCTTACTTAATTTTTGTTTATTGTTGGGTCTCTTTCTTATGACGCCCCACTTTCCAAGGGGTCATCTATCCTAGAACTACTCTAGCTCTAATACACTTAACTCTCTTAACCTCTTGAGCCTTACTATCATCCAAAATGCTATAACTGGATTAAGAGATTTAGTCCTATTATATCATTTATATATAGAACTAATACACATTTCGGGAACGTCACATGCACTTCTGCAATTCCAACTATAGTAGAAAGATTCAAATGCAAACCAAATACCCAGAATTTGGATTTCCATATCCAAATTCTCCTTCGAGATTGTAGATCATATCGAGTGGATTTTAGGTTCGTGGGAAACATCATGGATTAGGTCTAAACAATAATTTCTCATGAATTAACTTTATTTATGAAAAAAAAAAAAACTAAATTTCTCTTGAAGTTTTATTTAAGGAAAACAAAAAAACTAAATTTCTCTTGAACTCAGATGTTATGCTTGATTAAGATTATGGTATTCTCCAACTAATTCAAGAACAATCTTCAGGTGGTTTTTTTTTTTTTTTTTTTTTTTTTTTTTTTAAGTGTTGAGAGGTGTGTGGAGATGCAACAACCATAGTCACAAATTTATTAATAAACAACTTAGGACAACTAATTATCATTGTCTAGTACTATTAGTGAGAGTAAAATAATTAACTTTATTTAACTTTATTTTGTATTATTCCATGTCCTTAAAAAATGTTACGACAAGCGTACAAACAGAAACAAAAAATAGTAATCACAAAGTAAACAAACCATATATAGGATGCACGACAGAAAATAAAAACGCAAGGATTTACGTAAAATAATTTTTGTGGGAAAAAAAATCACGGACGAAAGAGCAGAGATTTTTACTTTATGATTAAAGAAAGAATAATTGTATAAAAATTTTGCACATGCATATCGCCTCTAGGGCAAAAAGGAAGAAAACCAATATATAATTCACAGGTTTCTTATCTAATTTGTCTGCTTCTGCCACAAATATCTATATTTTTTTTTTTCAAAATATTTTTTCAAATTTTGTCGTACTATATAGCTGTCGGCGAATTAGCTAGGAGTTGAAACCGATAATCAAATTTCTTCTAGGCACATCTATAAAAAAAAAAACCAATTATTTATCACAAATCTCTATCTTTAGCTAAAAAAGGAGAAGTAATGTTGCTTTCTTTAATAATGGTAGTGTTACCAATAAATTGTACAAGTGTTAATTGTGTCAAACATTCAAACAGTATATAGAAGGATTTGAATCAAAAGAAGCTTCCAATGAAAAAGATTTGCCAAATATTAAAGAGTATTTAAAATGATTTGAATCAAAAGAATCTTTCTATGAAAAAGATTGTGGCAACAATATGACTCTATGCTTAGTTGACTTTGCAATATATAATTCATCAAAAATAGGTAGGGTTTATTGAGACAACTATTGTTATGAGTGCTCAACCACAAATCCAAGAACTTCTCCATATATTTCTTCTCGTGAAAACAATGCTTTAAAACAATTCCACGTCGCTTGGTCATCGAATCGAACTAACTTGTACGCTTCTTTAATTCGTTTCGATACCGTCTCGCGACGTCATTCGTGGCTTGTACCATAAGATACAACATACAAAAATGTCACAAGGCAATTAGTGATAGCACAAAAATGTGATTAATTAAATTAATAATGACAAAATTACACTGCTTTTACACCCTCATGCTTGTTTTTTAAGCTACAAACTACATCACATTCATCACCCTTAGTGTGGAACAAGAACCTTCCCAACACTCTTTTAATTACCTTGATGTGGAAAAAGGTAAAAGGTAAAAGGTAAATTATATGGCATCATTAAAGCACACCAACAACTTTGTCCTATATTTCGATCTCCTATTCATGCACTCTCACTACCTAAGAAAATGGTGTATATATATATAAGATCACATATATAAGCTAACACTTGGGAGATTCTTCAATGTTGAGAGGCTTTAAGCTTAGATTTCTACATCTCTAATCGATCGGTTCGAGCATGTCGGAGTCTTCTCATCGAAAACGTCCACGAGCGATGACGAGAACGACGAGTAAAGGAGAGATCGCGCATGAGGTTCGAACTGAGACTCATCATGATGAAAGTAGAAAGAACAAGATATGCTGCGATGATGCGGCCTCGACTTCTACAGAATCAAAGTCCAAAAAAAAAGATGGTGAGAACAAGGTCGAAGAGCTTTCGCAACCGCTCGATTTCCTGCACTCTTGTGGAGCTTGTGGGCGCCCCCTTGGATTAGAACGCGACATCTACATTTACAGGTGCATTAAATTTGCTCACTCATCATTTCATATATATATATTGCTGAAATATAAACAAAAAGTGCAATACATATGATTTTAATCTATTTAATTTCAACTTTTATAGGCTATATATATATATATATATATATAATTCCATGAGTGATATGAAATTAAATAGTTGCTCAAATGTAGCTGCACTATTGGTAGTTAAATTCATTCTTTCTCATGATTTTTGGGTTTCCTTTTCTTTTTCTTTTTGAGCAAAAATATATATATATCTTGTGTAACTCAACAAAATTCTCTTTAATTTTTGAATATTAATTCATGTACGTAAATTAACTTCATTTAAGGGTAGAATTGTACATTAACTTAAGTCTGAAATTAACATGACTATTTCACTTTGCACTAATTGTGTCTCTAAAATCCTCCATGTTTTTAGAACAAAGAATTAAACAACATTATATCACATAATTCTATTTGTTATTTTACATCATCAAACAAGAAAAGTAAAAAATATTAGAAATCATGAAACATATATATATTCCCTTTTTTTTTATCTGCATATATATATATATATATATATATATATATATATATATATATATATATATATATATATATATATTTAAAAAATCTAATAGATGTATACTTGATTTCACTACAAAATTTTTTTGTTTTAGTGACATATATTATTATTATTAAAAGAGATAAAATTGATACTAAAATTATTAGTAACATTTAATATTTATATTTTAATGGCATGTATATATTATTATTGCAGGGGTGAGAGTGCTTTTTGTAGTGCCGAATGCCGAGAGCGACATATGCAATACCATGATCTTACAAAGAGAAACTCTTCATTGCATCAATGAGAGAAGAAATTTGGATTTGTCACATTGTGTGTGTATATATATATATATATATATATATATATATATATATATATATATATATATATATATATATATATATATATATTCTTATAAAAATGTATTAAGATTGTGATTATATATGTAGCCTCTTTTATGTATCTTTTTGAATAGAAATTAATCCTGATGTTTTCAGGAAGAATAATATATTATATGATAAATTACACCACTCTCTAAATTTTAAGTTGAGTTTTAATTTGGTTGGCAAACTTTTTTACTCGATTAATTGGATCGATGTTGGACATCCAAAATAATTTTTCGATAAGAAATTATTATCTATTTGCACCTCATGCAGATGAATCCATGGGTAATTCATCCATTAGTTCCATACTTTCAATCCAATTGGCAATTTTTAAATAAAGAAAAGCGCCGAGGGAAGCATGGTGTATTTGATGAAAGGATACATAAATTGGATGCTGGTGTGATAATCTTTGTTTAATAGTAAGTAAATAAAAGGATTAATTATTGTAAAATATATATATTAAGGAAATTTTAGGTGTTTGATGTTTAACATAAAAGTGTGAAGACCAAAATTTATATATACTTTGGCAAAAATTTGGGAGGCTAGCCATACAATTCAACCAAGAACTTCATGTAAGCAACCATGCATGCTCCCTGACTAAAGAGATTTCATGCCTCTCTCTCTCTCTCTCTCTCTCTCTCTCTCTCTCTCTCTCTCTCTCTCTCTCACACACACACACACACACACACACACACACACACACACACACACACACACACACACACACACACACACACAAAACAAAAAAAGGAAAAAAAAAGTAACCTACCTGAGCAGTATGCCAATATTAGTCTTTATGTTTATTTCTTTTTTAACAAGTTGGAAGGCCACCTTGAAAGTAGTCCTCCTAATACTTTGTCATGTATTATATATTCTCAAAAAGTTGGAGGCTAAATTGCCTTTTTAATAATCAGGCAGTGGGGATACAATCCTGATCTCTAGGAAGGCAAATTAGGACACCCACCAATTCTACGCCCCAACAATGGTAGTAGTTTTAGTGTTATTTTTCTTGGTTTAAGAGGGCCACTATTATTCTGACGTGGGGCAAGAGATCATATTGTGTCGAGTTACGCTCGAAATGATTGATTAAGTCGAGTCACGATCGAAATTCATAAGCATTATATATTTTAAATTTTTAAAATTAATAGCTAGCTAGCGTCAGCATGAATCATGTGGGATGAATGCACTGCTCACTCTCCTCATTAGTGTTGAACTCTTGAAAATACAATAAGAACCCTAATTAATGAAGCACTAGTTAATGTCTCAGGTTAGATAATTTGATTCTGTACAGTAGTTTAAACAACTATAATGTACAGTTGAGTAGTTTTTAAGCTACTCATTGATGCCCTAGATTCTGGTGCATCTTACTACTGTGGAACAAGTGGGCAACATAATGTGTCAGCAATGAAGGCAAAGTACAAAAAAGACTTTTTGCTTGGGCCAATAAATAGACAGCAACAGCTACAGGTGGAATAGCTAGTTACTTTTCTTTTTCTTAAAAAAGAGAGAGAGAGAGAGAGAGAAAGGGAGAGAAAACCACCACAAAAAAAAAAAAAAAAAAAAAAGGGCATAGCTGTAGCTAATTAATGAGATCCTAGCCCCATTTTCAATAAACTAGAAAAAGAAATCAGATCTAGCTATTTGGTAAAGTTGTACCTTCATCTAAATAATGTTATTAGGAGAAGCATGCCTATAGTAAAATTTTCTGTGCCACTTATTATGTAATAAAATTAGCATTTCAAATTAGATCTTCTATTATATTATATATGAAAATACTAAATGTATATTTATTTTTGGATATACATCGTACATTCCACTCATTCTAGGGTGAAATAAATTCCACCCATCATTTCGAAGCGATGGGTGGAGAAGCTCCCACCCTTGGATGGATGGGGTATAGGATCTACACCCAAAAATGGGTGTAGAGATAGCATTGCTCATTATATATATATATATATATATATATATATATATATATATTAGGCTAGAATACTATCGATAGCACCAAGTCATTGGTGCTATCAAGTTTTTAGCTTTTGGATTAAAAAATGTGTGGTTAAGATGATAGTAGTCCCCTAGGGTTTACTAGGTGGTTGGTTGAATAGTAAAAATTTTAGGGGGTCACTATAATCCCAACCGCATATCTTTTCATCCAATGGCAGAAAACTTGATAGCACCAATTGCTTGGTGCTATCGATAGTATTATAGCCGGACTATATATATATATATATATATATATATATATATATATATATATATATATATATATATATATAATTTTTTTTTTTTCAGTGAATTAAGAGTAGAATTATTTATTTACTTCTATTAATTACTAACTATAGGTAAAAGTAAAAGCAGATACTAGACAAATAAACAAAAAGTAAATATACGTAGATAATTCTGTTCTGATCTGATGCTAGTCTTTTACCAAGTTGGTTCAATTTGGTTGATATGTGTAAATTTTATCTGACAATTAGATATTGATTTAACTTTTTGTGTTTAATGTATGCCTTGATCAATATTTAAGTGCTATTTGGATTCATTAAAGTGGCAAATAATGAATGCCACTTCTTGTCGGTCCAACTATGGATTATTAAAGTGAACCTAGAGATCGACATGCACATACCTTACTATCCGATTATTTAAAACAATAATGATTTAAAATAAAGATACTGCTACAGGTCTCTTGTGCTGTTGATATATATATATATATATTGTTTGTGCGTCATCACCTATAGTGCTGTGACGCTCTTTATTCCAAAACTATTCTAATTCTAACATGCTTAATCTATAAATCTTTTGGATCTAATTACCGTCCAAAATGTTACATTCGGATTAAAAGGTTTAGCTCACTGTAGTCAAAACTTATCTTACATTTTTTGTTGGTGATTGACTCTTACACCAACTATGATGCTTCAACTTTTCAGTAGATCATCCATCCTAAAACTATTCTAGTTCTAACACGCTTAATCTTTTTAACATTTTGAGTCTAACCACGCACCAACCAAAATACTATAGCCGGATTCAAAAATTTAATCCCCTTATATTTTATATATAGTATTATTTTAAATCCTAAAAATGTCATAGGTGCAAAAGGATTTGATAGGCTTAAGCTTCAATGTGTTGTACAAATTTGCTAAAGCATGCATCATCAATTCTTAGATCCAAAAGTACTTCACTTGAGATACAATGTTCACTGGAGCAGGCAGCCAAGCTAATACGTGATCGAGAATTGTTAGGATTTGATTAGATTTGTAACTGAATCCTAGTTGGATTAAGATAATATTTAAATCTTAAAGAGATAAGTTTGTTAAGATTTAAATATTAATTAGAATAAAAATCTATTTAAACTAGGATTTGGATAGCTTTTGATGTAAGCTATAAATATAGCATATGTGTTATTATTTTAATGTGGTGTTAAGGTAGATATACCCACGGTGGTGGTAATACCCATGGAGGTGGTGGGGGCTAGGATTTAGCCACACCCATGTAGCGGTATCCACACCCACGGTGATGGTAACACCCATGGAGGTGGTGGGGGCTAGGATTTAGCCACACCCATAGTCTTCTAGGTTTATAGAAGACGAGAGAAGGGAGTCTTCTAGGTTTATAGAAGACGAGAGAAGGGTGAGAGAGATTCAGGAGGTAGAAGAAAAGAGGAGTCGGTGTAATTCTTTTCTTAATTAATGAATCTTATTTCATCCGCATATTTTCTGTTTTGGTTTTCGTCTTTTTGTGGTTATGCTAATTCCAGTTATATTGAGAGGACGGGTTTTTGGTAAAAATCCGATTTGACGTTTCCGCTGCGGAATCCCAACTCTAGGCGGTACCGGTGTGGATTGCGGTATCGAACCGGGTTGCGGATTCAGAGAATCTGGTACCGAGGCGAGTACCGAATTTTTCCAACAAGAATTCTCTGTAAAAAATTATAGTTATCAATCTAAACTTTTGGATTGCTCCGAGCCTCTAACATAATCTTCGAGCTTGGTTCACACTTTTTAGTTCTTGACCAGACCAGTAGTTATGTGCTAGTTGCGTCTAGTACGTGAATACATTCGTCGAAGGCAAGTCGCACCTATTTTTATAGGGTATATATAAGTGTACATTCCTTTAGGGATATATATTTTACACCTCACTCTATTCTGGGATGGAGTGAATTTCACTCGTCTCAGAATTTCACTTATTTCACATCGAATGACGAGTGAAATTCATCACATCTCAGAATAAAATGAAGTGTAGAATGTACACTTCCAAAGCAGTGTACACCTAGCATTCCTGGGTATATATAAGTATTCCACTTATCTCTCTCCCAATTATTGGTGGCCTGTTCTGTTTGATGTCAGGTGGGTCCCACCATTAACTATTTTGAAGGACAGGTGAGTTCAAGCACCATCATCATCATCATCATCATCATCATCATAAAAATCATAAATTATTTTATAATTGTTGATTAGTGGGCTCACCCCCATTATTATGTTAGGTGAGTTTTCATTGTTTCCCACCCAGTAACCTGCCCATGCTTGCGGAGAGGATTCATAATAATAATAATTATAATAATAATAATAATAATAATAATAATATACTGTAATTATTCTAACTTATTATTAATATTTGGATTTATGAATATTTTATTTATATTTATTATTATTATTTTTTTTAAAAAAAAAACTATAAAGACCACTTGAACTTTCAGTGACTTTTCATTTTAGTAATTTGACTTTCTAAAATTTACCAAGCAGTTTAGTAGGTTCTTTGAACACCTATTTTGATCCTATATTTTGCATACAATTTGGTGTAAGTTTGAATCATAAAAGAAAAGGATATTTTTTTCTTTATAGTTATGATGATTAAACATCAAGAATATTAAAGAATAAAATGAGTTTATATTCAATTTTTATTGTTTTTTTTAAATATGTTAGAATAAAATGCATTAATTGTGTGTGTTTTTTGACGCTATATAATATTATAGGGTAAATTACACTTTTAAATTGGTCCTCAAACTATTATAGAACAAACTATTATAGAATAAAATGATGCTTATGTAACGATCCCGCCCACTAGCAATTATGTAACGATCCCGCCCACTAGCAATAATAACTTGTTGGGCCCAAACCACAATCCAAAATGCTTAAGCCTAGTTATTATTACTATTGTCTATGTCTCATATAAACCCAATCATAATTCCATCCATATCCGATGTGGGACTATTGGGAGCGTCACAGACTCCTCCCGTTTAGGCCTGACGTCTTCGTCAGTCCAAACACACACACAGCGGCCCAAGATCACCAGGCAATGTGAGACTTGTCTCGCTAGCCCTGTCATCTAGACCCAGGCTCAGTCGAGACTCGCCGCACACTTCCGGCTAGTTATTGTCTCTGATACCAAATGTAACGACTCCGCCGACTAGCAATAATAACTTGTTGGGCCGAAACTACAACCTAAAATGCTTAAGCCTAGTTATTATTACTAATGTCCATGTCTCATATAAACTCAATCACAATTCCATCCATATCCGATGTGGGACTATTGGAGGCGTCACAGCTTAGGTCTTCCAAATTTCATTTGTTATAATTTTTTACTAGAATTTTTTGAAATGTTGTAATCAAATCCTACAGTCCAATTTAGTTGATGGAACAGTAACACATCGTTGATGCAAAAATAATATAATATTTTAATTATTATTGGGTCATCAATCCAATGTTCGAGTCAGAAATTGTCAGAACTCAAAAGTTTGAGAACTAAAATGTCAGCATCTCATAGTTGACCAATAGTGTAATTTATCATAAATATTGTATGCAATAGAAGCAACCAAATATAGCTATAAACTAGCTATGTAATTAGTAATTTCGACAATTAAGTGGAGGGGAGACTTATTTAGGTGTTTGACCATTAATAATAATAATTCGTTGGATCCAAATTACAGCTCAAAATACTTAAGTTTATTTATTATTATTAGTGTCCATATCTTTTATATACCCAATTACAATTTCATTTTCATCCGATGTAGGACTATTGGGATGTCACAGTGCTGCTTGCTTACAATAATGCTAAAGTTTATTGAAAAAGTCTGTAAGATGAAGAGTATGATGATCAAATGTGTGCGACGGACGATTCAATTTAATTTTAATTTATTTTTTAAAAATAAAATAAATTATTTTATTAGTAAATATGTTAATCTAACAAATCACAGATATAAGAAGCTAAAATTAATTAATTAGGCCCTAAATTTGCAATGTCAAAAGAAATTCTTAGTAGCGTGTAAGTTATTCCTAAAAAACTATTTTGGATAGCTAAAATAAAATGATACCACATTGGCATCTTTGAATGTTTGAATAAGTTATTTATTGACAACTAAAAATTATAATTTTTTAATAATTATAATATACAATTATTGTTGCTTCTGGAAAGCCTTGATAATTATAATTTTTTAAAATATTATTTTCTGTTAATGATATGCTTTATCTTGATTTTTTTTTATTACTTAATTATGGCAATTACCCTAAACTAAATATATATATATATATATATATATATATATATATATATATATATATATATATACCAAATAAGATATTTACGAATCCAAATGTATTATTACTGTAATTTAAAATAAGATGAGATGGACCATGTGTATTCGTACATGTATTGAATATTTGACGATTAATACATTAAAATTAAATATTCTAAACTAGTAACATCAAATTTAGAAAATACTCGAGATACTCTTCTATGATTTAGCGCTTTTTTATTTTAATATTTTATGATTTTAATCGTATCAATTAAGTATACTTAGATACCAATCATAAATTCTAACGTCTCAGAATGAGGCCACACACATTAGTGATAATAACTGAGTTTAAGCATTTTAGACTGTGGTTTAGGCTCAACAAATTAGTATTGCTATCGTATCGGATCGTCACAAATAATATCAGAGACGAATACATGCCAAAAGTGTGATCTGTCTATTATCTAGTTTGAACCCGACGAGAACATCAGAGCTCAGGACACATACACTATTAATAATAACTGAATTTAAGTATTTTGGATTGTGATTTGTCTATTATCTAGTTTTAGACTGTGGTTTAGGCTCAACAAATTAGTATTGCTATCGTATCGGATCATCACAAATAATATCAGAGACGAATACCAGCCAAAAATGTGATCTGTCTATTATCTAGTTTGAACCCGACGAGAACATCAGAGCTCAGGACACATAAACTATTAATAATAACTGAATTTAAACATTTTGGATTATGATTTGGATTCAACGAGTTATTATTGCTAACGGGTGGTATCGTCACACAAATTGTATCATCTTTTTGACTAGACCCAGCTATGACCCATCCTAGCCCAACTTGTAAGGATTAACTTGTATTATTGTATAGCAAAGAGAAGAAACTGTAGCTTCTGCTTTAGGAGGCAGAAAAATTAAAATTCTGTCCTTTAAAATAGAAACTCAAATTTGATACTGCTACTTTTGTTATAATACAAATTAATTTGTTAAAGATATTTTAGTACAGTATTTTTTCTAACAGTATTATTTAAATAGTACTTCATTAAAAAGCATCGCACCCTTCAATTTGGGTTGAGTATAATTGAACCTAAAAAAACTTGACCCATTACTAGTTTTTTTTTTTTTTTTTTTTTTTTTTTTTTTTTTTTTTTTTTTTTTCGGTGTAACACCCATAAGATTTAAATTAGTCATATATATAAATAATATAATAGAACTAAATCACTTAATCTGACTATAACATTTTGGGTGGTTGTTAGGTTCAAAAGATTAAGAGGGTTGAGTGTGTTAGAACTAGAGTAGTTCTAAAATTGATGACCTCCTAAAAAGTTGGGGCGTTACCATTGATAGCCAATCACCATCCGAAAATATGAGATGGATCTCGGTTGAACCAGGATTATATAGCTGGTAGAGCGCAGCTCTCCGGCTAATAACCGTTGTGGATGGAGTGCAGCTACTCACAAGGTCGGCTAAAGGCTAGCGAGACGTGTGCTTGAGCCTGACCGGGACATCAGGGCTTAAAGTGGGGAGGAATGTAACATTCCTAAGATTTGGATTAGTCCTATATATAAATAATATAATAGGACTAAATCTTTTAACCCGACTATAACATTTTAAGTGGTAACTAATCCAAGAGGTTAAGAGGTTGAGCGTGCTAGAGCTAGAGTAGTTCTAAAAATGGGTGATCCCATAGGAAGTTAAGGCGTCATACTCGGATAAACGGCCTCATTTAACGGTATAAAAAATCTAAATTAATTAAAATTTTTTTGAATGATATTTATTTTCAACCGTTCATTTTTGTATCCACTTGATGGATAAAAAAATATATCAAAAAAATATAATTTAATTTTCAGATAGTTTAAATAATTTAGATAAATATTTAACGGTGTCGATCGTTATTTTGAAAGCTCTATCATCGAAAACAAGTGGGTGGCAACTGTTTGCTATCGATAGTATTCCAACCCCCTATATATATATATAGAAAACTAGGCTACTATGCTGCTATTAATAGCACAAAATGTTTAGTGTTATCGATAGCGTAGCCGAATTCGTATAAAACTAGCTGACCTCATACTATGCTATTATGAAAAGTTTTATTTTTCATAATAAAATATAAAATTAGTAAAAATTAATCATACATAGCATTAAAAATTACACAAATGAAAAACAAAATTACCCGTTTTGTTTAGAACTAAACCGGTTCATAAATTTGCTGGTTAAATCGTTGGTTCGAATGAATCAAAATGAATTTTTGGCTTATCTAATTAAAAGGGTTGGACTGAACCGTTTTATCAGTTGGGTCACAGTTAAACCAGTCGATCCAGTATGTTCGACACGAATTTTAAAATGTTGATAAAAAAATCTTTACAATTTAGTCTAAAATGTTAGTCCATATATTATGCTAATATATGCCAAACCATTTTAGCTTAGATAGCAAGATATACCGCGGTATCATATATGTCACCGTAAAAAAAAAAAAAAAAAAAAAAAAAAAAAAATCCATATGTTATGGTGGTGCTCTCACTAATGAAAGCTCAACTGTACAACAACTTTTTTTTTTCATTTTTTTGTTTTTGAAATTAGAACACTATCTATTATCACTTGTCTCAGATCTTTGATTGAATCTATCCAAAGTATTTTTTTTGAGAGAAAGGCAGCATGCTGTCGCTTCATTCATAACGTGAGTGAACTTAGCAGTAGGGCAGCCGATGCATGTAAACAGCAATCGGGCCCGAAAAAAAAAAAAAAAAAAAAAAAAAAACCCTAGGGGCAGTACAGCAGCCAGTTAGAACGGCAGGAACGGGTATGCTTCACTTTTTTTTATATAAAAAAAAACATAAAAAGTGTTTGGCATTTTGTTGTTGAATCATCAAAATCAAGTAACTTAATAGAGGAAATATATGTAACAGAGGGTGTAGAAACCCAGATTCATTCAATAGTTTAACATAAATAGTTTTGAATTACCTCAATGAACACACTCAATCATCAAAAAAACTAACTAAAATTACAACAAAAAAAAAAAAAAAAAAAAAAAACAGAAGAAAAAAAAAAAAAAAAAAAAATCTAAAACTCAATCCAGGAAAACTCACCTGCATATGTATGACTGTAGCTAATGCTCTTCAGAATATATAGAACATCACAAAATTCTGAGTAGGGGATTCGAAGTTCCGAAAGTGCCTGCATGACAAGTTTATCGCTGCGGATTCTGCAAGCATCTGCGCGCGACATCGTTTGAAAATTCACATGGATTAATACCAAATTTACAAATTTGAGCAATTATAAATCAGTTGAATTATGAAAATTAGTACATAATTGGAGTTTTGATCCTCTGCATTGCATTTTAAGGTGAAATCACCATCCCTGAACAACGTAATTCCTACTAATTCATGATGGATGACGGCGAACACTCTGAAACAATACAAGTCAAGAGTTTTGAGCCTAAAATAAGAGCTTAGTGTGATCATACTGTCGAATCATTGGTGCCAATCAGCCTCCTGCCACAGAATGTGACTCAACCCAACCAGTCTCCCACCACAGGGCAAGATATTGGCCTCTTTAAGCCAACAATCCTTCCCCGCACCTGCACAAATTCGCAACATGCGGAAATGAAACCCATAACCTCTGACTCTGATACCATTTGTCAAATCGTTGACGCTAATTATTAATTCCAAAAATTTAAGCTGTTAGAAATATCTAAATTTCGATTGTGATTCGATTCAACCAACATCCCGCTATTTCGAACATGACTCGGCCCAACCTAGACTCCCGCCATTTTGAATGCGACTAAGCCCAACCTGACGTCCCACCACTGGACAAGATACTGGTCCCTTTAAACCAACACAAACCCTCATGGTTAGAATTAGAGAATAAACTATTCTTGTCCATTCCGAGTAAATAAAACTCAGAATTTTCACTCTGAAAACACAATATTTCAACATACCAACAATTTAGTGCTTGTTCCATATAAAGAGAAAAGAAACAGTTATTTAACAAATGAATCACATCTGAGAAATCAGATAAGAAAAAACACTATTTCTGAAACTACCCTCAGGAAAAGCCCAAAAAAAGTAAGAAAGAAAATTGTTCTATTCTGAAAAATGTAAAAACAGACAGATGCTGTTCACTTATACACATCACAGTTTTGTACATTTCAGTGGCTATTCAGATACCAACTCTACATGCTATTCCCCTCCTTATCTATCCTGTTATCTTTCAAACAAATAAATGAAACGGAAAACCGAAAAAAGAAAAAATTAGAATAAACGAAACGGCACTCCAGCGTCAGCTTTTAGGAGTCCCTTTTAAGAATCAATGCAGATGAAAGCAAACCTGAAGAAACAAAATAAGTAAAGAGGTATTGTTAGTCATATTATTATAGACAACATTAACATAAATCAATCAAAAACTAGTAAAACCATGTATACTTACCAATCATATTGTCGTAATAAATATGTGTACAGCGAAAAAAAATCAGCCTCTATCGATCTCCGTGTGTTTCTTTTCCTATGTGACAAAATGAACTTCACGACGAGTCACTCTATCGAGATCTGACTTGTACGCAACGCCTGATAACGGAAATTAAATACGATCGGCAATTACTGTTGTAGGAAAGGTATTTGATTTACTGTAACTACGAGGAAAAGCAACTGCTTGGAGGTAGAAGCTCTTCTGCGCCGACTTTCATATTGGGGGTTAATAAACCATTCTTCAATTGGCTGTCGAGTACTCCGACCTCGACTATGAAAGCCGCGCACACTGGACGATGATCGGAGAATTTCGACTCCCCTCGGATGTAAGACAACTGCACGATTCCGTCACCGTGCCATAGAATTCGATCGCACCTGAAAACAAAGACGGTCGAATTCATTAAAGGCTCTCGTAAATTGCATTATCGAAGGAGGAAAAAACAAAATCATGAAATGGAATTACCACGCCGGCGTTCGTCTCTTCTTCTTGGATGTCACGGCGTCTCCGGCATAAGAATCCGAGTTCGAAGAATACTTGTAGGTCGGAGCAAAGAAGATCTTCCCCTCATTCCATCCCTTGAACACTCGGCCCGCTTCTCTTTCCATCTTAAGCTATCAAAGCAAAACATTAGCGCGGCACGTAAACATAATGATTCTTAGAAGGAGATTAATGTCGCAAAAGAAAAAATTTTAATCTTGAAAACTAAAACTAAAGAAGATAAGTATTCGATATCATCGATAGACCTTGATTTACTGGATCAATGTAGAGCAATTACCTGATCCTTCTCAAAGAGAGCATCCCAATTATTCTCCTCAAGTAGCTTCCTCGTCTCCGAGTAGCTCAACGAAATCCGGTAATTTAAATCCCCTAACAATATAACCCGACTAAACCATATAAAACAAGAAAAAGGGTCAGTTATGTAGCAAGAGATAGAGAGTAATGTAATACAATTAGTCGCAGTAAAGATTCTCACTCGTGTTCGAGAATTTTCTCCGGAACTCTCCGTCCGCCTCTTCTGCAAACCCTTCGGAATTGCGTGTTCTTCAAGATCTCTATAACGTCCGAATTCCTCCTCAACTCGTCGCCTTCTTTCTCGCCGGACGCCAAATGGCTACAAACGAAGCAGAAGCTCGTCTGATGCAAGGACATGCTCACCGATATGCATCCCTAAAAGATCAAAATTTTTGTACTCATGAAATGAATGAAATATCTAAAAAGGAGGCTGTGACGCAAATCTTAGAAGAATATTTTTTAACACGTAAAATTTTCGTATGAAAGTTATGATTTTGTGCCTGTAAATATACAGAATGACTCAAAACACACACACACACACACACACACACCTTGTTGCCGAGATAACCCATAACGCCGCGCCCGACACTAGAGAGCCGAAGATGGCCTACGTGTTGGACCAGATCTTTCCTCGCCCACACGGTAACAAAGATCCCCACCATCTGTTTGCTCGCGATGAGATTATACCTAAATTGGTTACTCGTTGCAGAAACCGCATTAGCCAAATCATTCATTGTAAAGCCGCTCGACACCACCTCCTCTTCGTCCTCCTCTTCCTCCGACGAATCGGTCTCGCTAACGTAATGAGCCTGTCGGCACGTGAAGCACGAGCTCCGATACGACTTCTTGTTCACCTCCAGCGGGCAATTGCATCTCGTCAGTTGCCGTCGCTGAGGCATTCTGAATGATTCGCTCGCCGCTTTTAATGAAGATTTCTGGAAGGCTAAAGAACTGGTGCTCAAATTCTTCGAGAATTTCGGCATTGGAGTGCTGAGTGCGGAGGATTGAGGAGAAACTGAAGCGGCGGAGGGGGATGGACTGTAAGAGAAACTGTTAGAGTCGACATCGACTGGCCTATTGAGGGCTTTGTTTATCAGAGTAAGCCATCTTGTCGCCGGCTCGTTGTCTTCGACAAGCACATTTCCGGCATTTAGAGGGACTATTTCCTGAAAACTGAAGACATATACAGCAGAGAAAATGATTTTTTTTTTAAAAAAAACAACAAAGCATAAACTGCAAAAGCTACAATATATATATCTCTTTAAATCAATGAGTATAGTTTTAAATTCACAACGATATCGACATAATATTTTATCGGATTATTAGTTAAAAGTTTTAAACTTTGATACATACCCTAGAACATAAATATCGGAGTGATCGTCAGCGGGGAGAAAGTCATTGAGGTTCAAACCAACATAAGGAGGTTTCCCGCCTACGTTCCATGTTGCGACAAATATCCTAGAGAAAATAGAATAATTGAAACGAAACTGCGAGATTAGTAAAAAAAAAATAAAAAATAAAGGAAAAAGTAGAGAAAATTTGGAATTGTAAAAAGATATTGAACTCGAACCTGAAGGCCTCAGTTTTAACAGCATTTGATCCTGATGAAGAGATATCACTGAAACTTAGGCTCTTGCTCTCTCCTTCAGTAAGTTCCAAAAACCAAGAAAATTAAAGAAGATAAAAACAAATTAAGGGACTTAAAATGATGCTTTCGAGATGATTAATCAAAACAGTTCGAAACTATAAACAAGAAACGATCAATAGGAAGTACCAGAAAAGCTTTTGAAAAAGGAAGAGGATGTTCTTGGTGAGTTAACCGGACTTCCTCCGAAATCAACTGCAATTACAAAGTCGGAAACAATATATACATAAATTTCTAACTTTTTTTTACCTTGAAATTGAAATGCATACATAAATTTCACCCCCCCACCCCACAAAGTATAGATAATCAGGAAAAGCTTCCACTGCAGTCATTTTCGCCAAATACGTCGTTCCCTCCAAAGAAGAATGTCATTTTCTACTTTTGCCGAAAAGTAAGGTAAAATAATAGTGGCCAGCATGCATAATTTCATGTTGTAGAGCTAAGCGCAACTCTTTTTGTTCTTCTTTTTAACCAAACCGTGAGATCGCCGTTCATTTTCGGAAGATCAAACAGAAAAATTAAAAAAGTTCAACTACTAGAAAATTCTTTTGAACAAAAGAAAAAAAAGAAATCAATTGATGGAACTTATGGAAGGAGCGCAACAATAGAATTTTCAATGAGTTGTGTAGATCATCCGAATAGATCATCCGAAGAACTAGCTCGAGTATCACACAATGATGCACGAATGCAGTTCAAATTTTGTAACTGGAGATTCAATTAGGAGGTTCGATTATTGTTGAAAAAAAAGAAAAGAAAAGAAAAGAAAAGAAATCAATATACACTAACTCCGAATTATATAGAACTAATCTCCTTGGTGCAAAAAGAGTGAAAATTTTCAATTAGAAAAAAGGTGTAGAAAACAAAACAAAGCAAATAATAACTTACTAGATGAGCTAATTGATCCCTGAATTCTATTAGACGATTTTTTCTCTTTGTTCCTGAACAGATTCGGGAAAGGAAACTGCAGAAACCAATTATAAGGATTCAATTCAATCAAATTTTTTTAAATTTTTTTTTTTTTCAAAAATATCACCTTGAATCATAGAAAAAGGGTATGAAGATTACAAAGAGCTCAAAAAATTCACCTTTTTTCTCGCGCCATTTGGTAGAGCCATTTCTGCAAAATCTCAACCAACTTGAGCACCAGTAACTATGAATCATAGATTAATAACATATGATTCAATTTCTGAGAATTGAAACAAAGTTCAAACTCTGCATTGGACAAAAGATAGAACAACTGAGTGTCACAAATAACATTAGTAATTTTCTTTAAAAAACAATAATAAACACATATTTATTCAATTAATCCTAAAGATGCAATTATTATTATTATTATTATTATTATACAACAATAATTACCAAATAAACTAATTTAACAGCCCAAATATAACACACATAAAACCTCTAATTGGTTGTAATCAACTGAAATCCAAAACACACCAAAAAACCAAATTTTGACAAAACTAAAAACTAAAATGAGAACCTCAAATTGGTTATGATCAACTAAACCCAAACACCATTAATCCAAAACCCCCTAAAAATCCAAACTGAAACCCAGAACAGAGCAAATTTGAAAAGGAAATTGGATGTGAGCACTAAACCCAAACACCAAATCAACAAAAACCCATTAATTCAAAACCCCTAAAAATCCAAACTTTGACACAAAAAAAAAGCACGAGCCACCAACTAAAAAGAGAATGAATGTGCACAAAACCTCAAATTGGATGAGAACAACTAAACCCAAACACCGAATCAACAAATGCCCGTTAATTCAAAACCCCTAAAAATCCAAACTTTGACACGAAAAACACGAAGCTAACAACTAAAAAGCAAAGAGAAGTGCACAAAACCTGGAAAAGGCCGTGAACAACAAAACCCAAACAGTAATAAATCAACAAATGCCCGTTTATCCAAAATCCCCTAAAAATCCAAACTTTGACGCGACCCCAAATAGAAGCAAAACCCAAAACAGAGCATGGCAAAGGAAAAGGCCATACGAGGTTCTTCGGAAACAACAATGGGAGCATCAGAAGCAGAGGAACTGGGACCTCAAAATTCCACACACACACCTCCTCCTCCTCCTCCTCCTCCTCGGCGTTGAGAACGTCCCCGAAAAGCGCTTCTTCTTGGGGAAGAGAGAGGAGAGGGGGCTTGTTTACGTGGAGGACTCCGCTGCTTCGGATGCGGAGGAGGGGGCGTGGTCAAAAACGCACGCAGAAGCGCTTCTCGGGAATTGGGGGAGGGGAGAAGCGCTTTTTTACCTCCGCGCTCTTTTTTTTTTTTTTTTTTTTTTTTTTCTTTTTTTTTTGGTGCGTGTTGTGTTTCCTTCTTCTTCGTTATTATATATAGATGATAAATGGGCGTTTCCGTAATTTTACTAATTACCAAGATAGGATAGGGTCAATAATAATTTCAGAATTTCTTATTTATTCTGCTTAAAAAATTAATATTAAAAATATTTTTTAAAATTAAATTTTGTTCGTAATTATTTTTTATAAAATTATTATTTTATCCTTTCAAATAAAAAATATTTTTATTTTTTATTTTTTCAAATATATTTTATTACCGTGACGAATCTTTTTTTATTTATCCGTTTTAATAGTAAAGATATTTTTGAATAACAAAAAAAAAAAGACAAAAAAATATATTTAAAATTAAAAAAATATAAATAAATAAAATAGTTTTGAAGTATCGATGTATATAAGATATAATCCGTTAGAAATGCATAGATACTCTTTTTGTTTTTGTTTTTTTTTTTGTTTGGTAAAATGAATGGAGAACCCTCCAACTATTCGGAGTTATGAAATAGAACCTCTTATTTTTATTTTGGGTATATATAAGTGTATACCCCATAAGGAATGTATATCTTATATCCCATCCCATTCTGGAGTGGGATGAATTCCACCCGTCACTCGATGTGACGGGTGGAGTGAATACCCACCCCAGGATGAGGTGGAGTATAGGATTTACACTCCTTATGGAGTGTACACCTAGCATCATCCTTTTATTTTTATTTTTTGAATTGTATTTTTTGTTAGACGAATTTAAAATTCTAGAACCGATCAAAAAATTTATAAGGATATAGTCCCCTTTTGGGATACTTATATTCATCAAATTGTACAAATCTCAAAGCAAATGAAGGATGGATATGAGTATTTCCAAACGGAGACCATTCCTATTAAAAAAAAGTTTCGATCAGATTCTCTCAATGTGATTGGCTTAATGCGATTTGGTCGAGAAGTGATTGGCTCAACCAGATTCTCTCAATGTGTAAAAGGAACTGAACTCCGCGAGTTAAATACTAGTTCGGCTGAAATTGAAGCCGAACTAATTATCTTTTGTTCATTTCGAGAAAAATTATAAAATTTGAATTATAAAAAAATTTAATGACTAAATTAAACTAAAACAAGAAGTAAATTGCAAGCTACCGGCTACTCCTAAAAGAACAATAAGTGGTGGAAATGAAAAGAAAATTAGAAAGTAATTGTTTTGTGTTCAGAAAAAGACCTTTATGACTGATATTTTTTTTTGCTATTTATGATATTTCTGTCAACCTGCGGTTATCAAAAGATTCGCATCGTGGGAAACACCCTAGCCACATTTTTAATGATTATGAAAATCACTCCCGCGTTCTCAACCTTTTCCCGCCTAAGGCTCATTCATTTTCGGGCGTTTCACAATATGTTGTTCTTCAATTTATCTACGTCAGTCAATCACGTGAGTCTGACCGTCTACCAACTGGCATTATTTTCTCTGAGCCAACTAATACATTACAGACTAACCAAGAATCATCATCGAATTATACAAAATGTATACTTAAATATTAAGGAAAAAATAAATAAACAGCATTACCAAATAATACCTTAGGATGATCTTAAACCAAACTATTGTTTAGGGGTCTCCATGCTTTTCCATCTTGATTGTTTCTTTAAATTTAAAAAAAAAAATGTTATTTGTATATTTTATACCCCACATAATCGTTGGATGGAATGTAATTATTAGTCACTTGATGTAATAGTAAAAAAATTTCATTCATTGATGTATAAATTAATAGTAATATTATACAAAAGGATGTATGATGTACATTTTATTCATCTAATAGGTAGGAGTCATTCACTAGTCACCTGATATGATTAGTAACAATACTCCACTTATTGAATGAATGAAGTGTAAGATGTACACCGCTGAAGAGCTTAAGAGTGTACAAATAGTTTTTTTTTTTTCGTAAATTAAACTTGTTGGGTTATGGGTGCTGTGTGCAGGCCAAGCCTTAATATATCCAAACCCACCACAATTTGTTAATTGCCAAATGCCAATTAAACAAATTGAGTGCATTATTTTAGTAGTGATTTGAATAAACAAATTGAGATTCTTTGAATTGCAAGCTATATATAATTATTATCATTATAAATAATTTCCATTTTTTTAAAAGTTAAATTAAGTTGAGGGCAAGTGAGCTGGACAAATTTGAAGTTGACTAGTTTAGTACAATTTAAATGGAAATTTTAATTAGGTTCTATTTGCAGTGGATTATAGGATGGATGTAGAAAATTAAAAACTTAGTACCCCCTTCCCCCCGAAAAAAAAAAAAAAGAACTTGTTTTCATTATGATTTTTTTCTAGCCACATGTCTACTTTAAAGTCTACATGTAACGACCTGACCTACTAGCAATAATAAATCGTTGGGTCCAAACCACAGCCCAAAATACTTAAGCCCAATTATTATTATTAGTGTCCATATCTCATATAAACCTGGACTATTGGGGGCGTCACAGACTCCCTCCATTTAGGCCTGACGTCCTCGTCAGCCCAAACACACACACAGCAGCCCAAGATCACCAGGCGATGTGAGACTTGTCTCGCTAGCCCTGTCATCTGGATCCAGTCTCAGCCGAGACTCATCACATACTTCCGGCTGGTTATTGGCTCTGATACCAAATATAACGACCCGGCCCACTAGCAATAATAACTCGTTGGGTCAAAACCATAGCCTAAAATACTTAAGTCCGGTTATTATTAGTAGTATCCATGTCTCATATAAATCTGGACTATTTGGTTTATAGGAGACATTGACACTAGTAATAATAACCGGGCTTAAGCATTTTGGACTGTGGTTTGGACCCAACGAGTTATTATTGCTAGTGGGCCGGGTCGTTACATTTGGTATCCAGGTTCCCAGCCGGAAGTGTGCGGCGAATCTCGACTGAGTCTGGGTCTAAATGACAGGGCTAGCGAGACGAGTCTCACATCGCCTGGTAATCTTGGGCTGCTGTGTGTGTATGTTTGGACTGACGAGGACGTCAGGCCTAAACGGGGGGAGTCTGTGACGCCCCCAATAGTCCAGATTTATATGAGACATGGGCACTAATAATAATAACTGGGCTTAAGCATTTTCGGATGTGGATGGAATTGTCATTAGGTTTATAGGAGACATGGACACTAGTAATAATAACTGAACTTAAACATTTTGGGCTGTGGTTTGGACCCAACAAGTTATTATTGCTAGTGGATCCAGTCGTTACATTACATCTTTCGAAATACTTATCTTAAAAATAAAAAATAAAAAAATAAAAAATAAAAGAATAAAAAGGGAGAACTAAATTGGATGCAACTTGATTTAATTTGGAGAAACCAAAATTTGCCTATAGTAGTTGCGGCGCAATTTTAATTAAGTTTATTCTCAAAAAATGAAAGAAGTAGATAGAATATTGTCTATTTCTCTCTTTCTCAAAAAAAAAAAAAAAAAAAAAAAAAAAAAAAAAAAAATAGAATAAAAAAAAAAAAAAAAAGTTAATTGCATACGACTTACTATAAACATATCGACGAATAGCATATATATTCTTACAAAGTTCAACTTTTCATATTTATGTCTTCAAAAATTCAACGTTATTCATATATATATTCCTCCTACCGTCTATCTCTGGTAGAAAAATCTAGTTAACCCTAGGTTAAATACTTAATCTTAGCTAGTTAGTAAGGTAAATTTAGTTTTTTACCCTTTCAGATATTTTTGTATTATTTTGATAGTTAAAAAATAAATAATAAACTAACGGTAACAAACCGAAGGGATATATATGAATAACTTAGGATTTTGGAAAAAATAAAGATGAAAAGTTGAAATTTATAGGGGTATATCTACTATTTGATAGGTTTACGGAGAGCCGTATGTAATTAACCCTTAAAAAAATATGACTCAACCAAGCTGGTCTAAAAATTTCGTTAAATTTGATAATTTTTTACATTCGTCGTAATTTTTTTAAAAAAATGGTTATAACTTTAAATATCGATTTTCAATGTGCAAATTTATTTCAGAAATACTTTTCGAGATCTATGCGTAGAATGCAGAGCTGTTGCAGCCAAATCAAATTTGGGGCCCAAATTCAACTTTTAGGTCTCCATATTTACATTTTTAGGTTATTTGATTATTCTTGATGGTTCTAGATTTAGAGTTGTATTAGAATTTATTATTTTTAATTATATTAAAATTCGGATATCAATCCTATATATACGCGACGTCCAGCTAATATAATTAATTTTTATAATAATTAACTAATAATATTTTTCTCTTATGATATTTTTAAACAAGGACAAGCTAATTAGATTCCTAAATTAGTGAAAAATAATAATATCACAAGCGATTCCGATTCGAATAACTTAAATATTTTAATTTGAATTCGAAAAAAATATTGTATAATTTAAATTCGTCGGAATTGTAAAATTTTTATTTTATTTTTTATTATTTTGAAAATTTATATATCTGCTGAATCAATCTTAAATTTGACTTGCTAGATCTTAGCTGACTAAATTATTTTAATTATTATCGTATCATCAATTACAATATTACTACATCACTCTTTTACATTAAATTAAATTATGAAACTTAATTATAGTAATAATAATTCAGAGTTTGAAATAAAAATTATGCTAAATTAAAATATAAAATACAAAAATCTTCCTTATAAATGCCTGTTTTTTTACTTTTCTTTCCCTACTTTCAAAAATTTATATTTTATCTCCTTAAAATTTTAGAAAATATTTTTAGAGGTTATGGCTTTAATAGAGAGTATATAAAATAACCAAATTACCCTTACTTGGTCAGTAAGGATACAAATTAATTTTTAATATATTTTTATATATTTTTTGGTGTTAAATGTATCAATTTGAATTTTTGAAAGATTAAAATATAAATTTTTAAAAGTGAGCGAGAAAAATAAAAAAACAGTTATTTACAAAAAAAAAAAAAAAAAAAAAAAAAAAAAAAAAAAAAAAATCTGTAATTTAACCAAAATCAAAATTTAAAGACCAATGTGTCGAACATGTATAGTTTGGAGGACCAAAGTGTAATTTAGCGTGCGTGAAGTGGTTAAAAATGGGAGTGGATATAGAGGAGCCCAAAAGCGGGGGAGTGGACGCAAATGGCGCAGCTTCCCCGCACGAGGCGTCTCGGTAACGTCGCCCGAAACGGCGGATATTTCACGGCGCAGTCACGTCGTTTTCCGTTCCCGTTTCCGTTCCGTTACGATGTTCGTGGGCCCCACTCTTTTCTCGACGTCAACGTTCCAACTATCGATGGAAACGTAAACCAACACCCCCCAACAAAAACCAAAATTACAAAAACCAAAAAAACCACCCCCCAAATTCCGGATTTGCCCGGCAATTCCTAATGTGGGGTTCAGAGAGAAATTGTTACGTGCACCGGGTGTATATCAGGGCTATCAACGAGCCGAACACTGACGATCTGGGGCAAGCTCGTGTTCGCTCGTTTATTAAACGAGTTGAACCGGAGCGATCTCACTAAAATATTGAGTTGAAAAATTCAGCTCGTGCTCAGCTTATTTATTAACGAGTCGAGCACGAACCGATTCGCATACAACAAGTTAAATCGTGCTCGGTTCGACAAAATTTCGAGCTGAAAAATTCAGTTTGTATTAGACTCATTTATTAAACGATCGATCGATTTAAAGTTTATTTCAAATCGAACACGAGCTCACTCGTGAACAACAAGTTGGATTGCTAGGCCTATTAATGTATATGCATATTTCGTACATCGCGTGGTTGTGTATAACAAATTATATTTAGTTTTTTTTATAAATTAAATAATAATCTTATTTAGATACTAATTTTTTTATAAATTAAACAATAATGTTTTAATACAGTTGGAATTAGTGGTCGGAATTAATGGGCAGTGTAAATTTACAAACTGGATAATCAATTTATCCAGCAACCGAAATCGAATCGAGTTACTTATTTTATCAATTATTTTGGATCGTCTTTATCTTGATGGTTCTAGATCTAACTACCCTCGGATACACGGATCGAACACGTTACAGATCAGATACGCAGATTGAATTAGAATCGATTAATAAATACAGTTATTTTTTTAAACTAAATTGGATTTCTAAGAACTGTTTTTTTTTTTTTTTTTTTATAATAGGAAGAGCACAGAGCACGTGCACTTATAGACCTGGTGCAGATAATTTTCTCACCGGAAGGGGTAAATGAGTCATTTCGCATGAGACAGGATCAGTCAACGGGTTAATGGTTCGCACGTGTGAGGATGCGTTGATACACGTGCGAGTGCGTGGTCGATAAGGTATCGCGTGGCCCCCGCGATTCTCGGAGGTTACCCCACCCTCGAAGTTTGCCCAATATGAAATAACGATTTTACCCTTAATAAAAATTAAACAGTAAAAATAAATATGCACGTAGATCCCTCAACTACGTACCAGTCCCTAATCATGAACAATATAATATAGTTTATTTTTGACGAAATTTTATAATAGAGATATATGATTAGTTGTTATTATTTTTAGTTAAAAAACGCATAAAATTTATCTAAATTATTATAAACTATTTTAATTTGGCTATTTAATTTCTAACAATTTTAATTTTACTCTCTAATTTTTAAATTTATTTGATTTGAGTCGATCAGCGATATTTTGACATTAAAATTTAAATATATTATTTATTTTTATAACTTTAATTAGCATATTTTATCTAATTTTAGTAACTATAAATTTATTAAAGTAATTAATTAAGTTAAAATATTTAATTACACCGTTGCTATAATTATATTATTTTACTTTGTAATATAATATAATAGAGGTTAATATGGTCAAATAAAAGTAAAAGTATAATATAACACAATAATATTTTTCCAAACAACAGAGTGGTAACGTAAAAGTGAATCATTAATTTCATTAACTTAAATAATTTAAATCAAAATAAAAAAATATAAATAAATATACTCAAAGTAATATTATTTTAAAGTTCGTTTGGAATTATAGAGAGATTATGTTATGTGCGATGAGAAAGCACTATAAAAAAATATCCTGATATTTTTTTATATGTGTAATATCGCATTTCGCATATCGCAATGAATCGATTACGATATATTTTCTATATTTTTATATAATAAATGCGAAGTCAATTACAATATATTTTCTGCAGTACCATCCAAAAACTCCGACGCATATTTCTGTATAATTTCGGCTCAACTTTATTTTATCTATTAACACGCTAAGTGGCTGTGTTTGTTTATTGAAAAAATAAAAATATATATTTTTTCAAAAAAATTATGAAAAATATTTTTTTCACAGAGTTTTTATTTTCTAAATAAAAAATTTAAAAACTAAAAACACTAGTTTTTTTTTATAAAATCTAAAAAATATTAAAATATTAATTTTTCAAGAAATCAAACTAATAAAAAATATATTTCCAGCCAAAAAATTATTTTATGAAATATTTTTGAAGAAACCAAACACTATATATATATATATATATATATATATATATATATATATATATATATATATATATATATATATATATATATATATATATACCTACCAAGTGAGAAATAAGAAAAAAGTAAAAATGCATAATAAATAAATTATTTATTTATTATTGACACATATTAATATATTAAAAATGTATAATAACACATGTAATTGACACATATTATTGAAATATTTAATATATAGGAATAATTTTCTAAATGCTCTTTTTACCGAGCTATAATTTAATCAATGGCTGTTTAAATTTTATGATGGCTTAGCTCTAAAATTTTATTTTAACCCCACAATAAGTTAAAATTTAATAAACTTTTCATTAGGAAAGCAATTTTCATAGTTTTGACAAAAAAAAAATTTGAAAACAAATTCATTACATAAAAAACATAGATCAAACACCTAATATGATTTTTTTTTGAAAAAAAAAATTTATAATATAAGATATAAAATTACACATAGATCTTAAATAAAAAAAAAAAAAGGATATTTGAGGGTAAAATTGTTTTTTTCTTAATTTAATTAGTGTTTAACTCTCTTTTAATCTGAACAAGTTTATAAAAGTGAGCTATAGGGGACCTTACAATAAATATATATATTTAAAAGGACATATGGGATATTTTAAATTTGAAAGGGTATTTATGAAATTTTAAAAATTTAGGGAGGTATGTATGATTGGATCATCATTCTCCAATAATAGTCATCCATCATTCTCTAATAATTGTCATATCATATGCACATATCATATGATAAATAATGTCTGCATGCTTTAAATGACAGGTGTTTTTTTTTTTTTTTTTTTTTTTTTTTTTTTTTTTTTTTTTTTTTTTTTTTTGAGCTTTCGAAGTAGTGCTGAGTGATAAGATGTAACTAAGAGATGTTAAGAAAAAAAATTTTCATAAATATTAAGATTTTATGAGTAATTTTTTTAATATTTTATAAAAAAAAATAGTGTTTTGTTTTTCTTTTAAAAAAATTTAAAATAAAAATGCTAGTTTTTTTTTCATAAAATATGAAAAAAAAAAAAAAACATATTTTCAAAAATACTTATTTTCCTTCCAAACAAATAGATGGAAAATTGAAAAAAGAAAAGATTTTAATAAAAAAAAAATTCACACTTTTTCGAGAAATACAAAAATCATTAAACAATAATTTATATTGGACCCAAAAATATCTAAGACAACATAATTGAGGATATAATTAAGTGTTCAAGGTGATAACTATAATGATTCATAAATAGACGAATTGTCAATGAGGTCGGAGGTTCGATTCTCTGTATATCTGTATTTTTGTTGAGGCTCACTCCTATAAAAGCTTAACCTTATAGAGAGCTGTATTTTTATATTTTATTATTTTATAATAATTTTATATAGCTTCTTATAAATATATCGAATAGTAAATATATTCCTACAAAGTTTAAGTTTTCAAGTTTTTACCTTCGAAAATTCAGTGATGTTTATATTTGTTTTTCTGATTTGTAACTGTTAATCCACTATTTATTTTTTAATAAAATATAAGTGAAGTGTTAATTTTGATATCACAAATTTGTTCCTCCAAAAGTCGAAACGGTTAGAATCAAACAACAATTGCATAAGGAACCATATGTGTTTACTAGGTTTAGCAAATAACGGGTCGGGTCAAAATTTTGGTTTCGAATCGGATTAAATTTGTCTACCTGAGGTCCGGCCCGGTCGGATAATTTTATAAGTTTTCGGGCTGGGCCCGGATCCGAGTTTTACACATAGTTCATCATTTTAGAAATTTTAATCATCATTAATATCTAATACCTCAAATTGAGTTTCTACTTTTCCGTTTAGTAGTTAAGACAATATTTATTTTCCATGCAACTTTAAGAATTTTAGAATCGGACCAAGAACTTGAATTTTCAATTATTTATGTTAAAACTATTTCTGGACTGTTTTTTTAAAAGATCCCCAATGAGACGAGTATAATGGTTTCAGAGTAAATCCTAAGCTCCGACGGTTTCACAATGTCTTACTTTGTTTTATTTTGTGTATCTACAGCTGTTGCAATGATGTCGTTTTTATTCGCCAGTGTAGAGAATTCTTTAGTTCCAACATTAGATTTTCATTTTTTTTGGCCAAATTGAGAATGTAGCTCTAATTGAAATAATGGAATAAAAATGCATAGATCTAAACACTATATTTGAATTTGTATGCAGTTAAAACTATAATATAATTAATAACTATTGCGTATAACCAAACGACATCTAAAAGGGGAAGGTACGATGACAACAATTGAATTGATTGGCTTAATTAGAGCCCTTAAATTAAAAATGAGGGGTTATGCTAACATAACAACAACAACAAGCTAATTGTAAGATTCACCGTCGTTTTTAAGCTTATTTTTCTAACTAATTATTTTATAAGGGTATATTTAGTTCATGATTGGAATAAAAATGAAAAATGGAATGACGAATCAACAAAAGTATTTGGTTCATTACTGAAATAGAAATCGAAATGAACCATTAGAATTTTGAGAGATTGTCACGCCCCGAGTCCGGCAATTTGTACGGTTCGGGCACGCCAACAGACCCGCCAATCGGGTAAAACCTTTTTCTACCCAAAAGGAACGGTAACATCCATAATAACACAACAAGTGTAAGCGGAAGCTCAATATCAGAGTACTAAAAATCACTATAAATTTAAAACTTTCATTCAATAACTAATGCGGAAATGAAAGCATACAGGAGTGAACCATAAATTAAACTTATTACACTTTACAATTCTGAACTTGCAAGTAAAATTATTACATTTCCTTTACATAATTCCTCACCATACAAGGTTCACTCAAGAAATATAAAAATGGTACCTCTGCTAGACCCTCTAGGTCTCTATGCTGCTGGGCTCTTGCCCCTGTCGTATGCCTCGCTGTCGTCTGCATCTGATCTGTCTCGACCGCTGCATCCATTCCCGAACCTGTGGGGGGGGGGTCACCCAAGGGGTGTGAGAACTTACGAGCGAGTTCCCAGTGGGTTCAACCACCGAGAGAAAGTGTCCTACACCACTTGGTCCAATGGAAGCAATAATAATAGTGTGCTAGGAAACTAAAATCCTCAACATCAATATGCAGCTATGCAATAATATATCACTACACTATCTGTGTACAACCATCGACCCAGCACTACTCTGTCTAGCCACACTAGGCTGCTAAGCACCAACTCGGCCACTATGCCGCTGTATACTGGGTTCAACTAACCCGGCCACCTTGGCCACTCTATTTTTCTTTATTCTTTAGATTCTGGTGCTTTAGTTCAAGTTAACCCTTGGAAATTCTTATCCAACGGGCCCGAGCCCGGTAGTCTTGCTACCATAAGATAAGATTTCTAAGGTTGCCGATAACACTCGCAAGTGTTACCCCGTCCTGCCGGGGGACTTGTCATACGGGACACTGCCCGATAGGGTCACTGCCCAACTCTGACAAGAGTACTCTATCTACCAGTCATACGGGTCGCTGCCCGGGAGAGGGACCCTGTCCAACTCCTGACCGTTGTACGTTCGCCCCGGAGGTACGCCCGTTTTATCTTTAATTTTCTTTCTTTTCTTTTCTTTTTCTTTCTCTTTTATTTTAGTTCTTAGCCTCTTTGCTTTTGAACACTTGCTTTCCTTTCTTATTCGAGCTTATAGCTCCCATTTTGCCACTGGCAATTTACTTTCTCTTTTCTTCGAGCATTTAGCTCCTTGCTTTCACTTTTAGCCCTTCGAAAGTACCTCGTCCGACGGGTCACTGCCCAGGGAGTCCTGCTCCACTTGACGAGTCTCAAATTCGAAGGCGTCATTAATACTTTATTCTCTTTATCTTAGCTTTTTGCTTGCTTTTACCTTAGCTCTTTTGAGCAATTTGCTTGTCTTGCTTATTAACAACTTTTTCATCTCTTACCTAGGTCTTGCCATAAGGATAACTAGAGAGTCTCCTGGACTCTTAAACATTTCTCTTTTATTTCTTTAACTCAAATTGAAGTTAAAGTTATTATCCATTTGCCCAGACACCCTATGACCTTCTAGGGTTATATTTGATCAGCTTTTAACCTTGGGATCTTATCCCACTTTCCTGATTCCTCATTGAATCCTAGAGTTAACTTAACTCTATTTTCCTGTTCCACTATTAACTTAGAGTTACACTGACTCTAATTTCCATGTTCCGCTGTTATTTTAGAATTACATTGACTCTGCTTTTCTGTTTTCCCTTTCATATCTCCACACTTGATCCACCCTTTCCATCCTCCTGATTCCTTACTGAATCCTAGAGTCAACTTGACTCTATTTTTCCTGTCTGTGAGTTTAAACTCTTCTAGCTCAACTTAGGTTCCCTTTACCTAAGTCCCATGTCATACCTGTCCTAGAGTTCCATGACTCTATGCTGACCTCTAGTTCACCTTAGGTTTCCTTTACCTAAGTTCCATGTCATACTCATCCTAGAGTTCCTTGACTCTATGTTGAACACTAGTTCTCCTTAGGTTTCTTTTACCTAAGACAATGCCACATTCTATCAATGTCCTTAGGTTATCTCCTAAGACAATGCCACTCGTTAAATCCTAGGATAACTCCTAAGTTTGATGTCACTCGTCAAACCCCTAAACTAGGTTTTCTCCTAGTCTTACTACCAACAAGTTCTGTTCCTGATGTCACATGATTCCTAGGGTTATACCATAACATGATCACACTCATAATCAACAAATCTTTCTCATACATGCAATTATTTCATTTCATTCATCAAATAGTAATTACTTCTACGCATGCATATTCATCAAGTATCTTTGGCAACCAACAGTTGCACTTTATCTCTGTGTCAATTTGCACACACACACATCTATTCCTCTATCTCTGGCAACCAACAGTTGCACTTTTCATCTGAATCCATCTACACATGCAATCATAATCATAATTACCTAACGCCTCTAACAGGCTACTATCATGCTTCAAATCGAAAAGCAAAGGAGCAAGGGGAGAGGTCACCAAATTTCGGCAGAATTCCCCACCTTGTAGTGTACCCAATTGCTTGTAGACACTTGCAATTGGTCTCCGCGCGATTCCACTTGTTCCCTCGAGCTTGCACGCAAAACGATGCACTTCCCTCGAGTCTGCACGCAAAACGGTGCACGTCCACCAAACCTGCACGCAAAACGGTGCACGTCACTAAAAACTCACACGCAAAACGGTGCGCGCCATTTCAGTCTGCACGCAAAACGGTGCGCGTCAACTCAACCTGCACGCAAAACGGTGCACGTACCTCGAATCTGCACGCAAAACGGTGCACGTCTACTGTAGGGTTGCACGCAAAACGGTGCACATTTTTCTAACCCTGCATGCAAAACGATGCATAATATTAGAGATGGCACGCAAAACGGTGCGCGACAACACAATTTGCACGCAAAACGGTGCACGTACCTCAAACTGCACGCAAAACGGTGCACGCTTAACTGTAGGGTTGCACGCAAAACGGTGCACATTTTTCTATCCCTGCACGAAAAACGATGTATAATATTATAAACTGCACGTAAAACGGTGTGCGATAAAATTATCTGCACGCAAAACGGTGCACGCTTAACTGTAAGGTTGCACGCAAAACGGTGCATATTTTTTCTAGCCCTGCACGAAAAATGATGCAACCATTAGAATCTGCACGCAAAACGATGCGTATGGTCCAACCCGCACGCAAAATGGAGCACTTACCCCGTATTGCACGCAAAACGGTGCACATCTGACTGTAGGGTTGCACGCAAAACGGTGCACATTTTTCCGACCCTGCACGTAAAACGAGACGTATTGTTAGAGTCTGCACGAAAAACGGTGCCCATTAGTCCAACCTGCGCGCAAAACGGAGCACATACCTCATATTGGCACGCAAAACGGTGCACGCTCCATTTCCAACTTTGCACGTAAAACGATGCACGTATTCCAAGCTTGCGCCTAAAACTGTGCATAATTGTCGAATCCGCACGCAAAACGGTGCATTCTTTACAACTTGCACGCAAAACGAGACGCGCCAAAAATACCCGCGACAATCCGTGCAGCAAAACGGCACAGTATACACGGTCCCTAATACGCACGTGGGCATGAGGTCAAATCCAAAATTCAAAAGAAACTTCAAAACTGTGCCAAAAATACCGCAAAAATAATACGCGGGACATACCTCGACAATGCCGCGTCGTCCATCTGATTTTTTTTGGAACACTTTGTGCGCTTCACGAGGTCCACGACGCGTCGCAAAAATTCCCAAAATCTCCTACCTCTCTCTCTCTCTCTCTCTCTCTCTCTCTCGTGCTCGGGTGGAGAAATGAGAAAAGAGAAAGCTGCGGGGAGAAGGAAGAAAGAAGAAAAAAAAAAGAAGAAGAAGGAGTTTCATTGAACCCGGTGCACAAAAGCCCCCAATGGGGAATCGCCACTGGCGAGGAAATTCGAAATTCGAATTTCCCCCAAAGCCGCGCGTTCTGCGCCACGCGCCCACGCGGGCCTGTTGCGCGCCTTGCGCAGCACGCATGCGTGCCTCGATCCGCGCGCCGACGCTTTGGAAAAATCCGTTTTTGTCTTGTTTTCTGTCCATTTTTCGTCCGTTTCTGTCCAAATTGACGGGCGACTTCGTTTAGCTTAATTTATCACAGAAAATTTAAATTTTCAGTTTGGGCCATTTCTGGGCCACCAAAAGCCTCGCTGTATCTAGAATCACTGGCGGACCCCGTTCTCGCAATCCGGATATCCTATCAACCCGAAATTTTTACTGTGGCCTTAAAACATAATTACGAAGCTCCCCAAATTTTCTCAGAATTTTTCGACACTGTTGGCGGAGCCCGTTCTCACTATCAGGCATCCGATCAACGCGAAACTTTTTCTGTGGTCTTAAAACATATTTACGGGGCTCCCGTAATTTTCTCGGAATTTTCCGACACTGTGAATTTTTCACTAAAAATCTGGGCCCCCTTTCTCCAATAAAATTTCAGATCTCTCCATTTTAACCCAATTTGGGCCCAACTCGCGTCCAAATGTTCTTTACTTCCCTAAATTTCATAACACTAGTATTTCATACCACCTTTATTTACATTTATTTATGTGTCGAAAATCCGGTACTTTACAGAGATTAAGGGTTTTGATTAAGAGAGAGGTGAGTGATGAAGAGAGATGAGAGGAAGGTATTTGTGAGAAAGGGTTTCGAGTGATTTGTTTTGGAATTAGCCAATCTAGATGTAATGCTCCTATATTAAATAGGAAAGGAATTCTAATTGGAAATATATGAGATCACGCACGCTAATAATAATAAATGGGCTTAAATATTTTGGACCGGTGGTTTAAGCCCAACGAGTTATTATTGCTAACAGATCGGGTCATTAAAATTAGTATCAAACATGAATACCAGCCAAAGGTATAAGAGTTTAAGTGTTATGTGGGACAAAGTGCTACACATCGCCTTGAACCCACATGAGCCACCTCTAGAATCTCATATAGCCGTATGTAACGCCATGCCACCTCTAAATTCTCACGTCGCTTGATAATTCTGATTATGTTTGTGGACATTAGGATCTGACGAGGACTTCCCCTACCACCTTTAGAACCGTTTGTAACGCCTTGCCACCTCTAAATTCTCACATCGCCTGATAATTCTGATTTATGTCTCTGGACGTTAGGATCTGACGAGGACGTCCTCTACCACCTTTAGAATTTCACATCGCCTAATAATTTTGATTTGTGTCTACGGACGTCAGGATCTATTTTATGTCCGTAGACATCAAGATCTGACGAGGACATCCCCTCGCCACCTCTAGAATTTCACATCGTCTGATAATTTTGATTTATATTTAGGGACATTAGTATCTACATACCCGTCACATCGCCACCTCTAGATTCCCACATCACCGGATAATTTTGATTTATGTTTGTGAACATCAGGATCTGATGAGGATGTCCCCCACCACATCTAGAATCTCACATCGTCTGATAATTTTGATTTATGTCTATGGACGTCATGATCTGACTTATGTCTGAACGAGGACACCCCCCGCCACATCTAGAATCTCACATCGCCTAATAATTCTGATTTATGTTGGTGGACGTCAGAATTTGACGAGAACGCCAGGATCTAAACAAGGAAAGAACCTCTAGAATCTCAAATTGCCTGTGGACATCAGGATCTAATTACGACGTCCCCCGCATCTCTAAAATCTCCAATCGCCTGATAATTCTAATTTTTGTCTGTGGACGTTAGGATCTAACGAGGATGTCAGGGTGTCTGACGAGAATGTTGGGGTCTAAACATGGCACGTTTGTAACGCCCCAATAATCCTAAATCAGATGGAAAGAGATTCTGATTGAAAATTATGAGGCCACTCACACTAGTATTAAGAATTTGGTTTAAGTATTTTGGACCGATACTCTAGGCCTAACGAGTAATTATTGCTAATGGATCGGATTGTTACATCAGATTTAAAGTCGGATTGGCAAATAATTGAATTGGGTTATTCTCATTCCAGAATGAAATGAAAATTGAAATTTGATTTCTATAAATCAAATAACACCTATCGAAATCAATGAATCACATTCTGATTCTATAGTCTAAAATAAATAAACCAAACAAACCCTAAGAGCCATATTCAACATTGCTATTTTGAGATTCATCTATGTCACTGAGGTGAAGGTTTCAATTTTTTCAACAATTTTACTCATCAGAGTCAAGAATAAATTCAAATTTTTCAATCGCGGCATAAGAGAATTATATTAAACATGATCCAAACTCTTGTGTATGGCTCAAAATAAAATTTTAATTCTAATTCTAATTCTAATAAGAATTGATGTAATCTCTTTGCATTATAGAAAAATTATATTGATACAAATAAAATTATAGTAGAAAAAAAAAACATCAAAAACAAAAAAAGCTATTTTGGGTAATATGCAAAAAAAAATAAATAAATAAATAAAATAAAATAAAATATTAGAATTAGTAAAAGATAGTGTTTTTTTTTATATTTAAATAAAAAAAGAAAAAAATATTATTTAGTAGAAAAAAAAAAGAAAATGGAAAAAAGATCGTGTTTCAAATTACTTGGGCGAGATCTCCACCGTTGGTTTCCTTCGAAGGGGCGGATCGGAGATCTCCGTCTCGGCCGATCTCAGCCGTCGAATCGGTCGAAGCGATCGAGGAGAGAGAGGGAGAGGCGTTGATTTCAGTGCGAACTACAGGGGAATTTATAAGCACGCACACTGACGAGATCAGTGATGAAATAACTATAATACCCTTATGTCTTGGTGCCGGGTCAGTAGAGTCAAAAGGGCATATTCGGCAACACGGCAATATTTTGCTCCAAAGGACGAAAACGCCCCTCATGGTTTTACGGCATGAACGTGGAATGGGGTATTTACGTCATTCTAGGATGGCGACGTGGACCAGGGTCAACCCGTCTCTCGTGGCGCGAATTCGTGGGATTGGTCGGAACCGTACTGTTTTCTCGTTAGGTACGGAATAAAAAATTTTATTTATTTATCCACCGTCCATTTTAAGACGTGGGGTCCAGTGAACGGTGGATGTGGCATTCGCATAAATTTTTCTATGGGATTATTCCTTGGATAGAGGAAACATTTTGGATAAGGGCTCACAAAGTACTACACCCTAATTATAACTGTATCATATCAAAATTTCATGGTAGTTTTAATATATGAGGAATACTACTTGTACACCCAATCATGAGTGTACATCTTACACTCTCATCTTACACTCCCACTCATTCAAGGATGAAAAATTTTTTCATCCATCACATCAAGTGATGGGTAGAATTCATCCCACCTTTGGATGGGTGGGGTGTAAGATATATACCCCTTTTGGAGTGTATAATTAGCTCTTTTTTTAATATATTTCAATTCAACTGGAATAGTCAGAATTAATATAGATTTTTAATTGAAGTAGTTACAATTTTATCTAAATTACTCTAAATTTTAACCGTCCAGTTTTATTAAGTAATTTTAAATAAAAAATAAGCTTATACATCTGATCATCCTAGTAAACTATGTATGTTTCATTGAAACAGTTGAAACTCTATACAAAATTAGTTGTAATTTCAACTGCTGCAGCTGAAAGGAACAATTTTAAATAAAGAGTAAGCTTATATATATATATAATATTATATTTTTAAAAGTACTAAGTAATTGGTGTTTCTAAATTTTTTATTATTAGATTTATCTTCTTAACTAATTTTATCACTTAAATCATACTATTTTACCAACCACCCAATAAACTTAAGGACCCACTATCATTCTAACTGTATATTTTTTTATTCAAGAGCTAAAAATCTGTAAATACTAATATACTTTTAAAAATATAGAAGCTCAATTATATATATATATATATATATATAATATATATATATATATATATATATATATATATATATATATATATATAGTAGAGTTTATATACTTTTAAAAACACAACCTCAACGATGCTTGTGAATTTTTTACCGTTGGATTTGTATTGAGATTTGTGCTATTGTAAAGTCAAATAAAGAGAGAGAAAGAGAAAGTATAATTGCGTAAATCTCAATACAAATTCAATAGTAAAAAATTCACAAGCATGGTTGGTCTTATGCTTTAAAAATATATAAGCTCTACTCTCTCTCTCTCTCTCTCTCTCTCTCTCTCTCTCTATATGTATATATATATATATATATATATATATATATATATATATATATATATATATATATATATATACATATAGAGAGAGAGAGAGAGAGAGAGAGAGAGAGAGTAGAGCTTATATGCTTTCAAAAGCACAAGACAATTCATGCTTGTGAGTTTTTAGTTCTTGGATGAAGGAATGTGATGTGAGCGAGGATGATAGAGTTTCCTTGGATTTAGTGGGTGGTTGATGGAATAGTATGATCTAAAATATGGAATTGATTAAAGGGATTCATCGATCTAACGGCGACAAATTTACAAGTACCATGTGCTGGTGCCTGGTGCTTTTAAAAATATCATAACCGGACTATATATATATATATATATATATATATATATATATATATATATATATATATTATTGTAGCACTTTCTATTACAAAATTTATAATATCCCTCTAGACTATATGGAAGTTAAAATAAGGTTAGAAGTAACTCAGATCTTATTAAATTTGTTCACATATAGAAACTTGAACTCATGATCTCATGGTTTGGCACTCAGGCACCTGGTACAACCATTGTCTCAAAAATTGAAATTCTTATTTTCAGAGTTGTAATTTGTTCCAAAACAAATTCAATTTTTTCCATTTTTTCAAATTTGAGGTCAATAATACAATCTAAGAATAAGTGATCCTAATGAGAAAGAAAAAAAAATACATAATAATTCTATTATGTATTTAATTGGGACAAAAAAAAAAAAACAATTATATTTTCTTACAATAAATATAAATTGAACAATATTTTCTATACATCTGAAACTTAGTTGTAATATATCTAAAAACTTTCCATATATAGCTAGGATTTATCCATTAGTCTAATCAACGTAGAGTAATTTATAAAGTCCTAGAATGTAAAGACGCAATAAGTTTTTAGAGATAAATAATTATTTCACATAATATCAAAACAATGAGTCCCCAATTGTTTGTTGGAATATAGCAAAAATATAAGGCCTAATAATTTCATATCGGATGAAAAATAAGTTTTGATTAGAAGTGTTGGAAAAATCCGGTACTCGCCTCGGTACCAGATTCTCTGAATCCGCAACCCGCTTCGATACCACAATCCGCGTTGGTACCACCTAGAGTTGGGATTCCGCAGCGGAAACGTCAGATCGGATTTTTACCAACAATCCGACCTCTCAACAAAACTGGAACCAATACAATCACAAAGAGAAGAAAACCAAAACAGAAAATATGCGGGTAAAATAAGATTCATTAACCAAGAGAAGAATTACACCGATTGCACAGACTTCTCTTCTGCAATAGAGTAGCTTCAACCCGAGCCCTCCTCCTGAATCTCTCTCACCCTTCTCTCGTCTTCTAAAAACCTAGAAAACTTCTCTATTTTCTTTCTTTTTGTATCGTTTCTCAAATAATAGCATATATGCTATATTTATAGCTTACATCAAAAAATATCCAAATCCTAGTCTAAATAGATTTTTATTCTAATTAATATTTAAATCTTAACAAACTTATCTTTTTAAGATTTAAATATTATCTTAATCCAACTAGGATTCAGTTACAAATCTAATCAAATCCTAACAAATCTCCACCTTGATTTGATTTGTAATCTTCAATCGCTACATCAAGCTCACCACGCAAGCTCCACCTCGAGCTTGTCTCCGCCGCTCGATGTTGCCGCATCTTCCGCTCCATCTTGAGCGATTGCGCCTCTGCGAACTTTTGGAACCCAAATTGCTTTTGCTTCGGTTCTGATTGTTCTCCCGTTCAGAACATACAAGTTCCCGTGCTTGTTCGCCACGCACACGATCCGATCTCGTTTTTGCACCCTCATAGCTCCACCTGAAGCTGAAATTTTGCAACCTTTCGAATCCAACTCACCTAACGAGATCAAATTCCGCTTCAGACCAGGAACGTGTCGTACACCTATCAGCGTCCTCACGACCCCATCATGCATCCGGATCTTCACCGTGCCGACTCCTAAAACTTTGCACGCCGTCCCGTTCCCCATAAGAGCTTTTCCACCTTTAATCGCCTTATAGGTAGCAAAAGACTCTTTTTTCGAGCAGAC
This sequence comes from Tillandsia fasciculata, assembly GCA_029168755.2. Taxonomy (NCBI): domain Eukaryota; kingdom Viridiplantae; phylum Streptophyta; class Magnoliopsida; order Poales; family Bromeliaceae; genus Tillandsia; species Tillandsia fasciculata. Next base: position 3,935,628 of record CM054938.1, on the reverse strand, counting down.
GTGAAAGGAACATGCCGAATCAAGCACCCATACATCATCCGAAATTTTAGTATCACCGGTCACCGCATATAGCACATCAGAATCGATCATCTCTGATTCTGCCGCCTGCGCCATCGCTAATGTCTGATTGTCCTGATCCGCGACAGTTTTTCCCTTCTGCCGCTTTAACTCATTCAAGTCATCCTTAAGCTTGTGACAGTTACGCTTAATGTGACCTCTCTTGTGACAATAGAAGCACTCCACCTCGGATAATGGCTTCTTTTGCCAATTTTCGGTTGCCAATGTTTTTACCTCCTTCTTCGCTTTTACCATCAAAGCTGTATCATGGCTTTGCATGCCGGACTCCTGAGTCATCTTTCGCATCTCATTCGAAAGAAGCGCCGCCGTAACCGCCTCCACGCTTATGGTCTCCTTACCATAAAGCAACGTGGTCACAAGATGCTCATATGTCACCGGTAACGAGGAAAGTAAAATAAGCGCCTTATCTTCATCATCCAGTTTGACTCCGATACTGGTCAACTGGTTCACCACCTTGTTGAACTCGTTCAGATGCTCATGTAGGTTAGCCGCTTCTTGCATCCGCAGCGTGAACAGTCGCTGCTTCAGATACAATCTGTTCGTTAGGGATTTGGTCATGTACAGATCTTCCAATTTCTTCCACAACTTCGCCGGTGTTGACTCGTTGACTATGTTGTAAAGAACATCATCTGCTAATAATAGATGAAGCGTACTCAACGCTTTTCGCTCCATCTTCTCCCATGCCGCATCCGTAATCTCCGCCGGCTTTGCCTCTTTCCCGTTCAACGTTTGGTCCAAATCCTGTTGTACCAAAACGGCTCGAACTTTAATTTGCCACAAGCCGAAATTGTTCTTACCGTCGAACTTCTCGATTTCAAACTTCGTGGCCATCTCCGTCAATCTTTTCCGAAGATCGATAACCTTTAGCTCCGATACCAATTGTTGGAAAAATCCGGTACTCGCCTCGGTACCAGATTCTCTGAATCCGCAACCCGCTTCGATACCACAATCCGCGTTGGTACCACCTAGAGTTGGGATTCCGCAGCGGAAACGTCAGATCGGATTTTTACCAACAATCCGACCTCTCAACAAAACTGGAACCAATACAATCACAAAGAGAAGAAAACCAAAACAGAAAATATGCGGGTAAAATAAGATTCATTAACCAAGAGAAGAATTACACCGATTGCACAGACTTCTCTTCTGCAATAGAGTAGCTTCAACCCGAGCCCTCCTCCTGAATCTCTCTCACCCTTCTCTCGTCTTCTAAAAACCTAGAAAACTTCTCTATTTTCTTTCTTTTTGTATCGTTTCTCAAATAATAGCATATATGCTATATTTATAGCTTACATCAAAAAATATCCAAATCCTAGTCTAAATAGATTTTTATTCTAATTAATATTTAAATCTTAACAAACTTATCTTTTTAAGATTTAAATATTATCTTAATCCAACTAGGATTCAGTTACAAATCTAATCAAATCCTAACAAGAAGTATATATAAGTGGTCATGCATCCTAATAATAATAACTGGTTTAAGCAGTTGGAGTCGTGGTTTTGACCCAACGAGTTATTATTATTAGCAGGGTCAGGTCGTTACAATCAGTATCAGAAGTGTAAGACAAGTTCTCACATCGTCTGATAATTTTAGATTGTGTGTATGATTGAACTGACGAAAACGTCATGTCCTGAACGGAAAAAGTCTATAACATCTAAATAGTCCCACAACGGATGAAAACGAAATTACAATTTAGTATATAAAGGGCTATAGATTCTAATATTAATAACTCGGTCTAAACATTCTGGATCGATGATTTAAACATCATTAATGTAATATCATAAATAGCCAGGCATATATAAAGCAAGGAATAGCTAATAGAGTTTGATTGGTTGGTATGTAGCTACTGATTTTTCTCCACAAAAGTTCCAATAATTTAACAGAAACAAATAACTCATATTTTATTTTTCTACATTTATAAAAATAAGAGAAACAATTTGAGTTGTCCTTCCAATCCTAAGAAGAATGATAAACAGATCAAACTCTTCACAATTTGGATGTCACACAAAATGTAGCAGATAATTAAATTTGTCAAAGCTTGTATTTAACTTCTTAAATAACCTAAGATCTAAAATAGTGTCCTTTTGTTGAGATTAGAGCTACTATTGGAACTACATTTGATTTCACTCAAAGGTCAAAAGTTGATAAATAGCTCAAAATTTGAGTTTTATAAATAATTCTTTTGCCATTTAATAGAATTTCTATTTTTGATTATAGATATATGGTATAAAATTTTGGATATAACTTAAAAGTACCAAGAGCCTAATGGATTCCACTAGTTCATTGGATGAGGGACAATAGTAGGATGTCCTTTTGTAGAGCAAGGACATTAAACTCTAGATTGGCAAATACTTTAAAAGATTTTGGTGCTGAATCGTTCACGATAATTATTAATTTTAAAAATTCGAGCGGTTACAAATATACAATCAATTCACTTAAAACATATAGACACAGTGTTTACGAATTTCAATTATAACTCGATTAAACTAGTTTCACGCCACTTCGACCATCATGACTCGGTCCAACCCGACCTTCCGTCATTTCGAACATAACTTGGCGAAACCTAACCTCCCGCCACGGAACATATATAATGCTGACCCATTTAAATCAACATTTGAAAAACTAAGTTTTCTATCTTAGCAATGACTAAACAAAAGGTTTCTAAAATTTATTTGAATGCCGAAATAAATTATTAAGTATTATTTAGTACACACAAGATGAGATTTTTTTTATATATATTTTAAAACCTATTCTACAAGTGATCCTAAAAATTTATTTTGGTATGTTTCCTCTTTGGCAAAAACTCAGAAAACACTCTTGTTTACAATGAGGTTTACAGATTAATCAGACCACTATTTGCCACTGTCACCCACAAATAAACCTAACAATCTCAATCCGTACCTGCAGGTGCTCACGGATTATCCGTAAAATTATGAATATAAATATTAATTTCTCTTACTTAAAAAACTATGAATAAAATTGACAGATATCCGTCAAATTATTGGCATTTTGAATAATCCGCAGATTTCCACGATTACCCGCATATATAATTTTTTAAAAAAAATTCAAAAAATAAAAAAGTAATTTGCTTTACTCGTTACTAATCCTAATATTAATTTAATTTATTTGTTGTGTTATTTTAAACAATAAATTAAATTTTGATCTTTTAAAAATAATATCTATGCTATTTGCGCGTGAAAAGTGTAAGAATAAAAAGTGAAATAAAAAAAAATATATATCTTATCGATAATCTATGTACCTGCCATGATGACTATTTAAAAATTTACAAATAAATTTTATCCGTGCTTGCATAACCCGTAGTTATAACGACCTATACGCGAATTTTTCAATCCATCAGTTTGCGGGGTCTACCAATTATAAAGATAGGATAGAATGTTCAAAATAGATGTATTAATTAGTTGATTGTGCCTTATAAATGGTGGGTTTTTTTTTAAAATTTTTTTTTTATTTTGATGTGGCATTAAATAGTTGTTGTTGTTGTTGTCGTCATTTATTTATTTTTTATTTTTTATTTTTTATTTTTGTGCTGTGGCATTAAATAATTGTTGTTGTTATGGGCCACAACAACTATTTTGCTATGGCATTAAATAGTTGCTGTCATGGGCCACATAACTACATCCTTTATTTTAATTTTTTGGAAAGGGATAAAATTAGGATGTCCCTAATGTACCAATCCATTAATTTGATCCAAATTAAAACTGACCCATATGAACCCCAGCTAGATCCTTAATCACAGCTTAAATATGCTCTACTAAAAACCTGTTTGGATATACGAACATCTTATTTAGTACGCAATTATTTGTAAGACCTCGTCGCAGTGAGAATAAATTACACCCTTGGCCCTCAAAACTATGAGAAGACGCGACACTTTTGCTCCTCAAACTTTAATTTATTATAATTTCTAGCTGAAACTTTTCGAATTGCCCCAACAAGCTCCACAACATAATTTACTTTGTAAAATATTAACAAATTATTGATATAAAAGTAATGCACAAGTATTATAATTTATGATCCGACAATAATTAAAATGTTATATCACTTAAAGTTGAACCCAAAAATCATAATTTTCTTTACCAAAATAGCTGTTGAGCATGATTAGACATCAACAATATTTAGGCCCTGTTTGGTGACAGGATATCTGGAGAATAAAGCATTTTATTCCTCAAATTTTTCCAAACAAAGTTAAAAATGGTCAGAATAAAATATTCTGGTCAAAGCGGGTAATTCCAGGTTTTTTGAGAACTACCCGTTAAATTTATTCAGGCCTACCCTTGGAATTGTGTGTTTAGCAATTTATTCCAAGGATAGACAGCGGTAAATACTCCTCGTGAGAAGCGCCCGCCTACCCTGCTCTCCATCGCCTCCTGTAAAACTGCTTCTTCTCTCCCACTCTCTCCACTTTACGCCATTTTCACCTAACCCTAACCTGAAAATCCCTCTCCTTTACTCCGATCTCTCTTCGATCCCTACTACCTCTCTAGGTAGGAAGGTGGCGGTTTCTCTCGCGTCTTTACTCGGCCTCTCTGCATTGTCTTCGACTCTTCCCCAGGCCGCATCATCATCATCTTCCCTCTTAACTCCGTATCTTACCTACTGTGGTTGCCTCGTCGCCCTATGTGACTCAAAACCTCCATTAATTGAGAAGGTGCGCTACTTGTTGGAGATTTTGGTGAGTCTCCATTAACTCCGTATCTTATCTAATGCGGTTGCCTCGTTGCCCTGTGAATCAAAACCTCCATTAATTGAGGAGGCGTGCTAGTTGGAGGTTTTGTTGAGTTTCTATCTCACATACATTTTCCGAAGAGCGGATCCTCCTGCAGATCTTTCGTTACTCGAGGTGAGCTCCCTTGGCGGGAGAGCGGCATTACCAATTTTTTATTTCGCCCATCTTTTACAATCTCCTATCGCCTCACCATGTCTAGTCGCATCCATTTACTCCGGTTATCTACTCCAACCGGCACAGGTAATTTCAATGTTGTCTTCTATTTAAATAGGACCCAGTAAGGTCCAATGCAATCCCTTCACCAAAAAGGGCATTCGAGGGAAACTTGTGGTTGTGTACTCAGACTAAGGTCAATTTCAGTACTTGTCCTCTTTGATCTTGAAGAGGTGAGGTTTCCTTATGTAAGATATACTCTACAATGTCGTTGTTTCGAGGATTTTGTTTGATTAGCTGTGATGCATGTTGCAAGTCGGATGTATTAATGGCTTGGAGGCATGGAAGAAGTTCTATGCAGCTGCCATAGAGATACACATGACGACACCTTCATGCTGAGCCAAGTGCCTTCTTTATGATAATCCATTGTATTTTACCTTTTTGGTTTTCTTTTTTCCTGTTTCTATCCGTGCTAAACATTTTAAATCAAGCTGCAAGAAAGTCTGGATGAGTCCAAATTTTAAATTTATTTTGAGCTTTTCATGCTGATTCGCTTCTACATAATCTTGTTGTGTTGTGCCATGCCTCTGTTTTGATCCATTTACATTGCATTACACTTTCACATTATGTTAAATTTTTATATTTCAGTTTTAAATACAGTACAATTGATCTTTTAAATATATGGTTAATTCCTTGCTTTGTACTCTCTGTTAAAGACTTCATTCTATGAAACAATTTTCTATTTTACACATACAAGTTACATAGCAATATTTTGTATATAACCCTCTACCATTCAAGCCTAACATGCAATATTTTCTACTGGTTTTGCACCATAAGACAATACTATTTCACAAACAATTGTAGTACAAAAGCATGGTAACTATGGGAGCAAAAAACAGTAGAAACCAAACTGAAATATAGAGTGAAAAAAGACTTTCTTATGTGACCCCTATCTTGTTTATTACACCTCTTATTAAATGGAATTGTTTGAGATGTCAAACTGCTGATTGCCTTTGTAAAATATGGCTCTAATTTCTTGATGATGCATGCGACTGAAGTTACATTTTTATGGTTGGGTGGTAAGTTTTAATACATGCAGTCACCTTAGAATCATCTTATACTTCTTCAAATTTGATTAGTTCCGATGGCCCATCCAAACAAGAGCGCACAACGTGTAGTAAGAAAATATCCTAACACCATCGATGTGGTCTCAACTGAAACTATCAGTCTTGAAAGTTCGGGTCAGGAATCCTCAAAAAGCAGAGTTCGGTCAGGAAATTGGACGGAGGTCATGGATTCGGCAATGTTGAATCTGATGACCGAGAAACATGTTCTGGGTAATTTTATTAATGGAAGTTTTACTACACTGGCTTGGACTAGAATTATCCATGATTTTAATGATCGAACAAAACTCAACTTCTCGAAAAACCATTTACAAAATCGACTCAAAGTGTTGAAGCGCCAATTTGTCATGTACCAAACATTGGCTAATAAGAACGGGTGGGGTTGCGACTATGATCGCAACATTTCGACCGCGGGCGATCAAAGTGATTGGGACACAGTGATATCTGTAAGTTACTATTATTTTATTATTTCAAACTTGTCGTCAAATAATAACCATTTTTTAACTTGTTCCTAAAATCTATATTGTGTAGGAAAATGCAGCTTATGCAAGATGCAGGGATAAACCCTTTCCTGCATATCACGACATAGAGTTCTTAGCTGGAAAGACTACTGCCATGGGTAGGCATGGTTTTACAACTGCAATGCAAATTGAGGAAGTTCATAGCAGCTCCTCGTCTTCCCCGGCCACAACTGCACTATTACAAGAAATACAAAAATCAATGATGGGTGCTTGTGCAGGTGGCCAAAATTCGAATGCTCAAGCACTACCTATGCCACCGTCAGCACAGAATGTAGATGTCAATGACACTACTTCATGCTCCTCTACTCCTACTCCTGTCAAAAGGGGAAATCCATATAATAACAGTGCCTCTGGTCATACATCTTCTGGCAAGAGGCGTCGCTCGTCCTCTCCTTCACGCAAGGCAACACCAACATCAAGTCGAAAAGGAAAACTTGATGTCACCTCTGATAGTATACAGGAGCTTGTTGAACTCGGTAAGAAGAGATTGAACATAGCTGAGTGTATGCTACAACGTGAGCTTGATGCTCGTCCAAATGTTCATTCTATTGAGGATTGTATGGCAAGATTAAATGATGTTCCTGGACTAAGTCTTGAAGCCATTCTCTCTGTATGTGAAGCGCTCAAAGATGAGCGCAACAGATCCATATTCATGTCCTTAAGTGGTGACATCTTATATATGTGGATTGAACGTCAAAGCAACATGCAACGGATGGCCCCTGGACAAAAGCCTGATGCTCCTTCCTTCCCCCCTATCTAGATAACACATTCTCACCTCAACCTGCAGTTTTTTGTGGTCTTGCTGAAAAACATGCTTTTTTTTTGGGTTTTTGCTAATGATTAGCAAGACCAAATGCTCTTTACGTTTATGTTATATTAGTTATGCATCTATCTGAACTTCTTATCATAAAACATATATTTTAATATTGTGCCTTCTTTTTGGTGAGATAATATTTTTCTCTTTACATGTTGCAGTGACTTGAATGATTTGTGCCCTTTGTTGCTGTGGATGCTCTTTTATACATGATCTTGCTTACATTGTTATCTTTATGTGCTATGTTTAATTACTTTTCTTTTCTTTTACCCATTTCTTCCCAGCCTTATTTTTTACCAAGTTGTGTGTTGGTTTGCTATTGGTGTTTTTCACCCAGATTTTTTCTAATTGTGGCGATGATGCTTAAATGAAATTGAATTGCATGTGGGCATGATGCATGTGTTGCCTAAATGGTAGGAAGGCAGGGTTGTCAATATACCTTGCAACCACCATAGTCAATTTCTATTCTTTTACCAATTTCTTCCCAGCCTCTATTTTTTCCAAAGATTTAATATTATTCTCTTGACATGTTGCAGTGATGGCAGCTTTGATCAATCGCCGATTTTTTTCATCCCCAACTGCAGCCCAACTTATGACATTCCTAGATGAGGAAGATGATTATTGGGATGAAGTGGTTACTATTGTGATCCATGAAACTGTGATTCAATTTCACAACACACTGTACAAGCGACCTTGTCGCACAAGACCATTCACCGGTCATCAAGTAATTATGGATATTCTACGAGGGCATCCAGATAGAGGGTACCAACATTTTCGTATGTCCAACACCATATTTATCAGACTTCGAGATGAATTGGTTGAGAAAGGATTGATACAGGGTAGTCGACATTTGACTACCGACGAACAGCTAGGCATTTTCCTATTTGCTATAGGCCATGGAGTAACAAATAGAGTTTTAGCCGAAACATTTCAGCACTCGGGGGAGACTATAAGAATATATTTTAACAGTGTGTTGCGAGGTGTAGTGGAACTTAGGCATGACTACATTCAAATGCCTCCAAGCAATGTTGGAATACATGAAAAAATTAGGGACAACCTATTATTCCACCCCTTTAAGGTGATATTAATAGTAAACTTTGTTGGTAGGTTGGTATTTTATAGAATTTTGATATTAACATTTTCTTTTATATTTATATTTCAGAATGCAATTGGCGCTATTGATGGAACGCATATACCGGTGGTTGTAAGAAAAAGTAAGCAACCGCGCTATCGTTGTCGCAAAGGATTTACATCTCAGAATATGATGGCCGCATGCTCATTTGACCACCAATTCTTATTTGTTTGTACTGGGTGGGAGGGTTCTACGGCAGATATGCGGGTTTTGCGTTGGTGCTGTGAAAGTGGGGGATTCACAGTTCCTGAAGGTTAAATTATACATAATTGTTTTCAAATTGATTAGTTATATATGCTTGTTGACTTTTTAACTTATCTTTGGTTTTTTATGTTATGTAGGGAAATTTTTTTTGGTTGATTCAGGATATGCTAATACTGAGCGATTTCTTGCGCCTTATAGAGGAGAGCGTTACCACTTGAGCCAATTTGATGGCAATGCACGAGCGCGTACACATCGAGGACCAAGGGATTTATACAATCATAGGCATGCTCAATTGAGGAATGTCGTCGAGAAGGCGTTTGGCATTTTGAAGAGGCGTTTCAAGGTACTTCGGCAAGCGACACTTTTCCCTTACAAAGTGCAGTGTAGCATCGCACTCGCTTGTTGTGTGATCCATAACTTCATCAAGAGGCACCAAGGGACCGATATGTATTTCAACAATACAATAGAACTATTTTCTCAAAATGATCAAGACGATGATCCTACACCTTTGATTGGGGCAGATGAAGCGCGACGGGGTGACAGCCTTCGGACAATGATAACGGATCAGCTATGGAATAATAGATAGTTGTATGTACTATTATAATTAACTTTGTTGAGAGCGCATTTAACTTAGTTACATATTCCACTTGGATAACTGATAACACTGCTATTTTTCTTGAGTTGTATGACTAACTGCATGGTACCTTAATGTTAATATTTTTTTCTTTGAATCATTTGATGATTATTTTCATATGTTGCCTTATCAATCAAAATGTAAGCTGGATATTAATCTATGGTTAACTTCGTAAGTATTTGCTTACAATTTGTTATTTGGTACATGCTACACATGCTTCTGTATATATATCTGGAATGAGCCAAAAAGTTATTGTAAAAACACTCTAATTATAGAGAAAACACAAGGTGCAATCGTCGGCGAGGAACGCGGCGGTGGCGGAGGGCGACGTGTTCTGCTGCTACTTCCCCTTCTGCCAGGCGGCGTTGAGCGCGGCGGCCACATGGAATTCTTCAACTTCATGTAAAATTGCAAATTACATTTAAAATTTCATATTAAAATTTAATATTTAATATTTTAAATTTAAAAATTAAAATTTAAAATTAAAATTTTAAAATTTTAAATTGTATAAAATTAATTTTAAGTAAAATTTGAGATATAAATAAAGATAATTACATAATGAATTAAAACAATCTTCTCTACGATGCCATGTAACTAACCATTTAAATACAAATTTAAAATCATTTCTTACAAGGAATATTGTTTAAGAATAATTGCATTTATTAATATTAACCCATATAAATAGTACTAATATTACGAAATAAAAAATTTCACAAGGGCAATGTTGGTATTTCTTAAAAAATATACCTACTTTTTTCTCCTATTCTCAATTATTAAAGTTACACAACCAAACAACAAAAAAGTTATTCTTTAGAATAACACAATTGTATACCAAACAAAAATTTACATTTATTCTTAATTATTCTAAAATACATCTTTGTTCCAAGTATAAAAAAATTTAATTATTCTAAACATTGTTCTATTTCCAAACGGGGCCTTAGTGTACAAGCAAGCTCTCAGTTGTTATTCCTGTGTATTAATCACATCATTCATTTAGATAACATGATATGAGAGCTGATCCTAAGGCCCTTAGTCAAATGACCACTCATTATTATGACCAAAACAAGTTGGAACTTCACGAAAACCAAATATCATAATTTTACAACATCATTTACCGAGTAATAAAACGAGCCGACAAACACAGAGCAACACTCAAACAATTGACCTCAAAAAGCTGGACAGCATCCAATCATTAGGCGCACGATGTGACAACAAAAAGCCACCAAACTAGATCTAGTAAAAGGCTAAAAAGGATACTGTCCGTCTTTCAGCAGCCGTCAGATTACCACCACCGCGTCTGCAAGATGAGATTTCAGAGAATCGGCCAGAATCTCAATCGACGGAAACGGAAAACGACCGTGGTATTGATACAAGTGCTTTGGGTCGAGGTGATTGATGTGATTGATGTGATTGTAAGCTGTGTACCAAATTAGAATGCATGCATAAGGTAATTAAAAGTCTCCACAATATATTAAGAACAACGGATGCATTCGCTGCAAATCCGTGCACAGAGAAATCCTGCACACAAGGTGAATCAGCCACTCATCTACGGTGGGGAACATCCCGGCATTAGATAATATGGTTGGCAAAAAACCACCAATTCAAAATAATCAAGAAGCAAATTTGATACAAAGATTATCAACAACTATTCCCGACACCTTAACTAGTGTTCAACTTGTATGATATAAATAATGTAAAGCTATTCATATGTATTTACAACATGTCAAAGAGCACATTGCAATTGGCATACGATCGAAGATCTCGGCTTCTTCAAGTAGTCATGCGCGAGCATAACCATCAATAGAAAAGGACCTCTAAGATATGCAAGAGGCAGTATGCATTGCAAAAGTACAATCAACTGATTGCCAGCGCTCGCTAAAATTCGTTAAATAATTAGGAACTTTTCTTGCCTGCAGTAGTAAAATCAAAAGTATTAACAAAGAAAAAGAAATGGAAACCAAGCAAAGAAGAGCATAGACATTTAAGATCGAGTAATGCTTACTGTGACTGTGCTTCAACTTCTTCCTCTTTGGATTCAAACTGTCGACAGTTCCGATCAACTGATCACTACCAAGCGGGTGATACTTCAACGATCTCAGTTTCTCCTCGTTCTCACTCAACTTGAGCTTCTCGTTGTACTGTCAGTGTCAATGAAAGCAAGATAGTAGCACAGCCTTGTCCACATCTTCCCAGAGTATATATATAACATGAAAATGAAGAGACATACATAGGCCTTTTTAAAAGTTTCGATTTGTTGCTTACAAACTCTAGCCTCCATTCTTAGAGCATTAAGACGAGACTCGACAGGCACAGTGCATTGCTCAACTATCTGCTTTTGACGCCCACGAACAACTTCCGGTTGCCATACATTTAATGCCACAGATGCGCTCCTAAAGAAATCATTTAGTGAAAAAAGCAGATAGATATAACAGAAACTAAGTATCAATTAAATTCTTAAGGCAATATGTTGACTTATGACCGAATCATGAGAACAGCTACAGAGGTAAAACAACTCCAAAAGGAAAATCAACTACATATTTACCGATCTCTGTAGTTTTCTTTGCAAAATTCAAATTGCTGACTAAACTTAGAGAAACGTACTAAATCACCTCTAGCAGGTTTTAATCGAGTTCTACACTAAGTTTCTGCTGGAACCAATTCTAAACAGCTATTTTATTCAGAAAATTCGAGCAAAATTGAATCCAAATCTGGTTTGCTACAACCAAATAGAGGACTCTGCTGCATCTGGACAACGAGGTCGCATTAGCTTAGTACCAGAAGTATATCTCCCAACAGTGTTCTCATCCAAATTCGATCTAAGCAGCATGGGCAACGTGAAACATGATCGATGACTTAACAAGCATTAAGAACAAGAGGATCAATTACAACAAACACTCCAGGGTTTATATCAAGCAATCAAATATCAAATTACAAAAAGAAAATAATAAAAAGTTAATGCCATGACTAATGAAATTTTCTAAGAGATTGTGTCTGCTTACAAAAATCTAACATGGAGGTAAATTAAAATATGCTTCTACTTCTGAAGAACAGAAAAAAGCTTCTAGTGATGCATTAGAGACTTCATGCATGCTTCTTCACTGATACCTGACCCTCTCCAAAATCTCCAACTCCTCCAATGTCGCCTTCATCCTCTCTCCCTCCCGCGCCATCGAAAGCTCCAACTCCGCCAAATTCTTCTTGGTCAGCAACACCCGTCCCTCCGCTCCGATCACCGCCATCCTCCGCATGGCGATCCTCCGCGCCTTGTCCTTCTCAAACCTACCAAAAACCTCCCCAAAACCCTAAGTTCCACATCCACCACTCAAGAGATCAGATTCAGAACACATGAAAGGTAACGATCTCGTACTTCATCTTGTAGAGGGATTTGGAGGGGGTTTCGGAATCGGAGAAGGGGAAGTCGAGGGCGAGGAGGGCGCCCCAGAGGGAGGGCTCCTGGGAGAGGCGGTTGAGGCGGCACGAGGCGATGGCGACGCGGCAGAGGTCGCGGCAACCCAACCGGGAGGTCGCCGCGCCGTGCTCGAGTATCCGAAGCCATATCTCGTCGGGGAGCGTCGACATGGGGTCTTTGCGGTGGGAGGAGGAGGAGGAGGAGGAGGAGAATGAAACCCTAGTCGGAATTGGTGAGTAATTTAGGGTTAGGGTTTCCGTGGGAGGGGGAGATCGAAGAGCGGGGGAAGAAAAGGAGAGGCATAGTTGGTTAAAGTGGGGCACCGTCCTAATGTGAAGTCGGCGTGCGAAGTAGCTTCGTCGCCGACTTCATTATATGTCAGAGTTGCGGTAGCATAATAAAAGTCGGCGCGCGAAGCAGCTACGCCGCCGACTTTAGTGATACGGCCGGATAGACAAACCTACAAAATAATTTTTTTTTTGTTGGGATTAAAATATAATTCTGATTCAATATAAAAATTTGGACAAGTCCAAGAGGCTAGTTTTGCACTTACAGTTTAGAAACTATAGTAGAATTAAATTATTCTTTTAACTTTAAATATATATATATATATATACTTTAAATATATATATATATATATATATTTAAAGTATATATATATATATATTTAAAGTTAAAAGAATAATTTAATTCTACTATAGTTTCTAAACTGTAAGTGCAAAACTAGCCTCTTGGACTTGTCCAAATTTTTATATTGAATCAGAATTATATTTTAATCCCAACAAAAAAAAAAATTATTTTGTAGGTTTGTCTATCCGGCCGTATCACTAAAGTCGGCGGCGTAGCTGCTTCGCGCGCCGACTTTTATATATATATATATATATATATATATATATATATATATATATATATATATATATATATTTGAAATAGGTAAATTTGTTGCTAACTTATCAAATCGTTTGGATTAGAAAGTTGTTAAAATTTAATATATTTTTGTTAACGGATTACTAATAATTTTCATCAAATACGAAAATAAAAATACCTTTTAATTCATGATAATTTAATATTATTATCAGTTAGGAATCTATGATGATTTTATTACTTTGCTAGCATCTTTTAGCAGTAACAATTTGAGTTGAACGATAATTATTTGAATATCTTAATAGAATACATAGAGAATTACCTAAATATTATAAACTATGAACTAAATAAGTACTCAGGATAAACTTCAATTTGCCCCCACGTGGATTAGCTCATTTGCACTTTCTCATCCTGTAGTTTAAAAAGTTGTACTCAACTATCATGCGGTTCAGCTCATTTATACTGTGTCACTCCGATGTTTAAAAAATTACACTTAACTATTTTGTTGTCATCAAAAAAACATTTATGTTAATATCTTATTTCCTACTGATTTTTTAGGTAAAAATAAAGATAAAACAAAAAAAGTTGTTGAGTATAAATTTTTCCAACCACATGACGGCGAAATAAAAATGAGCTAAACCACGGAGACAATAAACCGTACAGCGACTCGTAGAATACAATATTTGTTATAAATCAATTTGTTAAAAAAATAAAAATACTAACGGTACACTTTACTATATGATGTACATCTTACATTTTATTATCCAAAATTTTAAAAGTAGATGAAAATGGGGACATGACATTAATACAGTAAAAAAAAACTTTACATATTAAAGATTGTAATATAAACTAATCATATTTGTATCTTATTTTAGTAGATTATTCAATTTATTTTATTAAAATTCTACAATCTAGATTTTCACTAATATAATTTGTGCGCATGCACTACATATCGGCATTGGAATGCCGATATGTAGGGATGAAAACGGGGCGGATCCGAATGCGGGAGATTCTGGACGGATTCGGAGCGGATTGTTCTTTTTTTTTATGTTTTTAGTTCTCACTTACTTACCGTTTCATTCGGAGCAGATGATCACCAACCCGAATCCATTTGCATCTCCAGGGTAGACCTGGACCTACTACGCCGCCCAAAAGCCTTATGTTTAATCTTAGCCCAACTAGACTAGACTCGAACATTTTGGACCGGGCTGGACTTAAAATGCCGATTAAAAAAATAGTGGGTCGGGTCAAGCCCAGCACAAAGCCGACCGGATCGGGCTTATTTCCGGTCCACTTACATACATAGCTGAAAATAATGAAAATAAAAATTATTAAATATAAATATTTATTATTAAGTTAAATAAAATTTACCACCACTGCAAAATGGTTTCCTAACATATATATTTTTAAATTAAAACAGTACTTTTTTTTTCTTTTAATAAAAAATAAGAATATAAAAGAGGCAACTACAAACATATATATTAAAAAAAAAAAAAGAAAAAAAAGAAAAAAAATGAAATGGATCCAAATTTTGAAATGCTCTTCTATTTGAGACCCCACCATCGTGCTAATAATACCAAACCAACTACAAAATCTGGCTAGGCGAGTTGAGTCGGAGAGGTTGGACTCTATTTGCTCAGACTGTCACGCCCCGGGGTCGAAACTGCGATCCGGGCTCGCCAACAGATCCGCCACTTATGCCAAAACCCGCATAGGCGAAACGTCTAACCTGCAAAAGATAGTACTATAGCTACACAAATATCAGAGCTGAAATAAAATGCTGTAAAATAAAATCCAATTACTATACATCATGAAAGAGAGTACAATATCCATTCCCTCAAATACAGATAATCATCATACAATGTCCTCAGAACAGCATCTCTCGACTAAAACAGAGATAAACTAAAACTATAGTACATCAGTCTCTCCAAATACAAAAGATCTCTCTCCTCCCGAAAAACAGTAAAAGCCAGCCAACAGCTACGAGGAATCTCCAACCAGGGGATACAGCTACACTCCTCGGGTGGTAACGATCTAGCTCGTGACTCCCTCGCCCCGAACAACGACCGAAGATCAGCAACTCCAATGAGGACTCTGCAAAACAGGGGGGAGAAAAGAAGAGGAAACAACAGTGGGGGTGAGAACCACTAGTAAACCAGTAGCCTCCCCCTGTGGGTAAAGCCTCAAGCTCCGGCGTACCCACTAAGTCTACTAGAGGCAAGAAAAGGGCCAGGGGTAAAGCTGTAACAGAACTACTGAATAAAAGGGGAAACCACAACAAGTATGCCTCTAAATGCAATACCGAAGGAAATGACGGTATGAAGGCATCAGGGAACAGTAAATGACCAAATAGACCCAATCTGGTACCACCAGTAAACTGGTACTGCCTGCTCTGCCATCACTCACAACTCACCAACTGACCGGAACCCAACACGGTCTAAAGCCTACTCCGGAGTGGCACTCGAGGGGAGCGACCCACACGAGTAAAGTATCACTGTATCAAGCATCTCTGTAACCAATATCTCACAATAGCAGGACTGGATCATGACAATGATCAAAGTGGGAAACTCCGTCCACTAAAAGAAACCCCGATCTGATGCAATAATACTCAAAAAGTGGGAAACACCATCCACTAGGAAATCTGATACCCAATCTGATGCAATAGTAAACATCCGGTCAACCGCCCAAGATCCGCGGTCACCGCAATAACCAACAACCCACAATTGGGTAAAATAATAAGATCCGGTCAACCGCCTACTGTCCGCGGTTGCCGCAATGCCCCACAATCCAATATCAAGTACTCCCTATCTCTGACCCTCAGGTCCCAGCTACACTATCCCAAACCTCTGCTCGAACCCGAGCAACATGACTCAAAAGTCAAAATAAAAAGGAGAAAGAAAGCAATCATGGTTTCTCCTAAGTCAAATCCCAACATGATAGTGTAGCAATAAAATAGTGGCCTATCTAGATGTCCAAACAAGCATGCATAAGTCCTCATGCAATATGAAAGAGAGAATATATCAAATAACAGTTTTACGAGTGTAATACATAATAATATCCAGATAAATATCCCCATCAGGCTAAAAACATCAGTAGACTACACATGTAAATAATCCCTGATCCATAATAAATCTCAAAGTGGCACCCGCACCTAGATATGTCACTATGTCCCCACAATTAATCCATTTAATCCCCTTTCATAAATCTAGGTGCTAATATCGCATGTTAATTATCACTATTAAATTATTCCAATGATCATGTTCCAATAGCATCAGTATCCCAATAATATCCCCAACATGCTATACCACAAAATTAATCTCAGATGATAGGCTCACATTATATCAGTCAAATATGCATGATACTCAATCAACATGCTCAGTAGTGGGTTTTCTAATAAACTTAGTAAGTAAGCCAGGTGTAGAGGCATGCAACAACCACCCACCTGAAGCGCTAACAGTCCGGGTCCGTACAGCTGAAAATACCAAAAACTCCAATCCTGCGCTCCAACAAGTACAGTACACCCGAAACACTCCTGGCACAACACAAAGTCCACTAAATACACTTAGGTTCCCAAATATTGCTTTTAATAACCCATACAACATCAGTCCCGAAACTGTCAAATTATCACCTGCAGAAAGTGCCCAGAAATTTCCCAGAAAAATATCACGGCGATCCTCGCGTCGATAGCTTCGCAACGGTACCTTGCACGCCCAAATCAGAGTTCGGTAAGCCAAGTTATAAATTCGGCAAGGCGGTAATCCAATCAACAAACTGTGAAGAAAAACTGAGAAAACAGTAATTATCATCTCGAAACAATTTTTCTAAAATCTCAGAAAAATCACCATTGCGTTCCTCGCGACGAGTAGATCAAAAAGTTGTATAAGCTCGTCTCCGTCTGACGCTCGTGCGCGAAGATATGGCCGAAATACTCCGCTGCTGTCAAGGAAAACCACACAGCAAAAAGGGGTCACTGTTTGCCTCGGGATCCGTGCCAAAACCTCGAAACCGAAAAGCGAGATCAAAATGAAAGTTGAAGCCTTATCTGTAAGGAGTCAGCCGGCGCTAGAATCACAGAAAAGTGACCTCGGGGTAGCCCAGGGGAGCCAAAACATCACTGCTGCGCCGAAGAAGGAAACAGGAAATGCATCGTCGCGCCGCGCCGTAAAATGGGGAACCTCGGGATTCGAGCCTCCTAAAATCCTAGAACTTGGCAGGAAGATCAAGCATCAATAGGTGAACAAATCTCCTTAAGGTGGCTCGGGCAGAAGAAGCTCGGAAAGGGGAGAAAAACTCGAAAAGAAGGGGCTCGGGTTGGTATTTATAGGCCATTCCAAACAAATCCAAAAATGACCCCTGTGTCCTCTTTTCGGGCGCCCGAATCTTTTCGGGCGCAAACAGTGCGGCCCGGCCCGAACTTTCGGGCGCGCACAGTAGCCCGGCCCACACGGCCCACGCCCGCACACCCGATCCGGTCGGACCGCGTGACCGTCCGACCCGCTCCCCGCACCGACACGTGTCCCAGAACACCGAACAGCGGATCCGTCCGACCACCTCGCGCCGCGTGGCGCCGCTCTGGTCAACGGGCAGTTGGCGCTGGCCAATGGGCGGCCGCCACGTGGCGCACGCGTGCGCCACGTCGGCGCCGTGGCCGCCACGCCCGCCGGCACCGCCGCCTGCCGCCTGCCGCCTGCACGCCTGCCCCGCCGCTGCCGCCCGTACGCGCACAGTGACGCGCCCAATCCCCGCGCGCCACGTGTCTCCAACCGGTCCACCGTGCACCACGCTACCTGCAACCTGCGCGCACAGTAGCCAGCCCAATCCTCGCGCGCCACGTGTCCAAGCCACGTGCTTGCTGCACCCGGTGCACACAACCCCAAACACCGAACCAATGCCACACTGCCACGTGGCCCCCCGCTCCGGTGCACGCCTGCCGCGTGAACCGCGCGCCCTGCCCGCGCGCTGCGCGTGCCCGCGCCTGCCCGCCGCCGCATTCCGCCTGCCCGAGGCCGCGCCGCCGCCCTCCGCCGCTGCCCGCCGCCGCCGGTTGCCGCCGGCGATCGCCGGAAGTACTGTTCCGGCGTGAACAGTAACCCGAGCTCCGAATTGACAAGTAGGTAGTCCATTTTGACCGTTTTCGCGCGCTGAATCCGAATTTGACGTCCGTTTCGCCAAATTCCAACTCTAAAAATTGCCGAAGGCTCCCGGAAGTGTATTCTTAGCCCGGGTTTCGCGCGGAGCCCAAATTTAATATCCGCTTCACGCGAAACCACTTCTAAACCCTCCACGGGGTCCTCTGATCACTCACATGATCCATAGAAGCCCGAAGTCCAACACTTATGTCCAATTATGCCCCAAACACCTCCGACACACCATGTAGGCCTCCATCAGCCACCCCAACGCACTGTAGCAGCTCTGCGGAGATCCGGGTCATCACATCCTCCCCCACTAAAAGAAAGTTTCGTCCTCGAAACTAAAGTCGTTCCTCAACTCGGAATCTCAACCAAATAAAGGGGGTAAACATCCAATCATCCACCACTCAAGCTCCCAAGGCTGACAAGTACCTCCTCCAAAGGCGCGATGCGGTCCTCGGGTCTCCAACCAGAACAAAGTAAAGGCGGGCACTCCAGAAAAGCCGTACCAACTCAACCAAATAAAGCTGGGCTAACCGCTCGAGCTACTAAGTAATCTGCATCGGCACAAGCCTCCGCTCTTCCCAAGGCCTCAGAGAATCCAACCACAAGTCCATCGGCGCACAAGCTCGATCCAAGTACCTCTGTACTCCAGAGGTACCCAATAAGTCCTCCAACTGATCACATAACTCTGATCTCTAATCCAAAAACCATCAGGGTGTAGCAACACCTCCCCAACTCTCGGGCATCAGCACACAACAATAAGCAGTTGGAAGAACCAGATCGCAAATCAATCTTCGAGAAGATCCCGTACCCTTGCAGCTGGTAAATCCAATCCTCCAGGTTCGAAAAATACCAGCTCCAGACGATCACTTCATCAAATCCGGGAGTTGTGCCCTCAACTCCCAAACCAGTGACGTGCTAGGCAACTCCGAAAGGGAAGGAGCCCTGACCAGGAGGGAGGGGTCCTCGCCCGGTCGCTCCCGAATCTTGACCATCCGAGCGAACCATTCAGCCACGGTCTATCATCCAAAGATTCCTCAGTGACACCCTCATACGTCACATCTGCCTCGACAGTCCACACAGCGCCAAGCTGCGGAGTCAACAAACACAACCCCAAATAGCTCTCCTGCTCCGGGTATCTGCCACCACAGTGGCCCTATCAGAGTGATATTGGATGCTTGCCACCAATCCAACTGTAACTTCATAGCTACTATAGGAGGCATCACAGTATAACACAATTCCATCTCCCAACACTGGCGATGCAGAAATCAGGGCTGGTATCAATCTTGTCACCAATCCGTCAAGCTCTGCTGGCACTATACGGCTCACAAGCTCCTCACCTCAACAAATATCTGCCGGTTTCAGCCATTCACGCATAGCATCCATTTTGGCCGGACTTCCACCACCGCCTCTTATGGCTAGACTAAGTGATCCAAGGTGATATGCTCTCGAAGCTAAAACTCGTGCCACAACAACTTGGCATATAGCTTCTTCCACACAGACCTTGTTACACCATCTATGAGTACTCCACCAGCTCTAAATCATACAGAGATGGGGTAAAATCAAAATATCCCGGAAGAATATCTCAAATAATCCTTCCAAGTGCAGCTGGAACACACAATTCCTCAAATCTTAAGACGACAGGGCCTTAGTCATTCCATTCGTCCTCACTGCACTCATAATGCCCCTACCGGGTCCCGACCACCATCTTGGTGAAATACTCAGCTGTATGGTCCCAAAAGATACACGCATCAATAGCGACAACTGCCGGAGTATAACTCCATCAAAAGGTCCTAAATAATATCCAAACTTGCCTGCGGTCACACCACACAAGGACCCTCACTGTCGTGTGTCCACGACGTGACATCATCACCGTGTATCAACGGTGTGGCATCACCACCGTACAACAACGGGGTGGCACTAGGTCGAACAGACCCTCGATCCGTCAGATCCTGCAACTGCGCCATCAGCTCTCTCTCAGCTCTACAGGTGATAATCCAATGAGGTGCTATCGGGGTTGGCGTGGTTCCCTGAACCACGTCAACCGCAATCTCAATCTCCCTAATCGGCGGCATCATTATCAGCTCCGGTGGAATCACACCCGGGATCTCACGATAACAGAGATATCCTCGCGTCCCGGTGCCGCCGTCAGCACCTCGCGCATTGTCGCTGCAACCTGTGTGCTCTGACTGTCTCAGTGAACAAGTCTCTAATGTCTGCTTGCAGAAGGTCATAACCTCCTCTCTCCGCAGTCATACACCATGTGGCACTATGCCAACCAATCCCACGCACTGGGTCAAACACTGACCAGGTACACTACCAATAAGTCTGTCGATACCACTCGAGGTCTCAACTGCACTGGACATGATCCACAAGCCTCCCCCACATGCACCACACCAACAGGAACCTGTACCTCTAGTGCATGTGGTAACAAATCCACCTCTAGTCCATGCAGGAATGCAACATGCTCTAACTCCGACTGCTGTGATGAAATCACACCTGCGACGACCCGATCCACTGCCTTGGTGCCCTCCACCCAGGCAGCACAGTCTCAACCGCTCAATGCAGGTGGTCGTCACTTAATCTGCCTAAAAATCAAGGCTATCCATAAAAAGAGCACAATTCTTCGCCTTTGCTCACACGGAGGCAAGGAATACAGCCCTTCGCAGACAACAAATCCACGCTACCGCTGCGCCACTCTGATGACGATGCTGATGCTGCCACCGGGGTCCACCTGACCTCTGACATCTCAGAAAATCCATTATCGCAATCGTCATATAACAAAACACAATTAATTCCTGCAATTCCTCATTCAATTATCCTTACTCAGCTCACCCCTCAAGCACATCTATTGTGCCCCAAACATGCAGGTTAATAATCACAAAGGGTAACCCTCCTTTGGGTAAGCTTTACATAATCCGTCCACAAGGATGTCCACCATCCAGGAAGGAAAACGAAAGTGCCACAGCCAACCGATCTGTCCCCCAACACTTAGCGCCAAGCGCCTCTATCCAGAACTCGCCTCTGGCGGCAGATCCTTATCCAAAGGAACTGCAACAGTACACTCCATACACAATGCCTACTCCATCGAGGCATCCAAAATCCAAAATCCAAAGCAGAGGGATCAGATAAACTGAAAGGTATCCTGGCGCAATCCACTACCAATCACACACATCCTACGCGCTTCGTCCCTCGAAACCTGGAGCATACAGTTCAACAACTGCCTAAACTTCCCAGCACAGGGGGACCCTCAATTGATCACTCCATCACCACCAACCACGATTTTGCCTCCAAAGGCTCTAACTTAATTCCATGAATCAGGGTGGTTCATCTGCCAAAACTGGCTCCATCGATCGATAATGTCTCACCACTCATCCATTATCAACAATCCACCCCGCCTCGGTGCTGCAACACAAAACAGTAGCACGGAGGGGGCCACTCGCCCATCGGCGCCTCAGAAATCACTGCCGCTGAGGAAACTGTAACCAGGTGGTCTCAGAGGAAAACACTGTCGGGCTGCCCACTGCTCCGACAACTGTGTCACCCAGACCAGCGGCTCACTCTGCCGCTGATATACCTCAGACAATCCTGCCATCGGGGCCTGAAGCTCTCTAACCTCAATCCGGATATCCGGCCCCAAAACAATCCGCTCAAGCTCCACTGCTGCGACGAGTGCGCACCAATCCGCACAACGCGTCGGGGAGACACCGCTCACCACGACCAACTGCACCACAGCACAAAACAAAACTCGACCCAATCCGGCGAGAGTCTAGAGCATGTCAACCGTTCCGCCGCATTATGTTGTCTGCAGCCAACATAATTGCTTAGGAGAATAAACATGCCAATCACCCATCCCATCCCTTGGGAGAGGTATAAAACTCAATCAGGACTCTCGCAAAACTCACGACTCTCACGAAGTCATCCTAGGGTCCAACCATAAGCCTAGGGTTTCTACAGTCCCAATTGACCTATCCCTAAGCTCTGATACCAACTTAATCTGTCACGCCCCGGGGTCGAAACTGCGACCCGGGCTCGCCAACAGATCCGCCACCTATGCCAAAACCCGCATAGGCGAAGCGTCTAACCTGCAAAAGATAGTACTATAGCTACACAAATATCAGAGCTGAAATAAAATGCTGTAAAATAAAATCCAATTACTATACATCATGAAATAGAGTACAATATCCATTCCCTCAAATACAGATAATCATCATACAATGTCCTCAGTACAGCATCTCTCGACTATAAAAGGAGATAAACTAAAACTATAGTACATCAGTCTCTCCAAATACAAAAGATCTCTCTCCTCCAGAAAAACAGTAAAAGCCAGCCAACAGCTACGAGGAATCTCCAACCAGGGGATACAGCTACACTCCTCGGGTGGTAACGATCTAGCTCGTGACTCCCTCGCCCCGAACAACGACCGAAGATCAGCAACTCCAATGAGGACTCTGCAAAACAGGGGGGAGAAAAGAAGAGGAAACAACAGTGGGGGTGAGAACCACTAGTAAACCAGTAGCCTCCCCCTGTGGGTAAAGCCTCAAGCTCCGGCGTACCCACTAAGTCTACTAGAGGCAAGAAAAGGGCAAGGGGTAAAGCTGTAACAGAACTACTGAATAAAAGGGGAAACCACAACAAGTATGCCTCTAAATGCAATACCGAAGGAAATGACGGTATGAATGCATCAGGGAACAGTAAATGACCAAATAGACCCAATCTAGTACCACCAGTAAACTGGTACTGCCTGCTCTGCCATCACTCACAACTCACCAACTGACCGGAACCCAACACGGTCTAAAGCCTACTCCGGAGTGGCACTCGAGGGGAGCGACCCACACGAGTAAAGTATCACTGTATCAAGCATCTCTGTAACCAATATCTCACAATAGCAGGACTGGATCATGACAATGATCAAAGTGGGAAACTCCGTCCACTAATGAAACCCCGATCTGATGCAATAATACTCAAAAGTGGGAAATACCATCCACTAGAGAAATCTGATACCCAATCTGATGCAATAGTAAACATCCGGTCAACCGCCCACGTCCGCGGTCACCGCAATAACCAACAACCCACAATTGGGTAAAATAATCAAGATCCGGTCAACCGCCTACTGTCCGCGGTTGCCGCAATGCCCACAATCCAACATCAAGTACACCCTATCACTGACCCTCAGGTCCCAGCTACACTATCCCAAACCTCTGCTCGAACCCGAGCAACATGACTCAAAAGTCAAAATAAAAAGGAGAAAGAAAGCAATCATGGTTTCTCCTAAGTCAAATCCCAACATGATAGTGTAGCAATAAAATAGTGGCCTATCTAGATGTCCAAATAAGCATGCAAAAGTCCTCATGCAATATGAAAGAGAGAATATATCAAATAACAGTTTTACGAGTGTAATACATAATAATATCCAGATAAATATCCCCATCAGGCTAAAAACATCAGTGGACTACACATGTAAATAATCCCTGATCCATAATAAATCTCAAAGTGGCACCCGCACCTAGATATGTCACTATGTCCCCACAATTAATCCATTTAATCCCCTTTCATAAATCTAGGTGCTAATATCGCATGTTAATTATCACTGTTACATTATTCCGATGATCATGTTCCAATAGCATCAGTATCCCAATAATATCCCCAACATGCTATACCAACAAAATTAATCTCAGATGATAGGCTCACATTATAACAGTCAAATATGCATGATACTCGATCAACATGTTCAGTAGTGGAGTTTTCTAATAAACTTAGTAAGTAAGCCAGGTGTAGAGGCATGCAACAACCACCCACCTGAAGCGCTAACAGTCCGGGTCCAAACAGCTGAAAATACCAAAAACTCCAATCCTGCGCTCCAACAAGTACAGTACACCCGAAACACTCCTGGCACAACACAAAGTCCACTAAATACACTTAGGTTCCCAAATATTGCTTTTAATAACCCATACAACATCAGTCCCGAAACTGTCAAATTATCACCTGCAGAAAGTGCCCAGAAAATTCCCAGAAAAATATCACGGCGATCCTCGCGTCGATAGCTTCGCAACGGTACCTTGCACGCCCAAATCAGAGTTCGGTAAGCCAAGTTATAAATTCGGCAAGGCGGTAATCCAATCAACAAACTGTGAAGAAAAACTGTACACAGTACACTGAGAAAACAGTGATTATCATCTCGAAACAATTTTTCTAAAATCTCAGAAAAATCACCATTGCGTTCCTCGCGACGAGTAGATCAAAAAGTTGTACAAGCTCGTCTCCGTCTGACGCTCGTGCGCGAAGATATGGCCGAAATACTCCGCTGCTGTCAAGGAAAACCACACAGCAAAAAGGGGTCACTGTTTGCCTCGGGATCCGTGCCAAAACCTCGAAACCGAAAAGCGCGATCAAAATGAAAGTTGAAGCCTTATCTGTAAGGAGTCAGCCGGCGCAAGAATCACAGAAAAGTGACCTCGGGGTAGCCCAGGGGAGCCAAAACATCACTGCTGCGCCGAAGAAGGAAACAGGAAATGCATCGTCGCGCCGCGCCGTAAAATGGGGAACCTCGGGATTCGAGCCTCCTAAAATCCTAGAACTTGGCAGGAAGATCAAGCATCAATAGGTGAACAAATCTCCTTAAGGTGGCTCGGGCAGAAGAAGCTCAGAAAGGGGAGAAAAACTCGAAAAGAAGGGGCTCGGGTTGGTATTTATAGGCCATTCCAAACAAATCCAAAAATGACCCCTGTGTCCTCTTTTTCGGGCGCCCGAATCTTTTCGGGCGCAAACAGTGCGGCCCGGCCCGAACTTTCGGGCGCGCACAGTAGCCCGGCCCACACGGCCCACGCCCGCACACCCGATCCGGTCGGACCGCGTGACCGTCCGACCCGCTCCCCGCACCGACACGTGTCCCAGAACACCGAACAGCGGATCCGTCCGACCACCTCGCGCCGCGTGGCGCCGCTCTGGTCAACGGGCAGTTGGCGCTGGCCAATGGGCGGCCGCCACGTGGCGCACGCGTGCGCCACGTCGGCGCCGTGGCCGCCACGCTCGCCGGCACCGCCGCCTGCCGCCTGCCGCCTGCACGCCTGCCCCGCCGCTGCCCCCGTACGCGCACAGTGACGCGCCCAATCCCCGCGCGCCACGTGTCTCCAACCGGTCCACCGTGCACCACGCTACCTGCAACCTGCGCGCACAGTAGCCAGCCCAATCCTCGCGCGCCACGTGTCCAAGCCACGTGCTTGCTGCACCCGGTGCACACAACCCCAAACACCGAACCAATGCCACACTGCCACGTGGCCCCCCGCTCCGGTGCACGCCTGCCGCGTGAACCGCGCGCCCTGCCCGCGCGCTGCGCGCTGCCCGCGCCTGCCCGCCGCCGCATTCCGCCTGCCCGAGGCCGCGCCGCCGCCCTCCGCCGCTGCCCGCTGCCGCCGGTTGCCGCCGGCGATCGCCGAAAGTACTGTTCCGGCGTGAACAGTAACCCGAGCTCCGAATTGACAAGTAGGTAGTCCATTTTGACCGTTTTCGCGCGCTGAATCCGAATTTGACGTCCGTTTCGCCAAATTCCAACTCTAAAAATTGCCGAAGGCTCCCGGAAGTGTATTCTTAGCCCGGGTTTCGCGCGGAGCCCAAATTTTATATCCGCTTCACGCGAAACCACTTCTAAACCCTCCACGGGGTCCTCTGATCGCTCACATGATCCATAGAAGCCCGAAGTCCAACACTTATGTCCAATTGTGCCCCAAACACCTCTGACACACCATGTAGGCCTCCATCAGCCACCCAAACGCACTGTAGCAGCTCTGCGGAGATCCGGGTCATCACACAGACATTGTGACATTTGAGTATAATAGTATAGGCTAAATTACAGAAAATTCTTCTGTAATATTCCGTTTTTTCATTTTGTTTCTCTGTCTTTTAAAACCTACATTTTGCCCCCTCGTAATTACCGAATTGTCTTTAGGGGGCAACGGCGTTAACGGAGGAGATAAATTAACGAAAATATCCTTACGATATATTAGAGAGAATGAGTTTTAACTTATTTTCCGCCATTTTTTGAAAGGTATTTTAGATATATCCAATAATATTTTTTAAAAAATTGACGGTTCACTCACGGAATATTACATAAGAGTTTTCTATAATTTAGCCTATAATATAACTAATTTTTTTAATTTGGATATAATATTTTTGACAATATATCAAAAAAATAAAAAAAATTAAGCGTACTAGTATTAGAGACTATTAAGGAGTGAGTGTGGTCTGTTTAATCTAACTATGGAAAAATAGTATTGTTGAAAAAATACTATAAAAATTAAATAAACTGTATAGCGTTTGAAAGCTGAGTAGTAAAAATATTATTAAAATTGACCATTTATAGACAAGAATAATTTCACCTTTTAAATTGAAAATAATGCCCCTCAAATTTGTCTGAAAATTTAGCCAGGTAATGAAAATAATGCAGCAACTACTGTAATTTTATACTTTTTATACTTGGGATTTAGAAGGTATTTCTTTGTGAAAGGTTTATATGTTTACAGTAGAATAAAATGTTTAGAGGGATATGAAACCACTCTGCATCTTCCTTTAGTTGACCTGACTCAATCCGGCTTGTTGATTAAACTCGAATCTTTTTTTTTTTTTGGAATAATTCTATGTATCTTTTTATAAACATATCGAATAGCAGATATATTTTTACAAAATTTATAAAATTTAATTTTTTATATTTATTCCTTCAAAAATTATATATATATATATATATATATATATATATATAATATATATATATATATATATATATATATTGTCCATGCCCGTTAGAAAAATTGATTAGTGAGTGAAGTAAATTTATTCTTTTATCATTTCAGATATTATACTTAACCATATCTATATTGTTTTACCAATTGGGGCTTTTGGAGGGACATATTTGTAAAAATAAAATTAACATTTTACTTATATTCTGTTAAAAAATAAACAGTAAGTTAATGATAACAAACCATATATATATATATATATATATATATATATATATATATATATATATAGGGTCCGGCTATTATACTCTTATGAGTAAAAAAATTTCTTACTCATAAGTTTTCATCCTTTGGATGAAGGAATGTGTGTTTAGGATTATAGTAATTCCTAAAATGTTTACTATTTCTCCAACAACCTAGTAAACCGTAGGGGGACCACTATCATCCTAACCGCACATTCCTTCATCCAAGGGTGAAAAAGTTATGAGTACAAATAGATTTATACTCATAAAAGTATAGTAGCCCTACGCTATATATGGGTCCGGCTACTATATATATATATATATATATGAACAATTTAGGGCTTTTGAAGAGATAAATGTGAAAAGTTGTACTTTATAAGAATATATCTGTTATTCGACATGTTTATAAGGAACTGTATAAAATTAATCTTTTTTAAAAAAAAATCTTACTTGTACACCTCTTTTGGGGTATATATCTCACACGCCATCCATCCATCCAATGGGTGGCGTTGTGGTGAAGACACTCCACACTTAGATGGGTCCTATTTTGGAGTGTACATGTAACATTGCTCTTTTTTTCTTTATATTGGAGAATATTATTTGTACATTTAAAATTTGAATGTTAATTTTACAATCTTTTCATCCAACACAATTTTTTTTCATTTTTTTTTAATATTAAATATACAAATAGATTTCTAAATGTTTGGATGGGTGGATGTAAGATGTAGTCTGATCCAAATTTTTCTCAGGCCTCTTGGAATAAGACCAATGGAGTGTTAAAGGGTTGCATGAATATTTTATGCAGTATATATATCTTTTATTTGCTTAAAAAAATTAGTGTTATCTTAGAGTAAGTTATTTGGTAATAATTTTTTTAGTATGATTTTTTTTTTTCTTTTGTAGTTGGAACATATGAATTTATTTTTGACTCTTTCATATGTTGTGGCATTAGATTTGATAAGATAGCATATATCAACGACAAGATAATTTATTTTATTATGAAAATAAAAAAAAAACTTAATAGTGGAATAAAATATGTTCTTTTAGGTATTTGATCAGAGTACTTATTTGCCAAATAATACAAGTTTCTAGATATAATATTTATATATTCATATAGAGCCAAGGCACATAAATGATCAACAAAAAAATACTATTTTTGATCTTCAATCATTCATCTGAATTTCAATCGTTCTTCTGAAATAAGATCAATCACCTCGTACTGCGTCTAGAAAGATAAAGATCGTTCGATCAAATAGTAATAATAATTTGTTGGACCTAAATTATTTGCCCAAAATATTTTAGCTCAGTTATTATTACTAGTGTCCATAATTTCTTATATACCCAATCACAATTCTATTCTCATCCGATGTGGGACTATTGAGTGTCACAGACTTCTCCGGTCAGTCTAAGATCATCAGGCGATGTGAGACTTGTCTCACTAATCTTGTCGTTCTCGTCAACCCAAGATTATTAGGTGATGTGAGACTTGTCTCGCTAGCCTTGTCATTCTCGTCATCCAAAAATCATCAGATAATGTAAGACTTGTCACGCTAGTCTTGTCATTCAAACTTTGTTATAGTCGAGATTCGTCACACATTTTTTGTTAGTGATTGACTTTGACATGACTAAATGTAACGACCCGACTCACTAGCAATAATAACTCGTTTGGCCCAAACCACCGGCTCAAAATGTTTAAGTCCAGTTATGACTTTGACATGACTAAATGTAACGACCCGACTCACTAGCAATAATAACTCGTTTGGCCCAAACCACCGGCTCAAAATGTTTAAGTCCAGTTATTATTACTAGTATTAATGGTCTCTTATATTTCCAATCACAATCAAATTTTCATTCGATATGAAATTATTAGGGTGCCACACATATTGCTTCTTCACTCTCTAAACTTCTAGTGGTTAAGTGTAATCAAGCCAAAGTTAGGAAGTTTGGGCAAATTTTTTTCCTTTAAAAGAATAAAAAAAAATAATTATTGAACATAATAGAATACAAATTCGAAATGTTTTGTTCAATAATATTGATATATATGATTGAAGCTATGAAACTTTATGTTATATAAGTATAAACTAATAAAACTTATTTAAACTATAGACCACCTTAAGTATGCTACTCGATCTTTCGAAATTTTGATTTTATTACCCAACATTTCAATTTATTTGATTGGTAAAAAAAGTACGAAACTTATCTAAACTATAGACCATTTGGATTTAACTATCTAATCTTTCAAAATTTTGATTTTACTATCTAATCTTTCAATTTATTTGATTTGCATCAGTCAGTCGTACTTTAATTTTAAAATTTAAATGCGTCATTTATCTTTATAGGTTTAGTTAATATATTTCGAGCAATTCTCATAGCACTAAATTTATTAAAATAAGTAATTAACTTAAACTTTAGAGTCAAAATTTCGTTGACTAACTCAAATCAAACAAATTGAAATGTTGGATAGTAAAAATCAACATTTTGAAAAATTAGATAGCCAAATCTAAATGGTCGATAATTCAAATAAATTTCATACATTTTTACCTATTTCATTCGAGTTGGTACTTTGATTTCAAAATTTAAGATAATTACTTTAATAAATTTATAGTTGTGAGAATTGTATAAAATGTACTATCGAAACTTGCGAAGATAAACGATACATTTAAATTTTAAAATTAAAATGTCATGGCTCAAATGAAATAAATTGAAAGGTTTAGCAGTAAATTCAAACTTTTGAAATGGTACGTAGTTAATTTAAAATAGTCCATAATTTAGATAAATTCGGTGAGTTTTCACCTATTATGTAATAAATATACTACAATAAATGAGCCATCCACATAAGAGATAATTAAGAGTTTGTTGGCGCAATAAAAATAGTGCCAAGTGGTAGTTAGTTCGGTTAATGCCCCTAGCCCCCGTGGGCGAATAGAGGGATAACACATAATACTTCAAGGCTTCGCTTGGTTGTGGTATAAGAGAGAACTAGTAGTATCAGAGATAAGTATAATTTTGGAACAAGCTGAAATTATTGTAAATTTGTATTTGGTTGGATTTTAGGTTAGTAACCGGCATAAGAAAATTAGTGTTTGGAAGTGATTGAAGAATAAGAAGAATAGATAATTGACTTTTGTGTTAAAAGACTAAAATGCCCTTTTCTTTTTAGTTTTTTTTCTTAAAAATTAAAATTTTAAAATTTGTTTAAATTTTAATTTTTATTAATTTTAATTTTTATAAAAATTTTAAGTGGGAGTAAAAAAAAGATAATTTTTAAATTTTAAGTGGGAGTAAAAATTTTAATTTTTAAATTTATATAAATTTTAAAAAAATTATAAGAAAATTGTATAAATTTTAAAATTTTAAAATTAATAATTTTTTTTTACAAAAATGAAATAAAATAAAATTTTTAGATTTATTAAAAAATAAAGTTAAAAAATTAAAATTTATAAAATAAAAAAATTTAAATTTTAAATTTATAAATTTAAATATCTTTTAAAAATTAAAAATTGTAATTTTAAAAAATAAAAAAATAATAAAGAGACGGGAGCATGCAAAGAGAAAAAAAAAAAAAAAAAAAAAAAAAAAAAAAAAAAAAAAAAAAAAAAAAAAGAAAAAGAGAGAGAGAGAGAAGCCTCGGGAAGTGGAGGGGCACAGTACAGAGAGAAAGGGGGGGGGGCGCTTGTTCGTGGGGAACACCTATCCCCCCTATTACAAGGTTGTCCCGGTTTTGACCGGGACAACCCGGTAAGGGGGGGAATAGGTGTTCCACCCTATTCCCCCCCTTAAACCAATTGTGTTTGGGTACAAAGGGGGCTTATTCCTTCTTTGTACCCAAACCAAACACAGTGTCAAGAGCAGAGAAAGAGATGCTCAAAATCGAACGAGATTTAGGCGAGAACAGTGGAGAACATGGAGACACTTTTGTAACCAGCAACCAATGAAATGAAGGGCATCCCGCGATACAAGAGACATGGCTAAAATACTTTTCACGATAAAAAATCTTCTAATAATCATAGGAAGAGAGCATACTACTATAAATAGTAAAAAAAAAATATTTGCAATAAAAATCTTTCCATGAGCACAGGATCGTTACTTTTTCAATACTTTTTCTAATTTCAGCATCTACAATTTTCATAGGAATTGTATGTAATCCTTCCATTTCCAACTGTTACTGCTTTTTTCTAGTAGTAGTCTCTAACTCATAATTTTTAAACTGTTTGCAATACAATCAATTCAGCTCCAGCTTCAATTGAGTGAGTTCGTTGATTCTCAAATTCGGTTCGCTTTTACGTATTAAGAGAGAGTCCGATTGAACCGATTCCTTCTCAATCGAATCGCTTAATCTAGACACACTCAAGGGTCAATTCAAACCCGACCCACAATTTTGACTCGGTCAACACTTTGACCTTGTCAACGGACTGAAAAACTCGGTTCTGCCCTGAAAAAGTTTATGTCAATTTTTGTTATTAAATTTGGTTGGTAAAATCGTCCTGGGTTTTGTGCTTAATTTGATTTCGCCGTGACAAAGTAAGAATTTGGGTAATAACATTCATGTGATCCACACACATCTCAATAAAAATACGTTTCCACTTCTAGAAGGGTCCTTTTTTTTAATTAATGTTTTAGTACTAGGATAAGTATAAATTCTCTTTTATACTAGGATAAGTATAAATTTATACTTATCTCCGGTAGGGGTGAACAACAAGTTTGATTTTCATTCCTACTATTAGGTGTAAAGTTGAAAGAAATTAAAAAATTAAAAATTTAATCTAATAATTAAAATTTATAAAAAATTGATAGCCTAAAATCTAAATAGTAAAGTTATATATATATATATATATATATATATATATATATATATATATATATTCGAGCTGTTATCGGGCGAACACGAGCGAGCTGATCCCAGCTCGTGTTCAGCTCGTTTATTAAACGAGCTGAAAAATTCGACTCGTGTTCGGCTCGTTTACTAAACGAGCGATTAGATCTCGAGCTCATTTTGAGCCGAACACGAGTTGGCTCGTGAACAGCGAGCTGAATTGCCACCCCTAATCTCTGGTACAACTAATTCTCTTTTATAGCTCAACTAATATTTATTAATTTTAATTTTTATAAAAATTTTAAGTGGGAGCAAAAAAAAAAAAAGTTAATTTTTAAATTTTAAGTGGGAGTAAAAATTTATATAAATTTAAAAAAAATTGTATAAATTTTAAAATTTTAAAATTAATATTTTTTTTACAAAAAAAATAAAATAAAAATTTTAGATTTATTAAAAAATAAAATTAAAAGAATTGAAATTTATAAAATAAAAAATTTAAATTTAAATATCTTTTAAAATTTAAAAAAATAAAAAAATAATACCAAACCATTAATTCCACATAAGTACTTGTACGAGCTCCCCAAAAATTAAATTGATATTATGAATTAGCCAAGAAGCGATCTGACCAAATTCGACACCGGATTCAATAAAATGCGAATATAAATGTCAAAATCTAACATTTTACACGTATTTGTACATGAATTCACATTTGAAAAAATATATACAAAAAATGGATGTGGATATGGTTTCTTAAATAATCCAACTATATTCGACTATTTTTACTCATAAAAAATAAGAGAAATATAAATATATATTATAGCTAGGGGAATAAAGTGATTTTCTTTATTGTTCTTCATTTATTTTATTATAAATTTTATGTTAAAATTATATTTATATTTATTAAAATATTAAATTTTATTGAATAAAATATAAGTATACAAAGTTTGAATTCGAATGTAAACCAGTAACGCAATCGTGTGTTTTAGCTGCGCTATTTTTAGTTCAAAGCTATATATATATATATATATATATATATATATATATATATATATATATATATATTAATATATGTATGCATATTGGTATATATTATTATTGAAATAATATTTAAATACAAATCTGACTCAATCTAAATTTGAATTCGCTTTTAGCGAATTTGATAATAAAAATTTAACATTCTATATATATTCATATTCAAAAATCTAATTGTATTAGACCCTTTTTCACCCCTAGGCACAAACTCACTTTTTCTTTTTCTTTTTTTCCTTTTTTTTTTCTAAAAATGCAAATGCCAATTCATTATCTCCACCTTACCTTTTTAAGAATAATGTTGGAGCACATACCTTGGTAAGAACTAACTACTCTAGATAATAATTTGTTAAATATAAATTTATAAAAATATTAGTTTTTGATAGCTTAAGTTATTAAAAAAAATAATTATTTTATATAATTTAATGTGCTATTAGAGCAGCAAGTTTTAAATTTGAGTCCCGCAAAGTACGCAGCATATTAAGTTTCCACTCATTAATTTATGGATCTATCAAAAAATTGAGTCCAAATGTGAATAGTTTGAATTTGTTTCATATTGTTTAATACAATTAATGTTTCCATACGTGAATAGTTTGAATTTATCTTTTTGTTTCATATCTTTAACACGATGTTTACATATGTGAATAGTTTGAATTTATCTATTTATTTTATATTTTTTAACACAATGTTTCTAGATGTGAATAGCTAGGATTTGTTTCATATTCTTTTACACGATGTTTCTAGAAGTGAATAGCTTGGATTTGTTTCATATTCTTTAACTCGATGTTAACTGAACGCTAACGACTTCAGACCTATCTGTCTTATTAATAGCGTACAGAAAATCGTCTCGAAAGTCCTTGCCAACAGATTAAAACAAGTGATGCCTAAGATCGTCTCCGCGTCGCAGATGGCATTCTTAAAAGGAAGGCTTATCTTGGATTCTTTTGTAACCGCTAACGAGGTTGTTAGCTGGTGTTCAAAAATGCATTCTGAGTGTGTTGGAATTAAAGCCGATTTTGAAAAGGCCTTTGACAGAGTTAACTGAGAGTTTCTTAGGAGCATCTTAAAATGGCTTGGAGCCAATCAGAGGTGGATTGGTTGGATTGATCAGTGTATCTCTAATACCAAAGTCGCAATTTTGATTAACGGGGCCCCTTCTAAATGGATTAAACTTAAAAGAGGTCTCCGCCAGGGCGATCCATTAACTCCGTTTCTTTATCTGTTGGTTGCGGAAGGTCTGGCGAGGTTGATAGAAAGTGCGGTGGGGAACAATTTATTGAGAGGGGTTGGGCCGTCAAACGAGGCAAAAATTGCGCTTATCAGTACGCGGACGACACGATTTTTTTTCTGCGAGGCTAAAGAAAGCCAGGTGCGCAACCTCAGATTCGTGTGGCAACTTTTTGAGTGGGCCTCGGGACTCAAAGTTAATAGGAACAAGTCTGAGCTTTTTTTATATCGGTAACACAGTTCATTTGGGAGAGAAACTCGCTGATATCATCAAGTGTAAACTGGGCACCTTGCCGATGAGGTATCTGGGATTACCACTCTGGAAAGGCCGGATTTGCAAAGACGACTGGTGGGGTGTTATTAGTTAAATTGAAAAGAGGATTGATGGCTGGCAGGCCAAACTCCTTTCGCAGGGTGGGAGACTTGTTCTGGTCAACTCAGTTTTGGCGAACCTGCCACTTTACTTCTTCTCTGTCTTTAAAGCACCAAAATGGGTTGTTTGGCGTATTGAGGCGTACGGAGAGCTTTTTTTTGGAAAGGGGGGTCTAGCATCAAAAGGGGGCTTTGTCTGGTTAGCTAGAAAGTGGTTTGTAGACGGAAGAGTGATGGTGGTCTCGGAGTCTTAGACCTAGAGAGTATGAACTTAGCGCTGTTGGCCAAATGGTGGTGGAAGTTTTTCGAAACTACTCCTAAGTTATGGACCCCGCTCATCGAGAGTTTATATTATATCCGTAGAATACCGCTTAACGAAGGGGTATCCTTTAAAGCTTACTCCCAATGGTGGAGAAGTGTAATTGGGACCAGGAACCTATTTAAATGTGGTACCACTCGCTCTGTGGGTGACGGGAGTTGGACTTACCATTGGTCGGATATTTGGCTAGGGAGTTCCCCACTTCTTACCCAATTCCCACTAATCCATAATGCGGTGCGCTACAATAACTATCGGGTGCAAGATTGCCATCGGCACCGTGGGTGGAGATGGAGGAAAATGCTAGCTGGGCTTACCCCTAACTTTCCTTTTGAAGAATATATGCTCCGAAACTTCAAAGGAACTTTCGTCGGGACACAACTGTCGGCCAGAAAAGATGGATTCAGATAGCGTTGGACTCCATCGGAAGAGTTCTCGGTTAAATTGATGTACCTTTTTCTGCAAGACACCGGCGTTTCAGACAAGCGTTTTGTTAAATTATGAATTTTGAAACTGCCTCTGAAGGTCAAAGTTTTGGTCTGGTTAGTACTGAGACGAAGGGTACTGACAACCGACAATTTGCAGAAAAGAGGCTGGAACGGCACCGGCAATTGCGTTTTCTACCTAGGGACCTTGGAAACTGCGGATCACCTTTTTGTTGGGTGCGATGAGTCTAGTTCACTACTGAGGTGTCTTCTCATGAACAAGGCCGGAGTTCGAGCTGGTGCAGCTGTTGACTGACTGTGGGAACGGTCTTACGGGACAGGGAACTTACCACTATTGCTGCGTCCTGGTGGACCATTTGGCGAGAACGCAATCGGAGATGTTTCGTTGACAAGAAACGTGGACTAGAATTTTTGCTTGCGGACATCCAGGAGTGGCGGGTGCTCTGGGCCGCTTATTGTGTGTTGGTGTAAATACACAAAATAGAGGTTAGACTACAAAAATATATGAAAAGTATCAACGAGTCGATCAAGTCGAGGCACGGATATCTCGCTCTCTTTAAGGAGATTCAAGCCCTCTGCAGTAGGCAAAGCCTTCGAACCGATGCAGCAGAACACTGACTTGTCCCCTCCAGGATACAACGGCTCGACCCTCGTCGTGTGGCTTCACCACTCTACACAAGTAGATGAGCCCAAAGCTCCACTAAAAATAACACCCTTTCTTTGACTTCTTTCCCTCTCAAGTATAATAGTTATTTAAGTCTTTTTTGTTGGTTGCACTCAAGAGAGTAGAAAAGCTCTCTTATATAGGCACCACGACTATAGGTTATAATACATTAAAACCAACTTATTAAATAGGCTATAAGAATTAGAAAGTTATACTTTATTTCTCTTTGTAAGTTCAATCTCATGAAAGGTTATGGGAATGAATGCAATTCAAAGGAGTTGTAACTCTATATGTATAGGTTAACAAAGAAGTTAATATCTTATTTAATAAAATGTAACAACATTGTGCTTAGTGCTTAGTGTTCGCACCCTTTTTTTTTTTTTTTTTTGGGTGCCTTTTCTCCTGTTCATCTCTTCGAGGCCTAGTTGTCTCACCTTTGTAGCCGAGTTTATATATCTATAAATGAAGTGGTAGCATGCTGTCATTTTCTCAAAAAAAAAATAAAATAAAATAATGCATTGACATATTCAGTGTAAAAGAGCGATGTTCACTGTTATTGTCATTCTTATTCTTATATGCTAGCGATATATATTGACATATATGATGCAAAAAAATTTATTCCTAGTTTGAATGCAAGAATATATTATTTGGTATGTTTTTAAAATTTATTTTAAAAATTTGTATATTTGATAGATGAGAAATATGATCAAAGTCTAAAATTGGATACTATGTTCAGCCTTCAAATCATTTTTTTAGATGAGAGAAATCACCTTTAAGGATCAAAAAATAATTTTCTTTTTACTATCATACTAAAAAATTCTTGTACTAATTAATAGGGGCAATTTCCTATATACCCCTAAAAATTTTTCTGTTTTCAGATTTATCCCTCTTAGAAGGCTAATATTTTTTTGATTAAACAGGGATAAACCCTATTTGATTAGAGTGTAGAAGAGAGGGAAAGGTCCCAGTACAAGAGAAGGCTTATTGTCCGAGAAAAAACAACAAAATTTGTAGGGGACTCACAAGCCAAAGATAACAAGAAAAAACAACACCCAACACCACACCCCAAGGAGAAGCTACAGCAAAGTGTCTACTGCCATAAGTCTGAACCTGTACATAGTCCAAGAGCCAACGAAACCAAATCCCAATTCCCAACTTGTCTACCCTTCCAGAGCCTTGTTCCACATTGAAATTGTGCTTGCGATCCTCCTACCGCACTCGCCGGTGCAGATAAGCCGGTTGTCGAAGATCCTGTGGTTTCGCTCCATCCAAAGTTCCCAGCAAGCGGCAGTAATGCAGACGTCGATAGAATCCGAAACGCGCCCTTCGGGAGACTTTTTGATCCGTCTCCATCTGGTCGCTAAATCCCCAGGTCTGTTAAGAAGTGAGTTGAAAAGAAGTTGTCTTCCCTGTAATACCTGGCTCCAGACTGAACGGGCGTAAGGGCATCGGAAAAGGAGGTGTTCCAGACATTCTTCCTCGCTACCACAAAGAAAGCAGATAAACGGTCCCAGCCAGCCCCGTTTGATCAACCGGTCCGTCGTGGAAATCCTGTTCCGCGCTGCCAGCCATAAGAAGATTTTAATGCGAAGAGGTATCTTGATGTTCCATAAGTGGAAAATTCTGCGATCGTCTACGCCGTCGAAAACGAGAAAATTGTACGCACTCCGAACACTGAATCTACCAATGTTGTTCCATCTCCATTCCACTGTATCCAAATTAGCATCCAAGGAGATGTTCCTGATCGCATTATTAAATTGCGCAAGAGCGCGCTGTCCACCCAGATCATGGTCAGAAATGTTGTTGAAACCCAAATTGTGGCAAGTGGCGAATCGGTTCAGCCAGCGATTCACCCAAATGTGTTTATGGGCAGTTGACGCGAACAGAGAAGGGAAGCAATTGCGCAGCAGCCTTTCCCCCGCCCATCTCGCGTGCCAAAAAAAAATCATACCGTTGCCTAGCCTAAAGCCGACTGAGGCGTGGAATGGTCCTGAAGTGCTGAGGACACCCTTCCAGAGCGGCCAACACCTCGAGGGAAGTGCTCCACCCGCACAAGGAAGTCTGCGTTTATAATGTTTGAAATCCAGAATCCGCACCCAAGGTAGCGTTTTGGCGTTGTACAGGTTTCAAAGACTCTTCATGAGAAGAGCAGAATTTGTCGCTCTGAAATTTCTAATTCCCAGTCCACCTGCACCCTTGGGGCGACACACTTGTTCCCAGTTAACCAGGCAGTGGAATCCACTAATGTGGACCTTGCCTTGCCAGAAGAAGACCCGGCGGATCCTGTCGATTACTTTAAACACCCAGTCCGGAATCTTAAAAGCGGAGCAAACAAAAGTTGGGACACTAGAGAGGGCCGAATTGAGCAAAACTAGTCGTCCCGCTCGAGACAACATCAGACTCTTCCATCCCGCCAGGCGCTTGTCTATCTTTTCGATGAGCGGCAAGTAATCAGATTTACGTAGCGACTTCGGGGATGAGGGGAGGCCTAGGTAAGTGAACGGAAACCCCTCGGTGGAACACCCGAAGGACCTTGCAAGACTGGTGGCCTGTGAATTCTCCATGTTGATAGGAATAATGCAACTTTTAGAATAATTGATCCTGAGGCCCGACGCCGCCGAGAAAGCGTCAAGTACCAACTTGATGATCTCAGCCGATCCCGAGCTGCCATCGAAGAAAAGAAGGATATCATCAGCGAATTGTAGGGTGTGGATAGTGACGTCGCCGATCCCCACCGGTGGCAGTAGTGACTTAGAAATCGCCCGTTGAAGCATCCTGTACAAGACGTCGATGCATAGTATGAAAAGCAAGGGAGACAGAGGGTCCCCCTGTCGTATCCCCCGTTTACAAGGAAAAAACTCTCCCGGAGTTCCGTTGAGAAGCATCGCATTTGAAGACGACTGAAGGATAGCTTTGATCCAGCTGATCCACTTGCTGCCAAATCCCCTCGTCTGGAGAACATCAACCAAGAAGTCCCAATTGATGTGGTCGAAGGCCCGCTCAAAATTGATCTTAAACAGCGCCGCTTGCTGCTTAGTAGAGTGCAGGTGGTGTGTCAAGATGTGCGCCGTGAGGAAGTTGTCGAGGAGCGAACGACCTTTGATAAACGCCGTTTGGAAGGGATTAATAAGCTCCTGAAGAAAGTTTTGCAAACGAGACGCCAGAATCTTCGAGATGATTTTAGACAGCTCGTTGATCAGGCAGATCGGCCTATAGTCCCACACGTCAGCTACCACGGCCTTCTTCGGGATAAGGCAAATCCACCCGCGGTTGAGCTCTTGAAGATCCAGCCGTCCGCAATATAGGTTGTGGAAGACTTCCAAAATGTCATCCTTGATTAGCCCCCAAAAACGTTGATAGAAGAATAAATGAAGGCCGTCTGGTCCAGGTGCCTTATCCGGGGCAGAAGAGAAGAATGCGCATCTGATTTCCTCTGGAGAAAAGGGCTCCTGCAGGCTTAAGAGATCGATGCACTCGTTAGGGTAGAGCAAAGGTAAGTTTACAGACGAAGAGCTGCAGGGATCGGTTCCCAGTTGGTTCCTAAAGAAATGGAGCAAAAGGTTAGCCATGGCAGTGTGGTCGGTGTGAAGGGTGTGCCCGTCCGTCAACCTAGAGATGAAGTTCTTGCTTCTGCGGGCGTTGGCATAATGATGAAAGAACTTGGTATTCGCATCCCCGGCCTTCAGCCAATGTACTCGCGATCTTTGCTTCCATTTCAACTCCTTTTGTATACACAACTCTTCATGTCACGCCTCGGGGTCAGAACTGTACCCCGGGCTCGCCAACAGATCTGCCGCCCCTACAGGAAGCCCCGTAGAGACGTAGCGTCTAACCTGCAAAAATAGATCAACTATACTAACAGATATCAGAGCGGTAAAGAAAACTAACTATAAACATGAAGTAGAACAACCTCTCACATAAAATATACATAATATCCTCACCAGAAATACAGGAGTCTCTCAATAAAAACAAAAGAGTACAACTCGATCCCTCACTACAAGATCTCTCAAACACAGACACAACCAAAAAGAACATCGGGGTACCTCTATCTCTCGCTGAAGCTGAAAGGGGAAAGGGATCTATCTCGCGACTCCCTTACCTCGGTCTGTAGGAGCAGGATCAGCAACAGGTACCGCAGGAACTGGAGCTGGAGTCCCTGGGGAAAAGACACCACGACGGGTGTGAGAACTACCTCCCACAGTAGTTCTCAGTGGGTGCCGCCAACAAGCCCGACGGTCTGCCCACTAAGTCTACTAGAGGCATAAAGTAACAAAAGAAATGCAGTATAGAAAAGCTGGAAGGTAAAACATCTACTGCTACTATGCCTCTATCTAAAATGCTCAATGAATAGGACAGAAGGACGATATGCCACTACTGATACTCAACTCAAATCACCCAATCCAATCTGCCTGCCACAACGGGTCCCGTCAAACCTGCGCCTACCTACTGCTTCCGTAGCTGCCAAAACTGGCTCAGCCAGAGGGACGGTGTCCGTGACTGCCAAAACTGGCTCAGCCAGAGGGACACCAGCATCGACAAGCCGCGATAGAAGTAACAGACCCAACTCCGGAGTGGCACTCGTGGGCAGCGACCCCACCGAGCAAAGAATCCGCGCATCTCTGTCGAGCTCAAATGTGGCTCCTGCAGGCTATGATCCAACAACTATCTCTCTCACTGGCTAAAAACCCACACTGTCACTGTGACCATCTACCCAGATCCCAGATCCAACATGTCACTATCACTATCTCAATGACATACAATCTACAGACTGCTACCAACTCTACTCGGTCCCCAGACCCGAGTACAATGTATCCACAGCTACTAGACCTCCCAACCCACGACTCGGGGGAAAACCACTATGTCCAGAATGACAAGGGTAACTAGCAAAGTGGGAGACCTAAAGCAATGCATAAATCTAATGAATGTGCTAAGTTAGGTTCTCAGATTGAAATAGTCATATATTGCAAGAGTATCAATAAGATCATCAGAATTAGCAACTATCAACTGTGGGTACTAACATACAGTATGCACAGATTATACAGCTCATATACTATCATGCATGCACTTGTAATCGTAGAATTAGAGTGCAGTCCATAGATATTGAAAGCAGGATCACCCACCTGAACACGCTAACTGTCCGGGACGGTATAGATAAATAGTCCAGAAATCGACAATTTTTCAGATCCTCAGAGCAAGGAGCACAGAAAAGGTGCTCTTACAGTCCTGGGTACAACAACAACTCTCAATTACATACAATTCACACACAACAATAAGTCTCAAAAATCTGCATGCAAGGTCACTGTTCACACGAAAATTTCACCTGAAAATACTCCTCAATAAATTCCAATAAAAATATCACGACGATCCTCGCGAAGTGTAGATGTCGATAGGCTCTTGAATCGTCTGAATCCGATGCCCAGAAGTGGAGATAAAATTCCGCGAAGTTGCTGCTGCCAGAAATCCAGACTGTTACAAAGGGGTGTAAAAATGTACCCCAAACCCCTAAAAAAGCTCATTTCTGGGAAAAATAATCAATACGGAAAACTTAGATGTACCTCTCGTGCAACCGCTGTCAAAGAAATCGTCCAAAAATGAGGTCGGGGTAGCTCTGCAGGTCTCCCAGACTAAAACGAGACGGAAATGGGCCTCCAACAGTATACCGTCGCTCCGCACTACGAGGCAGAAAATGCTGTCGTCGCGGCTTCCAGAAAATCTGAAACTTCACCAGGATATTGGCAAGAGGGAGAGGAAAAACTTTTGTGAAGGTAGCAGAGGCTAATTCCCACGGGAAAAGGTGGAAAAAACCAGCCCAACACGGCCTATTTATAGGCTCCAAGGGAAAAAGCCCAAAAAAAACACACTTAATGGGCTCGGGCCCAACTTTCGGGCGCCCGAAAAGTTTCGGGCGCCTACAGTGTTGGGCCCGGGCCCAACACTGTTCACGTCCAAAACGCCCTGGTGCTGCCACGTGTCCACCGAACAGCGAACACCGGTGCAGGGCCAGTCGGAAGCCGCCACGTGTCCAGCCGAACAGCGAACACCGGTGCGGACCACTCACCGCCCGCCACGTGTCCACCCGCTCGCACAGTATGGCGGTGGCGCCCGCCAATGAGCGGGCGCCACGTGGCCTCCCTGTTGACCGCCGACCGCGCGACGTGCGCGCCGGTCGCGCGACGTGGGTCGCACGTGGGCACGCTTCCCGAGGCACCAACTCCGTGCCCCGTGCACCGAGCGTGCTGCACCCACCAATGAGGGAGTGACACGTGTCCCCTGCACCCGGTCCACGCCTTCCACAGGAACTCCGTGGACCGCGCCTGCGTGCACCGACCAACCCGAGGCTGCCACCTGTCCCCCGCCTGGTCTATGCACCGCCGCGCACTTCCAGTAGACCGCGCGCCCTGGGCCCACCAATCAGGCGGTGCCACGTGTCCATGCGCCGGGTCTGTGCACCCCGCCGCGCTGCTCTGTGGACCGCGCATCCTGAACCGGCCAATGACAGGCCGCCACGTGGCATCCCGGCGGTCTACGGCCCCTCCCATGCACCAAAACCCACTAAAAACTTCCGGGTGTCCGTTTTTTGGCATCCGGACTCCAAATTAAGCAAACAAATAGTCATTTTCAAGCGTTTTTCCGTGCTGAATCCATCTACGACCTCTGTTTGGCCCAAATCTTACCAAAAATTTTGGTAAACCCAGCCGAAGGCCAAGACAGTAAATAGGATCACACAGGGTCCATCAGTAGCATCCTATTGATGCACTGTGGGCCAAATACACCAATACTAGGTGTTCCAACAGTGGATTCATCGAAAAAACACTGCATGGGAACTAGGGCCACTACACTTCAAATCTCACCTTATAATTTCTAACAAAGCTTCGGACCACACAACATTTATCTCGCCCGTTGAGGCCTCACATTCCAAGAAAGGAATTTGAATGTTCTGTTTCGAGTCATCTGGAGCAAGGTAACTCCCGAGAAACCGCCGCGGGTAGGCCCCTTGATTCCCCCTCCCCCCCCCTCGCTCCAAGGTCGAGGAGATTGCAGCGCTCGGCGGGGTGGGGTGAGGCAGGGCGGGGGAAGTGGCCGGGAGCCCCCCCTCGTCTACGATCCCGCAAATGGCCTTGATATGGCTGATCTCAACCAGCAAGAGCGACATCTGGAGCTCTCGGCTAGGCAGAGTCCCGTTGGTGGGCCTCGTGTCCGGCCTCTGTGTGGGCATCGATCCCGGAGTCCGGGGAAGCACGGGGTCCCGGGGGACCTGTGGAGCGTCCGGAGCAGGCGAAGGTGAGGCTGCAGATGAGGAGCGGGGTCGCCCCAACTTGAACTTCCCGTACAGTAAATCCTGGGCCCGAAAAAGGGAGGATTTATGGGCCCCTTTATGTTTCGCGGCTAATCTGGAGCTTCGCCTGCACGGGGGTGACAGCCTGGGGTCCGAAAAGCCCAAGCAGGGAGGGGTGGATTGGGCCGGGCTGAGCTCGTCCGAAGCCCCCGCATTTGGCAGCGGGCCCAGAATAGAACAAACCAGGTGTCACGCCCCGGAACCCGGGCTCGCCAACAGATCCGCCGTGCACACGGGATTTCCCGCGTACACGAAGCGCTGGTAACCTGCTCCGATATAATATGAACAATAAAAGAGCATGATGTCGAGCTGAATAGAAGAACCACATAGTATTTTAGACTGGAAATACAAATACAACTGTAATAAGTACAATAATCTCCCAGCTCGCCAAAATAGTACATTCAGCTGGCGGAAGCCAGTCCCAAAATAAAAGGAGAATATTACAGTCTGAGTGGAGGGTGCATTATCTGTCTAATAGCTCTCAGCCTCACAGGAGATCT
This sequence comes from Tillandsia fasciculata, assembly GCA_029168755.2. Lineage (NCBI taxonomy): Eukaryota > Viridiplantae > Streptophyta > Magnoliopsida > Poales > Bromeliaceae > Tillandsia > Tillandsia fasciculata. Next base: position 3,891,144 of record CM054938.1, on the reverse strand, counting down.
ATCTATTCAGCGATTCCCTTACCTTTATCAGCTACCGTTGGCCTAGCGGCTCCCGCAGACGACTCTGCAAATAAAGAAGAAGAAAGAGAGAAACAACAATGGGGGTGAGAACTACCAGATGAAACCAGTAGCCTCCCCTAGTGGGTAAAACCTCAACTCTGACGCACCCACTAGGACTACTAGAGGCGACATAAAAGAACAGTGGTAAGCTATAAAGGCTGCTGAAAAGAAAAGAAACTATCACCACTATGCCTCTAAATGCCATGTAGCACGAAATGACTGTATGCAACAATAACTGATACTGCCTGCTGTGCCTTGCCAAATCGGGTGAGCCGGCCAATGCCTATCACCGATAGGGGATAATTGCCAAATCGGGTATGCATAATACCGATAGGGGATAGGAGTCTCCAAGACTCTGCAACACACTCCGGAGTGGCACTCGAGGGGAGCGACCCACACGAGTGAAATATCTCAGTAATAAGTATCAGAAGTGCCATAAAACAGTAGGACTGGATCATGACTATGATCAAAGTGGGAAAACCATCCACTAGGAAAATTCGATCCCCAACTGATTCAATAAATAAACCAAGCTCAACCCCAATCTGATGCAAGGATAAATATCTGGTCAACCGCCTACTGTCCGCGGTCACCGCAATACCCCACAAGTCCACAATCTAGCACAACCTTGGCTACACTATCCCAAACCCCTGCTCACACTTGAGCAACAACATATGAATGCAAAGGACAACAATGAAACATGTTCAAATCCTAATATGATAGTGTAGCAATGAATAGTGGCCTTACCTGATGTCCGGGCATGCATGCAACTGTCTTTATTTTTAAAAGTTGTAAAAATAGTGTCAAAGGTTTAAAACAATTGATTTACTGAATAAAAGTCATTTGCATGCGAGATCATAGCCTTTGTCTCAATCACAGTTTCCCAATATAAGTCATCATATCTTTTTTGGGGTTATATTAAGTTTTAGGGGAGTTTGTCCCAGCGGTCCTTGTCATTTGTCATATTAATTTGTCCCAATGGTTCTCATTAATTGTCTTGTTAGTTGTCCTGTTAGTAGTCCTGTTAGTAGTCCTGTTAGTTGTCCCAATGGTTCTCATTAATTGTCATATTTTAGGAGATTTCTAGTAATCCCAGTGAGCTTGTCAAAAATGAGGTAAGCAACAACCGCCCACCTTCAGTAGCTCAACAACACCCCAGGTAGTCTCCTGGTTGTCCACAGTCCTCAAATCCTCTAAAATGAGCTCCTAAAATCCCAGAAAATTCACGGTTGCGTTCCTCGCGAAGAGTTGATCAAAATCGACTCTTTGAATGCCTCGATCTGATGCTCCTACGCCAAGATAAAAATCGGAGAAGTCGGTGCTCTTACGGTCGCGCTGTCGCAAAAATCGTCCAAAAATTCCACTCGGTTAGCCCGCAGTGAATTTTCGACGGAACTGTGACGGGAAATGGGCCTAAAAAGAAAATCGTCGCAGTGCGCCGCGTCGCAGATATCTTGCTATCTGTAACTCCTAAATTTCTGAGATTGTAGAGAGAGAGAGAGGAGAGAGAGAGGAAAAACTTTTAATAGAACACTTCCTCTGATTCTCTCTCTTCGGCGCGCAAAACGAGGTGGGAATGAGAGGGGTGGGGGACCCCTATTTATAATGGGCCAAGGGAATATTCCCACACGGGATCGATCCGAACAGGAAACACCGAAACGGGCCAACCGTATTGCGCCACGCGTTGCCCAAACAGGAAACAGCCGTGCAAGGGCCAATGGATTCTGCCACGTGTCCACGTGGTGCACGTGGTTGCTCCGCGCTCCGGGTTTTCCGGAAGATGTCGGCCAATAGGATGCTGCCACGTGTCAACCATCCAGAAGCTTCTAGAAACCGGCCAGCCAATGGGGAACTGCCACGTGGCAGCTGGAACTTTCGGTGCACCCGGTGCACCAGCCGTGGACCGCGCACCAGCGCCCCCTGCCCGAGCCTGCCTGCGCTGCCCGCGCCGCGCGCCTCCGCGCTCCGCCGCTGCCCCGCCGCTGCGCCGCTGCCCGCCGCCGTGCGCCGCCGCCCGCCGCCGCTCGCCGCGGCCGCCGCCGGCCGGAACAGTAATTCCGGCCGGCGGTTACTGTTCCGGTGAACAGTACCAAGTGCCGAAAAAATAAAGCGAATATACCGTTTCGACCGTTTTCGCGCGCTGAGTCCAAATACGACATCCGTTTCGCCAAATTCTCATCCGAAATTTTGCCGAAAGCTCCCAGAAAATTCCATTTGCTCCGATTTTCGCGCCGAGTCTATTGTAAATATCCAATTTCAATTCTACAAGTTTTGTTTCACCAAATAAGCTCCCCACAGTCACTGTTTAATTTTGCACAGTTCCTGCGGGAGTCCGGATCATCACATCCTCCCCCACTAAAAAGAGTTTCGTCCTCGAAACGAGACTCAACAACAATCCTTAGTCTGATGTCTCGAATAAGTAGGGGTGAGCATCCCTCATCTCCGACTCGAGCTCCCAAGTAGCCTCGCGCTCGTCATGATTGCTCCATTGGATCTTCACATAGGGAATGGCCCGACTGCGCAATTCTCTCACCTCTCGATTCAGAATTCGCAGTGGGCGCTCCTCATACCTTAAATCCTCGCTGATCTCAAGCGGTGTGAAGTCGATGACGTGTGATGGGTCGAAAACATACTTCCTCAAAGTAGAGACATGAAATACATTATGGACACCAGCAAGCCTCGGAGGAAGTGCAAGTCGGTAGGCAACTGGCCCGATACGCTCCAATATCTCAAAGGGTCCAATGTATCGGGGGCTAAGCTTCCCACGAATGCCGAATCTCCTAATTCCTTTGGACGGCGAGACTTTTAGGAATACATGATCTCCAACTTGAAATTCTAAGTCTCGTCGCCGAACATCGGCATAGCTTCTTTGTCGGCTTTGGGCGGTCTGAAGATGCTTTCGAATCACTCGGACCTTCTCTTCTGCCTCTAACAACACATCTGGTCCCAAGGTCCGCCTCTCGCCCACGTCACTCCAATAAAGTGGTGATCGACACTTGCGTCCATACAACGCTTCAAACGGGGCCATCTGAATGCTCGCTTGAAAGCTATTGTTGTACGCGAACTCTGCCAAGGATAAGTGTCGAATCCACCCTCCGCCGAAATCCAAGACGCAAGCCCTAAGCATGTCCTCCAGGATTTGTATCGTCCGCTCAGACTGCCCATCAGTCTGCGGATGAAAAGCTGTACTGAACCTGAGTTCAGTCCCCAAGGCTGTTTGCAAACTTTTCCAGAAATGCGAAACAAACCTCGGGTCTCTATCTGAAACAATGGAGGCGGGTACTCCATGTAATCTAACTATCTCGGCTAGATATAACTGGGCTAGTCGCTCAAGTGGCCACGTAGTCTGCATGGGCAGAAAGTGCGCCGACTTGGTAAGTCGATCTACAACTACCCAGATAGCATCCGCTCCTCCTTGTGCCTTCGGTAGCCCGACCACAAAGTCCATTGTAATGTGGTCCCATTTCCACTCGGGAATTGGAAGACTTTGTAACTTGCCAGCTGGCACTCGATGCTCAGCTTTCACCTGCTGACAAGTTAAGCACTGAGCCACAAATCTCCCGATATCCCTTTTCATGCCATTCCACCAAAAGTGTGCCTTGAGGTCCTTATACATCTTAGTCCCACCAGGATGTAGGGTATAAGGTGTATAATGGGCCTCTCGCAAAATCTGCTCTCTAATCTCCGCATCTACTGGCACACATGCTCGGTTCCTGTACCTTAGTATTCCCGAGGTATCTACCGTAAAGTCCCCAGACTGATTACTCGGATTTTGATCTTTAATCTTGATCAAGTGGGGGTCCTCACTGTAAAGTACCGGATTTTCGGCACATAAATAAATGTAAATAAAGGTGGTATGAAATACTAGTGTTATGAAAGTTAGGGAAGTAAAGAATATGTGGACGCGAGTTGGGCCCAAATCGGGTTAAAATGGAGAGATCTAAAAATTTATTTGAGAAAGGGGGCCCAGATTTTTAGTGAAAAAAAGTGCCAACATGTGTTCGTTGAAAATAGTTCGCCAACAGTGTCGAAAAATTCTGAGAAAATTGGGGAGCTTCGTAATTATGTTTTGTCACAGTAAAAATTTCCCCGGATTGTGAGAACGGGGTCCGCCAATGATTCTAGATACAGCGAGGCTTTTGGTGGCCCAGAAATGGCCCAAACTGAAAAAAAATTTTCTGTGGTAAATTAAGCTGAAACGAAGTCGTCTGTCAAATTTGGACGGAAACGGACGAAAAATGAACAGAAAACGGACGAAAACGGATTTCCAAGACGCGCGGCGCGCTGCGCGAGGCGCACAGCTGGAGCGCACTTGGGCGCGGGTCAACAGGGGGCGCCAGGTGCGCGTGCGTGCCTGGACCGGGTGCACTGGGTCTTGTAGACCGACGGGTGCACCGTAGACCGGTGGTCCATGGACCATCCTCCCCGCACCTCCATTTTTTCTCCTTTTTCCTTTCTTCTCCAACCAGGTGTTGCGGCGTGGCGTCGTGGGTCTCGTGGAGCGCGCGAGGCTTTCGATTACAGGTAAGTCCCGCGCTTTATTTTTACGGTATTTTTGGCACAGTTTTGAGACGTTAGTTTGGACATTAGATTTAACCCCGTGCCGTTTTGCGTACAGCGAGCTGTACAGTGTCGAAGCGTGCCCAAATCGCGCCGTTTTGCGTGTGATAATTTTTATACATCGTTTTCGTGCAGTGCACCGTTTTGCGTGCAGTTTATAATATTATACATCATTTTTCGTGCAGGGCTAGAAAAACGTGCACCGTTTTGCGTGCGACCCTACAGTAATCATGCACCGTTTTGCGTGCAGATTTGAGGTAAGTGCACCGTTTTGCGTGCAGATTGAGTTCACACGCACCGTTTTGCGTGCAGGCTGAAATGACGTGCACCGTTTTGCGTGCGAGTTTTATTAACGTGCATCGTTTTGCGTGCAGGTTTGGAGGACGTGCACCGTTTTGCGTGCGGACTCGAGGAATGCGCACCGTTTTGCGTGCAAGCTCGAGGAAACAAGAAGAATCGCACGGAGACCAATTGCAAGTGTCTACAAGCAATTGGGTACACTACAAGGTGGGGAATTCTGCCGAAATTGGGTGACCTCTCCCCTTGCTCCTTTGCTTTTCGATTCGAAGCATGATAGTAGCCTGTTAGAGGCGTTAGGTAATTATGAATAAGATTGCATGTTTAGAGGAACACAGATGAAAAGAGCAACTGTTGGTTGCCAATAAGATGATATATGTGCATGTGTAGAGAAATTTAGAGGAAAAGTGATATTTATGATTTATCCACAATAGGGGATAAACTTGTATGTGTAGATGGACACAGATGATAAATGCAACTGTCAGTTGCCAAAAGGAGATAATTCATTTTCATGTGCAAAAAGGACTTAGAGGATAAATATTATTTTTATGATGGATATGAAAATAATTGCATGCGTAGAAATGAGTAATTACTTGATGACTGTGATCATGTTAGGGTACAACCCTAGAAATCATGTGATATAAGTGAACAGAACTTGTTGGTAGTAAGACTAGGAGAAAACCTAGTGTAGGGGTTTGATTGGTAGTAAGACTAGGAGAAAACCTAGTGTAGGGGTTTGATTGGTAGTAAGACTAGGAGAAAACCTAGTTTAGGGGTTTGACGAGTGACATCAACTTAGGAGTTATCCTAGGAAGGATGAGTGGCATGGTCTTAGGTGACAACCTAAGGACACTGGATAGAGTGATCAACATAGAGTCAGAGAACTCTAGGATGTATATGACATGGAACTTAGGTAAAGGAAACCTAAGGAGAACTAGTGTTCAACATAGAGTCAGGGAACTCTAGGACAGGTAGGACATGAAACTTAGGTAAAAGGAACCTAAGTTGAGCTAGAAGAGTTTAAACTCACAGACAGAAAATAGAGTCAAGTTGACTCTAGGATTCAGTAAGGAATCAAGAGAACGGAAAGTGGATCAAGTGTGGTGACATGAAAGGAAAAAAAAAAAAATGAGAAATAGATCAAGTGTGGAGATATGGAAGGGGAAACAGGAAATTAGAGTCAGTGTAACTCTAAGTTAATAGTGGAACAGGAAAATAGAGTTAAGTTAACTCTAGGATTCAATGAGGAATCAGGAAAGTGGGATAAGATCCCAAGGTTAAAGAGTTGATCAAATATAACCCTAGAAAGTCATAGGGTGTCTGGGCAAATGGATAATAACTTTAACTTCAATTTGAGTTAAAGAAATAAAAGAGAAATGTTTAAGAGTCCAGGAGACTCTCTGGTTATCCTTATGGCAAGACCTAGGATAAGAGGAAAATTATTGCAAAAAGGCAAAGATTAAAAGCAAGCTAAAAGTGGCTAAAAGCATAAAGAAAATGTAAATGGCGCCTTCGAATTTGAGACTCGTCAAGTGGAGCAGGACTCCCTGGGCAGTGACCCGTCGGACGAGGTACTTTCGAAGGGCTAAAAGTGAAAGCAAGGAGCTAAATGCTCAAAGAAAGAGAAAGTGATTTGCCAGTGGCAAAAGGGAGCTATAAGCTCGAATAAGAAAGGAAAGCAAGTGTTCAAAGGCAAAGAGGCTAAGAACTAAAGTAAAAAGAAAAGAAAGAAAATATAAAGATAAAACGGGCGTACCTACGGTGAAGCCAGCCCATGTTGGAGGTACGGGCAGTATCCCTCTCCCGGGTAGAGACCCGTTCGGGACGCTTCTTCCGTAGGACGGGGTAACACTTGCGGGTGTTATCGGCAACCTTAGAAATCTTATCTTATGGTAGCAGGACTACCGGGCTGGGCCCGTTGGATAAGAATTTCTGAGGGTTAACTTGAACTAAAGCACCAGAATCTAAAGAATAAAGAAAAATAGAGTGGCCAAGGTGGCCGGGTTAGTTGACCCTGTATACAGCGGCATAGTGGCCGAGTTGGTGCTTAGCAGCCTAGTGTGGCTAGACAGAGTAGTGCTGGGTCGATGAGTATACACAGATAGTGTAGTGACCTACATGGTAGCCTAGTATGTCTGACAGTATGATGATGAGTATATGACTGATGTATTATATTGCATAGCTGCATTGATATCGAGGATTTTAGTTTCCTAGCACTATTATTATTGCTTCCATTGGACCAAGTGGTGTAGGACACTTTCTCTCGGTGGTTGAACCCACTGGGAACTCGCTCGTAAGTTCTCACACCCCTTGGGTGACCCCCCACAGGTTCGGGAATGGATGCAGCGGTCGAGACAGATCAGATGCAGACGACAGCGAGGCATACGACAGGGGCAAGGGCCCAGCAGCATAGTGACCTAGAGGGTCTAGCAGAGGTATCCCTTTTATATATTTCTTGAGTGAACCTTGTATGGTGAGGAATTATGTAAAGGAAATGTAATAATTTTATTTGCAAGTTCAGAATTGTAAAGTGTAATAAGTTTAATTTATGGTTCACTCCTGTATGCTTTCATTTCCGCATTAGTTATTGAATGAAAGTTTAAATTTATAGTGATTTTTAGTACTCTGATATTGAGCTTCCGCATACACTTGTTGTGTTATTATGGATGTTACCGTTCCTTTCGGGTAGAAAAAGGTTTTACCCGATTGGCGGGTCTGTTGGCGTGCCCGAACCGTACAAATTGGCGGACTCGGGGCGTGACAGATTAGAGTGGTATCAGAGACTAGGAACAGTCCTAGGTGGTTAGCAACCTTAGGGAGACCCTAGGGATTAGCACGAGAGAGTGTGTGGATTGTTAGGCGAAAGTATTTGATTGGTTGTTGTTGTTCCCAAAAAGGATGTTGGGACTGATCGAGGGCAACGAGCTTTCATTCTTCGGATATTACGTTGGCGGCCGACAACGTAATGTTGGAGATGAAAAGGAGTACCCTCTTATACTTTCGCATGATTGGGTCGACGAGCCTTTTGTCGGTATATAGACCGCGAGTTGCTCAAATGGCTAAGTTTGGGCTGGTTGTTTCGTTGTGGTGTGCATAGTAGCGATGACACCACATGAGGAAACGCACCTGTTTTGACTCGAGTCACGAGAGGGCTCGGGGTCAAACGACGTATACGAGCTGCGATAGCAGGTGACCGCACTTGTTGGAGTGGTCCAACAGTAGGTCAGATTTCTTGCCGTCGGCGGGAATTTTCCGCCCATAGGAAGACAGATTCCGACGCCTAAGAGTGGCGTCAGCATGACAGTTGGAGCAGATAGATAGACTCCAGTGGCTGATAGCGCAGCAGGCTGAGGCTGTATAAATGACGCATGAGTATGCAGCGTCGCCGCATGTTGGGGCGACAGTAGAGAGGGTGGCAGTGGCCACCGAGCTTTTGTCAGTGCACCCCGCACCTCCAGCAGGGGGTGTTATAAGCTTGTGTCAGTTAGGTTGCTGGCAAAGTATGGTTAGCGAGGTCCAGTGAGAGACCGACTCACGAAGAAAATGGTGATCGCTATGTTGCGAGAACCAAGTAAGTATGTCCTAAGGGTTAGGGCAAGAAAAATTTACGGGCCTGGCGGCGTGAGTTCGCCCTGATAACGGTAGTGACCGTGTGGCCTATAATTGTGGCTAAATTGCCGCATTATGGGGTTGGTAAGACACGGGACAGGTTTCGAGATTCGAAAACCTCGCAACTGAGCGGGAGTTTTGTGGCGCCGATTGGATGGATCGGTGTAACGGCAAGGATTGCCACCGTAGGATTCGCGTGTTAGTCACCAGAGTTGGTGAACAGTTATTTGTGGTGCCTCAACCCTGTTGGGAGAGGTGTACAGGAGTCATACGCGTGTTTAAGCAAGTTGCTTGACACTGGATTTTTACGAGTTAGCATGGGGGCAAAGGACGCCCAACTGTTTGGGTGCTCATGGAGCACGAGTATCGTTTAGCCAGAGAGAGCTGATTAGGTGGCACGTTAGCCTTTGCCCAGTGTGGCCAGAGTCGATACAGAGTTCGGATTGTGGATTGACGACTAGTTAGTTAGTTTTCGCTCAGTGGAGCATAGTGGTCGCGTGGCGACGATTTGCGGGTTCGCGTTAGGACGATCCGTGCCTGGACCATGTTTGTGGACTGTGGGCCTGTAGCCCAGTGGGCAGGCGCAGTCAGCTGTGTGAGACAGCGGCCCGAGACCTGATGGCGGGGCATGATAGAGATTTGGTCAGGACGGTAGTCCGAGCGATGACCCGGGGACGTGGAATGCCACGTGTGAGCCTTGAGGCTATTAGTACACTGAGAGTGTGGTATGACCAGGCCGTAGAGCTAGTGGTGATTGAGGTACTGTAGCTCCTAGTGGGAGTATTGGGGTAGTAATCCTAAGAGGGGATCTACCCGCATGACGATTGGGTATGTGTGCTAGTGAGAGTCATTGTACAGTGTTGGACTAGTTGGGCTATAGGCCCCTATTGGATCGTGGTCTGCGGACCTATTAATAGACCTAGATATCGGGTTAGCTGATAACCCGTGGACATGGAGCTCTTGTAGCGTGTGTGATAGGTGAGGACTCGTGGATTGGCCTTTGCCCTCCACATTAGGCAGCGGAGCGACCGGAAATGCGGTAGATGTAACTAGTTGCAGATGCAACCTCGTTGTGAAAAAGATGATGGCGAAATTAAAGTGAAAATTTCGCAAACAAAGACTGGGTCATTCGTGGCAATTGAGAGAGCAAGTGCTCAGCGGTGTCTTTCGCCTACTTAGTGAAAATGGCCAGACATCAGGTTTGAGATTTCCCCTGGTTGGAAATGGGGATCCACGAATGAGCTGTTCGTGTAGTTTTGGTGAGCCCAGCGTTTAGGGGCGTAATCCCTCTTATTCGATCAATTTTGAGTCGAGATGTGATTCAAGTTTCGAGGACGAAACTTATTTTAAGGGGGGTAGAATGTAAAGTACCGGATTTTCGGCACATAAATAAATGTAAATAAAGGTGGTATGAAATACTAGTGTTATGAAAGTTAGGGAAGTAAAGAATATGTGGACGCGAGTTGGGCCCAAATCGGGTTAAAATGGAGAGATCTAAAAATTTATTTGAGAAAGGGGGCCCAGATTTTTAGTGGAAAATTCACAGTGTCGGAAAATTCCGAGAAAATTACGGGAGCCCCGTAAATATGTTTTAAGACCACAGAAAAAGTTTCGCGTTGATCGGATACCCGATAGTGAAAACGGGCTCCGCCAACAGTGTCGAAAAATTCTGAGAAAATTTGGGGAGCTTCGTAATTATGTTTTAAGGTCACAGTAAAAATTTCGGGTTGATAGGATACCCGGATTGTGAGAACGGGGTCCGCCAATGATTCTAGATACAGCGAGGCTTTTGGTGGCCCAGAAATGGCCCAAACTGAAAATTTAAAATTTTCTGTGGTAAATTAAGCTGAAACGAAGTCGTCTGTCAAATTTGGACGGAAACGGACGAAAAATGGACAGAAAACGGGACGAAAACGGATTTCCAAGACGCGCGGCGCGCTGCGCGAGGCGCACAGCTGGAGCGCACTTGGGCGCGGGTCAACAGGGGGCGCCAGGTGCGCGTGCGTGCCTGGACCGGGTGCACCCGGCTGGGTCTTGTAGACCGACGGGTGCACCGTAGACCGGTGGTCCATGGACCACCCTTCCCTCTCTCCCTCCTTTTCTTCTTCTTCTTCCTCCCCGCACCTCCATTTTTTCTCCTTTTTCCTTTCTTCTCCAACCGAGAGTGAGGGAGAGTGAGGGAGAGGTTGGGAGGTGTTGCGGCGTGGCGTCGTGGGTCTCGTGGAGCGCGCGAGGCTTTCGATTAGGGGCATTTTGGCGGCGGCGGCGCGGTCGGGTAAGTCCCGCGCTTTATTTTTACGGTATTTTTGGCACAGTTTTGAGACGTTAGTTTGGACATTAGATTTAACCCCGTGCCGTTTTGCGTGTTAGGGACCGAGTTCTACTGTACCGTTGCTGCACGGACTGTCACGGACAGTTTTGGCGCGCCTCGTTTTGCGTGCCAAATCGAGGTATGTGCTCCGTTTCGCGTGCAACTTATATTATCGCGCACAGTTTTGCGTGTAGTTTATAATATTATACATCGTTTTTCATACAGAGATAGAAAAATATGCACCGTTTTGCGTGCAATCTTACAGTTAAGTGTGCACCGTTTTGCGTGCAGATAATTTTATCGCACACCGTTTTGCGTGCAGTTTATAATATTATACATCATTTTTCGTGCAGGGCTAGAAAAACGTGCACCGTTTTGCGTGCGACCCTACAGTAATCATGCACCGTTTTGCGTGCAGATTTGAGGTAAGTGCACCGTTTTGCGTGCAGATTGAGTTCACACGCACCGTTTTGCGTGCAGGCTGAAATGACGTGCACCGTTTTGCGTGCGAGTTTTATTAACGTGCATCGTTTTGCGTGCAGGTTTGGAGGACGTGCACCGTTTTGCGTGCAGACTCGAGGAATGCGCACCGTTATGCGTGCAAGCTCGAGGAAACAAGAAGAATCGCACGGAGACCAATTGCAAGTGTCTACAAGCAATTGGGTACACCACAAGGTGGGGAATTCTGCCGAAATTGGGTGATCTCTCCCCTTGCTCCTTTGCTTTTCGATTCGAAGCATGATAGTAGCCTGTTAGAGGCGTTAGGTAATTATGAATAAGATTGCATGTTTAGAGGAACGCAGATGAAAAGAGCAACTGTTGGTTGCCAATAACAGATGATATATATGCATGTGTAGAGAAATTTAGAGGAAAAGTGATATTTATGATTTATCCACAATAGGGGATAAACTTGTATGTGTAGATGGACACAGATGATAAATGCAACTGTCAGTTGCCAAAAGGAGATAATTCATTTTCATGTGCAAAAAGGACTTAGAGGATAAATATTATTTTTATGATGGATATGAAAATAATTGCATGCGTAGAAATGAGTAATTACTTGATGACTGTGATCATGTTAGGGTACAACCCTAGAAATCATGTGATATAAGTGAACAGAACTTGTTGGTAGTAAGACTAGGAGAAAACCTAGTGTAGGGGTTTGATTGGTAGTAAGACTAGGAGAAAACCTAGTGTAGGGGTTTGATTGGTAGTAAGACTAGGAGAAAACCTAGTTTAGGGGTTTGACGAGTGACATCAACTTAGGAGTTATCCTAGGAAGGATGAGTGGCATGGTCTTAGGTGACAACCTAAGGACACTGGATAGAGTAATCAACATAGAGTCAGAGAACTCTAGGATGTATATGACATGGAACTTAGGTAAAGGAAACCTAAGGAGAACTAGTGTTCAACATAGAGTCAGGGAACTCTAGGACAGGTAGGACATGAAACTTAGGTAAAGGGAACCTAAGTTGAGCTAGAAGAGTTTAAACTCATAGACAGAAAGATAGAGTCAAGTTGACTCTAGGATTCAGTAAAGAATCAAGAGAACGGAAAGTGGATCAAGTGTGGTGACATGAAAGGAAAAAAAAAAAAATGAGAAATAGATCAAGTGTGGAGATATGGAAGGGGGAAACAGGAAATTAGAGTCAGTGGAACTCTAAGTTAATAGTGGAACAGGAAAATAGAGTTAAGTTAACTCTAGGATTCAATGAGGAATCAGGAAAGTGGGATAAGATCCCAAGGTTAAGAGTTGATCAAATATAACCCTAGAAAGTTATAGGGTGTCTGGGCAAATGGATAATAACTTTAACTTCAATTTGAGTTAAAGAAATAAAAGAGAAATGTTTAAGAGTCCAGGAGACTCTCTGGTTATCCTTATGGCAAGACCTAGGATAAGAGGAAAAAATTATTGCAAAAAGGTAAAGATTAAAAGCAAGCTAAAAGTGGCTAAAAGCATAAAGAAAATGTAAATGGCGCCTTCGAATTTGAGACTCGTCAAGTGGAGCAGGACTCCCTGGGCAGTGACCCGTCGGACGAGGTACTTTCGAAGGGCTAAAAGTGAAAGCAATGAGCTAAATGCTCAAAGAAAAGAGAAAGTGATTTGCAAGTGGCAAAAAGGGAGCTATAAGCTCGAATAAGAAAGGAAAGCAAGTGTTCAAAGGCAAAGAGGCTAAGAACTAAAGTAAAAAGAAAAGAAAGAAAATATAAAGATAAAACGGGCGGACCTACGGTGAAGCCAGCCCATGTTGGAGGTACGGGCAGTATCCCTCTCCCGGGTAGAGACCCGTTCGGGACGCTTCTTTCGTAGGACGGGGTAACACTTGCGGGTGTTATCGGCAACCTTAGAAATCTTATCTTATGGTAGCAGGACTACCGGGCTGGGGCCCGTTGGATAAGAATTTCTGAGGGTTAACTTGAACTAAAGCACCAGAATCTAAAGAATAAAGAAAAATAGAGTGGCCAAGGTGGCCGGGTTAGTTGACCCTGTATACAGCGGCATAGTGGCCGAGTTGGTGCTTAGCAGCCTAGTGTGGCTAGACAGAGTAGTGCTGGGTCGATGAGTATACACAGATAGTGTAGTGACCTATTACATGGTAGCCTAGTATGTCTGGACAGTTTAGTGATGGGTTGATGAGTATATACAGACGGTGATGTATTATATTGCATAGCTGCATTGATATCGAGGATTTTAGTTTCCTAGCACTATTATTATTGCTTCCATTGGACCAAGTGGTGTAGGACACTTTCTCTCGGTGGTTGAACCCACTGGGAACTCGCTCGTAAGTTCTCACACCCCTTGGGTGACCCCCCACAGGTTCGGGAATGGATGCAGCGGTCGAGACAGATCAGATGCAGACGACAGCGAGGCATACGACAGGGGCAAGGACCCAGCAGCCTAGTGACCTAGAGGGTCTAGCAGAGGTATCCCTTTCTATATATTTCTGGAGTGAACCTTGTATGGTGAGGAATTATGTAAAGGAAATGTAATAATTTTATTTGCAAGTTCAGAATTGTAAAGTGTAATAAGTTTAATTTATGGTTCACTCCTGTATGCTTTCATTTCCGCATTAGTTATTGAATGAAAGTTTAAATTTATAGTGATTTTTAGTACTCTGATATTGAGCTTCCGCATACACTTGTTGTGTTATTATGGATGTTACCGTTCCTTTCGGGTAGAAAAAGGTTTTACCCGATTGGCGGGTCTGTTGGCGTGCCCGAACCGTACAAATTGGCGGACTCGGGGCGTGACAGATTAGAGTGGTATCAGAGCCTAGGAATAGTCCTAGGTGGTTAGTGAACCTTAGGGAGACCCTAGGGATTAGAACGAGAGAGTGTGTGGATTATTGGGCGAAAGTATTTGATTGGTTGTTGTTGTTCCCAAAAAGGATGTTAGGACTGATCGAGGGCAACGAGCTTTCATTTTTCGGATATTACGTTGGCGGCCGACAACGTAATGTTGGAGATGAAAAGGAGTACCCTCTTATACTTTCGCATTATTGGGTCGACGAGCCATTTTGACGGTATATAGACCGCGCGTTGCTCAAATGGCTAAGTTTGGGCTGGTTGTTTCGTTGTGGTGTGCATAGTAGCGATGACACCACATGGGAAACGCACCTGTTTTGACTCGAGTCACGAGAGGGCTCGGGGTCAAACGACGTATACGAGCTGCGATAGCAGGTGACCGCACTTGTTGGAGTGGTCCAACAGTAGGTCAGATTTCTTGCCGTCGGCGGGAATTTTCTGCCGACAGGAAGACAGATTCCGACGCCTAAGAGTGGCGTCAGCATGACAGTTGGAGCAAATAGATAGACTCCAGTGGCTGATAGCGCAGCAGGCTGAGGCTTGTATAAATGACGCATGAGTATGCAGCGTCGCCACATGTTGGGGCGACAGTAGAGAGGGTGGCAGTGGCCACCGAGCTTTTGTCAGTGCACCCCGCACCTTCAGCAGGGGTGTTATAAGCTTGTGTCAGCTAGTTTGCGGGCAAAGTGTGGTCAGCGAGGTCCAGTGAGAGACCGATTCACGAAGAAAATGGTGATCGCTATGTTGCGAGAACCAAGTAAGTATGTCCTAAGGGTTAGGGCAAGAAAAATTTACGGGCCTGGCGGCGTGAGTTCGCCCTGATAACGGTAGTGACCGTGTGGCCTATAATTGTGGCTAAATTGCCTCATTATGGGGTTGGTAAGACACGGGACAGGTTTCGAGATTCGAAAACCTCGCAACTGAGCGGGAGTTTTGTGGCGCCGATTGGATGGATCGGTGTAACGGCAAGGATTGCCACCGTAGGATTCGCGTGTTAGTCACCAGAGTTGGTGAACAGTTATTTGTGGTGCCTCAACCCTGTTGGGAGAGGTGTACAGGAGTCATACGCGTGTTTAAGCAAGTTGCTTGACACTGGATTTTTACGAGTTAGCATGGGGGCAAAGGACGCCCAACTGTTTGGGTGCTCATGGAGCACGAGTATCGTTTAGCCAGAGAGAGCTGATTAGGTGGCACGTTAGCCTTTGCCCTGTGTGGCCAGAGTCGATACAGAGTTCGGATTGTGGATTGACGACTAGTTAGTTAGTTTTCGCTCAGTGGAGCATAGTGGTCGCGTGGCGACGATTTGCGGGTTCGCGTTAGGACGATCCGTGCCTGGACCATGTTTGTGGATTGTGGCCTGTAGCCCAGTGGGCAGGCGCAGTCAGCTGTGAGAGACAGCGGCCCGAGACCTGATGGCGGGGCATGATAGAGATTTGGTCAGGACGGTAGTCCGAGCGATGACCCGGGGACGTGGAATGCCACGTGTGAGCCTTGAGGCTATTAGTACACTGAGAGTGTGGTATGACCAGGCCGTAGAGCTAGTGGTGATTGAGGTACTGTAGCTCCTAGTGGGAGTATTGGGGTAGTAATCCTAAGAGGGGATCTACCCGCATGACGATTGGGTATGTGTGCTAGTGAGAGTCATTGTACAGTGTTGGACTAGTTGGGCTATAGGCCCCTATTGGATCGTGGTCTGCGGACCTATTAATAGACCTAGATATCGGGTTAGCTGATAACCCGTGGACATGGAGCTCTTGTAGCGTGTGTGATAGGTGAGGACTCGTGGATTGGCCTTTGCCCTCCACATTAGGCAGCGGAGCGACCGGAAATGCGGTAGATGTAACTAGTTGCAGATGCAACCTCGTTGTGAAAAAGATGATGGCGAAATTAAAGTGAAAATTTCGCAAACAAAGACTGGGTCATTCGTGGCAATTGAGAGAGCAAGTGCTCAGCGGTGTCTTTCGCCTACTTAGTGAAAATGGCCAGACATCAGGTTTGAGATTTCCCCTGGTTGGAAATGGGGATCCACGAATGAGCTGTTCGTGTAGTTTTGGTGAGCCCAGCGTTTAGGGGCGTAATCCCTCTTATTCGATCAATTTTGAGTCGAGATGTGATTCAAGTTTCGAGGACGAAACTTATTTTAAGGGGGTAGAATGTAAAGTACCGGATTTTCGACACATAAATAAATGTAAATAAAGGTGGTATGAAATACTAGTGTTATGAAAGTTAGGGAAGTAAAGAATATGTGGACGCGAGTTGGGCCCAAATCGGGTTAAAATGGAGAGATCTAAAAATTTATTTGAGAAAGGGGGCCCAGATTTTTAGTGGAAAATTCACAGTGTCGGAAAATTCCGAGAAAATTACGGGAGCCCCGTAAATATGTTTTAAGACCACAGAAAAAGTTTCGCGTTGATCGGATACCCGATAGTGAAAACGGGCTCCGCCAACAGTGTCGAAAAATTCTGAGAAAATTTGGGGAGCTTCGTAATTATGTTTTAAGGTCACAGTAAAAATTTCGGGTTGATAGGATACCCGGATTGTGAGAACGGGGTCCGCCAATGATTCTAGATACAGCGAGGCTTTTGGTGGCCCAGAAATGGCCCAAACTGAAAATTTAAAATTTTCTGTGGTAAATTAAGCTGAAACGAAGTCGTCTGTCAAATTTGGACGGAAACGGACGAAAAATGAACAGAAAACGGACGAAAACGGATTTCCAAGACGCGCGGCGCGCTGCGCGAGGCGCACAGCTGGAGCGCACTTGGGCGCGGGTCAACAGGGGGCGCCAGGTGCGCGTGCGTGCCTGGACCGGGTGCACCCGGCTGGGTCTTGTAGACCGACGGGTGCACCGTAGACCGGTGGTCCATGGACCACCCTTCCCTCTCTCCCTCTTTTTCTTCTTCTTCTTCCTCCCCGCACCTCCATTTTTTCTCCTTTTTCCTTTCTTCTCCAACCGAGAGTGAGGGAGAGTGAGGGAGAGGTTGGGAGGTGTTGCGGCGTGGCGTCGTGGGTCTCGTGGAGCGCGCGAGGCTTTCGATTAGGGGCATTTTGGCGGCGGCGGCGCGGTCGTCGGTAAGTCCCGCGCTTTATTTTTACGGTATTTTTGGCACAGTTTTGAGACGTTAGTTTGGACATTAGATTTAACCCCGTGCCGTTTTGCGTGTTAGGGACCGAGTTCTACTGTACCGTTGCTGCACGGACTGTCACGGACAGTTTTGGCGCGCCTCGTTTTGCGTGCCAAATCGAGGTATGTGCTCCGTTTCGCGTGCAACTTATATTATCGCGCACAGTTTTGCGTGTAGTTTATAATATTATACATCGTTTTTCGTACAGAGATAGAAAAATATGCACCGTTTTGCGTGCAATCTTACAGTTAAGTGTGCACCGTTTTGCGTGCAGATAATTTTATCGCGCACCGTTTTGCGTGCAGTTTATAATATTATACATCATTTTTCGTGCAGGGCTAGAAAAACGTGCACCGTTTTGCGTGCAACCCTACAGTAATCATGCACCGTTTTGCGTGCAGATTTGAGGTAAGTGCACCGTTTTGCGTGCAGATTGAGTTCACACGCACCGTTTTGCGTGCAGGCTGAAATGACGTGCACCGTTTTGCGTGCGAGTTTTATTAACGTGCATCGTTTTGCGTGCAGGTTTGGAGGACGTGCACCGTTTTGCGTGCGGACTCGAGGAATGCGCACCGTTATGCGTGCAAGCTCGAGGAAACAAGAAGAATCGCACGGAGACCAATTGCAAGTGTCTACAAGCAATTGGGTACACCACAAGGTGGGGAATTCTGCCGAAATTGGGTGATCTCTCCCCTTGCTCCTTTGCTTTTCGATTCGAAGCATGATAGTAGCCTGTTAGAGGCGTTAGGTAATTATGAATAAGATTGCATGTTTAGAGGAACGCAGATGAAAAGAGCAACTGTTGGTTGCCAATAACAGATGATATATATGCATGTGTAGAGAAATTTAGAGGAAAAGTGATATTTATGATTTATCCACAATAGGGGATAAACTTGTATGTGTAGATGGACACAGATGATAAATGCAACTGTCAGTTGCCAAAAGGAGATAATTCATTTTCATGTGCAAAAAGGACTTAGAGGATAAATATTATTTTTATGATGGATATGAAAATAATTGCATGCGTAGAAATGAGTAATTACTTGATGACTGTGATCATGTTAGGGTACAACCCTAGAAATCATGTGATATAAGTGAACAGAACTTGTTGGTAGTAAGACTAGGAGAAAACCTAGTGTAGGGGTTTGATTGGTAGTAAGACTAGGAGAAAACCTAGTGTATGGGTTTGATTGGTAGTAAGACTAGGAGAAAACCTAGTTTAGGGGTTTGACGAGTGACATCAACTTAGGAGTTATCCTAGGAAGGATGAGTGGCATGGTCTTAGGTGACAACCTAAGGACACTGGATAGAGTAATCAACATAGAGTCAGAGAACTCTAGGATGTATATGACATGGAACTTAGGTAAAGGAAACCTAAGGAGAACTAGTGTTCAACATAGAGTCAGGGAACTCTAGGACAGGTAGGACATGAAACTTAGGTAAAGGGAACCTAAGTTGAGCTAGAAGAGTTTAAACTCATAGACAGAAAGATAGAGTCAAGTTGACTCTAGGATTCAGTAAAGAATCAAGAGAACGGAAAGTGGATCAAGTGTGGTGACATGAAAGGAAAAAAAAAAAAAAATGAGAAATAGATCAAGTGTGGAGATATGGAAGGGGGAAACAGGAAATTAGAGTCAGTGGAACTCTAAGTTAATAGTGGAACAGGAAATAGAGTTAAGTTAACTCTAGGATTCAATGAGGAATCAGGAAAGTGGGATAAGATCCCAAGGTTAAGAGTTGATCAAATATAACCCTAGAAAGTTATAGGGTGTCTGGGCAAATGGATAATAACTTTAACTTCAATTTGAGTTAAAGAAATAAAAGAGAAATGTTTAAGAGTCCAGGAGACTCTCTGGTTATCCTTATGGCAAGACCTAGGATAAGAGGAAAAAATTATTGCAAAAAGGTAATGATTAAAAGCAAGCTAAAAGTGGCTAAAAGCATAAAGAAAATGTAAATGGCGCCTTCGAATTTGAGACTCGTCAAGTGGAGCAGGACTCCCTGGGCAGTGACCCGTCGGACGAGGTACTTTCGAAGGGCTAAAAGTGAAAGCAATGAGCTAAATGCTCAAAGAAAAGAGAAAGTGATTTGCCAGTGGCAAAAAGGGAGCTATAAGCTCGAATAAGAAAGGAAAGCAAGTGTTCAAAGGCAAAGAGGCTAAGAACTAAAATAAAAAGAAAAGAAAGAAAATATAAAGATAAAACGGGCGGACCTACGGTGAAGCCAGCCCATGTTGGAGGTACGGGCAGTATCCCTCTCCCGGGTAGAGACCCGTTCGGGACGCTTCTTCCGTAGGACGGGGTAACACTTGCGGGTGTTATCGGCAACCTTAGAAATCTTATCTTATGGTAGCAGGACTACCGGGCTGGGGCCCGTTGGATAAGAAATTTCTGAGGGTTAACTTGAACTAAAGCACCAGAATCTAAAGAATAAAGAAAAATAGAGTGGCCAAGGTGGCCGGGTTAGTTGACCCTGTGTACAGCGGCATAGTGGCCGAGTTGGTGCTTAGCAGCCTAGTGTGGCTAGACAGAGTAGTGCTGGGTCGATGAGTATACACAGATAGTGTAGTGACCTATTACATGGTAGCCTAGTATGTCTGGACAGTTTAGTGATGGGTTGATGAGTATATACAGACGGTGATGTATTATATTGCATAGCTGCATTGATATCGAGGATTTTAGTTTCCTAGCACTATTATTATTGCTTCCATTGGACCAAGTGGTGTAGGACACTTTCTCTCGGTGGTTGAACCCACTGGGAACTCGCTCGTAAGTTCTCACACCCCTTGGGTGACCCCCCACAGGTTCGGGAATGGATGCAGCGGTCGAGACAGATCAGATGCAGACGACAGCGAGGCATACGACAGGGGCAAGGACCCAGCAGCCTAGTGACCTAGAGGGTCTAGCAGAGGTATCCCTTTCTATATATTTCTGGAGTGAACCTTGTATGGTGAGGAATTATGTAAAGGAAATGTAATAATTTTATTTGCAAGTTCAGAATTGTAAAGTGTAATAAGTTTAATTTATGGTTCACTCCTGTATGCTTTCATTTCCGCATTAGTTATTGAATGAAAGTTTAAATTTATAGTGATTTTTAGTACTCTGATATTGAGCTTCCGCATACACTTGTTGTGTTATTATGGATGTTACCGTTCCTTTCGGGTAGAAAAAGGTTTTACCCGATTGGCGGGTCTGTTGGCGTGCCCGAACCGTACAAATTGGCGGACTCGGGGCGTGACACTCACTCTGTTTCTCCTTGATCCTGTCCAGCAGAGTGGGCTGCACGACTAAAGACGTCAGTCTAGCAGAGACCCCAGGGGACACAACCTCTATCTCGAGCCGTCTCATCTCTTCTAATAGCGGTGCCTGGTCTGTGATCAACATAGACAAACTTTGCACCGCCCTCCTACTCAAGGCGTCAGCAACCACATTAGCCTTGCCTGGGTGGTAGAGAATATCTACATCATAATCCTTTAATAACTCTAACCACCTACGCTGCCTCAAATTCAGCTCCTTCTGCGTAAACAGATATTTTAGGCTCTTATGGTCGGTGTAGATTTCACAATGCTCCCCGTATAGATAATGACGCCAGAGCTTTAGTGCAAAGACTACAGCAGCGAGCTCCAAGTCATGGGTAGGGTAATTCTTCTCGTAATCTTTGAGTTGCCTTGATGCATAAGCAATTACCCTCCCTTCCTGCATCAACACACAACCAAGTCCGCTGTGTGATGCATCGCTGTAGATCACATATCCTTTTCCCATAACAGGGAGGGAAAGGATAGGTGCGGTCATCAGTCTATTCTTTAGCTCCTCAAAGCTCCTTTGACAGTCCTCACTCCAGATAAACTTCACTTCTTTACGTGTCAAGCGAGTGAGGGGTGTGGAAAGCTTCGCAAAGCCTTCCACAAACCGACGGTAATACCCAGCTAAACCCATAAAGCTACGTACCTCAGAAACCGTCGTCGGTCGGGGCCAATCACGGACTGCCTCAATCTTTGCCGGGTCCACCGCCACTCCTGCGGCAGAAATCACATGGCCCAAGAAGACCACCTCCCGAAGCCAAAATTCGCACTTTGCCAGCTTGGCATACAACTTCTTCTCTCGCAGAAGTTGCAGCACAATTCTTAAGTGCTCCTCATGCTCGGCATCACTTCGGGAGTAGATCAAGATGTCATCGATGAACACCACCACAAACCGGTCTAAGTATGGTCGGAAAATCCGGTTCATTAAATCCATGAATGCGGCAGGGGCATTAGTTAGCCCAAAAGGCATAACTGTAAATTCATAATGCCCGTACCGTGATCTAAATGCCGTTTTCGGAATATCCTCGGCCTTCACCTTTAACTGGTGGTAACCGGATTGCAGATCTATCTTAGAGAAGACACAAGACCCTTGCAGCTGATCAAAAAGATCATCAATGCGCGGCAAAGGGTACTTGTTCTTGATGGTCACTTTATTTAATTCCCTATAGTCCACACATAGTCGAAGTGACCCATCTTTCTTCTTTACGAATAGCACCGGCGCTCCCCAAGGCGACACACTCGGCCTAATAAAGCCCTTGTCCATCAAATCCTGAAGTTGCGCCTTAAGCTCTCGCAACTCAGCCGGTGCCATCCGGTAAGGAGCCTTAGAGATTGGCGCAGTTCCTGGAACTACGTCAATCACGAACTCAATCTCCCTATCTGGCGGCATACTAGTCAGCTCAGGTGGAAAGACATCCGGAAACTCGCGGGCAATAGGGATATCCCCGAGTTCCGGCGCCGCCGTAGGCCCCTCAACAACACTAGCCAAAAAGGCTACACATCCATGATGGATCATCTGCCTAGCTCGGGAAGTCGAAACCATAGAGGCAAAGAAAGCACTCTGACATCCCCGGTATACCAACATCTCCTGGCCTGGCTCTCTAAAAGTGACAGTCCTTGCGGCACAGTCAATAGTTGCGAAATATCGAGCCAGCCAGTCCATCCCTAGAACCACATCAAAGTCGCTTAACTGTCTTAAGACCAATAGGTCTGCTGGCATAATCCAGGACTCGATTTGCATCGGGCAGGACCAACAGCACTCCTCCACGTGCAAAGTGTGATCGGGAATCTGAACCTCTCGTGCACGTGGTAAAGGTCCTACCTCTATCCCATGTAATGATGCAAATGATTTACTAATAAAAGAATGCGATGCTCCAGTATCAAATAATGTACGAGTCCTAATGCCAGAAAGTAAGGTGATACCTGCCACCACGTGTTCTGCT
This sequence comes from Tillandsia fasciculata, assembly GCA_029168755.2. Lineage (NCBI taxonomy): Eukaryota > Viridiplantae > Streptophyta > Magnoliopsida > Poales > Bromeliaceae > Tillandsia > Tillandsia fasciculata. Next base: position 3,868,638 of record CM054938.1, on the reverse strand, counting down.
GCCGAAGAGTCCTCTACCTGCGCAGCATACACTCGCCCACTCTGAGCTGGAGGGCGATACTCCGTGGGATGGAAAGAAGATGGCCTGCTTGCTGGAGCATATGGTCGCTGAGCTGTCGACCACTGCTGAGACGAAGAAGGAGCAGATGCTGAAGATGGAGCCGTCGATGGTGCATATGGGCAGGCAGCTCGGAGGTGGCCAGACTGTCCACATCGATAACAGCGGCCAAACCTCAGATCACATGTATCAGAGCTATGCTGTCCCTGACAGAAAATGCACCTAACCATAGCCTGGGGCTGCCTCGCCTGCTGCCTCTGTCGCGGAGGCCCTTGCTGCCGCGACTGGGATCTCTGTTGATGCGAATGCTGTTGCTGCTGCTGCTGCGGTGGCCTCTGGGATCCACCAGGCCCTCGCCGCTCAAAACGCCCGCGGCCGGAAAACTGAGGCCGTGGCGGTCGTGGCGGCCTCCAAGAGCTGGCCTGTCCCCCGTCGTCTTGTGCTGGTCGCTTTCTGTCAGAACTCTGAGTGACTAAGCCCCCACGTCTGGCGATGACGCGGTCTCCCCTCTCAACCCACTGTGCATGCTCTGCTGCCTCCTGCAAGGTCTGTAGCCTTTGAGCATGCACCAACGTATAGATCTCTGGGCGCAGGCCCGACTCAAAGAGCTCCACTTGGTGAGGTCCGTCCCTGGCGACATACGGCACGCAGTTGAGCAACCGCGTGAACTCCTGAGAGTAGTCTAATGCTGTCCGGTCGCCTTGCTGTAGATTCTTCAAATCATCTTCCAGCTTTTTCTTCACACTCGTGGAGAAGTACGTATCCAGGATCATTTTCTTGAATTCTGACCAGGGTAGCTGTCGAGTGATCTGAAATTCCAGGGGCTCCACCCGGCGCCACCATGCATCAGCATCCCCGTCTAAGCAGTGTACAGCCATATGTACCCTGTACTTCGGGTCAATGAAGAAGTCCCGAAATAACTTCTCCATTGAAGAAAGCCAAGTCCCGATCTCCCAAGGCTGAGTATTCCGCCCTGAAAACCTGGGCGATCCCCGCTTACAGAATCGAGTAAGTTTGTCAGCAAACTCCTGCTCCTCTGCAGGAGTCAATGGCCGAATTGCTCCCTGAGCAACAGGGGATGCCGGGGTCACTGGTACAACTGGGGGATTTACGGCAGGGGAAGAAGGTACGGGAGAATTCTCAGAGGGTGCTACAACAGGCTGCGCCCTCTGTTCTAACATCTGCGTCAGCCGGCTCATGGCCTCCTCCTGACGCCGAACAGCTTCAGACATCTGGGCCATCTGAGCCTGCAGCTCTTGCACCTCACTCTGCTGGCCCTGCTCGGATTCCTCCTGATCGGGTTCAGGGGAATCAGGCTGAGAACGCGTCAACATTCTACGTCGCGGAGGCATCCTATCACAAGAAACCATACTCAGTATCATCACCTCACACGACCCAAAAAGTCAAAGACATTCTCCTATTTCTGTGACTTTATGTTGTCTGCAGCCAACATGACTGTCCACCAGAAGTAGGCTAAGTCGACCCTTCTTACTTTACTGGAAGAGTTAAATAAGTAACCCAACGATTTCCGCAAAATTATCACGTCTCTCATACCCTATCATCCTAGGGTCTGCCAAAAGCCTAGGGTTTCCTAAGTCCCAACTGACCTATCCCTAAGCTCTGATACCAACTTTAATCTGTCACGCCCCGGAACCCGGGCTCGCCAACAGATCCGCCGTGCACACGGGATTTCCCGCGTACACGAAGCGCTGGTAACCTGCTCCGATATAATATGAACAATAAAAGAGCATGATATCGAGCTGAATAGAAGAACCACATAGTATTTTAGACTGGAAATACAAATACAACTGTAATAAGTACAATAATCTCCCAGCTCGCCAAAATAGTACATCCAGCTGGCGGAAGCCAGACCCAAAATAAAAGGAGAATATTACAGTCTGAGTGGAGGGTGCATTATCTGTCTAATAGCTCTCAGCCTCACAGGAGATCTATCTATTCAGCGATCCCCTTACCTTTATCAGCTGCCGTTGGCCTAGCGGCTCCCGCAGACGACTCTGCAAATAAAGAAGAAGAAAGAGAGAAACAACAATGGGGGTGAGAACTACCAGATGAAACCAGTAGCCTCCCCTAGTGGGTAAAACCTCAACTCTGACGCACCCACTAGGACTACTAGAGGCGACATAAAAGAACAGTGGTAAGCTATAAAGGCTGCTGAAAGAAAGGAAACTATCACCACTATGCCTCTAAATGCCATGTAGCACGAAATGACTGTATGCAACAATAACTGATACTGCCTGCTGTGCCTTGCCAAATCGGGTGAGCCGGCCAATGCCTATCACCGATAGGGGATAATTGCCAAATCGGGTATGCATAACACCGATAGGGGATAGGAGTCTCCAAGACTCTGCAACACACTCCGGAGTGGCACTCGAGGGGAGCGACCCACACGAGTGAAATATCTCAGTAATAAGTATCAGAAGTGCCATAAAACAGCAGGACTGGATCATGACTATGATCAAAGTGGGAAAACCATCCACTAGGAAAACTCGATCCCCAACTGATGCAATAAATAAACCAAGCTCAACCCCAATCTGATGCAAGGATAAATATCTGGTCAACCGCCTACTGTCCGCGGTCACCGCAATACCCCACAAGTCCACAATCTAGCACAACCTTGGCTACACTATCCCAAACCCCTGCTCACACTTGAGCAACAACATATGAATGCAAAGGACAATAATGAAACATGTTCAAATCCCAATATGATAGTGTAGCAATGAATAGTGGCCTTACCTGATGTCCGGGCATGCATGCAACTGTCATTATTTTTAAAAGTTGTAAAATAGTGTCAAAGGTTTAAAACAATTGATTTACTGAATAAAAGTCATTTGCATGCGAGATCATAGCCTTTGTCTCAATCACAGTGTCCCAATATAAGTCATCATATCTTTTGTGGGGTTATATTAAGTTTTAGGGGAGTTTGTCCCAGCGGTTCTTGTCATTTGTCATATTAATTTGTCCCAATGGTTCTCATTAATTGTCTTGTTAGTTGTCCTGTTAGTAGTCCTGTTAGTTGTCCCAATGGTTCTCATTAATTGTCATATTTTAGGAGATTTCTAGTAATCCCAGTGAGCTTGTCAAAAATGAGGTAAGCAACAACCGCCCACCTTCAGTAGCTCAACAACACCCCAGGTAGTCTCCTGGTTGTCCACAGTCCTCAAATCCTCTAAAATGAGCTCCTAAAATCCCAAAAAATTCACGATTGCGTTCCTCGCGAAGAGTTGATCAAAATCGACTCTTTGAACGCCTCGATCTGATGCTCCTACGCCAAGATAAAAATCGGAGAAGTCGGTGCTCTTACGGTCGCGCTGTCGCAAAAATCGTCCAAAAATTCCACTCGGTTAGCCCGCAGTGAATTTTCGACGGAACTGCGACGGGAAATGGGCCTAAAAAGAAAATCGTCGCAGTGCGCCGCGTCGCAGATATCTTGCTATCTGTAACTCCTAAATTTCTGAGATTGTAGAGAGAGAGAGAGGAGAGAGAGAGGAAAAACTTTTATATAGAACACTTCCTCTGATTCTCTCTCTTCGGCGCGCAAAACGAGGTGGGAATGAGGAGGGGTGGGGGACCCCTATTTATAATGGGCCAAGGGAATATTCCCACACAGGATCGGATCCGAACAGGAAACACCGAAACGGGCCAACCGTATTGCGCCACGCGTTGCCCAAACAGGAAACAGCCGGTGCAAGGGCCACTGGGATTCTGCCACGTGTCCACGTGGTGCACGTGGTTGCTCCGCGCTCCGGGTTTTCCGGAAGATGTCGGCCCATAGGATGCTGCCACGTGTCAACCATCCAGAAGCTTCTAGAAACCGGCCAGCCAATGGGGAACTGCCACGTGGCAGCTGGAACTTTCGGTGCACCCGGTGCACAAGCAGCCGTGGACCGCGCACCAGCGCCCCCTGCCCGCGCCTGCCCGCGCTGCCCGCGCCGCGCGCCTCCGCGCTCCGCCGCTGCCCCGCCGCTGCCCGCCGCCGTGCGCCGCCGCCCGCCGCCGCTCGCCGGCGGCCGCCGCCGGCCGGAACAGTAATTCCGGCCGGCGGTTACTGTTCCGGTGAACAGTACCAAGTGCCGAAAAAATAAAGCGAATATACCGTTTCGACCGTTTTCGCGCGCTGAGTCCAAATACGACATCCGTTTCGCCAAATTCTCGTCCGAAATTTTGCCGAAAGCTCCCAGAAAATTCTATTTGCTCCGATTTTCGCGCCGAGTCTATTGTAAATATCCAATTTCAATTCTACAAGTTTTGTTTCACCAAATAAGCTCCCCACAGTCACTGTTTAATTTTGCACAGTTCCTGCGGGAGTCCGGATCATCACACCAGGGGTGTCCGGTCCAACTCCACAATGGGGCCCGAAGCTAAAAAGGCATGGTGACGCTGGCCCGAAGTAGCCGGGGTCTGTCTCAAGTCTTGGAGACCTGCCTTGAGAATTAAGTGGTCAACCAACTGCACTAGCCCAGACGCGGGGGCCTCAGGAGCTGGAGCTGGCGGGGGAGATGAGCTTGCCAAAGGAGGGAAGGGGGGGCTCCTGCTCAACCCCCTCCTGGATCGCCGAGAGACACGAAAGAGGAAACCCCAGCTGTCCCTCAGAACCAGAGTCAGAGCCCGCCCCACAGGGTTGAACCGGGTGGTTCCAAGTCATACTAGCGTACGGCACGGACAGCGTGGCCGCCGGCCGTACAGAAGGCTAATATTAAAACTACCATTCTTACGTTCCAACTTCTTTCCAAAATACCCCTGAAGTTAAACTCTGTTAGTGTACCGTTTGGAGCTGCCGTTATCTGTGTGAAATTACTACTTTGCCCTTTCAAATATATCCTTCTATCATAACCAACTTTTAACTCTGAAGAAAAATATTTTGGTAGATAGGGACAAAATAGGTATATCTGATAGTTTTCAACTCCGATTATTATTTAACTCTAGTTTAACCCTAGTTAACTTAACAAAGGAAAATGGTAGAGGTATTTTTAATAACGGTGGAATGTATGAGGGGTATATTGGAAATAAAAAAATAAGAGGGGTAAATCAGTTATTTCTTCAGATTTCAGGGGTACACAGGCAATTATCCCAATTAAATAAATTATTCTTAAATAACTTATTCTAACTTTCAAACAAAATTTTAAGATTCTATTTTGAACTGCATATTGCATTAATAGCTAATTTATTTTTGTATATAACATCATGTTAATCATATCATAATATTTCGGTTAAATATATTTTGTGTAGTCTTGCAAAAAAAACAAACTGATAGCTTTAGGTGGCACCCAACACCAGACAGGCACTAAGTAGCTTATGCGCACATTAGAAAATTGTCATTTTTTTGTTCAATAAATTAATTATCACGCTCCGCCACCGTTTATTAGTCATCATAACCAGTACAATCGGGGTGTTACTATCAGGATGTGACACCCCAATACTCCCATATTAAATGGGAATAGAGTTGTGATTGAAAATGTATGAAACATGGGCACTAGTAATAATTATTAGGTTTAAGCATTTTGGGCTGTGGTTTGGATCCAACGAGTTATTATTGCTAGTGGGTCGGGTCGTTATATTTGGTATCAGAGCCAATACCAGCCGTAGATGACAGGACTAGCAAAACAAGTCTCACATCGCCTGGTGATTTTGACTGTGTGTGTTTGGTCTGACATCCTGCTGACGAGGATGTCGGACCTAAATAAAAGAGTCTACGACACCCCAATAGTCCCACATTAGATGGGAATGGAGTTATGATTGGGAATATCAATAGTCCCACCCAATAGTCACATATCAGATGGGAATATCAATAGTGCTATATCGGATGGGAATGGAGTTGTGATTGAAAAAATTTGAGATATGGACACTAGTGGTGATACGGCCACTCAAGTGTGAAACTAACCGAATTCATAGAGTTGTGATTGGGAATATATGAGATATGGACACTAGTGGTGATATGGCCACCCAAGTGTGAAGCTAACCAAATTCATACAAGGATTACGAAAGAAAAGTGGATACGGCTACCCAAGTGTGAAGCTCTTCGTAAAATTGGATACGGCTATACAACTACCCAAGTGTGAAGCTCTTCGTAAAAGTGGATACAACTACCTAAGTGTGAAGGATTACGAAGCTCTTCGTAAAAGTGGATACAACTACCTAAGTGTGAAGGATTACGAAAGAAAAGTGGATACGGCTACCCAAGTGTGAAACTCTTTGTAAAAGTGGATACGGCTATACGGCTACCCAACTGTGAAGCTCTTCGTAAAAGTGGATACAGCTACGTAAAAGTGGATACGGCTACCTAAGTGTGAAGGATTACCCAAGTGTGAAGCTCATCGTAAAAGTGGATACGGCTATACGGCTACCCAAGTGTGAAGCTCTTCGTAAAAGTGGATACGACTACCTAAGTGTGAAGGATTATGAAAGAAAAGTGGAAACGGCTCTTCGTAAAAGTGGATACATCTACCTAAGTGTGAAGGATTACGAAAGAAAAGTGGATACGACTACCCAAGTGTGAAGATTGTGACACCCCTGGAATGTGTATTAGTCCTATATATAAATAATATAATAGGACTAAATCTCTTAACACGGCTATAGCATTTTGGGTGGTAGCAAGACCTAAGAGGTTAAGAGAGTTAAGCGTGCTAGAGCTAGAGTAATTCTAGGATGGGTGACCTCCTAGGAAGTGGGGCATCACAGATGGTATCAGAGCCATTCACTAGCCGGAAATGTGAGATGAATCTCGGCTGAGCTAGGGTTATATAGCGGGTAGAGCGAGGCTCCCCGGCTAATGACCGTTGTGGGGGGAGTGTAGCTCCCCACAAGGTCGGTTAAGGCTAGCGAGATGAGTCTCACATCGTCTAGTGCTTGTGAGTGTCTTTGAGCCTGACGAGGACGTCAGGGTTTAAGGTGGGAAAGAATATGACACCCCTGGAATGTGTATTAGTCCTATATATAAATAATATAATAGGACTAAATCTCTTAACACGACTATATCATTTTGGATGGTAGCAAGACCCAAGAGGTTAGGAGAGTTAAGCGTGTGCTAGAGCTAGAGTAGTTCTAGCTAGGATGGGTGACCCCCTGGGAAGTGGGGCATCACAAAGATCTTCGTAAAAGTGGATACCACTACCTAAGTGTGAAGCTCGGCACACCAGGTTCAAAGAAGACAACTATAGCATATAGTAAACGATAATATGTTGGAATATAAATATATATTATATATATATCATGATCATATTCTATCCCTCGTACAAATACGATAATGAAATCTATCACTATTCTAGCACATGAATCCATACTATACATAATAACTAGACACACACTACACAAGTTAAAAGGGTCACACCTCAAGTCAGAAAAGGATTACGAAAGAAAAGTGGATACGGCTACCCAAGTGTGAAGCTCTTCGTAAAATTGGATACGGCTATACGGCTACCCAAGTGTGAAGCTCTTCGTAAAAGTGGATACGGCTACCTAAGTGTGAAGCTCGGCACACTAGGTTCAAAGAAGACAACTATAGCATATAGTAAACGATAATATGTTGGAATATAAATATATATTATATATATCATGATCATATTCTATCCCTCATACAAATACGATAATGAAATCTATCACTTTTCTAGCACATGAATCCATACTATACATAATAACTAGACACACACACTACACAAGATAAAAGGGTCACACCTCAAGTCAAACTATACATCAATTCGGTTCAAGTTATCCGAATGCAACCATATACCCAATCAATTAGGGAACTCACACAAGATATAGTTCCAGCCTGTGCCGCACCTCATTGGTCGTGTCCAGCATCCATCACCCCACTGGGTCACACTATGCATCCATGATCACCTGGGGTCGTGTATCACATCCATCACCCAATCGGCACTCTATAAAACGAGCGTACTCGTATGGTGTTCCTCCGGAGGACCCTGCTGTAGGGGAGCAAACCCTACGAGCGAATGCTAAAAGAGCTCATTTGGCCCCTATAATATTTGATCATATGCACAATACTCAAGGAGACACCTAGTACCAACCAACACCTATGTCACCAATCGACTCAATCGACATACCCAAGGTGCTCAACCTATGTCAAATGGCACTAGGTTTACAATCATATTCTCGAGCCACATTTATTTTAAGGGTCAACTTATTTTGACCATATCACTTAGGGTTTCTATGTTTAACCCTATTTGTCAACCTTTTTAGATTTTATTATCACACGAATTCAAGTGGTTATCCTTACCATTATGTTTCAACCTATGTCCAATAACACTAGGTTCAAAGGCTTGCTCATCCCATGGTCGACCTATCATTATATTTTTCAGCTTATATTCACATGGCACTATATTTACTAGTTTAGTGTTGAGTTCTCTAATCCCTAAAGCATGTCAACCTATTATACTTTCGATTGCTTGTAAACACTAGCATTCGGACCCCCGCGGCAAATGGCTCACCTTGGAGCCTACACGACCATTTTCGCTCGGCTCGGGCCGTTTCGTGAAATTGCTCGCCGACGCTCGCTGCTTTTCAAATCAACGTTGTCTGGGACTCCTCTCTAACCTTCAATTAGAGAATACTCCTATCAATTTATATCGAAATTTTCAGAACCCTTGAAAATCCTAAACGTGCCTTGGGTTCTCTTTTACCCAAAATCACTTCAAAATTTACAGAAAATTTACGATCCAACTAACATAAAATCATCTAGGAAACGCTAGAATAACATTTTTAAAGGATTTAACAAAATCCTAATTCTAAACCTAAAACCCTATATCATGGCCGCAAAGCTCGCCGAGCTTCCAGACGCACTGAAAGCCCGATTCGAAACTCCCACGCGATTCCCGAGCTCAAGCTCTACCAAGTCGAGGCTCTCGAAGAAAGGGAAGAAGCAAACGAGAAGGAGGGGGAGTAGGTGTCGAAGGGGCAGCACTTGGGAGTAAAAGAAAGGTGTGTCGCATCATCATCATTATCAAACTATGCCGCCGCTAGTAGGTGTCGAACCCAACTACCTCAAATTGCACTGCCACCACCGACGCCCTCATGACCTCCGCAATTCGTGTTGTATATGAGTTGGCGTCGGCATAGTTTGGTCAGTTTACTAAAACTTAAGACTGAAACTGTTAAAACCGAAAAGAGTGGCACGCTTTTGCAAAAATATAAAATCAGTGATTTTTTATGCAAATTGGCCATTAAAATAAATTACGCTCTAATTTTTTTTTTTCATTTTTTATATGATATTAATTTTTTTTCTAGAGACATTATTCAAATATCTTTTCGGTAAAAACATACAAAATTTATTTGAACTGTGAACAATTTTGAATCAGCTTCCCAACTTTCAAAATTTTGATTTTATACTATCCAACTTTTCAATTTATTTAATTTGTGTCAATCAACAGTACTATAACTTTAAATTTTAAGCTAATTACTTAATTTAATAAATTTATAATTACGAGAATTATATGAAGTATACTAACAAAATATGTAAGAATAAACAATATATTTAAATTTTAAAATTAAATTGTCATTAATTGACTCAAATTAAAAAAGATTAGATACCCGACTAATCATGAGTCATAGTTCAGATAAGTCCCTTACGTTTTTACCTATTTATTTTCATAAATCCTTATATTACAACCAATATATATATATCTATAATTTTAGAGCTCACAGCTGTGTTAAGAAGCACGGTTGAAATTAGCACAGCAACTATTCAACCCATTTTAATAAGAAAATATCAAAAAATTGCAAAAGAAAAAAAAAGGAAAAAAAAAATTGATAAAATTATCAATGTACTTATTATATTCAAGGCTTATTTTATTTTTTCCACTTCCTAACTAATCGGTGTCTTTTGATTGAGTTGTTAGTTTTTATTCAAAATAACAAAATTGTTGATGGTACAACATAAATTGACAAAAAGTAATAGTTTAGTGATATTTTGATAAAAAAAATAGTTCAAGATAGCAAATAAAAAGGTCTAAAAATAAATTAGTAAAACAAAATTGGAGTGAGGCATAGTTAAGCCAAATTTTAAAAGTAGTTAATTGAAACATTAGTTCCTGCCCTTTACTCTATTTATTTTGGTCTTGAATTTTTTTATTTATTTATTTATTTTATTTTTTTTTATTTTTTTAGCAATTGGATTCTTAATCTTTTAAGTCATGGACAGTATATTTTCATAATTTACTTGAAAAGTTTGTATATGTGGTAAATGAGAATTGTAATCAAAATCTAAAATTAGATAACACATTGGTCCTTCAATCTTTCTCTTTTTGGATAAGATAAATTATCTTGTAGATTAGATATACTATCACATCAATTTATGAATACTAAAATCTTACAAGGATCAAAAATCAAACTCATTTTTTAAAAAATTCTAATACCATTTGTGTATCATAATCACTAACTAACTATTCCAAAAATATGTACTAATAAGAAGGACACATCATTCGCAAACGCAAGTGGCAAAAATCTTGATGATTGATATTCGAGATCCCAAGTTCAAAGCCTAAGGCTGCGTTTGGTTCGGGGTTAAGCCAGTTCCCGCTAAACCGGGGATAGGTATAAAGTTGGGAACTAGAGCTTAATCTCGTTTCGGGATGGTTCTAGGGATAAGAGAATTTGTGTTTGGAGAATAGGAGGGATAAAGAGGATAAGATGGGTAAATTACCTTTTTGCCCCCAAGAGTTAATATGTGATAAAAGTTGTTAAAAATTGATTAGTTCGTTTTAATTAATAGATTAATAGTTTAAAAAAATAAAAGTAAAATTATAATCGTAATTAAAATATATTATTTAAAAATAATACATTTAATTTAATAAATAATTTTTTCAACTTAAAATTTAAATTTAAAATATAAAATTTCACCATTTTAATTTTAAGATTTACAATTTTATAATATTAATTTTAAATAATTAATTTTTAATATAAATTTTTTTAACAATTCACAAAATTCGTATATTTGATAAATATTTGTAAATTTGTACCAACGAGCTTTATTATGTCATTAAAATTTGCTAACCTCGTTTATCTCGTCTTAATTCATGGATTATTGGTTTAAGAAAATATAAATAAATTTATAATCATAATTAAAATGTATTATTATAAATTAATACATTTAATTTAATAATTAATCTGTTCAACTTAAAATTTAAATTTAAAATATAAAATTTCAACATTTTAATTTTAATATTTAAAATTTTATAATATTTATTTTAAATAATAAATTTTATAATATTTATTTTAAATAATAAATTTAAAATTTTATAATATTAATTTGTGATGATGAGAGTGTATTGGGAAGAGAGAAAGGAGGTGGGATGAAGGAAAAGAGAGAGAGGAGAGAGGGATTTGTGATGATAAGAGTGTATTGGGAAGAGAGAAAGAAGGGAAGAGGAGAGAGAGTGAGGAGAGAGTTTTTATTAAAATAATATGTTGGGATGAGATAAAGTAGATAAAAAGGGTAGAATGGTAAAAAATTTAATAGTAAAATATTAAGGTGGGATTTGTTAATCCCGCTATTCTCGCTATTCTGGGTTAAGCAATACCAGACGATTTCAGGTGCGTTTGGCAGAATAAGGGGGATAAGCCCGCTATTCCCGTTCCCGTTCTCAAAACAAACGAAGCCTAATTGTTTCACATTTCTATTTAAATTTATTTCAAAATAAACGAAACGGATAGCATGCTCAACTTGAGGACTCAGCCACAACAATTTGTGAATTTCGACCTTACTCTACTCATTTAGACATTATATTTATTGTTGGGCCTCTTGTCGTTAGGTCTCTTTTAGACCGCAGTCTTACTCAATTTATTGAGCTCACCAAATTTAATTTATGAATCTATGACATCGCAGGATTTAGAATAGCCCTATATATGAGATATAATTCCGTCTATAGCATTTTGAATAGTAGTAAAAGCCAAGAGGTTAAGAGGGTTGAGCGTACTAGAGATAAAATAGTTATAGAAGTTCTAGGATGGGTGACCTCCCGAGGAGTTGGGGCGTCACATAATCACTTAAATATATTGCCACGAGACAGAAAGTTAAACCTATATTAACCAATAAATAGCCAACAGCACAGCTTTAAGATTTTGCCATCAAGCTCTTCCCAAAACACCAAAAGATTGGTGCCGCAATTGATCAAGGACCTGCGAAACCATTACTGTAGTAATTTAAATGGTTGGCACCCAACTGCAACAAAATCAATTTCCAATCAGAAGGTTAGGAATCTAATAGCATCAAACAAAAAAAAAAAAGTAAAAAAATCAAAATGAGAAAAAAATAAAGGTTAGCAACCGATGAGACAAGTAAAACCCAAAAAAAAAAAAAAAAAAAAAATGTATACTATTAATATGATATTATTATAATTATTATTATTATTATTATCATCGTGGGTTGCGCATGAGCTCAATAATAAGTACAGATAAGCATGCGCTGCCAGAATATTGTACATGTACATGTGAGATGAGATTACGTCCTTCCTGGTGTACAAGAAGATCTCTGCAGAGTCATTAAAACCAAAAATTATTTATTGCAAAATTTAATTGTTCTATTGACTTAAAGGGAACATAAAAATAAGGGGGGAGAAAAAAAAAATAAATAAATAAATAAATCATGAGGTGAATGATCAAAGTCATGGAAAGTGATTTGATCCCCATGAATTCGCAAGCATTAAATGAGGCTTAAATGAGATGCAATATAGGCCTTTTCTTTTTTCTTTTTTCTTTTTTCTTTTTTCTTTTTTTTTTGGCTCTCCTTTTTTGGGGTGAAGAGTTTGCTTATTCATGTGATTTTAAAAGGCAAAAGAGAAAGAGGAGAAAACCTATAGCTTATCTTTGTTAAAAATACAAAAAAATAAAAGGAAGATGTTGTATGCCTTTAGGGATATTAATGGATACGGATATTCAAAATTTTATCCGAATATAAATCCGAACATAATGAATTTATCCGATATTTAATATATATGAATTCAAATCCGGATATAAAAAATGAAAATTCGATGAATTTGAATTCGGATATAGATTTTGACTGTACCCGATTCGAATCCGAATTCGATCCGAACCCGAATTAATTTTACATTATATAATATATGTGTATGTAAATATTTGATATTATATTTAAATTTATATTTTAAAATTTAGATTTAATGTAATATATTTTGAAATATTATAAAGAAAAAAAAAGAAATAATTATTTAGAATTTGAATTTTCGAGTTCGGATTCGAATTTTAAATTTTTGATCGGATTTGAATTTGGATATAAATTTTTTAAATCCGTCATATTCTGATTCGAATTCGGGCTTTGGGTTTGGTAGTTAGGTTCTGGCACAGATTTTTAAAAAACCGCCCCGAATCCGGACCATTAACATATCTAGCTGCCTCCTCTCAACTTAATTTTTCTATTGATATTTTTTAAAATTTATTTGGAATTGAGGGATTATATAAGAGAGCTTGCAAAATTCATTAATAATTCCAATAAATTTAGATTTTAGCAGCTGTACAAAATAAGAGAAGGTTTGCATGGAACTAGAGAGTGCAATGGAAAATATATTTTGTTAATCTCCTTAGATCTTGCTGTTTCAATTAATTATGATATAATTTTTATAATTCTGCTGGAAAACAAAGAATGCGAATCATGTATTTTATTAATCATTTTATAACAAATGAACTACTAGAGTAATTATTAATGACTCTAATTTAATAAAACTTTTAACTTAATTAACTATAATAAACCAAATAAAATAAAAAATAAAAGTTACTAAAATGTCAAACCAAAAAAATATTGTAGGAGACAATTATAGTTCAAAATGTCATGTACTTGAGGGAATCTGCATATTTTTTTTTTACCAAAAGGAAATAAGAGCTAGTGGAGGAGCTAATGGGTCAGAGTGGTAGATGATTGTTGAAAAGAATTGCTCACTCTCATTCAAGTCATCCTATAAATACACACCCACTCACATGTTCATGAGACTCTTGTAGTAAGAGACAAAAAAAACAAAAAACAAAAAGAAGAAAAAAGGAAAGGAAAAGTAGAGAGAGAAGGAGAGAGAGAGATAAGCAAATTTGAAACAAATTTTAATCTCAAATTGAAGGCTAGGGAGACAGGGAGAGAGAGAGAGAGCCATAGCCATGGGGAGGCCACCATGTTGTGACAAAGTAGGAATCAAGAAGGGGCCATGGACACCAGAAGAAGATATAATCTTGGTTTCATACATCCAAGAACATGGGCCAGGAAATTGGAGATCAGTTCCTACCAACACTGGTGAGAACATCTTGCAAACTTTTCCTCTATCAACCTCTAGTAAATGCAAACTAGACTTTTGAAGGAACACTGAACATGTCTTTGTTGTCCTTAGTCCTAGTGTCAACCTGGTAGTTAATTTTCATGGTGATGATGCAAACTGAATCATTCTGCTCTTTCAATTGTAGGCTTGATGAGGTGTAGCAAGAGCTGTAGATTGAGATGGACTAACTACCTGAGACCGGGAATAAAGCGCGGAAATTTCACTACTCATGAAGAAGGGATCATCATCCATCTCCAAGCTTTGCTAGGTAACAGGTACGTACTTAATAATCCTCCTCCTCCTCCTCCTCCTCCTATGTTCTTCTCTCCCTCGCTTAATTGTTTGTATCTATGAATTCGAGAACCATGAAGTTTCAAATCAAAATTCAATTCACTCACAACGCGTCAAGAAACACATGAAGTTGTGTGTCTCCATTGGATTTCCTATTGATTCCGAAAGAAACCGATTATCTAAAAGCTTAAAACTGTAGGAAGTCGCCAAGTGCTAGCTAGAGATTGGTTCTTAGAGTGTCATATTAAGTTCATGACATAGTGGAATTCAAACTTGGTATATTCTATTCTGATATGATGTGAAACAAGAAACTAATAAACATCTCTTACCTCGCAGGTGGGCGGCTATAGCTTCTTACCTCCCTCAAAGGACAGACAACGATATCAAGAACTACTGGAACACCCACCTGAAGAAGAAGATCAAGAAGTATCAAGCCAAGGCCGGAATCTATGCCGGGTCATCTGATTCGACCACCGCTAGCCACGAGCTTACTTCCAAAGGCTCCAGCACTGATGCCATGAACAATCCTCACTCTACTCACCCACTCTCCACTACTACTAGCTCCTCAACCTACGCCTCGAGCACCGAGAACATCTCAAAGCTTCTAGAAACTTGGATGGGGCCCTCATTACCTGTAGATACAAAACAACCTGAAGTAAAACAGGAGCAAGGGATCTGTGTTAGTAACACCGCTTTCGGTACCATTCTGTCGTGTTATAAAGGGAACAATATATTAGTCAAGAGTGATCAAGATAGTAACAGCGTGCCGAGTGGCGCGATGGGCCACGAAGAGCTCGAATCGCTGCTCTCGTTCGATCAGCTGAACGGTATTTCTTGGGAGAGATCATCGGAGGAACCGGCGTATTACAGGTCCCAGCATGCAGCAGTACCAGACACTGTAAAGCCTCCATTTTCTTTCCTTGAGAAGTGGCTGCTGGAGGAAGCTGCCACGGGGCAGGTAGATCTCATGGAGCTTTCATCCGGTTGCTGCTCAGAACCGATGTTCTAGTAATGATTAATTTATACATCATATAAAAATCTCCAACAACTATATGTGCATGAGATGAAAAAGAAAGCACCATGCATTTAGCTTGCCTAATTAATGACTTATTTACTTTTGTTACCACCTTGAAACCAATGAGAAAGGCAAGGCTGGTAGCTTATTAGCATGTGTAAGTGAATGAACAAACTGTTTTATTGGTATAACATGATAAATTATACAATATTTACCATCCATGTTTCGATCTTTCACTTTATATCCCTCTTTCAGAAGCCATAATCTAATCATACAATAAATATTGTATATTCCTGTATAAATTATGGTTTCCTAAGTTTCATAAGAGGGATATGGAAACTAGTCTACATCAGTTTCAGTTATGCATGCATGGTACATACATATGTATGCTCATAAGATTCTAACAAATGCATCAGAGATAGGATATGCAGTAGAAGCTCAATTTATTTGGGCAAATTAATGGTGGGCCAAAACAATTAAGTGCGAAAATAAATTAAAATCAAACGAAAGAAGCAATTGGAGTTTAATTTTTGCCCATTAGGATGGACCCCACAGGTCGAGTCCCTTCGATCAGTCCGGTTGCTGTCCAATTTAAGGCTTTTGAGGGATATGTGGCTGGCAATTTCAATGAGGCTCCATGTGCTGCTCTCTTCAACAGTGTTCATGGATGTGAACTGATGTACGCATACTAGTTAAATAGGGTCGGAAATTTTCAGAAGGAACTTCTCATAGGCTCCTCATTACATGAAAAGTTCGCACATATGAGAATATATAAAATAAGTTTGATAACTGTCGAATAATTTGAACAATGCAGAACTTAGGTACACAAATGGTAGCAAAAAGAGAGATTAGCAGAGATCCTAAACAACGGCTTTTCAGATTGGGTTAATTTTTCAATTTGTGAAGCCAAAACCAAAGCGAAATTTTCAGTTTGAGAACTTCACAAACCAAAATCAGAACACTCAGAACCAAAAACTGAATCGAACCATAATTGTCGGCTAGTTTTGGTTACGTGGCTTTTTCAGTTTCATACCCACTCCTATGTACTAAATGATGACAATTTCTGGAAACATGAGGGGAACAAAAAGAAATTTGTTGATATGAGCCCTTTGATCTTTCTAAGGTGCAATTAAATGACAGCATTGAAGGAGAAGAAAGAGAGAGTTGGACTGGGGCAATAAGTGATCAAAAGAAGGAAAAGTGAAACTCGGTATTAGAGAAATATATATATATATAGTGCTAAATATTTTGCCCAAGCAGAAATTCACACACAATGTGGAAGAATGGGACTCTCTGGAGGAGAAGAAAACTTTTTTTTTTGAAACAAAGGTAGCACGTTACTCGCTTTATTCAATAGAAAAGTGAACTAAGCAACATGAGTGAGACAATAAGGTCTCAAAAAAAAAAACAAGGGTCAGTGTCATCCCAACTCCTCCGACAGCGTTCAATCATATCGACTCCTCCCGAGTCAAAACTTCCGTTCTGTCATCCCGACTCCTCTCACTGCATTACTACTCTTCTGACCCAACTAACTGCAAGTAAAGGATCAGTATTTGCTTGTTGGAAGATTACCTTGTTTCTAATTGTCCAGAGCACCCACCAGGTTGCCAACATGTAGGTTAGTTTCTTACTCCCTACCAAAGGCCCATCCTATGTCATCTACTTTTCCCAGCCGCGGCCAACGTCATCTCCCAAGTCCTCGAACCAAGCGCACCCAGCTTCTGTCCCCATCGCAAACCGCAAATAGACACATCTCGGAAAAGGTGGTCCACCGTCTTGACCTCATTACCACAGAGTACACAAAGGGTGTTCCATGTCCAACCCCTTTTGACAAGATTATCTGTTGTTAGAAGCCATTTTTTGAGGACGAGCCAGACTAAGATCTGTACTTTAGTCGGCATACGAAATCTCCAAAGAGTTTTGGCGTTAAATCCCTTAATCCCCCATTGCTAAGAATCGCATAAGTAGACTTAACGGTAAACACACCCTTTCCGTGCCAACGCGAAACCACTCCGTCATTCCCAATCCCCGGCGTGACACCCACCAATAAGTCCTTAAGCTCAAGCACGCGACCGCCCCCTCCCCCCCACGCGCCTAGTCCAGTATGACTACTCTCAATTTTACTTAAGCAAGTGTATAACATTTTTCTTCGCTTAAGTAGGCAAACATTTTCTACCTTTGAACGTTTTTTAACAACAAAATGGATTAATTTAACTCTTGGTTTCAGCATTAAACTCACAAAATCCTGGACAAGCCAAGACATGATAATTTTGTGAAGGTTTTACTCCCAACCCTACCTCACAAAAGTAATTATCACGTAACTTGTTCCAACATCCAAACAGGATTTTTCTGTTTATTTCTTCAAGAGAAACAAGCTTAACCTGTGATAACTTAAAAGAGACTTGATAACAAATTATTCGAGATAAAAAAACTGACTAATTTTCTACTAATGATCAAAAAGTTAGGATCTCCCCAGAAGAGAGGGCCTTCAATATATAGAAAGACATTGAATCACTCTGCTAAAAATATGAAATCACTAACTCTATTGAGCTCACCAAACTGAGATGTGGAGCAACTTGTTCTCCTTTCTTCTATGTTTAGATCAATCAACCTACAGGAATGTATAACTTGTCTACAATATGCCAATAGATATCGATAGCATTTCCCAATTATAAAAGATCGTATTTCAGTAATTATATTTATAACCAGCTTTTGAATATTATGTTGTTTGGCCTTTTTTATCATAAATTGCTAAGATGTAGGGCATCGTCAACTACTGAATAATATGTCCACCAGTGCTGCAGAATTTTAAATGAAAATGTTGAACTCCATAAGCATGCCGAAATCCTGAAACTGTCCCACTGGATCAATAAATATCTTAGGAGCTTTTAAGAATAATAATCCTATAGTAAAAAATTTTGACCTATTATCTGAGAACTTTTCCAGAGTAAACATCATCCATAGTCATCGATTTATCAACTTTGACACATCAATCTCTACCAACACTATTTCAACATCACTTGGCAAATCTAACAGAAAGGACCCAAGATTTAGATGACCAACTGTATCACTTCATCCCAATAGTGACTCTCCCATTTGTAAGCCTTCTTTATATGGTTGCACAAGTTTAATTCGAGCTTAGTCGCTAAAGCATCTTGGTCACTACAATAAACTCAATAATAAAGCAGAAAGATGTTTTGCCAACTCTCATGGACCATATATCCTTTTCACAACAATGTAAGTAATTCCCTATAATCTAGACTTGGTCCATTATAAGATGGGGTTTGGACCACCTTTTTTTTGTCGCTACTTTCTTTTGCTAACATTTTAGGGTTCAAAGTTTGTCATTACCTTGCTTTATTAGCTCTCTCAACCACTAGTACTACACTAACCACTGAACTAGACTATAACTAGTTTTAGGACCGAAATTTCAAAGAATGAAAGATCCTTTCACGTGGCTCCCTTCTTTAGATGTTAGCACCATACCACCAACTTAGGTTGGGAGCTCAACATTTAAAAGTCGAATGGTCTAATAGAAACTTCATGAAGCAAATACCATACATACAAGGAAACTGCATTGCCTGGCGACAACAAATACTGTATCAGATGTTCACAGATGACTTGTCCCTCAATAATAGAACGAAAGAACTTCATTGGTAAATGACTTCAATACGATGTGCAAGTGTTGTAGGGTATGCCTAATAAGTAATAGTCAGCCAGTAGGTTATTTAGAATGCAAGAAAATTAGTTATTTCGTACAACGGTAAATCCATTCTTGTGTGCATGTATGTAAGGTTGCGCGTAGATATGCAACTACATGTCTTTGTATGTTTGTGCATGCATACATATGAATGTACATGTACTTGTACGCACATACGTAAGGATATATGTAAAGTGGCCCATGAATGGAGTTCCAACTCCCAACTCCCAACTCCCTCAAGTTGTAAAGTAAATTGTCATTGCTGTGATTCTTAACCAGTGATCAAGACGTGAATAAAATTAGCATATCAGTCATGAAAATAACTATTACAATCACATCCTGAATATTGGGCATAAAGAAGAGCAAAATATCCCCACAATTTTCTATTTTGACAGGAAATTGTACCAATTGCCTTTACTAGTAAACAAAATTCCAACTAAGAGATCATGCAACAAACTATTTTACCCTTTTGCATTGAACTAAAATCAACACAAAGGGGTCCACCCGATAAATTTTTATGCAAATTTTTCATCCCGACATAGCAAATAAAGCTTGAGCATAGATTATGCACCAGCTTGTTTGACAAGGCATAATACCTACAAGCTGCAGTTGCTATCATGGTATTAACAGCAGAGACTACAACTTTTTCTGTGATAATAGTCACTTGAAAATGAATTGACGATGAATGCTTACCACCCATTTAATCTAACGAAAACTTCAATTCCTCCTTTTTCTTACGTACGGAGAATGGCAATTTCTCGTCCGTTGCCAGAAAAAAATGGTACCAAATTGATAGTGGTTTTGCTTGTCACTCCCCCTAAACAGATAAACAACAATAGAGACAAAAGACAAGTTTTGCATCACATTAAACACCAAAACAGATGAAAGGCAAGTTTCATATCATCATCAAACATCACTGCTAACTATCGTAGTACTTTTTTGCCACCGTCTTAAATATCATGAGAAAAAACAAATTGTAATGCAAGATGCATTCTTTAGTCTTAGTTTTATGAAAAATCGGTCTCTAAAACTCAAATGTTGTACCGACCGTTCCTAACACAAGTGGCAAAGACTCGGTGGTTAATACTCGAGGTCACGGAGTTCGAAGTCTAGTTGCTTTATAATTTTCAATTAAGTTTATTTCTAAAAAAAATGAACGAAATAGATAGCATGCTATCTTTCTCAATCAAAAAAGAAAAAAAAAAAAAAAAAAAAAAAAAAAAAAAAAAAAAAAAAAACCCCTCAAATGCTGTTAAATTAACAGTCAACCAATCAATCAAATCAATTCCACCTTTATTTAAAAAAAAAAAAAAAAGGAAATTCAAATTCTTTTTCTAACAAAAGATTGTTTACAATTCACCGATTCTCGTCTTTTCTGAAAGGGACATTACAGAAGAAATCAACAATCAAAAAAATAAAACAAAACAGAAATTAAATGTTTTACATTTTGAATGAATTTACTTATCGATAATGGCATATGCTCATTTTCATAATTGTAGGCGCCCTGACTCATCCTTGGTTGGTAACCTGTCACAATTTCCTAATTTGCACAAACCCAAAGAATACTTGATAGAGGCAACAAGAGGATGACGCCCATTTGATTTCTATAGAAGCATGATCCACCAAAGAACTTTTACCATTATGAGTGCATTATAATAGACCAGCTTTAAACTTTTCAAAAGATTAGCAAGTGTATAAGCTTCTACATTCTATTAGTTGCACATTCGCTCTCTCAGTTGATGTTACAGCCTTGCTACGCCAAGTAAGAAGATATACTCAGTGTCTCAACACTCAAGTGTGAGGGGAACTAAAGCACTGATAGAGGGTTAATGTAGTGATGTGATGCTTTCTCTCTTTGATATTGCAAAGAGAAATTGTATTACAAATATACGACATTGGCTTAATCAAGTCTAAACAAAAAGAATAAACAACAGCTACTGGTACGGTGCTTAGTGAAAGTGTTTTTGGACCAGACTATTTTGCTGTTCCACCCGAGATATACAAAGATGGGTAGCCAAATTTATGTCCACTTGTATTCTCAAGATTAAAGATGTCCACAAGAAATCTCTGATGCCAAGGTATAAGTGTTGTATCACATGAGAAGATAAAATAATAAGTGGCATTTTCCGATGAAAATTAGGTTGAGCACCTGCACAGGTAAATTGTGAAAAAAAAAAAAAACCAATTAAGATGGTTTCTGACATGTGCAAGGAGAACACCTAGTACAGTAATAAGAAAGGATGAAAAGATGTTAGTTGCCTCAAAAGGAAGATAGGACGAACCGTCGAAGCTAAAGTTAGAGCATCTTGCAAGAAAAGACATGACAACGCTACATTTTTAAAAGAATCCAATCCAAAAGTAAAGCCAAAGGCAAAAAAAACAATACACGTAGCCAATACCAAAGATCAAACTAAAACCTTGATTAGTAGTTTGTATTGTAGTATTTTACAGAAATAATGCAGGGAGGGATTAGAGAAAGAATTTTTGGTTTCACATAGCTAAGAAAAGCATTACTTCACATGTTCATGCAGTGTGCTATTATTACATTAGCAGCTAGTTATCTAAGAGAATCAGGTTCACAATTCAATTAAGTATAGGGATATTTTAAATGCTAAGCATTAGAATTAATTAGGAGTGACTGCATAAATATGCTAAAAGAGGGAGTATTGCTACGACTGAGAAACTAAATGCACTGGGACTGATCATTAGTCAGGAAACCAAAGCAACCTATAGTGGTATTTGTAAAACTTTCACAGCTCACTTGCTTGTACTTTAAATGAAACTAGGATAAGTTTTGATTCTCATGATGATGTCATATAGTTATAAATGGTAATCATATGGGAACGAGGATCTTCTTAGGTGAAAATCACTCCAATAACAGAATTAAAACAAAATTGATACTGGCAAAGCATTCGAATAGTAGTCTGGTAGATTCACATAATTGGAAAGCAATCAAAGAAAACAAAGATAAAAAATGTATCTTATATTACTTTGACAAAAATGAGAACGTAAATAGATCTAACAACAAAAATGTGGGAAAAGTAACTTAACCCCCATAAGGTTTACATAACTTATGTCCAGTAATTTTGATCAAAATGAAGATTTTATTGGATCTACTGAGTAACTCGAGCACAAAGATAAAGTAAATAATCTCTTCTGCTTGAAAATTCATATATCAATCCAACAGCTAACAGATCTTATTGCTATGTGCCACAAGTATAATTTATCAAATAACTTGTGTATATTATTCAGAAGCCTACCATTAGAAAGTATGGTAAGGAATCACAGGTCTACGTTGAAGTAGAATAACATAAGCTATAGGTCACAAATCAGACAAAGTATTAGGAATGATGCATTGTTTGTTTTATTTTAGTTGTACTTCTGTTTTCATTGTCTATCCTATAGCTTGGGCCACCATATGGCCTGCAACAGGACAACTTTATCTCTTTGTTGATTGTTCTTACTAAATGAACTTATGGGGCTAAGCCCACACCACACAAAGCCAAATATAGATATGAGTAAAACCGCACACCAGCATTCCACTTCCATTGACACTGAAGAGGCTACCAGAAAACAAAGCTCATGCAGCAGCAAATCATGTAAGCCATCAAATACCGCATATATGTACACATAACCATGTATACAATACAAATCAATAAATAAATATATATGCATCCAGATTTGTTCTCCTTCTCTTCTTGTTAAACACTCGCACTTGGTGAACTTACACAGCAGGCAATCATAAATAAAAAATAATAAATAAAACAAGGAAGAAGAAAAATAAACTGCCATCTTGCTTAATAGTAAATATTAGACATACGAAGTATAGCTTAATGGGAAGAAATTCTTTCATTCCAGATTCAAAATATTCAATATAACTATGTTATTAGCACAACTTGAATAGTCTACATTCGCCAACCCTAACAGGGATGTGCTTTCTTTAGTTGTTAGCTGCAACAGATTTTACACCGGAAAAGTTTGTGACAATGTGAATTGAGCAATCACCATTTTAGCATTGAAAAGAATGAATGGTAAAATAGACATCTAGCATCAATATACTGCAACTAATGAGGATTAGACTTACATCAAAGCTTCTCAGTCAACCTGATCATGAAAGAACTAACAGCCACAGTATCCAAAACTATCCAAGAAGACTCAAACAATTCATGAAAATAATCAGCACCGATTTCCTCCGCTGCAGTTTTAAAAGCGAGACCAAAGGAGTTGCCTTCTATGGCCCCAAGACGCGGCTTCCCACACACTCCAACAATAAGAACTTTCTCTGGCTCCTTAGCCAAGCAGGCACAAATCAACGGCTTCATTTTCGCACCTCTCTCTTTCAAAGCATCCATTAAGAAGAAACAGAACTTTGTAAGGGCTTGCGGATGGCCTAATTTTTTTGTGTCAACTGGGTCTTCAAGCTTCACCCACCGAAATTTTCTCCCACTTCTTATAAACCCAGTCTTAGTAACAGCAGAGCTCCCTTGCCTAAGAATAGCTCTCTGTATATCAATTGCACACTGCATCCCTTTCCTTAGTCGATCGACATTATTCAACGACAAAGCAGAGTAAGCTACCCAAAACTGCTCAGCAGCAGACGATTCTTTTGGTTCTGCAGAAGATTCAAGCAATGCTGTGACTCCATACACTACATCTGCGGCTGATACTTTCGAGCAATAACCATGTATTCTCAAAAAGCTTCTGTAATAGAACTCAGTTAGTCCATACTCTGGTAAGAACCGTTCGAACTCGTCTTTCATTTTCTGCTTAACTTCCATGCTCATGTACTGGAACTTCTTCTGGCAGTCCACAAGGGGAAAGCCCATCCTGGCAAGCAAAAGCTTCAGCTTTTTCAGCCCATTGTCGCTCCAAGTCTTGAGCTTGGTAGCTATATAGGAGGAACAAAGCATCGAATCAAATAAATTCCACTCCCTCAATAGCATAAGCCTCGGCTCATCTTCGTAAGCAATACGAGAGTTCTCAGGAGCCTGAATCTTAGTACCATCTTTTAGTGTAACTGAGCTAACCATATCCAAATTACCAGAACTGTTTATATGTTGTTCGAGTTCCATCACCCCCGCTTGATACCTCTCATTCGTCAGCCTTTCGTGAACAAACTGATCAGTAAGAGAGACACAAGCTAGCCAAAGCAACTCATTAGTGTTCTTCCTCAACAAATGAGCCAACTCAAACAATAAGCAACCCGAAGGCCTTCCATGGAAAGTGCCCAACTTGTAATACTCAGCTTTCAACTTCCCAAAAAGCTTAACCGGGTCTGCTTCAGATTCGCCGGACAACCTCCTCCTCTTCCTATTTCCTCCACCATCATCATCGTCACTCTCTTCATCGCTGTCACTATTCTCATCAAACTCATCGTCGCTATTAAGATCAGATGCATTAGCTAATGCGGACACATCGAAGTCATACGCCAGATCGGCCTGGTGCTCATCTTCTTGCGTATAAAGAACGACAACCCGATTGTTATTTTCGCTCAGGTTGTGCAGGTGGATGGGTCGGTGGCTATCGATCACGAAGACGCGGGTTTCAGAGCCAAGATTCAGTATCCTACGAAGGTCGCGGTGGCAACCCCAATTAACGAGCAGGATAGAGAGGGTTTGATCGGATGAGCGGAGATTGAGGCTAATGAGCTTATCGATCTCGGTGAACGAAGATACAGGATACACAGAGTGGCGGATGGAGTCGGAAGAGAGGATGTGGGTGAGGATTTTTAGGGCGGAGAGAGAATCGGCATCCGAAGCCGACGGAAAAATTAGGAGAGGGGAAGAAGACGAGGCGGAGGCAGCTTCACGAAGCCGTGAGTAGAACGACTCCACACGGAGCTCCCTCACCATGATTCCTCAACTAGGGTTTGTGAGGAAACATCGAGGAAAAACTAAAAAAAAAAAATTCCAAGATCCGTTTTTCGCCAAATAGTAACTAAATTTGAAGCAATCTACCACGAATCCTTCATGCCCCCTTCGAAATCGCCCTAAACCTGACCAGATTCAACGATGAAACAACCATGAACACCAAAAAGGCGAGAAATTTGGGGGAAACAAACAAGACCCAGTTGCAACCTAGTTTCAAACAGGCGAATGTGAAACTCCTCGGCTCAAAATTGGAATTCTCACAAGAAATTAGAGGGGAAAAGGATCTAAAAAGTACCTGAACCACCCCGCGAATCCATCAATGGGAATGATCTGATGCTACATAGCAGAGGAGGCGCGGGAACGTACAGAGAGAGAGAGAGAGAGAGAGAGAGAGAGAGAGCTCAGGATTTGGGTGCGGACGAAGAAGAAGGACGAAGAAGAAGATGAAGAGGAGGGAAAAAAATTTTAAAACGAAGGAGGGGAAATTTTTTTTCTTTTTTTTTCCGAAATATTTCAAATTTCGAAAAAAAAATTTCCGGAGAAGTCCCGCGGGAGATTTGGCGGGCGAAATTGAACGTTGAATTTTTAAATCGTTTGGGAAAATTGTACAATGACCCCTTCACCTGTAGACAAGCTAAAAATTGGTCCTTAATCTTTTTTCTCTTTTTTATTTGAGTTTTTCGACTTATTTTTTTAATTTAATGGTTATATTAGTTGTTATTGTTAATTATTCAAATTAAAACTCTTAAATATGCTAAAATTATTCATATATTTGATACATTTTTTAATATAGTTGATAAAAAAAAATTAATTGTAAAAATGCTTAAGTTAAGGGGGTGTGAATCTAAAAAGGTGTTAGTTGTTAATTATTCAAATTTTATTTGCTAAAAAAGATTAGGCTCTTAAACACACTAAAATTACACATAAATGTGATAAAATTTTTAACTAGGCCGAAAAAATCATTTAATAGTTAAAAATCAAAAGTCGAGGTATATAAATAAATAAAATTAAAGTTGAGGGGGCAATTTGTACATTTCAACCAAATCTGTACCACATGGGTCTCACGTGTTTGTGGGATTTATTTTTTATTGAAATTTTTTTTTTTCGGGTCTACATCTTACCTCTCATCCATTCTGAAATGGAATAAATTTTACTAATCACTTTAATATGATCAATGGAATGAATTTCACTGGTCACAAGTGACCAATAAAAAATTTCTCACTTTGAAATGAATCGAGTGTATATCGTACACCCTATTTTGGGGTGTACGGATAACACTGCTCTTTTTTTATTTACTTATTTGAGGTGAATGTGTGTGAAGACTACGGGATGTCAACTAGTCCGGATTCGGAGTAGATTTTTAAATATTCGAATTTGAATCCGACGTATTTTAAAAATTCATATCCAAATCTGAATCCGACTAAAAATTCAAAACTCGAATTGGAACCCGAAATAATTATTTTTTTCTCTTTACAATATTTCAAAATATATTATATTAAATTTAAATTTTTAAAATATAAATTTAAATATAATAGCAAATATTTATATACATATATTATATAACGTAAAATTAATTCAGGTTCGAGTCGGGTTCGGATTCGAGCCGGATACAATCAAAATCAATATCTAAATCTAAATTCGTCGGATTTTTATTTTTTATATTCATATTCGAATCCCTATCCATTTAACATCGGATAAATTTATTTCGTTCGGATTTTGATTCGAATAAAATTTGGATATCCATTGACATCCCTAGTGAAGACCCCCTGAACTATAATCTATTCTGAAAAGGCCTCCTCAACTTCAAAATTTTTAATTGAATTATTCTTAATTTTTAATTTTAAAATTATAATTATGATTTAATTAAATTTGAAGATTTTAATCATTTCAAGATAAAATTCATAGCAAATAGAGAAATAAAATTAATAGAATTTTTCATTGATTTGACTAAAAGGGTTGGGAAAAAAAAAAAAAAAAAAAAAAAAAAAAAAAAAAAAAAAAAAAAAAAAAATGTCAATTAAACAAGAATAAAGTTAAGAAAATACCAATTAAACAAGAACTAGTCCTTTTAATGAATACTATTTACAATCAATTTTTAAGCACTGGATCAATACTTTTGCACCTATTAAAAAATAGATAATATGAAGCCACAAATTATTCATGAAAAAAGCACTATTTTCAACGAATTTCCATCACTTTTGGGTGCGTTTGGAAGCGGGTTAAGCTGGAATTGGCTAAACCGGGGATAAGTATAAAGTACGGAACTAGAGCTAAAACGCGTTTGGGATGGTTCCAGGGATAAGAGAATTTGTGTTTGGTTTAATAATGAGGAATAGGAGGGATAAAGAGGATAAGATGGGTAAATTACTTTTTTGCCCCCAAGAGTTAATATGTGATAAAAGATGTTAAAAATTAATTAGTTCGTTTTAATTAATGGATTAATGGTTTAAAAAAATAAAAGTAAAATTATAATCGTAATTAAAATGTATTATTTAAAAATAATACATTTAATTTAATATTTAATTTTTTCAACTTAAAATTTAAATTTAAAAAATAAAATTTCAACATTTTAATTTTAAGATTTACAATTTTATAATATTAATTTTAAATAATTAATTTTTAACATAAAATTTTTTTAAATTTTGCAAAATTTGTATATTTGCTAAATATTTGTAAATTTTTGCC
This sequence comes from Tillandsia fasciculata, assembly GCA_029168755.2. Lineage (NCBI taxonomy): Eukaryota > Viridiplantae > Streptophyta > Magnoliopsida > Poales > Bromeliaceae > Tillandsia > Tillandsia fasciculata. The sequence continues at coordinate 3,840,741 of CM054938.1, read as the reverse complement.
CACGAGCTTTATTATGTCATTAAAATGTTGTAAACTCATTTTTCTCGTTTAAATTAATGGATTAATGGTTTAAAAAAATAAAAGTAAAATTATAATCATAATTAAAATGTATTATTTAAAAATAATACATTTAATTTAATATTAAATTTTTTCAACTTAAAATTTAAATTTAAAAAATAAAATTTCAACATTTTAATTTTAAGATTTACAATTTTATAATATTAATTTTAAATAATTAATTTTTAACATAAAATTTTTTTCTCGTTTTAATTAATGGATTAATGGTTTAAAAAATAGAAATAAAATTATAATCATAATTAAATTATATTATTTAAAATAATATTTAATTTAATATTTTATTTTTTTCAAATTAAATTTAAAATTTCAAATATAAAATTTTAATATTTTAATTTTAAAATTTAAAATTTTATAATATTAATTTGTGATGATGAAAGTGTATTGGGAAGAGAGAAAGGAGGTGGGATGAAGGAAAAGAGAGAGAGGAGAGAGGGATTTGTGATGATGAGAGTTTATTGGGAAGAGAGAAAGGAGGGGAGAGGAGAGAGAGTGAGGAGAGAGTTTTTATTAAAATAATATGTTGGGAGGAGATAAAGTAGGTAAGAAGGGTAATATGATAAAAATTTTAATATTAAAATAATAGGATGGGATTTGTTATACCAGCTATTTTTCTTGTTCTGGGTTAAGCAATACCAGATGGTTCCAGAAGCGTTTGGGAGAATAAGGGATAAACCCGCTATTCCCGGTTCCGTTCCATTATCAAACGACCCCTTTGGTGCTTACAAACAAAGATTCCTCACGGAATGTAGGCCTGTATTGGATTAGATGGATGTCACTGCAAGGGTCAAGCACAAAGGAGTTCTTATAGCAACTACGGAAATTGAATAAAACAAATTGATATTTTCAATTGCTTTTGGTGTTGTCGAGTCTGAAAACTTTGATAGTTTGGAATGATTTCTTCATGGATTGAAGACAGCAATAGAGAAACCGAAAGGTTTAGTACGTTGTTCTCTCGAATAGACACAAAGGTTTAGATGAATCTGTTTATGTTGTCTATCCAACAGTTGAACATCGAAAATGCGTGCGTTATCTTTACAACAACTACAATAAATAATTTTGCGGAGATTTCTCTAGAGATAATTTATGGGTAATGGCAAAGGCATCATATACAACATCTAACTATGATATGTGATTAGTTGACGAACAATCTCGATGCTCTCCGACAAAAGAACTAGAATAAGAAAATAGAATTATGAAATTGTGTTAGAAATAAAAGAGTATTATAACAAGTTAATTTAGTAATTAGGTATAATATACTAAAATTCATTCTGTTACAAATTTGTGCATTGTTGATTTTATTAAGTTGATCATGCATTGTTGTTACACATTCACTTATTAAGTTGATTATGCATTGCTGTTAATTAAGTTGATTTTATTTAGTTAATAAAACCAGCAGTGCATTGCTGATGTTATTTAGTTGATTATATATTGCTGTCATAAATTCTAAATCTTTGTGCATTAATTGCTGATTTTGTAAATTTGTTATGTTATTTTTATTTTTTTTTAGAATTTTAGTTAATATAAAACGAAGCAACAAAAGGGGAGCGGAAGTAATTAGACCTAATGTTTGTATTTGCGATGAGCATATCTTTGTGTTTATGATAAGCAAATTTTATGTAAGAAATGCAGTTTTTTTCAATATATATAGTTTCGTATAACAAAGGTAGAGAAAAAAAAAAAACAATAACATGAAATACTCTTTTCTAGTAATAAATTATTGAAAATTTAGTACTCGTTCTGATATCAGATTTTGTGAATCTGCAATCCGTTCTTATACTTTCTATTGTTGATCCGATATTTGCTCCGATATTGATCGTTAGAATTCTACAACAGAAACGTGAAATCGAATTTTTATCATAAATCTATCTTTTTAATAAAAATTATAACCGACACAACCATAAAAAAAAAAAAAAAAAAAAAGAAAAAAGAAAAAAAAAAATCAAAACAGAATATGTAGGTTAAATAAGATTCATTAACCAAGAGATAAATTACAATTGACTCCTCTTCTACACAGAGTAGCTTCAACTCGAGCTCTTTTTATAAATCACTCTCACTCTTCTCTCGAATTCTATAAACTCGAATAATTTATTTCTTTGTATGCACCCTTGCACTAAGTGCATCCAAAATCACAAACATCTTGATGATGCCACATTGGTGCAGCTAAACCGTACCACCACCACCCCCAGAAAATAATAACACATATATTATATTTATAGCTTACATAAAAAATCACTCAAATCCAATCTAATTAAATTTTAATTAATTTATTTCTAATAGATTTAAATATTTATTCTAATCCAACGGAATTCAACTAAAAATCTTATCAAATCCTAAAATAAACAATGTTACACTACATTCTACTTATATACATCAACCACCACTAAAAGCTAAACCTGTAAGCTTTAATCAACCAACAACAACTATTTTTTTTTTTTTTATATTACTATTCTAAAGAATCTAAACAAGCATGTCAAGTACCACTAAACACAAAAGCAAGTAAGTAGAAATGGAGCTTTTCTTTTTACCCTTTGAATGAATGCGTTGCTTTATGGTTTTTCAAAATCTTTGTAACTGATATTTCAAATCAACAGTACTGTAGTGCGTGTTATCAACTTAAGAAACATAATTATATATAATGCCTATATATATATGTTTACTCCCTCTACAAAAAATTTTAAAAAGTAGTTAATGGGAAAAAAAAAAAAAAATCAAGAAATATGATAAGGTAGTTGTTTTACCCCCTAATTTACACTTTCTTAGAATTGACGATCTCTAATGTGCAGCTACATGCAAAATTTTTTTTTTGATTAAACAGAAATATACCCTATTTGAAATTAAAAGCAAAGGGATACAGGGAGGTATAACCCATGCGAACACAGATGAAATGTCCGAACTCTAGCTACCACAACAGAAGGAGACCACTGCAGCTGCCGTAGTCACCGCAGCGCACCACTGCAGCAGCGAGGTCTGCAACATCAGCGACACGTTAACAAGAGCTACATGCAAATTTTAATTATCATTTTACTACTAGCAGAAGAAGCAACCCGTCTTTCACTTATTAGAGATCAGAGCGAAGTAGTATAGAGCAAAAAAAAAAAAAAAATTAGGTGAAGGTGATATATAGAGAGATGGTGTTGGATGTGTGAGGGATATATGGTTGAAAAAGAAAATAAGCAACTAAAGAGATGGAGAAAGGTGTGGAACATGGGGGTTTGGGTGAGATTTAAAGGAGGATGAAGACTATTGGGAAGCACTTTTTTTTTTTTTCTTTTTTTTTTTTGTACAATTCCAACATTTGAAGTGATATATTTGCAAAGTGACTGTCAATTTCAATATTTAGAGGGATATATTTGCAAATGTGATCATTACTTTTAGAAAAATACTAATGTTACACCTCAAAAGAAATCTACATCTTACATTCCATCTATTTCAGAGTGGAATTCTTCACTGGTCACTCCCCCATTCTGGGATGGATGGGCGGGGTATACGGATAGCATTGCTTTTTTAGTATTTGGAGAGACATATTCGCAAGAACGACCATTAAAATTAAGAAGTTTCAATCTTTGAATAGATGGAGTGTATAATATATACCCTAATTAGAATGTACAGATAGCATTAGTCTTATGCTTTTGTAAGAAGAATATGGTTGCACATTTCTAGCAGTTGAGAAGCACAATTTTAAATAACTTTAGCACTTGGATGGAGAAACATATTTGCAAAGATAATTGTTGTGTATTTGTGATAATTGTTGTGTATTTGTGAGGAGATCATTTTTGTATATTTCCAAATGTTAATAGCAAATTTAGGGATATATTTGTTGGTTCAATATTATCATTCCACTTCTAAACTACTAAAAATAAATAGAGAAATAGCAAATCTGTTAGAGGGATATGTTGAAAATAAATAGAGAGCTAACTGTCACGGACTAAAGCTTTTCGCCTAGCAAAAATTCGTGCGGCGCCTGCTTTCCTGCTCGAAGAGGGCAAGTCTTTAAAATTTTCTAAGTCGCTGACATAACGGATCTGAACCGGAGCAGCATCTAAATGTTAAAAATAAATAGAGAACTAACATATTTGTTAGAATGACATGTTAAAAATAAATAGAGAACTAAATTGTTAAAAATAAACAGAAACTTATATGACATACTAATAGGTCCATATCGGATGAGAATGAAATTATAATTAAATATATAAAAGATTATGGACACTAGTAATAATAAATGAGCTAAGCATTTTAAACCGACGGTTTAAATCCAACAAGTTATTATCATTAGTGGGCAAGATTGTTAAATTTGGTATCAGAACTAATCATCAGTCCGAAATGTGTGACGAGTCTGTACTGAGTTGGGGTCTGAATATAAGACGATAGGTTAAGGTCTGGATGACAAGTTGGCAGAGCTCTCACATCACCTAGTAATGTTGGGTTGTGTGTGTGATTGGGCTAACGAGAACGATGACGTTAGATCTAACGGGAGTACTGGATCTTGGGTTGTGCGTGTGATTGTGTTGACGAGGACGAGGACGAGAGCGTCAGGTCTAAATGGGAGCACGGGAGTCTAACATCAAGCCTAAACGGGAGTCTGTGATACCTCAATAGTCTCACATCGGATAAAGTTGTGATTGGATATATACGAGATCATAGACATTAGTACTAATAACTGGGTTTAAATATTTTGGACCGGTACTTAGGGCCAAACGAGTTATTATTACTAGTGGGTCGGATCGTTACATTTAGTACAGAGCCAATCACCAACTCGAAATGTGTGACGAGTTTCGACTAAGTCTGGGTCAGAATGATAAGATGATAGATTATATCAGAATCTGAATGACAAGATGATAGGCTATGCCAAAGTCTAAATGACAAAGCTCTCAAATCACATGGTGATATTAAATTGTGTGTATGATTGGGACTGACGAGGACGTTATAGTCCTTATATCGGATAGAAAATAAAATAGAATTGTGATTGAATATATAGGAGACCATGGATGAACACTAGTAATAATAACTATGATTAAATATTTTGAATTCAACGAGTTATTATTAGTAGTGGACTGGATTGTTACCATCGAGATCTGGAGCATGGATTATTATTTCGATCTATACTCTCTTATATTTTTAATCACAATCATTTTAACTTATAATTTATTTGCACGCCCATCACCCTATTGAGACTAGTCCATAAGTGGTCTCCACACTTATAAACCACCAAACAATTTGTTAATGGGCACGGGCACATTGTAAACTGATCATTTGATCATGTGCAAGGCGGGCGCGGGCCTGGGACCAGCCACATGGGCTTTTTTGGCCCGAGTTAAAAGACATTATTGCCTACACCCGGTGTACTCATTTACGCCTTATGCACCACACTTTTCCTCATCTTATACACCAAATTTTTTAATCTAATATTTACCGGACACAATGCTACCATTCTCTCTCAAAAAAAAAATAATATTTACCATACACAATATCTAAGTGATCTACTTCCAAACAAGTCTAAAAACTATTTACCAAAACATTTATGTGGTCTTTATTAAGTAGCATTTTCAATCGACGACAGAGATAAACATAATTATTTGATCTAAAATCTCGAAGGTTATGTAAAATATAGTTAATGAGTTAGATTTTAATTTTGAAACCTCTATCCAACCATTTTAGAGAGTGCCGTAGGTAATCTTAACAATTATTTTATAAATTCAAGCCATATGAATGTCATAAAATATATTTAATGAGCTAGATTTTAATTTTGAAACCTAATTAAGAGCTCTATCGGAGCATTTTCGGATCATAATGGAACATATTTTTTTACAGTCATGCGTGCGCAGCAGCACATATAAGAAAATATTGCACGCGAACCGGATTGCGAAGAACTTGAACCCCTTATTTTAGGGCACATTCATACATTAGATGTAGGCAATAATTTTCCTCTAGTTAGGTCATGCCCACTGGTGGTGACATAAGGGGCCAAGTCCAATTCAAAAGCCACAATGGTAGCTCAATGCCTCAAGCCTCATCTCATCTCTCTACTCTCTTTTATTTATAGCTAATTACCATGTCTCTTTCAGGTCCCTTTCTCTCACCTAATTTTCTTGTTGCTTAGCTCCTGTAGTCCATTGAGGAAAAAACTTGTGCAGGGAGCTCCCCCAACGACTTTTCCTTGGAATACTTTTTATCTATTGTCACGTGGTAATTTTTGTACGTATCTTACAAAAACAATAATTTTAGATGTTTTTTCGTAGATTCGAAATTCGTTTCTGACTCGCCATGGTGAAAACGATCCTTTCGTAAGAGAAATGTTTCGTCTATAAACCAAAAAGAGTCGTGGAATTAGAAACCTCCATCTCATGGTTATAATTCTTCCCTCTAGGTTTTATTTATTTTTTTTGAATTTTAGTTTTAGAAAAGAAAACCGAAGTGACAAGACTACATTATAGAAATGTGGTCCTCGCATTCGGTTGGATTGTAGGGTTAGCATTGCTCGGTAAGAAAATATATTGCTTTAACACATGTAAAGCTAACACACGGATCGTTTTCTCCACGTAGGGAGAGCTCCCCACTCAAGTTTTTTTTTGTAATTAATTCATCCATAAGTTTTGCTATCTGTTTTATTCAACTTTTTTTAAAAAACTATTTAAATAGAAATATAAAGTACCTAAACTTCGAATTCGAAACTTTGGCTACCAACCACCAAGTCCCTTGCCATTTGTACTAGAGACGGTCAGTAAATTTAGCCATTGTTATCAAGTTGTTATAGCCTTAACTTTTCTTTTTTTTGACATGGGTTGGAGAGAGAGAGAGAGAAAGAGATAGAGAGATCTTGCTATTCGATCATCAATTTTTGTCATGTACCTACTAAATAGATCTAATAGCTAGGAAACTTGTAGTAATGGACATAGTGGACATGAGGACCATGATACATAGATCTAGATAGGAGAGATATATAAGAGAAAAATATGACCTATCTATAGAGATTTAACCCGTTAATGTAGGGCTGATAGGGAGAATAATCGAACCGACGATCTCATCAAATTGAGGGGGGTTAAGACTAACTCTGATAGTATGTTAGCGTATAAGAGGACGTGCGTCAATCACAACCTAGGAATAATATGTTTAGCAAGATGATCATGCATATATATATATATATATATATATATATATATATATATATATATATATATATATATATATATATATATATATATATATATATATGTGCATGGCCTTAGGGGCTTCAATGAATTTGCCAACCCAATGATCAACTTGTAATGGTCCATGCTCTTCTTGGTGGTGAGGTACCCTCGTGATCTTATAAGTCTTGTAGCCAAGCATGGTAGGTGAGCTAGATTCAATGTCCTGGCCACTTGCAAGTTTTTGCTCCAAATTATATACATGATGACTCGAGTGATGATAGAGATTTGAAAAGCTATATATTTGTCTTATGAATCTTTTGATCACAATATTTTAGGAATCTCTGACAATGAAATCACCTGATGCTGCTTCTCTTTGCTTCCTTAAATTGCTCATAAACTAATACTAAATCCTCTCTCTCTCTCTCTCTCTCTCTCTCTCTCTCTCTCTCTCTCTAGTGAGAACTTAATCTTCAAAATTGACTATCATGAATCTCATGACAACTTGAATACACTTACCTAGCTACTATTACTTCTATTAGAAGTATATATATATATATATATATAGAGAGAGAGAGAGAGAGAGAGAGAGAGAGAGAGAGAGAGAGTAGAGCTTATATATTTTTAAAAGCACAAGACAATTCATACTTGTGAATTTTTTACCATTAGATTGTATTGAAATTTGTACTTTCTACTTTATCTTTTTCTCTTTTTAGTTGATTTTACAAAAGCACTAATCACAATACAAATTCAATGGTAAAAAATTCACAAGCATGAATTGTCTTGTAGTTTTAAAAGTATATAAGCTCTACTCTCTCTCTCTCTCTCTCTCTCTCTATATATATATTTATATATATATATATATATATATATATATATATATTTGTGACTTAGAAGAAAAGAGATATATATATATATATATAACTGTTAACAAAGCTAGCTGTTTCTTATCTATCTTGTAGTTAGGAACTAGCCAGCTAGGGACATAGTTTTTAAATTTTCTGTGGAATCCAAAAGTGAAAAAAAAGCCATGAAAACTCATAATTCATGCTCTTCCAATCTCCACACATTTGAGTGCTAGGGAAAGGCCACATGGGACAGTTGCTTGTTTGGTTTTTGTCACCAGTGACCACATAACAGTGCCAACAACTAGATATCCCAACGCATGCGATAGAATTGTTTCCATTGCCAAATTAATTGCGTGCCGCATCGATCTATCGGTAGGTGTCTCTCGCATCACGCTCAATTTTCTCAATCGAGTCCAGCTCAGACGACGAATTACACACAGTAATATAGAGAAAAAAAGAAAAAAAAAAAGAAAAGAAAAGAAGAGCTGAAGTGTCGATTAATTTCAGTTGCTCATGATCAATCTTTATATAAAAAGGGCGATTATTTATAGCATGAATAGTACTGGAACAGATTAATTTAGAATCAAATGTACATTCCATTATTGTTGTATATAGCATGTGAAATGAACTCATATATACACCAATTGAACACATCAGTGATCATATTTAATTTATTACAAAGAATTAATCCTAGCTAGTTCAAGGAATCTAGCTAGCCAGTGAAATAACTAAGCTCAACTCTCCAACATATTAATTAATAAACATGATCATAAAATGGATGTCTCTGATGGTGGTTTTTTTTTTTTTTTTTTTTTTTGGAGAGCAAAATTAAACTTTGGTGTTCATGATTGTATAATTAATATACCATGTTACATCATGAGAATGGAGAAGAATCAAATGATCCCATTTACTTGGTACTACTTCACTGTGAGTGAGTGATCATTAGTAGGACCCTTGGTAATGATGGTGCAGTGGATATGTACTTATAATCTCTTTCATTTCATATGCCAAAACATATTACTGTAAAAACAAAAAATAAATAAATGTACTATTTTCATTGTCAAATGTGTTTCCAAAAAAGTCATCACAATGTACACACACACATATATATAGCACTCCACATCATAGAGAAACAGTATAATGATGATGATGATGACTTTGGAAAAATATTAAGCAAAAAGAGAAAATGGTGCAAGAGTCAAAAGTTAAAACTAGAGAGTCCATATCTTGCATAAATGGGCTTTGAAAAAAATTGCTTTGTTGAGTATGAAGGAAACAAGTTTGGGCAGGTAAACTTAAAAGTGATTGATTCAAGAATATGTTATATATTAATGGAGAAAATAAGGGAAAATTTTAATCTAAATTAATCCAAATCAAAAACAAAATAAAAAAAGTGTAAATCACAAACTGTATATATATGATCATATTGTAGGATTTATTTATTAGCTCACATTCAATTTTTGTGAAGAAGGTTTTGGGTGGTCCCCTAATAAGAGTCTATATACTCATTATTTTTTATAGCTAAAATTCATGAATTAATTAATATTGAACTAACACGAATGCAAATTTAATTACTCATTTACTCTAGATCTAAATTCGAAAATCTACCACTTGGTACTCAAAAAGAAAAGAAAAGAAAAAACTAAGTGCACATTGTTTGATAACAAGATAAGGTAATTTAATACTCAAACTGAATTTAATACTAGATCGAAGTGGTGTCATTTCACATGTATGTATATATTAAATCTCGTGATCTTCACACAGATCTATGAACAACCCAATTTTTTTAATACAAAATGAAAAGTTTGATCTGTAGCCACTAAACTATATATACACATTTTAAAGTAAATTGTGTATACCCAATCTATATATAACATATCAAATACATAAGATTTTCATTAATTTTTAAGTTAAAACAACGTACACAATCCAATTACCTAAATTCCCCCAGAAAAATCAAAAATCAGAAAACAAATAAAGAAAAGCAATATGCATCAGACCCCTCACAAATCCACACACACAATTACTACCATATTACATAAATCCAATTTGTAAATTAGATCCAGTAGTTATATATATATATATATATATATATATATATATATATATATATATATATATATATATATATATATATATATATATATATATATATAGTTTGTAAATTAAAGAGAGGAAATTAAGCACCCATAAATTAATCCCCACTCATGAACAATTGGTAATTATTAACCACACAAAATTAATGATCCATGCGATGCGCGCACATATATATATATATATATATATATATATATATATATATATATATATATATATATATATTATATGCATTCGAGGAGTTGTGCTCAAGTGTTTTCGAAAATACAGAGATCTTTGTATTTTAATTTTATTTTCAAAAACAGTGCATACAAATCATCGAATGATATTATTAGATATGACACCAAATTTTTCAGATTTTAGAAACTAAATTACTCTTATGGCTTGCAAATAAGAGTCTATAATTTCCATAGAAAGTACCTTCTTGCCTTCTAAGCCAAGATCGTTAATTAATACTCGAATTTGAAAATAAAAAAATTATCACATAAATTATCCGAATATCATACGATAAATAACACTAAAAAAAATCATAAAATTTAGACTTGAGATACTTCAAGATTATATTATACAATATTGACGGTTGATTCAGATGCTCTATAATCGAAAAGAAATTAAAGTAGTAGGGAATCACACGCGCGCCACTTAGCTCGACTCCCTGCATGCATGTATATATATATATATATATATACGCGTACGTATACGTAGATAGAGAGGGATGGAGGGACGTCGATGGGGCAGAATGGATGTGCATGAATATCATCATCGGCGGGAATGGGAGGAGACGGAGGAGCAGTCGCAGGGGGTGGCGTCGGGCGGGGGTTCGACCTCGCGCTTGTGGAAGCTGCGGTGGCAGCTGCAGGCGGCGCAGCGGAGGGCGGCGGCAGTCCCCTCCTCGCCAGCCGCCATGAACTCGCGGCAGCCGTCCACCGCGTACCCGCCGATGCTCGCAGCGTGGTTCCGCCGGCACTCCCGGTACCGCACCACCTTCTCCGCCTTCCTCACCGCCGCCGACCCGTTGGAGTGAGGCTTCCTGGGGTCCTGCTGCGGACCCATAATTATTTGTTTGGTGAGAATTTAGGGTTCCAGCAGAGAGCAAGAGAGGGAGAAAAGGGGGGTGGGAATTAAAAAAAAAGGAAGAGAGAGAGGAGGGGGTTCCATCTCTTTCACGTCTTTCGGGTTGGATTTATACTGAAATGGTGGGGGCATGGGGGGGAGAAGGTGGGTTAGCTACTGTTGAATAATAAATATATTTTATTTTATTATTTTTTATTTTTTATTTTTATTTTTTTTGGGAGTGTTTTGGTTTTGGTTTTGTCAACGATGAACCAATAAATAAATTAAATACAACATAAACTTCAATTTATCCCTTTTCTTGTTTAGGCTTGATCCTTTGAACTTACGAAAAAATTATGTTTCTAGTTTTAATATATATATATATATATATATATATATATATATATATATATATATATATTTATTTATTTATTTATTTATTTATTTTGGTATATAATATCATATTTTACATATGGCAATAAGTTAGTTACGTACAATATATATGTTCTGCAATTCTATATGTTTATTTTTACTTTGTGACTTCTGTTCTTAGTTGAATTGAGTCTAATAAATTGAGTAAAATTACGGTACATAATAAATTTAACGGTAAAAAATTTAATAATAAAATTAATATTTATATGAAAAAAATCAGATCGAAATCATCAAGTGCTGTGGCTTAAGCGCGATCAGTGTGCTATTCCTAATTAAATTAAACTACAACAAAATTAGGTTATAGAGAGACATGCTTGTGACACTTTTGTATAAGTGTTCTATTTATCTTCCATCTATATCCAAAATTAAGTTATAGAGATACATTTTTGAAACACATTATAAAAAGGTGTCGCTATACACTCTAGCGACGGCACATATGGTAACACTAACAACAAGTGTCGATATTTTTGCCAGCAATATTTTTTTAGATTTTAGAAACACTTAAAAGTGTCGTTATAGTATAATTTTGTTGTAGTATAATAATATATTGTTTTAGAATAAATTTTTTTTATAAGCACATATTTTTAAAATAGTTGATTAGTCTTTACTATCAACGGTATATTTCCAAATACTTTTCTTCCAACTCAATTTTGTCTAGTAACATTAAATGAAACTCAATCCAAAACGGACCTTAGCTAATATAATTTTATTTTGTCATTGTATGATGTTATAGAGATAAAAAAATGATAGTTTTAAAAATAACATGGTGGTATAATTAATCAGATATTTTATTATTTTATAGTTTGCATAAGTTTGCAAAATTATTACTTTATTATCATATATTTACTCAGTTTAAAAAATAAGTTTTTATAGTAAAAAAAATATATAAGACCACAGAATTCTGATTAGGTAAATATAATTTTTTGAATCATCAATGCGAAAATGGGCTAAACCACAAAAGAAAAAAAAATTAAAGTTTACATGTTGTTAGATACAATGTACACTTTATATCTCTATCTCCGCATCTCCCTCAATCTCTCGTCTCAATTCCATTTCCAGATCTAATTATATGTAATTAATAAATCTAAAAGTATAATTAATATATATATTGTTAGCAACGAGCGCACAAACTAAACAAAATCAATCGGCGATCACGATAGAAAAGTAGAACCAAAATTGCACGACAGAAAATAACACACAGATTTACGTGGAAAACCCTTTGCAGGGAAAAAATCACGGGCGAAAGAGGAGAGGTTTCACTATGTAGAAAAGAGGGAATACAAGAGTTCGTGATGATTCAATCGCTCGATCTCGCTCTAGGGCAAATAAAAGAGAACTTAGGGTTTTTCCTTAGCGGATCGGATCCGTACCGCGGGGGCTCCGCCCCCCGCACCCCCCGTCCGATGTCAGTGGTGGGCTTCGGGCTCGGGCCTAGCGGCCCGAGCCCTTCGCTTCCACCACAGACATCCACAAAATTTCCTGTCGCACCGCGAAGCCGTCGGCGAACCTGAATCATAATATCGAAGCGATTCTGATTTTGAGTCACATCTAACAAATCTCCACCTTGACTCGAAATCCCCTTTAAATAAAACATCAGTGATAACTCTCCACCTTCTCCACAAGCCCCTAAGGGCACTCCAATCAGCAAGCAATGCTAATCAAGTCCAAGCAGTGCTTGAACTTGACATACGGAAGAGGCTTTGTCAACATATCAGCTGGATTCTCCAATGTGCTAATCTTCTTCACCGCAATGTTCCCTTGAGCAAAAACTTCGCGAACAAAGTGATACTTGATGTCAATATGCTTTGTTCTCTCATGAAACATTTGGTCCTTTGTCAGATAAATAGCACTCTGACTGTCACAAAATACTGTAACCTTTTCAATGCTTATGCTTAATTCATTGAATAAGCCTCTCAACCATATGCCTTCCTTCACAGCCTCTGTAATTGCCATGTATTCAGCCTCTGTCGTGGATAATGCAACCGTGGGTTGTAAGCAAGCTCGCCAACTAACTGCACATCCACCAAGTGAGAAAACATAACCGGTAAGTGATCTTCTCTTATCAAGATCTCCTGCATAATCAGAATCTACAAAACCGGTTAGGCTTGCTTCAGACTTTCCAAATTCCAAACATGCATCTGTAGTACCTCGCAAATACCTCAAAATCCATTTCACAGCTTGCCAATGTTGCTTTCCTGGATTTGCCATGTATCTGCTTACCACACTAACAGCATGCGCAAGGTCTGGTCTCGTACAAACCATAGCATACATAATGCTTCCGACTGCACTGGCATAAGGAACTCGTTCCATGTATTCTTTATCCTCATCTGTTCTTGGTGCTAAATCAGTTGAAAGTTTAAAATGTGTAGCGAATGGGGTACTTACTGGCTTGGCATCCTTTAAGCAGAATCGTTCCAAAACACGCTGGATGTATGCCTTCTGAGACAACTGTAGTTTCTTTGCACTTCTGTTCCGTTTTATCTCCATACCAAGTATCTTCTTCGCTGCACCATTGCCTTGGAGATTGCTTTAATCCATAAAGCGATTTCTTCAATCTGCACACATGATTTTCTTTTCCCTCAACTGTGAATCCCTCGGGCTGCTGCATATAGATCTCTTCCTCTAATTCGCCATGTAGAAAAGCTGTCTTCACATCTAGTTGCTCAAGTTCTAAATCATCCATGGCGACCAAACCGAGCAAAGCTCTAATGGATGTATGCTTCACCACTGGTGAGAAGACATCATTGAAGTCGACACCTGGAATTTGACTGTATCCTTTTGCCACCAATCGAGCCTTGTATCTGATACTCTCATTTCCCTGTGTGCCTTCTTTCTTCTTGAACACCCATTTACATCGGACAGCTTTCTTTCCTTTAGGAAGCTTCACTAAATCCCAAGTCTGATTCTTATGAAGAGATTCCATCTCTTCCTCCATAGCGAGCATCCACTTAGCGGAATCAGTACATGAGACTGCTTCTGTGTAAGTAGATGGCTCCTCAAGTGCATCTGTTTCTTGTGCAGTCACAAAAGCATAGGCCACCAGATCCGTGTCTTCATATCTCTGCGGTGGTCTGATCTGCCTCCTCGGTCGATCTCTAGCTATAGAGTATGTGTCTGTCTGTGGTGGTGCCTGAGGCTCCGCAGGAACAGAATCGCCTGAAGTGATACCTGATGCCGGAGTGATCTGGACTTTAGAGTTTGTTTGATACTCCAACTCGACAAATTTCTTTGTTGCATCTGCACCTGTATCTGTACCTGTATCACAAGGAACATGCGACTCCTCCTTTCGGCGAAGCATATCAGTCTCGTTAAACTTAACATCTCTACTGATTATAATTTTCTTATCCTCAAGACACCACAACCTAAAACCCTTTGTACCAGAAGCATAGCCCAAGAATTTGCATTCTTTCGACCTAGGTTTTAGCTTTCCTTGACTCACATGTGCATAAACTGGACAACCGAATATTCTCAAATCAGAATAATTTGGAGGGTGACCAGACCATACCTCTTCTGGAGTTTTGAGATCAATGGAAGTCGACGGAGACCTATTCACCAAGTAGCAAGCCGTAGAAGCTGCCTCTGCCCAAAATTCCTGACCAAATCCTGCATTCGAAAGCAAGCATCTTGTCTTCTCGATGAGTGTTCTGTTCATACGTTCTGCTACGCCGTTTTGCTGCGGCGTGTAGGGAACTGTACGATGTCTCTCGATTCCTTCATTTTTGCAGAACTCATTGAACTCTCCTGAACAGAATTCGAGTCCATTGTCTGTGCGAAGGCGCTTAATTTGCTTTCCTGTCTGCTTCTCAATCAAGGTCTTCCACTGCTTGAAGGTCTTGAATACATCATTTTTGTGCAACAGAAAGAATGTCCAAACCTTCCTTGAATAATCATCGATGAAGGTCAGCATGTACTTTGCACCACCTTTAGAGGGAACCGGTGCTGGCCCCCAAAGATCTGAATGGATGTAGTCAAGTGTTCCTTTTGTTCTGTGGACTGCTTTGCTGAAGCTAACCCTTTTCTGCTTCCCAAATACGCAGTGTTTGCAGAAGTCCAGACTTCCTGTACTTTGGCCACAAAGAAGTCCTCTCTTACTCAGCAATGTCAATCCTTTTTCACTCATATGTCCCAGCCTCATATGCCACAACTTTGTGACATCTGAATCTGACATAGATGAAGAGGATACTGCAGCTCCACCTGTCACAGTTGAACCTTGCAACACATAAAGTTTTCCTTCCTGCCTTCGTCCTTTCATCACAACAATGGCTCCTTTCGAAACCTTTAGAACTCCATCTCCACCAGTGTATTTATATCCTTTAGAGTCGAGGGTACTCAAAGAAATTAAATTTCTCTTCAATTGTGGAACGTACCTGACATCAGTAAGCGTTCTCACAATACCATCAAACATCTTGATATTTACCGTTCCTTGTCCGACAACTTTGCAGGATGCATCGTTGCCCATCAAAACAACCCCACCATTCACAGCTTCAAAAGTGGAGAACCAGTCCCTGTTGGGACACATATGGAACGAGCATGCTGAATCAAGAATCCACTCTGTGCTGGCTCTGGATTGATCATCGCAGACCAGCAGCACATTCCCCTCGCTGCTATAGTCTTCTGCTACACTGGCTTCAGCAGATTTTGAACCTTCTCTTCCCCTTTGATCACCTCTTCCTTCGGTCTGTTCCTTTCTTTTCAACTTGAAACAGTCCGCTTTAATGTGGCCCTTCTTCTTACAGTAATTGCACATCAAATTTCTGTGCCTGGATTTCGACCTAGCCTTCCCTTTACTGTCTTCGAAACTTCTCTGCTTGGATCTTCCTCTTGTGTACAGGCCTTCTGCCTGACTTTCAGTGGTACCACTCATCTCCTTATCGATCCTCTCTTTCGAGAGTAGGGCAGATGAGACGTCTTCCAAAGATATGGTATCACGTCCATAAAGCATAGTATCTCTAAAATTTGTATAGGAAGATGGTAGAGAACATAACAGTAATAATGCTAGATCTTCATCATCATATTTTACTTCCAGCATTTCCAGATCCGTAACGATTTCTTTAAAGTCGTCGAGATGAGATTTTATACTCTTACCTTGAATCAGACGATGAGAGTATAACTTCTGCTTCAGATGGAGTTTGTTGGTAAGACTTTTCGTCATACACAATGACTCCAATTTCAGCCACAAGCTCGCAGCAGATTTCTCCTTAATGACATGCTGTAAGATCTCGTTCGAAAGATGCAGTTGGATCTGCGTAAGAGCCTTCCGATTCATCTTCTCCTTTTCCGCCATACTAAGGGATGCAGACATCTTTTCCATCCCAAGCAGCGCATCCTCTAGATCCATCTGAGCCAGAATTGCGCGCATCTTCACTTGCCATAACGTAAACCTTGTGCTATGATCGAGCAATGGGAGATCATACTTCATGGACGCCATTGATGAGAAGAAACCCTAATCGATGAACGGGGCTCTGATACCAGTTTGTTAGCAACGAGCGCACAAACTAAACAAAATCAATCGGCGATCACGACAGAAAAGTAGAACCAAAATTGCACGACAGAAAATAACACACAGATTTACGTGGAAAACCCTTTGCAGGGAAAAAACCACGGGCGAAAGAGGAGAGGTTTCACTATGTAGAAAAGAGGGAATACAAGAGTTCGTGATGATTCAATCGCTCGATCTCGCTCTAGGGCAAATAAAAGAGAACTTAGGGTTTTTCCTTAGCGGATCGGATCCGTACCGCGGGGGCTCCGCCCCCCGCACCCCCCGTCCGATGCCAGTGGTGGGCTTCGGGCTCGGGCCTAGCGGCCCGAGCCCTTCGCTTCCACCACAGACATCCACAAAATTTCCTGTCGCACCGCAAAGCCGTCGGCGAACCTGAATCATAATATCGAAGCGATTCTGATTTTGAGTCACATCTAACATATATAAAAGAATTTTCTTCATGGCTTGTTCATATCATAAAATTAATTAAGTCAGTGTCATGGATTCTAAAAATATAAATTTTATATTACATACAAATTAAAATTCTGATCTTTATATAATAATATATATATATTTTTTGCTTATTAGTTTAAATTTTCAGGTTGGACTTGAGTTATAACAAGCATAAACTTAAGAATGAAAATAAGGAGCAAGATATATATATAATAAACATAAATAAATTAATAAATAGAATCTTTAGAATTGCTTTGACTAGTCCGCATCCGTTTGGATGAAACTAACAAATTTGTAATTAAGAATAAGAAAAATTCACGCATAATATATATAATTATTCTTGGTCCACATGCCTTTTGACTAGTCCACATGTTTTTATTGACTAAAATACCCTTATTCACGCAAAATATATTTATTAATCAAATAATAATAATAATAATAATAATAATAATAATAATATAATATCACATGCATGGGACCTCCCAATATTGGTAGCAAGAGCTTAGGAAAAGCAAATTGGGTGGAAAAAGGTGGGTAGTGGGGAGTCATGGAGACAAAGGAAGATGCCTACCAGCTCTGTTGAAAATGCCATCATCTTTTTCTTTCCTTACCTTTCCTTTTCTTTTTTATTTATGAGAGAGAAGATTTTTTTTTTTTTTTTTTTTTTTTTTTTTTTTTTTTTTTTTTTTTGATAAAGAGAGAGGAAAATACCATCAAATTTTGTTATGGGTTCACAATTATGTAGCAGAACAGATGGAATTATATATACATACAAAAGGATAATTACACTACAAAAAAAATGTTTTTTAAAAGATGACTGAAAAAAGCGACCTATATATATATGCTTCAAAAAAGGTCATTATATAAATTTTCTATTATATCAAACTAATTTATTAAATGATAAAATTTATTATTATTTTTAATTTTCTAACATTTTAAAGCGCCAGATTTTTTTTAAAAATTAACGCTTCAAAACAACAGAGTATATTTTAGACATAACAATTCTTTATTTGCAGACGCTTTAACCGATACTTTCAAATATAACATACTATATTAGAACACTTTTTAGCATCATTATATAAATATTAAAAAAATATTTTTAAATATTAATTTTTTTGATTGCATTTTTTATCATCAAATTATTAGGGCGGTGATATTTTGATCCTCAAATTTTAATTTATTATAATTTTTAGCTCAACTTTCAAATTTATTATAAAAATATTGACGTATCGGTGATGCAAAAATAATATGACATCTTCATTATTGGTGCACCTTCAATTGCAGCACAATTATATTATTTCTATATTTGGAATACATCAATATTGACTCAACTAAATTAGGTTGTAAGACTTAGATGATAATAATTTTAAAAGTTTAAATTAGAAAATACAATAAATTTAAGTTTGAAAATTAAAATATTATCTGCATCATAATTTGAGGACCAAACGTGTAATTATCCTTTCGGAGTGTATGAGTAGCATTGCTCTGTATATAATTAAGAGTTTAGAGTTTAGTGTAAATTTTACACCATATTATAATTCAAGGGTTTAAAAATATCTTTTTTTTTTTTTTTTTTTAAGGTCAGATATGGGGTTTGAAAAGTCATTAAATGACTAAAATGTCATACAATAACTCTTCTTGCTAGGAAAGATAAGCCAGAGTACTGTTCCTTGAGTTACATGCATAAAATTTTTCAGAAAAAAAAATGTTTGTGTTTTCACATATAGATATCTGAAATTTAAAAGTTAGAGAAAAGGATCGATTATCCGATCGAATGACTCACATAACTATATATATCGATCTGACACTGACGCTGAATGAGCTTAAGGTATTTGTTTCATTTGATTTTCATGTGAAGGTTGGAATATTAGACCTTGAAGCCAATTTGAATTGCTGGCTAGTTTATGTCATGTAATCTATGATTAATGTAATCTAGTCCTAGTTTTGAAGTTGCGCATCTATTTTTATATTTTAAAAAGTCTTAAATTTTTAAAGCTAAGCTCTTTCAATCTTTTTCTTTCCAATATTATAAAATTACAATAATATATAGTATCGGTCATCCAAACAATCTTTTTTTTTTTTTTTTTTTCGATATTGTAAAATTATAGTAGTAACTACTATATATTGAAGAAGCATGTCGTTTACAAATTAATTTTTAAATTCGATGGCAATTTGGCAATTCAATTTTATAGCATCAGAAGAGAAAAAATTAAAAATGCTTTTAGAACTATTAATCTTTTCAAAATATAAAAAAATTTCTAATTAATTAATTATTTGCTTATAGACCACTGATCATTAAGACCAAAAGATGTATTTTTATGCCATATTGTGAGAGGAGAAATTGAAGAACTATATATGGGAGAAAATTCTCCAACCCCCACTAAAATTTGCTCCTCTTTTGTTGCTTGTTATCACTTTGGCCAACCATAAAAAAAGCACCACACACCTTCCTATCAATGTTGCATCTCCCCCTTGTGGCTTAATCCATCATACATGCATATGGGTCCATCCCACACCTACTTTGTGATTTTGCCATGTCCTTCATAAAAAGATGTAGTACTACTCTTTGCCTTTGCTAACAACCATGCATGCACCTATTCTACATGGACTTCCATTTCATAAATGGAAAGTGAATCTAATAATTAACTGGGAAGGAAATCAATCTCCTTTGATATATATGTGCTTGTTGAGTGATTTACATTTTACATTTTTGGTTTCCTCACTTTGGATTATATATGACCACAAATTATGACATATCTGGCCAGTACTCTTATATATCTTTAATGTAAACGCAAATTTACTAACTTTGAGAAAAAATATATATATATATATATTTCGGAAATTCATAAAGTAAGAACTTAATTAATTACTAAAATATAGGCTAAATTATAGAAAATCTCTTTATAATATCCCGCTTTTTTATTTTGCCCCCATGTTTTTTAAAAGTCTACATTTTGTCATCTCGTAATTACTGAATTGTCTTTAGAGGGCAACGGCGTTAACGGAGGAGGTAAATTGACGAAAATGCCCCTACCTTATATTGGAGAGAGAATGTGTTTTAGCTTATTTTTCGCCATTCTTGAAGGGTATTTTGGGTATATCCAATAATATTTTTTAAAAAATTGACGGTTCACTGACGGAATGGTGACGGCGGAGGTAAATGCATATTTCGGTAATTACGAGGAGGCAAAATGTAGGCTTTTAAAAGACAGAGGGGCAAAGTGAAAAAGCGAAATATTACAGGAAGATTTTCTGTAATTTAGCCTAAAAGCCTAAAATATATTAAAAATAGTGATATTCACAAACTCAACTATAGATTTCGAATATTTTTTTTCTCAAATAATTTAAGATATATTTAAATACTCTTGATCTATAATAATATATAGGTTAAAAGATGGTTTTCTCAAATTTTATTCCTGTAAACATATCGAATAGCAAATATATTTCTATAAAATTTAATTTTTTATATTTATTCGTTTAAAAATTCTAAGTTGTTCATATATATTCTTACCGTCAATATCTATTAGAAAAATATAGTTAATCATTAATTAAATATTTAATCTTAATTAGTTAGTAATATAAATTTATTTTTTTATCCTTTCACATATTATATTTAATTATAGCTGTAATTTTTAATAGTTGAAATTTTTGAAAGGACATATTTATAAAGATAAAATTAATATTTCAATTATATTATGTTAATTAATCCTATATATAATATATGAGTCCTGCTACTATACTATTAATAGTACCAAGTTATTAGTGCTATCAAGTTTTCTACCCTTAGATCAACCCCTTTGATCATTTTTACCCGTTAGATTTTACTATTTCCCAACCACCTATTAAACTCAAGGAGCCCACTATCATCTCAACCATACATCTTTTAATTCAAAAGTTAAATATAATAGCACCAATGACTTAGTACTATTAATAGTATTCTAGTGTAGCTCTATAATATATAATGTGGTATGCATGTATAATATTTTTTTGTTTGAAGTTTAGATACTAAGAAAGAAATTTGAATGATGCAATATTAGATGAATATTATGATAAGATATGAATATTAGGGAAAACAGGGAAGAAGATCTTTGGTTACAAAGAGATCAAAGGGAAGAGATGGAGATACTATAATTTTTAATGAAATGAGAAATAGAGAGGAATGAGATGTGCCAAACAAATAATATGAGATGAAGATCCCATAAATATATTTTTAAGACTAAAATGTAGAAAACTTCTCTATCAATATTTGTTTTTGTACTTAACCTTCCTATCTTTTAAGTATCTATATCTTATCCGCTTGAAATTCAAAATCATAACACTTAACCTTGCATTGTTACTATTTTCTTATAGCTCAGGACATATATTGTATAAAATTGGACAGCTATTTATATACCCATTTTATCCTTAGAAAGGAAAATAGTAAATGATAGGAAATCTTTTTCATGATTTTACTTAATTTAAGAAAAAATAAAATACCACTCTTATGCATTATGTTATGACAAAAGCGAAAAAGATCTAACTCGTTAGGCACAAAAATACTAAAAAAGAATCGAGAAAGAGAGAAAAAAAATAAAACACACAACGAAAACGGAGGGGAGGTTTTCATTATAATCAAAGTAGTGTACAAAATATGTCTCTCTCATAAAACCCTAATCCCAAAATACACTCATACTCATTTTCATCCGCCGCACGAAATTAATAAAATAAAAAAATATATTTATAATAGTGGCTAGATCCTAATATAACTAGAAATACGAATCCACTAATATTAAGAATAATCTTAATAAAATTATGCATAATTTAAACTTAACTTAATGAGATAATCAAAACAGAATAAAATTAAAAACCTTCCGGTCTCAGAATTTGAGACATATCTAGCACATTCCTACTACTTGCAAGGAAGAATGGATATTTCACAAAGTTATATACTTGGCTGTATTGTATAGTTTAGGCATAAAAAATAGTAATAGAATATTAGTAGAAATGGGTCAAGTAATCTAACTTTAAATTGAAGAAAGCAAAATAAAAGTTCTTACAAAATATAAAGAGATAGTTTGTAGAGAAATTTTCTGCATTATAACCTATTGTAACTGTGATTTTAGATAAATTTGTATATATGTTTTTCTTTTAAGTAATATATGTATTTTTTTTTAAATTTAATTGTGTTAGATTGTTTAGCATGGAGAATTGGCAACCCCTAGTGTACATATTGTCCCTCCTATCACTACCTAGAAGATTTTTGTTCTTGTTCTTTGAGTTAGGAGTTGGATATTGCTTCATTTTGGTTTTTAAATAAAAATCATGAAAAAGTAGTTGGATCATTAGAGTTCACATGGAAATGTCACATTAGGAGTCTCTACAAAAATTTCAATCATTTAAACTATATATGAGTACAGCTCGATCATTATTGTCAAGTCAATTACATGAATGATAAGCATCAATAAAAGCTTGTAGAGAACCAATAAGTTAAATTGGATAACAACCTTTTGTACGAAGAGTGGATCATGTTTGATGCAAATCTAATAAAGGGAACAAATATCATATAGATGATATTATCGATCATTTGTTCACATCATGTGATGCTAGTACAAAATAATGGATAGGGTAAAAAAGTGGACATAGATCATAATCCCCAGCGCATTACGTGACAACGAAAGCTATATATGAATTCAAATGGTAAAATACAATCTATCATAAAATAATATTTAGAAGAAGATTTTCGTAGATTTATATGTAACATTCTTAAGTGATGCATCCAATAAAAATTTTGAGCTGCTCTGTAAACGTATTGGTAAGATTATTGGAGGGCTCTTGTGAACACAGTGGCCTCAATACAATATATTATGATTTTAGTTATTTTAAATAAAGAACTTAAAGCTATGCATGCACGTATTGAGGAATAGTCAGAAAGTTATTTTGGTGCAATGCTCGAAGAGTAAAATCTTGGGTTTAAAAGAGAATTGAGATGTTCATATGAAAAGTAACAGATAGAGAGATTAAAAATAAATAATGTTAATTAGGAATTCACATATAAAACTAATTTGACATAAAATAATAATTAGCATATGATTCATATATATATATATATATATATATATATATATAGAGTCCGGTTGTTTGGTGCTATCAAGTTTTCAGCTGTTGGATTAAAAGATATGCGGTGGGGATTATATTGGTTCCCTAAGATTTTTACTATTCAACCAACCACCTAGTAAACCTTAGAGGACCACTATAATCTCAACCGTATATTTTTTCATCCAACGGTTAAAAACTTGATAGCACAAATGGCTTGGTGCTATCGATAGTATTCTAGCCTAATTATATATATATATATATATATATATATATATATATATATATATATATGGTATATATAAGTGTACACCCTATGAGGGGTGTATATCTTACACCCCACCCTATTCTAGGATGGGGTGAATTCCACTGGTCACATTGAAGTGACCAGTTAAAGAAGCCCCATCACAGAATAGAGTGGAATGTAGGATGTACACTCCTTATGGGGTGTACACCTAGCAAAACTCATATATATATATATATATATATATATATATATATATATATATATATATATATATATAGTCTTAGACTGCTAAATTTAATATGAATATAATAGATATGTCACATCCTTGGCCGTACGAACTTGATTTGGACGAGAAAGCTCCATAAAGTTTATTCTATTAAATCACATGACTTATAGCAGTGTTCAAAATAATGCCACCCTTAATTGAGAAAACAACCATATAAATAAACTATATATAAGGAGAAAATTGATGTGATGTCCTTTTCGTATTCTATGACAATTTAATATCTTAATTATTATATTGAAAAAAAAGTTTTAACAGTCGTATACTATTCGAATTAAAATATTAGAAAAATACTGATGTACACTTCAAAATAGATGTACATCTTATATTCCATCTATTCTTTGGTAGGGTGATTCTACTTATCCCTTCAAAATGATGGGGGGAAAAACTCTCACCCTTGGATGGGTGGGGTGTAAGATGTACGTCTAAAAGTAGGTGTACAGGTAGCATGGCTCAAAATATTAGGAACGCTATGGAAACTATGAAAAATTTGATAATAATTCAAAGGTTAGTAACTAATGTGAAACTAGTGAAGGAGTCCAGACTTCGCAGCGGGTAGAAACTATATAAATAATTAATAGTAAAAAATATTAATTTTTTTTGTGTATCTTACTTGTCACATCTATCAAAAGTTCTTTATTATTGGCGGCAGAAATGGGCCCGACGATGCTTTCTTCAACGGCGATAGTGACGGTGATGACAATCCTTCGACCGTGGCGGAGAGGGAGGTGGGCGCGCATTAGTGAGAGAGAAGGAATAAAAAATATCATTATGAATAAATTTGAGATATAAATGTAAGGATTATAAATCGTAGTAGAATTATTTGCATATTAATTGAAAGTTTAGTGGAAGGAAGGGGAAGGATTAATTGCTAGTGAGGATGAAGGGGAAGGTGAAAAGGAAGGGTCGTGATGGATTAATTAGAATTAAAAATTTAGTGGAGAAAAAGTGAAAAGTCATACTGCCAGAGAGGAGGAGCACAAAGAGGAAAGAAGGAGTCGTAGAGGGGGGATTGAGAAAGAGAATGGGGAAAGATAAAGGGATGGTTTAGTGAAAAAGAAAAAAAAAACTCAAAAAGGGGAGAATGTGCCAAGTCAGCTATAAACATTGGACATTCATATATTTGTATATATTTTAGGCTGCATTGGTTCGGGTATAAGTAAGAATTGTTTATTTCTGATATAGATACAACTCTTTAAATAAATATGTAAAGATCCGGCCCACTAACAATAATAATTTGTTGGGCTCAGATCACAGCCCAAAATGCTTAAGCCCAGTTATTATTACTAGTGTCTATTGTGATATGAGACTATTAAGGTGTCATAGACTCCCCCTATTTAGGCATAATGTCATCGTCAGCCCAATCACACGCATAGTCCAAAATCACCAAGCGTTGTGAGACTTGTCTCACTAGTCTCGCTAGTCCTATTATCTAGACCCAGACTCAGCAAAGACTCGTTACTCATTTTCGACTGGTGATTGACTTTAATACCAAATCTAATGACCCAGTCAACTAGCAATAATAACTCGTTGGGTCCAAACCACATCTCAGAATACTTAAACCCGATTATTATTACAAGTGTCAATTATCTTTTATATACACAATTACAATTTAATTCTCATCCGATGTGGGACTATTGGAGTGTCACAAAACAGAAACAAGACAGCTCAACTATATATATATATATATATATATAGAGAGAGAGAGAGAGAGAGAGAGAGAGAGAGAGAGAGTAGAGCTTAAATACTTTTAAAAGTACAAGCTTATCCATGCTTGTAAATTTTTTACCATAAAATTTGTATTAAAATTTATGCAATTATACTTTCTCTCCTTTTCTCTCCTTAGTTGTCTTTACAATAACACGGATCCTAATACAAATTTTATGGTAAAATATTCACAAGCATGGATGAGCTTATACTTTTGAAAGTTTATAAGCTCTACTATCTCTCTCTCTCTCTCTCTCTCTCTTTATATATATATATATATATATATATATATATATATATATATATATATATATATATATAAAGAGAGAGAGAGAGAGAGAGAGAGAGAGAGAGTTAGGCTGGAATGCTATTAATAGCACCAAGTCATTGGTGCTATTAAATTTTTAATCGTTGAATTAAAAGATGTGTGATTGAGATGATAGTGGGTCCTTTGGGTTTAATGGATGATTGGGAAAATAGTAAAATCTAACGGGTGAAAATAATCAAATGGGTTGATCAAAGGGTAGAAAACTTGATAGCACAAAATGCTTGGTGCTATCGATAGCATAGTAGCCGGACTCTCTCTCTCTCTCTCTCTCTTTATATATATATATATACTATCTTTCTCTCTCTCTCTCTCTCTAGAGAGAGAGAGAATAGAGCTTATATACTTTCAAAAGCACAAGCCCAAATATGCTTGTAAATTTTTTACCATAGGGTTTGCATTGAGATTTGTGTTATTGTAAAGTCAACTAAAGAGAGAGAAAGTGAAAGTACAATTGTAGAAACTGAGAATTTTTAAAGTTTAAATTTGTAAATTTGAATAGTTTAAGTTTTTGAATAGTAACTTAGGTGAATAGTAACCTGACGTTGATTTGTATCATTTTAACGAGCATGCCTAATCTAGTTGATCTGAATCCGAACCTGGTATTAATGTAAATACTCGATTTGATCAGTCTCAGCGAGCTGAGCATAATGGCGCGATTCGATTTTGATTTCGATGAGCCTATAGTCTCAAAAAGCGTGCCAGATATTGTTGGTTCTTATTGGGGATGATTTTGTAAGTTTTCGAGACCTAATTTTGACAAACCAAAATCACTATCTGATAGGTTTCGACGAGCCGGATGTCGTGGTGTCATTTGTTTTTATGTTCGACGACTCGACCACCTTAAAATGCGTGAAATACTGCAAATTTCTTTGTTTTCTTGCGTAAGTGCTATTATTTTATGTGTGGTTTTGGACGGCTTTGTTTGTGGAGGGACCTTACAACACTTTTCACCTATAGTTTTGGGTTTAGTTGTAATTATCCTTGGTTTGGGGTCTTAATAGCATTTTGTGCTATTGGGTTAGTGGATCTTCTAGGATCCCAACTTTCCACGAATTCAAACTCCCTTAGCCTGCGCAACCACCCTCTCCGCGTTCTCCTCACCTTCATATTCTTTCTCCCCGAGCCAACTGCGTTTGACCATCGGAGGAGAAGCCTTCTTTGTGAGCTCGGGCTGAGAAGGGAGGAGAAGCTCTGACTCTTGGACTCTTGGCACCCTAGCCATCTGAGATGTTCTCTCACCTCTGGTGACTGACCCTATGGAGCCTGGTCACCAGACTCCCCCGCGTTGCGCACCTCTGGTGACTAACCCTATGGAGCCTGGTCACCAGACTCCCCCGCGTTGCGCCGGAGAGGGAACCCCTTCTTCTTTTTCTTCTCCTTTTCTGACTGAGGTTGTGATGATCCATAACCTCCGCAACATTAATAATGACTGTAGAAGGCTTGTACTGAGCATCGGAGCTTGTAGAAACGAAATTGGATATTTTTAAGAGACTCTGCACGAAAATCGGAGCAAACGGGAATTTCCGGGAGCTTTCGGCAAAATTTCGGATGAGAATTTGGCGAAACGGACGTCGTATTTGGACTCAGCGCGCGAAAACGGTCGAAACGGTATATTTACTTTATTTTTTCGGCTTTCGGGTACTGTTCACGCCGGAACAGTAACCGCCGGCCGGAATTACTGTTCCGGCCGGCGGCGGCCGCCGGCGAGCGGCGGCGGGCGGCGGCGCACGGCGGCGGGCAGCGGCGCAGCGGCAGGGCAGCGGCGGAGCGCGGAGGCGCGCGGCGCGGGCAGCGCGGGCAGGCGCGGGCAGCAGGCGCGGGGCGCGGTCCACAGGCCTGGCGTGCACCAGGAGCACCGAAGAACCCCTCCATGCCACGTGGCAGCCCCTGATTGGCTGGCCTTTTTCTAGAAGGGTGACACGTGGCGTGCTCCTATTGGCCGACAGGATCCGGAAAACCCGGAGCGCGGGGCAAACACACGCCCCACGTGGACACGTGGCGCTTTTTCATTGGCCCTGCACAGGCTGTTTCCTGTTTGGTTGACACGTGGCGCTTCCTGGTTGGCTCGTTTCGGTGTTTCGTGTTTGGATCTGGATTCCGTGTGGGAATATTCCCTTTTGGCCCACTATATAAGAGTTCCCCCACCCCCTCTCTTTGCACCTTGGATTCCGAGCCTTTAGAGAGAGAAACAGAAAAACTTCCCTCTACGAAAGTTGTTCCTCTCTCTCTCTTCTTTCTCTCTCTACAATCTCAGAATTTAGGAGTTACAGATAGTGAGTTATCTGCGACGCGGCGCACTGCGACGATTTTCTTTTAGGCCCATTTCCCGTCGCAGTTCCGTCGAAAATTCACTGCGGGCTAACCGGGTGGAATTTTTGGACGATTTTTGCGGCAGCGCGACCGTAAGAGGTAGGGCTTCGATTTCCGTGTTGATCATTTTGCTCCGTTTCGTACTTTTGGCACAGTTTTCAAGTCCTCTTTGACCCCCCTTTTTACTGTGATGGTTTTTGGACAGCACCGACTTCTCCGATTTTTATCTTGACGTAGGAGCATCAGATCGAGGCGTTTAAGAGTCGATTTTGATCTACTCTTCGCGAGGAACGCAACCGTGATTTTTCTGGGATTTTAGGAGCTCATTTTAGAGGTGAAAAATTCCTCTTTTCCCGTGCTGTCTGAAAAACAGCAAATATTGTGCTTTTTGGGGTTTGTATTTATACCGGGAGCATTGATTTGCAGGAATTGAGGACTGCGGACAACCAGGAGACTACCTGGGGTGTTGTTTGAGCTGTTCGAGGTGGGCGGTTGTTGCTTACCTCATTTTTGACAAGCTCACTGGGATTACTAGAAATCCCCTAAAATATGACAATTAATGAGAACAATTGGGACAAAGTACATAATGAGAACCATTGGGACAACTAACAGGACTACTAACAGGACTACTAACAGGACTACTAACAGGACAATTAATGAGAACCATTGGGACAAATTAATATGACAAATGACAAGGACCGCTGGGACAAACTCCCCTAAAAATTAATATAACCCCACAAATAATATGATGACTTATATTGGGACACTGTGATTGAGACAAAGGCTATGATCTCGCATGCAAATGACTTTTATTCAGTAAATCAATTGTTTTTAAACCTTTGACACTATTTTACAACTTTTAAAAATAAAGACAGTTGCATGCATGCCCGGACATCAGGTAAGGCCACTATTCATTGCTACACTATCATATTGGGGTTTGAACATGTTTCATTGTTGTCCTTTGCATCCAGAGGTTGTTGCTCAAGTGTGAGCAGGGGTTTGGGATAGTGTAGCCAAGGTTGTGCTAGATTGTGGACTTGTGGGGTATTGCGGTGACCGCGGACAGTAGGCGGTTGACCAGATGTTTATCCTTGCATCAGATTGGGGTTGAGTTTGGTTTATTGCATCAGTTGGGGATTGGGTTTCTATAGTGGATGGAGTTTCCCACTTTGATCATGGTTATGATCCAGTCCTGCTATATTGAGACATGTGCTACAGAGATACTTGTGATACTGATGACAGAGATATTTTACTCGTGTGGGTCGCTCCCCTCGAGTGCCACTCCGGAGGTGTGCTTTCTCGGACCCAGCCGTGTGTGCCGGTCTGATACTTATGTTGGGATGCGAGCCGTGTGAGCCGATCCCGCGGTTTCGAGCCGTGTGTGCAGATTCCGCTGAGCAGGCAGTACCAGTGATTACTGGTGACTAGATTGGGTTTATTCGGACAGATACTATTTCTGATGCATACATACAGTTTTAACAGCATAGTTTTCTGTTTCAGCATCTTTTGTATCTACCACTTCCCCTTTTCCCTTTTGCCTCTAGTAGTCCTAGTGGGTGCGTCAGAGTTGAGGTTTTACCCACTAGGGGAGGCTGCTGGTTTATCTGGTAGTTCTCACCCCCATTATTGTTTTCTGTTTCTTTCTTCTCCTTTATTTTGCAGAGTCATCTGCGGGAGCTGCTAGGCCATCGGCAGCTGATCGAGGTAAGGGGATCGCTGAATAGATAGATCTCCTGGGAGACTGAGAGCTGTAGATAGACGTTGTACCCCACTCAGACTGTGATATTCTCCTTTTATTTTGGGTCTGGCTTCCGCCAGCTGGATGTACTATTTTGGTGAGCTGGGAGATTATTGTACATATTACAGCTTATTTGTAGTTCCAGTCTGAGATACTATGTGGTTCTTCTATTTCAGCTCTGTATTATGCTCTTGAATATCTGAGCAGGTTACCAGCGCTTCGTGTACGCGGGAAATTCCGTGTGCACGGCGGATCTGTAGACGGGCCCGGGTCTGGTTGCACCCGGGGCGTGACAGATTAAGTTGGTATCAGAGCTTAGGGATAGTTCAGTTGGGACTTAGGAAACCCTAGGCTTTTGGCAGACCCTAGGATAATAGGGCATGAGAGACGTGGCATTTTGCGAAAGTCGTCGATTTATTTTGTTTGACTCTTCCAGTGAGAGAAGATGGACCGACATAGCCTATTTCTGGTGGACAGTTATGTTGGCTGCAGACAACATAAAGTCACAGGAATAGGGGAATGTCTTTGACTTTCGCTAAATTGGGTCGTGTGGGGTCCCGATACTGAGTATGGTTTCTTGTGGTAGGATGCCTCCGCGACGTAGGATGTTGACGCGTTCTCAGCCTGATTCCCCTGAATCCGATCAGGAGGAGTCCGGGCAGGGCCAGCAGAGTGAGGTGCAAGAGCTGCAGGCCCAGATGGCCCAGATGTCAGAGGCTGTTCGGCGTCAGGAGGAGGCTATGGGACGGCTGACGCAAATGTTAGAGCAGAGGGCTCAGCCTGTTGTAGCACCTTCAGAGAATTCTCCCGTACCTTCTTCCCCTGCTGTGAATCCTCCAGTTGTACCGGTGACCCCGGCATCCCCTGTTACTCGGGGTACTGGTGGACAGCCGACTGGGCTGACAGGATCTCTGACCCCGGCAGAGCAGCGGGGAGTGGTGGACCTGTTGATGAAGTTCCGCCAGTTTGACCCACCCCATTTTTCGGGGCAAAGTACTGAGCCGTGGGAGGCAGAGTCGTGGATCACGGCGATGGAGCGACGTTTTGAGACGTTGTTTATCGAGGATCGATATCAGGTAATTTTGGCAACGAACTTTTTGGAACACAACGCCGAAGCTTGGTGGCGGCGTGTTCGACCGGCTGGTCCGCCTGGGGCTCAGCTCCTGACCTGGGCGGAATTCCGCAATCTCCTTCTTGGGGCTTTCTTTCCGGAAAGCGTCCGGCAGAGGTTGGAGGAACAGTTGAGAAACCTCCGACAAGGAGATCGGCCCGTACACGAGTACATTGCCAATTTCAATCAATTGTTGGCATGTGTACCGAACGTGGCCAGGGACGAGGCGCACCGGATCTACATGTTCGAGCGAGGATTGCGCCGGGACCTTTTTCAATTGGTTCGCTCGCGTAGGTTGCAGACCTTGGAGGCCTCGATGGAGCAGGCACTCTACGTTGAGTGCGGGGAGGTAGTAATGGGGGAGGTAGCTCCAGCTCCCGTTGTGATCCCGGGGGCGAAGCGACCGGCACCGGAGGTTGGGGGACAATCTAGTTCGTGGAGGCCGCCACGACCGCCGCAGTCACAGTTCCCCGGCCAAGGACGGTCCGAGCGACGAGGGCCTGGTGGATCCCAGAAGTCCCAGAAGCGACAGCAGCAGCAAAGATCACAGTCGTCGCAGCGTGGGTCGCAGCGGCAGCCTCAGCGACAGCGGCAGTCTCAACAGCAACCCCGACAACCACGAACCCCCGGCAATTGTATTTTCTGCGGAGGTCAGCATTTTTCCAACACCTGCGACCAACGGTGGGGTCGCTGCTATAGATGTGGACAGCCCGGGCACATTCAAGCTTCGTGCCCCTTTTCGGCCCCCACCACCCCTTCTTCAGCATCTGCTCCATCTTCATCGCAGCAGCGGTCGACGGCTCAGCGCCCCATGCTCCAGCAAGCAGGCCATCTTCTTCCCATCCCACGGATTATCGCCCTCCAGCTCAGAGTGGGCGAGTGTATGCTGCGCAAGTAGAGGACTCTTCGGCAGCAGATCATGTGGTGGCAGGTATCACCTTGCTTTCTGGCATTAGGACTCGTACTTTATTTGATACAGGAGCATCACATTCTTTCATTAGTAGATCATTTGCATCATTACATGGGTTAGAGGTAGGACTTTTGCCACGTGCATTAGAGGTTAAGATTCCCGATCACACCTTGCACGTGGAAGAGTGTTGTTGGTCCTGCCCGATGCAAATCGAGTCCTGGATTATGCCAGTAGACCTGTTGGTCTTGAGACAGCTGAAGGACTTCGATGTGATCCTCGGAATGGACTGGCTGGCTCGGTACTTTGCGACTATTGATTGTGCCGCAAGAACCGTCACTTTTAGAGAGCCAGGCCAGGAGATGTTGGTATACCGGGGATGTCAGAGTGCTTTCTTTGCCTCTATGATTTCGACTTCCCGAGCGAGGCAGATGATCCATCGAGGATGTGTAGCCTTTTTGGCTAGTGTTGTTGAGGGGCCTACGGCGGCGCCGGGACTCGGGGATATCCCTATTGCCCGCGAGTTTCCGGATGTTTTTCCACCTGAGCTGACTAGCATGCCGCCAGATAGGGAGATTGAGTTTGTGATTGACGTAGTTCCAGGAACTGCGCCAATCTCAAAGGCTCCTTACCGGATGGCACCGGCTGAGTTGCGAGAGCTTAAGGCGCAACTCCAAGATTTAATGGATAAGGGCTTTATTAGGCCGAGTGTATCGCCTTGGGGAGCGCCGGTGCTATTCGTGAAGAAGAAAGATGGGTCACTTCGACTTTGTGTGGATTATAGGGAATTAAACAAAGTGACCATCAAGAACAAGTACCCTTTGCCGCGCATCGATGATCTTTTTGATCAGCTGCAAGGGTCTTGTGTCTTCTCTAAGATAGATCTGCAATCCGGTTACCACCAGTTGAAGGTGAAGGCCGAGGATATTCCGAAAACGGCATTTAGATCACGGTACGGGCATTATGATTTACAGTTATGCCTTTTGGGCTAACTAATGCCCCTGCCGCATTCATGGATTTAATGAACCGGATCTTCCGACCATACTTAGATCGATTCGTGGTAGTGTTCATTGATGATATCCTGGTCTACTCCCGAAGTGATGCGGAGCATGAGGAGCACTTAAGGATTGTGCTGCAACTTCTGCGAGAGAAGAAGTTGTTTGCCAAACTGGCAAAATGCGAGTTTTGGCTTCGGGAGGTAGTTTTCTTGGGCCATGTGATTTCCGCCGCAGGTGTGGCGGTAGACCCGGCGAAAATTGAGGCAGTCCGGGATTGGCCCCGACCGACGACGGTTTCTGAGGTACGTAGCTTTATGGGTTTAGCTGGGTATTATCGTCGGTTTGTGGAAGGCTTTGCGAAGCTTTCCACACCCCTCACTCGCTTGACGCGTAAAGGAGTGAAGTTTATCTGGAGTGAGGATTGTCAGAGGAGCTTTGAGGAGCTAAAGAATAGATTGATGACCGCTCCTATCCTTTCCCTCCCTGTTATGGGGAAAGGATATGTGATCTACAGCGACGCATCACACAGTGGACTTGGTTGTGTGTTGATGCAAGAAGGGAGGGTAATTGCTTATGCATCAAGGCAACTCAAAGATTACGAGAAGAATTACCCTACCCATGACTTGGAGCTTGCTGCTGTAGTGTTTGCACTGAAACTTTGGCGTCATTACCTATATGGGGAGCACTGTGAAATCTACACCGACCACAAGAGCCTAAAATACCTGTTCACGCAAAAGGAGCTAAATTTAAGGCAGCGTAGGTGGTTAGAGCTATTAAAAGATTATGATGTAGATATTCTCTACCACCCAGGCAAAGCTAATGTGGTCGCTGATGCCTTGAGTAGGAGAGCGGTGCAAAGTTTGTCTATGTTGATCACAGACCAGGCACCGCTATTAGAGGAGATGAGACGGCTCGAGTAGAGGTTGTGTCCCCTGGGGTCTCTGCTAGACTGACATCTTTAGTCGTGCAGCCCACTCTGCTAGACAGGATCAAGGAAAAACAGAGTGAGGACCCCCACTTGACCAGGATTAGAGATCAAATTCCGAGTAATCAGTCTGGGGACTTTACGGTAGATGCCTCGGGAGTACTAAGGTACAGGAACCGAGCATGTGTGCCAGCGGATGCGGAGATCCGAGAGCAGATATTGCGAGAGGCCCATTATACACCTTATACCCTACATCCTGGTGGGACTAAGATGTATAAGGACCTCAAGGCACACTTCTGGTGGAATGGCATGAAAAGGGATGTCGGGAGATTTGTGGCTCAGTGTTTAACTTGTCAGCAGGTGAAAGCTGAGCATCGAGTGCCAGCTGGCAAGTTACAGAGTCTCCCAATTCCCCAGTGGAAATGGGACCACATTACGATGGATTTTGTGGTCGGACTGCCAAGGGCACAGGGAGGAGCAGACGCTATCTGGGTAGTCGTGGATCGACTTACCAAGTCGGCGCACTTTCTGCCCATACAGACTACGTGGCCACTTGAGCGACTAGCCCAGTTATATCTGGATGAGATAGTGAGATTACATGGAGTACCAGCCTCCATTGTATCAGATAGAGACCCGAGGTTTGTTTCGCATTTCTGGAAAAGTTTGCAAACAGCCTTGGGGACTGAACTCAGGTTCAGTACGGCTTTCCATCCGCAGACTGATGGGCAGTCAGAGCGGACGATACAAATCCTGGAGGACATGCTGAGGGCTTGCGTCTTGGATTTCGGCGGAGGGTGGATTCGACACTTATCTTTAGCTGAGTTCGCGTACAACAATAGCTTTCAAGCGAGCATTCAGATGGCTCCGTTTGAAGCATTGTATGGACGCAAGTGTCGATCACCGCTTTATTGGAGTGACGTGGGCGAGAGGCGGACCTTGGGACCAGATGTCTTGATAGAGGCAGAAGAGAAGGTCCGAGTAATCCGACAGCATCTTCAGACCGCCCAGAGCCGACAAAGGAGTTATGCCGATGTTCGGCGACGAGACTTAGAGTTTCAGGTTGGTGATCATGTGTTCCTGAAAGTCTCGCCGTCCAAAGGAATCAGGAGATTCGGCATTCGTGGGAAACTTAGCCCCCGATATATTGGACCCTTTGAGGTATTGGAGCGTATCGGGCCAGTTGCCTACCGACTTGCACTTCCTCCGAAGCTTGCCGGTGTCCATAATGTATTTCATGTCTCTACTTTGAGGAAGTATGTCTTCGACCCATCGCACGTCATCGACTTCACACCGCTCGAGATCAGCGAGGATTTGAGGTATGAGGAGCGCCCACTGCGAATTCTGGATCGAGAGGTGAAAGAATTGCGCAATCGGACTATTCCCTATGTAAAGATCCTCTGGAGCAATCATGACGAACGCGAGGCTACATGGGAGCTTGAGTCGGAGATGAGAAATGCTCACCCCTACTTATTTGAGACTTCGGACTGAGGATTACTGTTTAGTCTCGTTTCGAGGACGAAACTCTTTTTAGTGGGGGAGGATGTGATGATCCAGAACCTCCGCAACATTAATAATGACTGTAGAAGCTTGTACGTGCATCGGAGCTTGTAGAAACGAAATTGGATATTTTTAAGAGACTCTGCGCGAAAATCGGAGCAAACGGGAATTTCCGGGAGCTTTCGGCAAAATTTCGGATGAGAATTTGGCGAAACGGACGTCGTATTTGGACTCAGCGCGCGAAAACGATCGAAACGGTATATTTACTTTATTTTTTCGGCTTTCGGGTACTGTTCACGCCGGAACAGTAACCGCCGGCCGGAATTACTGTTCCGGCCGGCGGCGGCCGCCGGCGAGCGGCGGCGGGCGGCGGCGCACGGCGGCGGGCAGCGGCGCAGCGGCAGGGCAGCGGCGGAGCGCGGAGGCGCGCGGGCGCGGGCAGCGCGGGCAGGCGCGGGCAGCAGGCGCGGGGCGCGGTCCACAGGCCTGGCGTGCACCAGGAGCACCGAAGAACCCCTCCATGCCACGTGGCAGCCCCTGAGTGGCTGGCCTTTTTCTAGAAGGGTGACACGTGGCGTGCTCCTATTGGCCGACAGGATCCGAAAACCCGGAGCACGGGGCAACACACGCCCCACGTGGACACGTGGCGCTTTTTCATTGGCCCTGCACAGGCTGTTTCCTGTTTGGTTGACACGTGGCGCTTCCTGGTTGGCTCGTTTCGGTGTTTCGTGTTTGGATCTGGATCCGTGAGGGAATATTCCCTTTTGGCCCACTATATAAGAGTTCCCCCACCCCCTCTCTTTGCACCTTGGATTCCGAGCCAAGAGAGAGAATCAGAAAACTTCCCTCTACGAAAGTTGTTCCTCTCTCTCTCTTCTTTCTCTCTCTACAATCTCAGAATTTCTGGAGTTACAGATAGTGAGATATCTGCGACGCGGCGCACTGCGACGATTTTCTTTTAGGCCCATTTCCCGTCGCAGTTCCGTCGAAAATTCACTGCGGGCTAACCGGGTGGAATTTTTGGACGATTTTTGCGGCAGCGCGACCGTAAGAGGTAGGGCTTCGATTTCCGTGTTGATCATTTTGCTCCGTTTCGTACTTTTGGCACAGTTTCAAGTCCTCTTTGACCCCCCTTTTTACTGTGATGGTTTTTGGACAGCACCGACTTCTCCGATTTTTATCTTGACGTAGGAGCATCAGATCGAGGCGTTTTAAGAGTCGATTTTGATCTACTCTTCGCGAGGAACGCAACCGTGATTTTTCTGGGATTTTAGGAGCTCATTTTAGAGGTGAAAAATTCCTCTTTTCCCGTGCTGTTTGAAAAACAGCAAATATTGTGCTTTTTGGGATTTGTATTTATACCGGGAGCATTGATTTGCAGGAATTGAGGACTGTGGACAACCAGGAGACTACCTGGGGTGTTGTTTGAGCTGTTCGAGGTGGGCGGTTGTTGCTTACCTCATTTTTGACAAGCTCACTGGGATTACTAGAAATCCCCTAAAATATGACAATTAACGAGAACAATTGGGACAAAGTACAAATGATGAGAACCATTGGGACAACTAACAGGACTACTAACAGGACTACTAACAGGACTACTAACAGGACAATTAATGAGAACCATTGGGACAAATTAATATGACAAATGACAAGGACCGCTGGGACAAACTCCCCTAAAAATTAATATAACCCCACAATGATATGATGACTTATATTGGGACACTGTGATTGAGACAAAGGCTATGATCTCGCATGCAAATGACTTTTATTCAGTAAATCAATTGTTTTAAACCTTTGACACTATTTTACAACTTTTAAAAATAAAGACAGTTGCATGCATGCCCGGACATCAGGTAAGGCCACTATTCATTGCTACACTATCATATTGGGATTTGAACATGTTTCATTGTTGTCCTTTGCATTCAGATGTTGTTGCTCAAGTGTGAGCAGGGGTTGGGATAGTGTAGCCAAGGTTGTGCTAGATTGTGGACTTGTGGGGTATTGCGGTGACCGCGGACAGTAGGCGGTTGACCAGATGCTTATCCTTGCATCAGATTGGGGTTGAGTTTGTTTATTGCATCAGTTGGGGATTGGGTTTCTATAGTGGATGGAGTTTCCCACTTTGATCATGGTTATGATCCAGTCCTGCTATATTGAGACATGTGCTACAGAGATACTTGTGATACTGATGACAGAGATATTTTACTCGTGTGGGTCGCTCCCCTCGAGTGCCACTCCGGAGGTGTGCTTTCTCGGACCCAGCCGTGTGTGCCGGTCTGATACTTATGTTGGGATGCGAGCCGTGTGAGCCGATCCCGCGGTTCGAGCCGTGTGTGCAGATTCCGCTGAGCAGGCAGTACCAGTGTTACTGGTGACTAGATTGGGTTTATTTGGACAGATACTATTTCTGATGCATGCATACAGTTTTGACAGCATAGTTTTTTTCCTGTTTCAGCATCTTTGTATCTACCACTTCCCCTTTTCCCTTTTGCCTCTAGTAGTCCTAGTGGGTGCGTCAGAGTTGAGGTTTTACCCACTAGGGGAGGCTGCTGGTTTATCTGGTAGTTCTCACCCCCATTATTGTTTTTTTGTTTCTTTCTTCTCCTTTTATTTTGCAGAGTCATCTGCGGGAGCTGCTAGGCCATCGGCAGCTGATCGAGGTAAGGGGATCGCTGAATAGATAGATCTCCTGGGAGACTGAGAGCTGTAGATAGACGTTGTACCCCCACTCAGACTGTGATATTCTCCTTTTATTTTGGGTCTGGCTTCCGCCAGCTGGTTGTACTATTTTGATGAGCTGGGAGATTATTGTACATATTACAGTTATTTATAGTTCCAGTCTGAGATACTATGTGGTTCTTCTATTTCAGCTCTGTATTATGCTCTTTTAAATCCTGAGCAGGTTACCAGCGCTTCGTGTACGCGGGAAATCCGTGTGCACGGCGGATCTGTAGACGGGCCCGGGTCCTGGTTGCACCCGGGGCGTGACAGAGGTAACCCCAACCTTCCTTTCTTATTTTTTTGCTTACCTCAAGACCCATTGCAGTGTTTCCCGGACATCTAGGGCATCACCCTGGTGCAGCCGCGCGACTGAACATCTCCGGTTAACTAGAGGAGGCTTTGAAGCCGTCTGAACCATAATCTGGCCGGCGCTTCATGCGCGTTGTCTACGGTGGGTTTGTTGGTGATCAAGATTGTGGGCTTCCTTGTAGGGCCCCAGGAGGCCACCCATGAAGTTTATTTGGAGATCCCTGGTTTAGTGTGGAGGTCGCAAACTGGAACCCTAGTGTTCGGATAAAAAAAAAATAAAAAATAAAAAGGGCAGGGAAAGAAAAAAAAAAATAGGAAAGAAACAAAAAAAAAAAAGTCCCTTGAATTTGAAACAAAATAAAAGATGGAAAGAAAAAAAAAAAAGAAAGGAATAAAAACAAAGGGCCTGGGAAAGAAATAAAAAAAATTAGGGAAGAGTTTTTTTAAAATTTTATTTCCAAAAGGAATAAAAAGAAAAAAAAGAGGGAAATAAAATGAAATGTGATTTTGAATTATTTTGGAGACTCCTATAAATTGAAAAGAAAAAAAAAGAAAAGGAAGGGGGGGGGAGTTTTTTTTTCTTTTTAAAAAAGAAAAAAATAAAATAAATAAAGGAGGAATGCAACGACGGTAACGATCAACGGTAGTGACGGCGACGGCGGTCATGATGGTCGACGACGACGAGCTCAATGATGGCCTCTTCTTCCTTCTTCGACGGCGGTCATGATGGCGGCGACAACGACGACGACAACGATGTGCGAGGAGGTCTCATGGCTTCTTCTTCCTTCTTATTCGACGGTGTCAACAATGGCGGCCACAAGACTAGCCCACTACCAAATGACGGCGTGTGGGTCGGTGAATTGCACAAACTCATAGTGGCGATTTTTTTTGTTGATTTGATTTGTGCGGCGGCATCTATCGTGATAGGCTCGACCGATCAAATCCGGCATTGGATCGTTACTCTAGGTCGTGGTGCATATCACTAAACAGCCAATCACTAAACACCGTCTCCTCTCAAGATGAGCGCCCGAACGACATAACGACGGTTCTCCAACCGGTTGATCGAGCGGCAGTCATCTTTCGCGATAGGCTCGACACGATCAAACCCAATCTTTATTTTTTTTACCGTTAGAGAGCGGCCATCTTCATGATAGGCAGGCTACACGGTCGAAACTGATGACTCAAATCAAACCGTCCTTTTGGGTGCGAATCGAACGACCCACGACTTCTCACGTCGCGATATGCTTGACACGATAAAATCCACCAAAAATAATAATAATAAAATAAAATTAAAAATTACAAAAATAAACCGCCATCTTCGTGATAGGCACCGAGCGCGCCAACCGCCATCTTCGTGATAGGCAGGGGAGGACTCGATCAAACACCGCCATCTTCGTGATAGGCACCGATCGAGCCAACCGCCATCTTCGTGATAGGCACGACTCGACCACCAAACTGCCATCTTCGTGATAGCCCCCGATCGAGCCATCGCCATCTCGTGAGATATACACAGCTCGACTCGATCAGAACCGTCCCTGATCGTGATAGGCACCGATCGAGCCAACCGCCATCTTCGTGATAGGCACGGCTCGACTCGATCAAACCGCCATCTTCGTTATAGGCACGGCTCGACTAATCGATCAAATCGTCATCTTCGTGATGGCACCGATCGAATTAATTCGATTTAAATCGATTGCCAACTGAACCCAATATGTATATGATTTAAAACAAGTACAATTGAGATATATAATTCAAATTGAAACCACAGGAGGTTCGACTGAACCAAACTAGCAAACGGGCCGGTTTTGACCTAAACCGAGCCATGAGTTGTGACACCCCTTGAACCTAAGCCGGATTCAACTGTAAACTGAACTGCATGAGGTTCGAACCAAACCGAAAACCCAAGCCGGCTCACTTAAACATTCAACTTGTCGGTTCAGCCCCAAACGGTGCCGCAGGAGGTCCCGAGGTCAAGCCGAACCAAACTACAACCCGGTTGTAACCACAACCAAACAACCGACCCACAAATGAGATATGAAGAAATACAAACCGAATTACAAGACGTTCATCTACTTAAACCAATGATCGTAAAAGATATCAACTTGAACTGAAGTCGGTTCCAACCCAAAGCGAACTACAAAAGTGTCGAGCTGAACACGAATCATCAAACGCACAAACCATTGTTCGACTTAAAACTGAACCATAAAATTCAATTTGAACTACAAACGCGGTTGAAACCCAAACTGAACCCACGAGAGGATCAAGACAAGCCAAGCCAATCAATAAGCCAGTTCAACCCAATCGAATCCGAGTGGAATCATATGAATTGGGACCATGCACTAGCTCGAGCCCAAATCAAAGTCAAAGGGTTTGAGCCAAACCGCAAGAGGGTGACTCAAACCAAACTCCAAAGCCTTCTTGAATCAAACCACAAAGATTCAATCCAAACCAAAGCAAACAATGGGTTTCAAGTTGCAGACGGATCTTGAACCAAACCATAAGCTATGATCTGAAAAGCAAACCGAACACAACCTACAGAATGGTCTAATTTGAGCCGAACTATAAAGGCCGACCCAAATTGAATTCATAGGGTCTCGAGAACTATCATAAGGGTTCGCCTAAACTATGTTGCAACGAGTTCTGAACCAAAGTATAGAGCAGTTCGAACCCAAATCAAATTCAGAAGGGACAAACTGGCGAAAGGCACTTAAGGGCAGCTGCACCCAAATCAAATACAAAAGGTTCAAACCAAGTTCAATTTGAGCCCAACCTAAACAAAAGTTAAAACCAAACTCCAGGGATGAACCGAATCAATTAAATCAACTCCACTTGAACTAAAGATCAAAATGTTCAAACCGAGTTGAATTCAATCGGCTACGTCAATCTCATCTACTCTCGAGCCAAACTGTAGTGACCCGCAGTACTTTGGTGTGGCTTTTTTCCTTAGAATCCATGTGTGTGAGACACCTATTATTGGTGTTGTGGGCTCGTACCACCGTCAAATGGAACGGGTTAGACTGGACTCAGTGAGGTTTTTGGATCAAGCCCTGTCTTTCGGCGAGTTTTTTGCCAAATTTTGGGAGTGGTTTTAAGGCTGATCGGAGGCCATATTTAGAT